>JAOPSE010000349.1:0-746767 GCA_029449295.1 Zea luxurians | reverse complement strand
CGCAGCAGATACTCCAAACCACGGCGTACGGCGGAAACGAGATGGATTTGCGCTCCCATGAGAAATTCCGAGGCCTTGAGCGACATTCCAGGCGCGAGGATACCCTGCCCGACTCTAGCGTGCCCAGACGAACAACCCAGTGACCACTTAAGGCCGAGCGTGAGAGCAGACAGGTTGTGGCGCGGTGCAGCGACGACAACAAGACGACGATTGCCATTTTCTTCGAGTTCTGGCGACGCAAGGTGGTTTAGGTGCTGGCCTTTGCGAGTAACGGATGCGGCATGGTTTTTAAGCCAGATGCACGGGGTTAGGCGTGAGCTGAGGCTAGGAAATCTTGGATTCTGTTGAGCCCGCCGCGGCCGGATCGCGGCGACGATTAAAGGGATGGCATCAGGGCCCCACCTGCAGAGTCAGTGCGTCCATACAGAGACTGGTACGTGGGCCCCATTTGTCAGGTGCTGACGGTAAACGGGCACGCCGTGGTGGTAGGAATGGCTGGCCCGTGCGGGCGCGAGAGTGGAGATGAGCATTGGGCCGAATTACGGTTTGGTAGCCCAAGCGCACTGCTTCCCCCCTTTCTTTTTTCTTTTCTTCTTATTTTTGAATTTCAACTTGAATTTCAAATATTGTGGTGGATTCCATATTCAAGTCAAAGGTAGGAATTAAACATACCAGTATGGGAAGAATTTATATATATATATATATATATATTATATATATTATGTAGTATTTTCTCTTTCCATTTCTAGGTTAATTTTCCAATTTTCTAAATTGTAATGTAGGTTAAATCCTAATTTGGACATTAACCTATTTATTTTTAATATTGCTAGTATTAAATGCACAAACACAAAAATCCAACATGATGCATGGATTATTTTAGGTGTTAGTAGTTAATTGTTCACTTTAAATATGGTTATTCCCATGTTATAATGAGTAGAGGGCAAAACATGTAATGAGATCAACTCTTTTCTTTTACTTACGAATTGGGTATTACAAATCCTACCCCCTTAAAAAGAATCTCGACCTCGAGATTAAGAGGAACTAGGGAAAAGGTGGGGAAATTCTATTCGCAGCTCTTCTTCTCTCCCAAAGTTGCTTCATCTTCTCCATGATGACTCCATTGCACTTTGCACATTTTGATCACCTTACTCCTCGTGACACGAGGTCAATTATCAAGGATCTTGATAGGATATTCAGTGTAAGTCAGATCATCTTGAACATTCAGATCCTCCATAGGTAGCTGTTCCTCGGGCACCCTGAGACACTTCTTCAACTGGGATACATGGAAGACATCTTGTACAATCCGCAAGATGGTCGGGTAATTCAGTTGATAGGCAAATTCCCCCACTCGCTTTAGGATCAAGAAGGGTCCAATGAAGTGAGGGCACAACTTCCCTTTAACTTTAAACCTCCTCATACCCCGGATTGGTGATACCTTCAAATACACATGATCACCCTCCTTAAACTCTAACATTCTTCTCCGGGTATCTGCATAGATTTTTTTGTCTTGACTGCGTAGTTCTCAGGTTCTCCCTTATCAACCGTACTTGTTCTTCTGCCTCTTGTATAATTTTGGGCCCAAAGAACTGTCTTTCACCAGTTTGATCCCAATATAGGGGAGTCCTACATTTTCTGCCATATAAAGCCTCAAACGAAGACATCTTCAAACTAGCCTGATAGTTGTTATTGTAAGAGAACTCCGCATATGGTAAACTTTTGTCCCAACTGCCACCATGTTTAAGAGCACAAGCTCTTAACATATCTTCTAGTACTTGGTTGGTTCTCTTGGTCTGCCCATCAGTTTGAGGATGGTAGGCTGAGCTGAAATTCAACTGCGTTTCCAAGCACTCATGCAACTTCTACTAAAACCGAGAAGTAAACTATGATCCTCAGTCTGACACAATCTTCTTAGGCACACCGTGTAGACAAACTATTTGTGCCATGTACAACTCTGCTAGCCTGGCACCCGAATATGTGGTCTTCACTAGAATAAAGTGGGCCACTTTAGTTAGCCTGTCCACAATCACCCATATAGAGTCATACCTAGTAGATGTGCGGGGTAGACCTACAATAAAGTCTATGCCAATTTCTTCCCACTTCCACTCTGGTATCTTAAGCAGGTGCAGCAAACCGGTAGGTCTTTGATGTTCAGCTTTCACCCTCTAGCAAACATCGCACAGTGCTACATGTGAAGCAACATCCTCCTTAGTCCATACCACCAATACTTCTGCTTCAAGTCCTGGTACATCTTGGTACTGCCAGGATGGATGGAGTAAGCTGAGTCATGTGCCTCCTTCAATATGGTCTCACGAAGACAATCAATCTCAGGGACACAAATCTTGTTTTTGAACCAGATTGTGCCATGCTCATCTTTTGTAAAGTCTAGGCCTCTACCTTCTGTTATCAGATCTTTGATCTCTTGAATTTTGACATCACCGATCTGACCCTTTCATATTTCTTGTTCTAAGGTAGGTTCCACCTCTATGGTAACTCCTTCTATGTGGGCAATTATTCCCAGGTTGAGTTTTGCAAAATCTTCTACTAACTCATCCTGTAGCTGAGCGATAATAGCTGCATGGACATGTTCCTTCTGACTCAAGGCATCCGCAACCAGATTCGCCTTGCCCGGGTGATAGTGAATTTCCAAGTCATAATCTTTGATCAGCTCCAACCAACAGTGTTGCCTAAGGTTAAGATCCTTCTGAGTGAAGATATATTTTAAGCTCTTGTGATTAGTGTAGACTTGGCATTTGGTCGCCATAATGTATTGCCTCCAAATCTTAAGAGCATGCACTACGGCTTGCCAGTTCTAAGTCATGAGTGGGGTAGTTCAACTCATGTTTCTGCAACTGGCGAGACGTGCAGGCAATGACATGTCCTTCTTGCATAAGAACACATCCCAAGCCTTGGCGGCACGCATCACAATATATGTCAAATCCCTTCTGCAGATCTGGCATAATCAACACTGGGGATGACATCAATTTAAACCTCAATTGATTGAAACTCTCTTGGCATTCGTGAGTCCACTTAAACTCTTTCCCTTCTCCAATAGTCAAGTCATAGGCTTCGCTATCTTGGAGAATCCTTCAATAAAACGTCGGTAATAACTCACGAGTCCTAGGAAACTCTGAACCTCAGTGACTGTTTTTGGTATCTTCCATCCCACTATCTCCCTTACTTTAACCAGATCCACTGAGATTCTGCCTTTGAAGATGATATGCCCAAGGAATGGTACTTCATCAAGCTAGAACTCACACTTGCTAAATTTGGCATAGAGTTGATTATCATGTAACTTTTGTAGCACTATCCACAGATGTTCCTCATGATCACTATCATTCTTGGAACAAATGACAATGTCGTCGATGAATACCACAACGAATCTATCAAGATACTCCATGAACACCTTATTCATCGGATTCATGAAGTAGGTCAGTGCATTAGTTAAGCCAAATGACATGACTGTGAATTCATATAGACCATATCAGGTAGAGAAAGCTGCCTTGGGAATATCAGATGGCCTAATCTTCATTTGGTGATAACCCCATCTAAGATCAATTTTAGAGAATACCCTAGCACCTCTCATCTGATCAAATAAATCTTCAATACGAGGTCAAGGATAATTGTTCTTAATTGTGACATCATTTAGTGATCTATAATCAACACATATCCTTTGTGAACCATCCTTCTTCTGTACAAACAGAACCGGTGCTCCCAGGGTGAGGAACTCGGATGAATGTACCCTGCCTCTTGCAACTCCGTTAATTGTTTCTTAAGTTCTTTTAATTCTTCCACTGACATCTTATATTGCCTCTTTGAAATAGGAGCGGTTCCAGGTAAGAGATCAATAACAAATTCAACTTCCCTATCTGGTGGCATTCCGGGTAACTCCTCAGGAAAGACATCTGGAAAGTCTCTAACCACATGGATGTTTCTACCTACAAATTTTCCATCTACTAGATATATGGCGGGTCTGGTAGAGGCGGTTATGGTAATCTCGACTTTGAATCTTCCCCTTTGGAACTAGTGAGTTCTATGGTTCCCTTAGCACAATGTATAACTGCCTTTGCTTTCCTTAACTAGGACTTACCAAGTATCAGATCTATAGTACTTTTCTCTAATACTATAGGTGTAGACCAGAATTCCCTTCCCATAATTGCTAGTGTTAATATGTGTGTCATATAGTTTGCTTCAACATGCCCCTTCAGGGTAATTACTATAAGTGGTTTTTGCATAGTTTGAAGTGGTAATTCATTTGTGGTGGCATAGCGAGCAGAAATAAAGGAATGCGTAGCTCCAGAATCAAATAATATGGCTGCATGAATTGAATTATTGTAAACATACCAATGGCGGTGTCAGCTCCATCAGCAGTAGCTTCGGCACTGACTTGGTTGACTCTGGCAATGCTCAATCCCTTGCCAGATGTTGGAGTCTGTTGCTTGTTCTGGATATTGCTTTGAGTGAGTGTGTTAGGGTTCCTGTTCAGGCAAGCATTGGCGTAGTGTCCCACCTCACCACACTTGAAGTAAGTGGTGACTGTACTATGTCCTGCAGGTCTCGCTGGGGTGCCAATGGGGGCAGCCTGATGAGTGTGTGGAGTCTGTGGAGTCCCCTGTGGTGCATACTGAGTTGGTCGTTGTCCTCCTCCAAGACGAGTTGGTGTACCCTAGGGCAGAACATAGCGAGAACGGATGCTACTACTCCCCTACCCCTGGGTGATAGCCTTCCTCTTCATTTCACCCAACTGAACATGCTTGTGTTCAATAGCTAAAGCCTTGTCTAGGAGCCTCTGGAATGATGGAAAGGTGTGAGCAACCAGTGAATACTAAAGTGGTCCATTAAGTACCTCCATGAAATGCTTCTGCTTTCTTTCATCATCTACCACTTCGTCTAGAGCATACCGTGATAGATGAATAAATTTATCACGATATTCACTGACTGACATATTGCCTTGCTTCAGTGGTAGGAATTCATTCTTCTTTATCTTCATCAGTCCAGCAGGAATATGGTAGTTTCTGAACTGTGTAGCAAATTCTGCCTAGGTAATAATATTGATAGCATCATGGGCAGTAGTGTAAGAATCCCACTAATCAGCAGTGGGACCAGTAAGATGACCAGAAGCATAGAGCACCTTCTCCCGGTCAGAGCATTGGGCGATATTAAGCATCTTCTCCACTAATTTTAGCCAGCCATTAGCATGTAATGGATCTGGAGAGCTAGCAAATGTAGGTGGCTTGTGACTCATGAACTCCTGGTGCTTGTCTCGTGGTGGAGCTGCTGGTGGTGGTGGAGGCATTGGTGGTTGTTGCTACCGCACCATTCGTTCTTGCCTCATTTCCTCCCACATCTCCTGCCTTTCCTAACGCATCTCCTGGCGTTCTGGCCTCATTTGAGCCTGCATCTGAGCGGCAACCACTGGATCTATCCAAGCTGGTGAAGGATTTGGAGGATTCATTTCTGTTTGTTGTTGTCTAACAATCCTCCTGTTGTGGGGGTTGGCAGGTAGACCGATTCTGCCTCCCTTCCTGGTATTGACCATCTGGGTTAGAAATACATGGTAAGATAGAATTGTATATAGGACAAGTAATTGTGAACATAATCTTTTGGGGGTTTTATTAGCTAAGTAGTTTAGTGTGTCACCTACTAATACTAATTTATTACCTTATGGTGGTACATGCTAGAATGCCCTGCTATACTAATTCAG
Source organism: Zea luxurians (assembly GCA_029449295.1). NCBI lineage: Eukaryota > Viridiplantae > Streptophyta > Magnoliopsida > Poales > Poaceae > Zea > Zea luxurians. Next base: position 741,066 of record JAOPSE010000349.1, on the reverse strand, counting down.
TCAATCAAAGAAGCAAATCAAGCTTTTACCATCAGAACAAACTTCCAATCACTTCAGGTAGAGAAAATAATTTGAATTTTGTCTTAGGTCTCCTATCTCTTTAAAGGGTCATAAATGTAGGATTCCAAGGTGTGAAATCCTCCTTGTCTTGCTAGAGTAGAAAAGGTAAGAGTAGTCAGAGTAGAACAACAAAAGGTGAGACATGATCAAGATAAGTATAGAAAGAATCAGAGTAAAGTAAGTAGGTAAGGGTTTTTTCTAGGTCTATCTAGGTTTCTTTCTACAGTCAACATTTCCTCTGATACCACTTCGGTCACACCCGGATTTAAGGGATAAAGCCAGTGCATCTCATATGTGCGCCAAAGAAGAACATCACAAATAATGACCAAGTGTATAGAGATAAATGTCACAAGTATCATTATTACATAGCGGAAGTCTTATAGAAATAAATAATAACAATAAAACGAACTACATAATTATTCCTTGGCGCCATCAAGTTGACTAGGAGACACCACCTAGATAAGTTCATATTCCTCATTGTAGGGCTCCTCTTGGACCACCTGCTCTTCACCTATGGGGGGTTATATATCGCAAGAGTGAGCTCACAAAAGATCATAGCTTAACAAGTTGTGGGGAATAATGTGCATGAACTCACCAAAGGTGGGAGCTCATGTGAAGTTTAAGGTTGATCAACAATTAATGGTTAAAGCTAAGCATTGCTTTTAATAAGTTGGTCAAATTTGATTAGCAGTTACTAGATGTAAGTAAATACCAAACCAGAGTAATAATAGATCAAATTAATAATAAGCCACAATGCGATGCAAATGACTAATTAAGTTTAATTCCATAAGTTACTCATGTGAGGGTCCGAGCCGCTTATGACTGTGAGCACGACTGATATACCAATTTTACACTCTGTAGAGGTTGCACTATTTACCCACAAGTCATGTTACCCATCTTCCAAGGGGTCATGAATCCCATACACATTTACCAAGGAAGCAAGGCAGGGTAACACTATGAGGCCTTTACAAAGTTCCACTAGCTTCAGAAAACCCGCTACAGTTTGTAGGAAGCCCCAATGTAGGGATTTCTCGTCTGGTCGCCATCGCAGCAAAATCAAACCGAGAACCTCCCTACACCAACCACTCCCTTACTGTCCTTAACCCTTTCGGGTAAGATAGTCCTCCACTAGCTTTCCGAATTAGTCAGCCAAGGGAGTCCCATACCACTCTTATGGTAGCATTGTTTTCCCGGGTGGTCGCTCCATGTTCCAATTAACATATTGATCTTATCATGAACAGTAAATAACAACAGATAATAAAAGCACGATCATGAATAATGTGTATCTTAATACCCAAAACCACATAAAGCAATACCAGCTACTACCCAAAAGTTCAGTGGTAAACAAGGTATAAAGATAGCCAAACTAGGGTAACCTATTGGGTCCCATCAAAATTAACCTATACAGATCATAATGATTAACAGGAACATTATTAGGTAAATAGAACTGATCAAGGGTACAACTTGCCTTCAACGAGCTCCTGCTCAGCAGTCCCCACCTGCTGAACACCTGGGTCCTCGGTCACTTGCTCGTCTACTCGTAGCAATACAAACAAACATGGTATAGGAGAAATTAACATCACACCAAACATGAGTACAGAATACATTATAATAATCTACACATCGTAACGTGATCGTAGGTTTGAGAATCACTAAATTCTAAGTTACGGTTATCGAGTTACGATTTTCTGATGTTATTAAGTGTTTTGTATAGAATAAATTAAGTAGATAATTTTAATCTATGTTTCATGGCTAAATAGGGTTACCAAGTGATAAATAATATTAATACAAAATTAATTCAACTGGAATGGGTCAAAAAAGAATTTAGAAGAATTTTCTAGGAATTAAACAAGTTCTAGATTTAATTTTTATACTAGAAAAGGATTTCCTACATTCATTTATTTAATCCCCTCGAGTTATGGACTGCGTGCACAATTATCAGGGAACACATGGTCGCTGTTATAAAATTATGGGCCTGGTTGTAGCATTCTTTGAATTATGATGGATGGCGGGTTTATTCCCTAAACAGAGGGGTTCTTTTGTAAAAGGGTTCGGCGAAGGGGTACGCGTGACATCTCGGCTGCACGATTAAACTTCAGCGATCAAGATTAGATCCGGGTTAGAACGAATCAGTATCGAACAGGAGCCCTAGGATGGCATATGAACGGTTCAGATTTAATGGTGGCCAAAACATCGTGGATCGCCCGATCTATCATCAATGCTCTAGATCCGATGTCGCATGGCCCTGATCTATTTCTACCAAAAAGGGGCAGAGGCCCACCGGCGAACCATAGTTCACAATTCCACACCATAATTTGGTCCCTACTCGATGCTAAGCGAAGAGAAATAGGTGGTAAACCCCAGAGGAGAAGTCTCACCGACGGCGGCGCAGCAGATACTCCAGACCACGGCGTACGCGGAAATAGGATGGATTCGCGCTCTAGTGAGAAATTCTGAGGCCTCGGGCGACGTTCTAGGCGTGAGGATATCCCGCCCGACTCCGGCGTGCCCAGATGAACAACCCGGTGACCACCGGAGGCTGAGCGCGAGAGCAGACGGGTTGTGGTGCGGTGCAACGATGGCAACAAGACAGCGATGGCGATTTTCTTTCGAGTTCTGGTGACGCAAGGTGGGTTGGGTGCTGGCCTCTATGAGTAATGGATGCAACATGGTTTTTAAGCCGGATGTGCGGGGTTAGGCGTGAGCTGAGGCCAGGAAATCTCAGATTCTATTGAGCCCTACCGTGGCCGGATCAAGGCGACGGTTAAAGGGATGACATCAGGACCCCACCGGCAGAGTCAGTGCGTCCATACGGAGACTAGTACGCGGGCCTCATTTGTGAGGTGCTGACGGTAAACGGGCGCGCCACGGTGGTAGGAATGGCCGGCCCGCGTGGGCGCGAGAGTGGAGACGAGCATTGGGCCGAATTACGGTTTGGCGGCCCAGGCGCACTGCTTTCCCCCCTTTCTTTTTCTTTTCTATTTTCTTTTCTTCTTATTTTTTAATTTCAACTTGAATTTCAAATAGTGTGGTGGATTTCATTTTCAATTCAAAAGTAGGAATTAAACATACCAGTATGGGAAGAATTTATATATATATTATATTTTGTAGTATTTTCTCTTTCCCTTTCTAGGTTATTTTGCAATTTTCTAAATTGTAATTTAGGTTAAATCCTAATTTGGACATTAACCTATTTCTTTTAATATTGCTAGTATTAAATGCACAAACACAAAAATCCAACATGATGCATGGATTATTTTAGGTGTTAGTAGTTAATTCTTCACTTTAAATATGGTTATTCCCATGTTATAATGAGTAGAGGGAAAACATGTAATGAGATCAACTCTTTTCTTATTACTTACAAATTGGGTATTACAAGTTCACCCCACGGTGGGAGCCAATGTTGGTCACTTGTTTTCGATTGCTGTGAATCAAGAACAAGGCAACACATTTGTTAAACGTTAAATACCTTCGTCCCTCGAAACATTATTCCCCTTTGGGTATAACGAATCTCGGACGAAAGTCATGAAGAACATGTCTTCTGTAACACCCCAGGTGTCATTTCCCATAAATAGTGATTATGAATTTAAGCGTGGGATATCAGTATATAAGGTGGACACTAAATTTTAATCATCTCGCCAAAGTTCGAGTTTGGTGCCATTTTCATTTCCATAATCTAAGCAATTAAAAAGGGTTCATGAAGCTTTTGGATTATCGAATCTTCGTCGCTGGCAAATTTTGAACTGTTCGGATCACGCGCGTAAGTGAATGCGAAAATCAGAAAACTTCTGATTTTATGTAAAATTTGGAGCCCCGCGCTATCCGAAAAGAACAATGTGCACAGCTTCTCGCCCACATGTGTGATGCGTGTCATCGCTTCCGGAAAGGATTGCAATCTCGATGCCGCATCGATATCGCGCATTTATCTCACGATATGTCGAGTCTTGTGCCTTTTAAAAGTTATAGATTAGAGAACGAATTTGGAAGCTCGACCCACTCTGATGATTCTTATCCCAAACAAATTAATTCGAATTCGTGAAAATAGTTTTCAGTCCAAAACAAACCAGACCAGTGTAACTAGAACTGAAAGCGAGTAATTGATAAATAATTTGGTTCGCTAAATTCAGAGAATGAAATGTGTATCCGCGTAGCGTGTCGATCCAATATACATCGCTAAAAATCGTGATCCAAAATATCTACGATTTTCTGTAAAAAAGAAGAAATAAAAAATATCTACAGTCATCCCCATCCCCACCGCTCTTTCTCTCTCTCCTCTTGATTTTTTCCAGCTGCCGCTCAGGGAAGAAAATCCCGCCGCCGCCCAGGCTTCTCTCTGTTCACACGCGCGCCAGCTCCCTCCATGGCACTCGGCTTTCTTCCTCCCTGCTAGCCGCGCGCCGTGCTCCTCTACTCACCTTCCTCCAGCTCGCCGGCGACCTGCGTTTTTCCCAGCCGCGCCCGGCCGAGGCCCCCTTCCCTGCGCGCAGCTTTCCTCTGCTCAAAGCTTCCTGCGCGCCCTCTCCAGCTGTCGAGCGCTCCATTCTTCCCCAGCCGCGACCCTGCTCCAGCTCGCCATGGCCACCGTGTCCCAGGCCCCTGCTCGGATTTCGCCCAACTGAGCCCCTCCACGCGCCCTTCCTGCCATAGCCGAGCTCCCTCGCCGGGCCGCATGTCTCTGCTTGGCCGCAGCGCTCGCCTAGCTCTATTGGCCGCGCCCCTGTCCCTGCTCCTAGCTCCCTCGCTGGCATCGATTTGCTTGCTGGTGGCCGTGAGTTCTTCCCTGTGCGCGCATGAGCTCCTCTGCTTGGCCCGTCGTCGTTCTCTAGCTCATTACTGCGCTCGGCTGTTCGTCGTCGTCACCTGATCGCGCGACAAGTGACTGCCCTGGCACTCATCCTTTGTCCGTGTCATTTAGGCCATGATTTCCTAGTCAGAGTTTCAAATCCATAGTTTGTAGCTCCCGTCGACTAGCTCGTCAAGACGTTTCTCGCTAGTGAAGCATAGTCGCCGCGCCCTATGTCCTTGCCATGTCCGTGACAACGTTGTGGAGTTGCCGTCATTCGTCTCCATGCTGTGGGTATAACAACGTTGTCGTTCACTCCATGGAACTCGTCGTCGACTTTGTCTCTCGGAGACTGATCCTGGAGTTGGATGAAAATGTGAGACAAGTTCGTCCAGCATCTGCTTGGGGCTCGACCAAATGTCTAAATTGGAAAATCGTCGTCGCCCTCGCTGTTATTGAATCGATTCGGTCTTGGTAAGACAATTTATTATTTCAGTTAATTGAATTGGATAGTTATATAGGCACAATGATTTTTCTTGTCCTTAGCATAGGAACAGTGTGTGACATCTCCGACTTGTGTTCGGTCGAAGACTTCAACCGGAAACTGCTGTCGTTCTTGCAAATATTGACTCGAGTTGATTATGGTGAGCTGGTTCTCTACGTTTATTATTTGTTTTAATAAATGGATCAATAGTTATGTAGGTTACGTTGATTCTCATATTTTTAGCAAGAGCGATATGTATTAAATTAATCGTAACGTCTAGTATTCGTCAGTTTGTAGGTTATGTAAAGGATATGTTTGGGATTTTTATCGGCTAGCCAACTATTTTCAGTGTTATGACGCTTTTAATTATTAAGATATAGCCGATGCTCAGCTCTAGTAATCGTTATTTTCTATGTTCGGTGATTCATTAAATGTCTTAGATTGGTGAGAATGTAAATTAGACAAGGAGTGCTTAGGTAGACGTGTAGGTCTGGTACATTTAAATCAGTTCTACGTTATCGACGTGAGGTATAACGATGATGCGTGAGATAGGTTTAGTGTTTCTAACGGCTAGCTGACGTGTTCTTCTTGAGTGTCCAATTATATTGGTTTGAGAAAAGACTCGAACTAGAACCCACTATCGATGCCGTAGTTTCACGTGAAATTAGTATTAGTAGATTCGAGCTAAATTTAATATTGGCGCACTTTTTTGTTATTCCTATTAGAATTAATATTAGAATTAATAGTCTCTATCTTTAGACTGAGTTAGGTGTCCTTAAATAATAAGCCTAAGTCTTGTCCGCCTTTTTGGTGTATTCTCTAGTTTAGAAATATATATAGGACTTGTGTTTCGTATTACCACTTCTTGTTCAAATCAGATTCGATTAAGTTAAAATAGCGTGGACGTTGTACTTAGTAATATCCCGACATCTAGTAATTGCTTTTAAATGTTATTATGTGCCTCGCCACTAGGTATTTAATTCACTATCGTGTAGGAATAATTAGGCTTGTGCTATTCCTATTTATATTTATTCATGTGCATTATGCATATCATTTAGGTGCGTTAAGTGATCATGTGATGCGGAGGACCAGAACCAGGTCGACCATAAGATGTTGTAAAGCATGAGCCACTTGTGAGGTGATGCTGATGGACGAACCTGAAGACGGATAAACTGAACGAGTACCAAGGCAAAGGATGGTCGTCAAGTGATCATCGTCTAACAAACACTAACGTAGTGTTTATTCTACGCAAGCCCCGGTGCATGCAACCCCTTTCCTTGTGTTTTTAAATGATGTTTACACACGTTAAGTCTAGTGAAATGTGCATTATGGTTATAGGAGTTGCTTGGAAACCCTTTGATGCATTGGCTATCTTGAAATCCATTCCTTTTATAGATACTTCTGGTGAAGTATCAAATATGATTTACAAAATTGCTTAGCCCTGCCTAGAGGTAAATCTTGCGGATAGAGTTTGTCCTTTGCACTAATGCCTAGCTCAGGGGTTATCCTAAGGAGGGATGGCTTCTACCTGCAAGAATATTTTTGTTTAGAGCATGATGGGATCTTACTACAAAGTTCCCTATAATGCTCTTTTCATCCTAAGGAACACAAACGATCCTAAGGATGGAAGTACTTAAATCGAGACTTGGGCTAGGAACAGGTGATGTTCTACCCAGGTTGATTAAGGATTATAGCGAATGTAGGCTTGATGATCGAGGACCTTTTAACTGGCCACATGCCTCGTCATGGGTAAGCTTCGCCTCGGTCAGACCAATACCAGAAAGGACACCACGCAATGGGAGTGGAGAGATGGCGAGAGTAGCCTGTACCCTCCGTGGCAAGAGGCTGGACGGTGGTGTATCTGTGCTCTCGGTTGGCGTGAACCTGTTCTGGTCTTGAGATACCCGGTGGCGAGTTGACATATGCAAGGGTTAAGTGCTACATATGTCGTGTGGTTGGAGATCCCCAGCTGGGTATTAATCGATTCGGATTGCCGTTACTTCTCAGATATGAAGACTTGGTCACTGCCCTGCAATCTAAGTCATGGATGGAATCATAATGAGCAAAAATCATAATGTATTGATTAATGTGATCATGAAATTAGACTAGATACAAACAAGGTCTATTAATACTTAATCTAGCATTAAAATGTTGAAAGTAAGGACTCATTTTAGTAAGCTTTCTACAAACTATTAAAGTTGATTCTTGCTAAAAGCCTTTCCTTGATTCCCAAATCCAGCATATCCTTGAGAGTCTTTTCTTTAGTTGGGTAAGTCTTGCTGAGTAATTGTATACTCAGGGTTTTATTCCCTGTTGTTTTTCAGGTTATAATTTTGTGCTGATATTGATGGTGTTAAGTGTCGGTGGGCTCGGCCTTCTTATAAGTCTAAGTAACTCTTCTATACTTCTTATTGAGGATGGTCACTTGAGCTAGCATATATTTCAAACTTATAAATAATTTATAACATTTCAAAGTTTATTTCTTTGAATAAGTTTTGTAATCACTCCAATAAACATAATGTAAATTTGTTGTAACTTGTAACTTTGTACTAAAGAAATCCGCTGTAAAATGTTGGTGTGTGTGATTTGTGTTTACTTAATCTCGCGATCTTGGTTTTAAGTGGTTTATCTGGGGTCCTTGGGACACTCAGACGGATCCTTTTAAGTAACCTAGTGTACATGCATAGTCGTCTGAGGTCTTTGAGACAAGGACATGTGCATGTGGGCCCAATAACTTGGGAGGTTCTGCCATAGCTGGTATTGGAGCAGGATTAAGTATAATACGGTCACATATGTACTTTCAAAACAAAGTTTTGGTTTTGGAAAACCTATTTTCAACTAAACACATTATTTGGTTTTGAAAAACTACAGATTTGAAAACTATAATGCTAGCGACATCCTCTGTTATGCCCTAAAACTAAGGACTATCAGGTGGCTTATTTAAAAACCACTAACCCACAACCAGGGATATTGCATACATGTGTATTGTTATTTTTGAGGCCATTCAGTTTTAAATGGATTGACGCTCAAGGTAAGGTGAGATGTGAGAGCATGACCGAACAAACGTCGGTCTAGGGGAGTGCTTAATTGTGGCGCTTGATTATATACATGTTACACATATGTATATATGAAGGCTACGATGTGGAGTATTTACTTTTCCGGGATTCAGTACCCCATGGATGTGTATGGGTATACAGACATGGAAATACTGAGAAGTGTATTGTACTTGTAACGACGCACCTACGCTCAGGTAAGAAGGTGAGTTACCATAATGAGTTGCCTTATGGTTAAAGTGTGGCAACGACGCCTATGCGTGGCTCGGTGCTTAATGATGAGCTGGCCTCCATATAGCAATATATGGAGTATATACTATGATAAACTGTCATGTGTGAACTGCATCATGGGAACTTGGGCTGTGATGGATTTTTCTGCAGGTACACTAACCTCGAAAATGTATGTGTAGCTGATGACTAGCAAAATACCATGAGAGTCGTAAGTATGCCACCGATATAGAACGCTATTGCCACATTATATTGGCAGAAATTTGTGAGGACGCATAGGACGAGCATGCGTCCTAATTGTTGCATCATGTTTGTCACCAATACACCCAAAATGCTTCTCTCATCTTTATTCCAGTAACCAGTGATTGTAAATAATGTGGTGTCTTAGAGATACGAGTTAAGATGGCTTCTAGCTTTTCTTAATTTGACCATCAGTGCCAATTGTGTTTGCTCTTATGCTTGATGTGCTGATAGAATGGTTGTGATCTGTTTGCCTAAACCCAGAACTAGGCCATGTTCTTATTTAGTGAACCATGACCCAAATTTTAAATTCTCCATTATCACTTCATGATCAAACTCATGCAAATGATGTCTAGATAATTTCTTTATCCAACGCAAGATGTGCATGGGCTTAAAGCTTGGATCTCGAGTCCGTATTCTTGCTATTTAATCCATGACGTTTTGGTTGTTATATTTCCATCCTAGATCATGCCCTTATTCGATTGACACAAGTTGATGTCCCTTATCCAGATTGCCTGTTCTTAAGGATCACCATGTTGCTTTATCAACCTAACCCAGAAAAGATATATCTGATTATTTTTCTTGAATTTGATCCCTTTGGTTTCCTCATATCCATCGAAGGCATACCAACTTAATGTTGTGATTGTTTTCCCTCCATATCTAATCAGATATTAATCCTTGACCTTGTAATCTCTATGATGGGCATAGAAATATGCTTGGGGCTGAATTAACAGTCTCCCATCGTACTCCTTCATCAACCAATTTTTGGTTTTGACCATATCGTGTTCATTTCATCGGGCCATGATCTATTTGGCTCTCTACTTGTAACCATTCTAACAGGTAGAGTCTCTTTGTATACTGACATCCTTGCTCAATACATTTGTGTTGCGTGAGATTTCTTATTGGTTACATCTGGTAATGGTGTTATGACAAAAACTGATGGTGCCACGACGAGACCGAGTGCCTCCTATCAATGTACACACATGGTTGTGCTGCTCGGCACTCGCTGGTATCGCGGTTAGTAGTTATAATCCATTATGAGATAATATCATTATGTTATCTCTGCACAAATTGTTCTTACCACATGAGATTCATTTTTGGTGCCAATTCAGTGATGGTTTCATGGTTAAGGACTTATGGTGCAGCGGCGAAACGGAGAGCCTCCTGTGAATGCGCACACAGGGTTGTGCTACTCGTCGGATGCTAGTATCAAGGTCTCTGGGCATGATCCAAAATGGAACTACTCTCATATGTTATCTTCCGTAGATCTCTTTCGTGAAACAATTTCTATGTTGTTTGTCAAGTGATCAAGCAACATCTATTATCTTTATTGGATCAAAAGGGCATACCACTTTCATGTGTGGTCTCTTTTCTTTTGATCTTGGTAGTGACTACTCATACAAGTTCCCTTTACGTTCTTCGTGTGAAGGTGAATCCTTGAAGCTTTTTAGTGTTGGAAAACAGCTGGTTAGCTCTCAAAATGGAGATTGATTTTCCCTCCTGTTGAGATGTAGGAGTTTGTTCATTCGTTCTCTTATTTAATCCATGTATTCCCGAACCAAGTCAGTTCATCTCGCATGAAGAAACGGATGATCAACCTGACCAAATAGATTTCTACCCAAATGCATGACCTTTTGCTAGCAAATGTGAACTCTCAACCCTTGGCTTACCGATGGTACTGAGAGGACCTGCTCAATGTCAAAGGTAGTTCAACAAGTTGGTTTTTACTAACTTGTAACTGCTTTGTGAACAAAGATTGAGTTTAGAGATTGTTTTATCGAGTTGTCTAAACACACTTTAGTTCGACCCCTCCTAAGAAAGTACTTACGAAAAAAACAAGTTAAGTCGGCTAGTAAACACCTAATCATTGTTTTAGTCATGCCTCGATCGCCTCATGTGTGCTTTTCTAGCATGTGTGATCAAGTCGAGCCATGATTAGTGCTGGATAAAATGGAGTGGTTGCGAAGTCCGCATCTACAGATCACTCCGCTGGTGATTTTTCAAGTCTCTATCATTTTTCTTGGACTTAGATTCTCTGGTTAACATGAGTTAACTGTGATGTTATGCGACATTCACACCCGTCTCGTGTGCTATGAACTTACCGTGAACACTTGTTGGTAAACCTCTTTCTGTGCGTTTTACCCAAGAGATTGCATCTGGTTCTGTTTGGGTAAAGTCGCATATCTACTGCTCGCCCAACAGACTCAGATAGTACAATGTCATCAGAAAAGGCAAACTGCACACATGGAACCTTATGTGTTCTTCTGGCAGACATCGTCTTTACTAATAGACATCTCTAAATTAGCTTATGGCGATACATGTTATGTCCACTAGAGAAACAACCCCCTCAGTCACTCGCTTTTGCTTGGAACTGACTTATGATTATCGCTGATATGGATGAGGGTTACATGCTTCTCTACTCTTAAAAGTCTTTCGCTCCGAATCTCGGGACGAGATTCTTTTAAGGGGGGAGGGCTGTATCACCCCAGTTGTCATTTCCTGTAAACAGCGATTATGGATTTAAGCGCGAGATATCAGTATATAAAGTGGACACTAAATTTTAATCATCTCGCCAAAATTCGAGTTTGGTGCCGTTTTCATTTCCACAATCTAAGCAATTAAAAAGGGTTCATGAAGCTTTTGGATTATCGAATCTCCGTCTCTGATGAATTTTGAACTATTCGGATCACGCGCATAAGTGAATGCGAAAATCAGAAAACTTCTGATTTTATGTAAAATTTGGAGCCCCACGCTATCCGAAAAGAACTATGTGCACAGCTTCTCGCCCACATGTGCGATACGTGTCATCGCTTCTGGAAAGGATCGCAATCTCGATGCCGCATCAATATCGCGCATTTATCTCACGATATGTCGAGTCTTGTGCATGTTTAAAAGTTATAGCTTAGAGAATACGAATTCAGAAGCTCGACCCACTCTGATGATTTTTATCCCGAACAAATTAATTGGAATTCGTGAAAATAGTTTTCAGTCTGAAACAAACCAGACCAGTGTAACTAGAACTGAAAGCGAGTAATTGGTAAATAATTTGGTTTGCTAAATTCGGAGAATGAAATGCGTATCCGTGTAGCGTGTCAACCCAGTATGCATCGCTAAAAATCGTGATCCAAAATATCTGGGATTTTCTGTAAAAAAAAAGAAATAAAAAATATTTACAGTCGTCCCTATCCCCACTGCTCTTTCTCTCTCTCCTCTTGATTTTTTCTAGCCGCCGCTCAGGGAAGAAAATCTCGTCGCCGCCCAGGCTTCTCTCTATTCACACACGCGCCTGCTCCCTCCATGGCGCTCGGCTTTCTTTCTCCCAGCTAACTGCGTGTCGTGCTCCTCTTCTCGCGTTCCTCCAGCTCACCGACGACCTGCGTTTTTTCCAGCCACGCCCGGTCGAGGCCCCCTTCCCCGCGCGCAGCTTTCCTCTGCTCGAAGCTTCCTGCGCGCCCTCTCCAGCTGTCGAGCGTTCCATTCTTCCCCAGGCATGACCTTGCTCCAGCTTGCCATGGCCTTCGTGTCCCTGTCCCCTACTCGGATTTCACCCAGCCGAGCCCCTCCATGTGCCCTTCCTGCCGTAGCCGAGCTCCCTCGCCGGGCCGCATGTCTCTGATTGGTCGCAGTGCTCGCCCAGCTCTGTTGGCCGCGCCCCTGTCCCTACTCCCAGCTCCCTCGCTGGCGTCGATTTGCTTGCTGGTGGCCGTGAGTTCTTCCCTGTGCGCGCCCGAGCTCCTCTGCTTGGCCCGTCGTCGTTCTCCAGCTCATTACTGCGCTCGGCTGTTCGTCGTCGTCATTCGATCGCGCGACGAGCTGACAGCCCCGGCACTCGTCCTTTGTCCGTGTCGTTTAGGCCATGATTTCCTAGTCCGAGTTTCAAATCCATAGTTTGTAGCTCCCGTAAACTAGCTCGTCAAGACATTTCTCGCCAGTGAAGCATAGTCGCCGCGCCCTATGTCCTTGCCGTCATTCGTCTCCACGTCGTGGGTACAACAACGTTGTCGTTCACTCCATGGAACTCGTCGTCAACTTTGTCTCTCGGAGCCTGATCCTGGAGTCAGATGAAAATGTGAGACAAGTTTGTCCAACATCTGCCTGGGGCTCGACCAAATGTCTAAATTGGAGAATCGTCATCGCCCTTGCTGTTATCGAATCGATTCAGTCTTGGTAATTCAATTTATTATTTTGGTTAATTGAATTGGATAGTTATATAGGCGCAATGATTTTTCTTGTCGTTAGCATAGGAATAGTGTGTGACATCTTTGACTTGTGTTCAATCGAAGACTTCAACCAGAAACTGCCGTCGTTCTTGCAAATATTGAGCCGAGTTGATTATGGTGAGCTGATTCTCTACGTTTATCATTTGTTTATTAAATGGATCGATAGTTATGTAGGTTACGTTGATTCTCGTATTTTTAGCAAGAGCGATATGTATTGAATTAATTGTATCGTCTAATATTCATCAGTTCGTAGGTTATGTAAAGGATATGTTTGGGATTTTTATCGGCTAGCCAACTGTTTTTCAGTGTTATGACGCTTTTAATTATTAAGATATAGTCGATGCTTAGCTTTAGTAATCGTTATTTTCTATGTTCGGTGACTGATTAAATGTCTTAGATTGGTGAGAATTTAAATTAGACAAGGAGTGCTTAGGTAGATGTGTAGGTCTGGTACGTTTAAATCAGTTCTACGTTATCGACGTGAGGTATAACGATGATGCGTGAGATAGGTTTAGTGTTTCTAATGGCTAGCTGACGTGTTCTTCTCGAGTGTCCAATTATATTGGTTTGAGGAAAGACTCAAACTAGAACCCACTATCGATGTCGTAGTTTCACATCAAATTAGTATTAGTGGATTCGAGCTAAATTTAATATCGGTGCACATTTTTGTTAATCCTATTAGCCGAAATATTAGAATTAATAGTCTCTATCTTTAGACCGAGTTAGGTGTCCCTAAATAATAAGCCTAAGTCTGGTCCGCCTTTTTGTGTATTCTGTAGCTTAGGAATATATATAGGACTTGTTTTTCGTATTAGCGCTTCTTGTTCAAATTAGATTCGATTAAGTTAAAATAGCATGGGCGTTGTACTTAGTAATATCCCGACATCTAGTAATTGCTTTTAAATGTTATTATGTGCCTCGCCACTAGGTATTTAATTCACTACCATGTAGCAATAATTAGACTTGTGTTATTCCTATTTATATTTATTTATGTGCATTATGCATATCATTTAGGTACGTTAAGTGATCACGTGATGCGGAGGACCAGAACCAAGTCGACCACAAGATGCTGTAAAGCATGAGCCACTCGCGAGGTGATGCTGATGGACGAACCTGAAGATGGATAAACTGAACGAGTACCAAGGCAAAGGATGGTCGTCAAGTGATCATCGTCTAACAAACACTAACATAGTGTTTATTCCAGTCAAGCCCCGGTGCATGCAACCCCTTTCCTTGTGTTTTAAATGATTTTTACACACTTTAAGTCTAGCGAAATGTGCATTAGGGTTATATGAGTTGCTTGGAAACCCTTTGATGCATTGGCTACCTTGAAATCCATTCCTTTTATAGATACTTCTGGTGAAGTATCAAATATGATTTTCAAAATTGCTTAGCCCTGCTTAGAGGTAAATCTTGTGGATAGAGTTTGTCCTTTGCACTAATGCCTAGCTCAGGGGTTATCCTGAGGAGGGATGGCTTCTGCCTGCAAGATTATTTTTGTTTAGAGCATGGTGGGATCTTACTACAAAGTTCCCTATAATGCTCTTTTCATCCTAAGGAACACAAACGATCCTAAGGATGGAAGTACTTAAATCGAGACTTGGGCTAGGAACTGGTGATGTTCTACCCAAGTTAATTAAGGATTATAGCGAATGTAGGCTTGATGATAGAGGACCTTTTAGTTGGCCACATGCCTCATCATGGGTAAGCTTTGCCTCGGTCGGACCAATACCAGAAAGGCCACCACACAATGGGAGTTGAGAGATGGCGAGAGTAGCGTGTACCCTCCGTGGCAAGAGGCTGGACGGTGGTGTATCTGTGCTGTCGGTTGGCGTGAACCCGTTGTGGTCTTGAGAAACCCTGTGGCGAGTTGACATATGCAAGGGTTAAATGCTACATATGTCGTGTGGTTGGAGATCCCCGGCTAGGTATTAATCGATTCGGATCGCCGTTACTTCTCGGATATGAAGACTTGGTCACTACCGTGCAATCTAAGTCATGGATGGAATCATAATGAGCAAAAATCATGTTGTATTGATTAATGTGATGATGAAATTAGACTAGATGCAAACAAGGTCTATTAATACTTAATCGAGCATTAAAATGTTGAAAGTAATGACTCATTTTAGTAAGCTTTTTGCAAACTATTAAAGTTGATTCTTGCTAAAAGCCTTTCCTTGATTCCCAAATCCAGCATATCCTTGAGAGTCTTTTCTTTAGTCGAGTAAGTCTTGCTGAGTAATTGAGTACTTAGGGTTTTATTCCCTGTTGTTTTTCAGGTTATAATTTTGTGCTGCTGTTGATGGTGTTAAGTGCTGGTGGGCTCGGCCTTCTTATAACTCTAAGTAACTCTTCTATACTTCTTATTGAGGATGGTCACTTGAGCTAGCATATATTTCAAGCTTATAAATAATTTATAACATTTCAGTGTTTATTTCTTTGAATAAGTTTTGTAATCACTCCGATAAACATAATGTAAATTTGTTGTAACTTGTAACTTTGTACTAAAGAAATTTCGCTGCAAAATGTTGGTGTGTGTGATTTGTGTTTACTTAATCTCGCGATCTTGGTTCTAAGTGGTTTATCCGGGGTCTTTGGGACACTCGGACGGATCCTTTTAAGTTACCTGGTGTACATGCATAGCCATCTGAGGTCTTTGCGACAAGGACAGGTGCATGTGGGCTCGATAACTTGGTAGGTTCTGCCACATCTTCATCATTCACAAATATAAAAACATAGTTACAGATGCATTATGCCATTTATTCATTTTGTATTAAACATACAAATAATATCAAGACACACATTGTCGGTGTTTTGGGTCCGACCGCACACCCGGGGTTGCCCCTCAAGGTGTTTTTAGGAGTAGGACGGTGTCGCCGACTGTAGCTAAATGGTTCGTGCCGGATGCACGAGGAGCAATGGACAGTGTTTATAGGTTCGGGCCGCTTTGAGATGCGTAACACCCTACGTCCTGGTGAGTATGCTTTATGTGGTAGATTACAAGGAGGTTCTCTTGTATTGGAAACGTAGAGAGCCGGAGTTGGTGGCTAAGTTATGAGGTTCACTATACATGCAGATATGATAACAATCTGCATCTAAGAGATAGTGAACTGATCGAGTCTATCTTACTATAATTCGGCTGACTTATCCTCGCCTGGTTCCATCGTACGGGGCACCAGCGCAGGAAAGTCGGGTCTCTATTGTGGTTGCTTGCTCAACGTTGTTGGGGCCATCCAGGCTCACGCCGATCCGGCCTTACATCGATCTGCTTTGCTGGTCGTTCTTCTCCAGGCCCACGAAGGGATGACCTTACGATTTATTGGGCCTTGGGCCTTTCGTGAGGTCTTTTATCCTTCCAGTGGACCCGGGGGATATCTGTCCCCCACAAGCCCCCGATCTTTGGGTTGATTTTGAGATAATCAGCCCAAAGATCCTAGGTCCAGCTTGCGGTCTTCATTTTATGACAAGGGATGCTTTCCGGGTAGTTTGGTAAAAACAATTTCTTACTATCTCCTTTTGCTCGAAAACTGGCGTTCTGTTTCAAACTCGCGCTTTAGAGGTCAGCATTTCGTATTTGTAGGAGCCTGAACTTCGTTGGGTGCACCGGAGGTGCACCCAATGGGTGTAGCCCCCGAGCTTCGAGTGGATTTTTGAAAATAATCCACTCGAAGGTCCTCATCAAAAATCATTTTATTTTCTGCTTGCACTTTGTTGGAGGTCAGCCTTGCTTTTGATCTTGCCATATGCTTTAGAAGTTAGCATTGTCTTGACTTGAAATGGCGATTCATGGGGTGCACCGGAGGTGCACCCAATGGGTGTAGCCCCCGAGCTTCGAGTGGATTTTTTGAAAATAATCCACTCGAAGGTCTTCATTTCGTGTCCTTTTGTTGAGAGTCATCTTTTCTTTTTTCTTCCGAATGCCTTAGAGGTCAGCATTATGTCATCGATATTATGCTTTAGATGTCAGCATGTATTTTGTCTTTGGAGCCGAGTTCGTGATCTGCCCATCTCTTGCTAGGTGGTGCAATTTATTTGATCTGCAACTGATTGGACATTCGATGGACGTCCCCTAGCTAGTCTTCATGTCGCTTCTGTCAGTCAGACTTTATACTTCACCGGCTATATTTGGCTTTCCTTTGATCCTTACTGATATCTCATTTTTGTCTTGAAGTATTCATTGTATGCCCTGCACGGACGTGACAGTTTTCAAAAATATACTGATAATTCCTGGTCGTCCCCCCCATGGGTGTGGGCAAGGGATGGCTTGGTACGCTGGTGTTTTAGCCGGCTGCTTCTGAGTAGTAATGTGATGTGACGGCGGGTGTAATCATATCGCCTGTGCAGTTGACTGGAGTCCCAATGGGTGTTGCGTTGCATGAAACGGCGTCAGCCGCCTGACGTATCTTCAGACGGGTTGGAGCGTATATTGAATATTTTGCGACTGTTCGACGACCGTGGTAGGAGGTGAGCGGTTGCCTTCTTCTTATATAAATAGTGCCTTTGCTTCTCCGGTTTCTTCACACCTCTTTGTTGTTCTCCACTGCTTGCTTTCTTCTTCTCCCTTCGTTTCCACCATGGGCAAGAGTAACAAACGCAAGCGCGAGCCAACTCCTCCGTCAGAGGACTTCGGCGATTCGGAATACTCGGAGGAGGAGTTCTCCTCCGAGTCCAAGGGATCTTCGGCTCCCGTCTCTCCCTCGGCGTCGTCTGACGATTCAGACGACTCCTAGGGGATTGCCGCGGAGGTCTGGACTTACATCCGGGCCATCGAGCGCTCCGGGCTCGCGGGCTCGGATGAGTCGGAGTACTCCTCGGACGAGGAGGACTCTTCGGACTCGTCCAAGGAGGGCGGCGGCGGCAATGGCGGAGACGACGGCGACGGCGAGGGCGATGATGACGACGACGACGATGACGGTGACGGCGGCAGCGGGGGCAGCAACGGCGGCAGCAAAGGCGGCAACGGCGGCAGCAGCGGCAGGGGCAGCAACGATGGCGGCAGTAGCAAAGGCAGCAACAAGGCTAGTGGCTAGATGCCACTGGTTTTTAGATGTTAGTATAGATTAGAAGTAGTATAGTGAAATAATGTAGTAGTAGTAAGTAGTATAGAGTAGTAGAATGTAGTGTAGTAGTAGTAGAATGTAGTGTAGTGGTAGTAGAATGTAGTGTAGTAGTAGTAGAATATAGTGTAGTGGTAGTAATAGGGAAGTATCAACTCATAATGAGTTGATTTGTAAGTTCTGAAACTTCCCTTAATGAAGAATGATTTCGTCTCCTCCTGTGTTGATTATTTTGCTTCATAGTCAGTTGATGATTGTCGCGATATTTATTGTCCATGATGTTCTCTGTCTGTTATTCTTGTGTCGCAGCTTGGAGTTTTCAAGTCATTTCTCCGTTTGCTTTGTCTGTGAAGTCAATCCCTCTGGAGTAGTAGTTGAGTCATTCGGGCATCATATCGTCGCTTTTAGGGTGATGACCGAGTTATTATTGTCAACATTTACGCCTTTGAAGTGGCATCCGAGTGATGACGAAGCCACATCAGCGTTGGAATGACTGATGACCACGTCAGCGCTTTTAGAGGTAACAGTCGAGTGGCTTATGACGACGTCGGCATTTTAGAGTTAACTGCCGAGTGACTAAAGACGACGTCAGCGTTTTAGAGATAACTGCCGAGTGACTGGAGACGACGTCGGCATTTTAGAGATAACTGCCGAGTGACTGGAGACGACGTCAGCGTTTTAGAGATAACTGCCGAGTGACTGGAGACGACGTCGGCCACTTTGAAGGTAATAGCCGACTGATGATGTGGCGCACCGGTTCTTTTAGAAGTAACCGCCGGGTGATGACATGGCATGCAGGTGTTTTAGAAGTAACAGTCGGGTGATGACTGGGCGCTTTTTGGAAACGGTATCTGGCCCGGGAAGATCCCATATGCATTGCGCTTTCAGCCGCCTCTGCTTTCCGTGCCCTAGTTCTTGCTTTCCTGCCTCCAGATCCTCTCTGTCCTTTTGCAATTCGGCTCCCGTTCTTTTCGCCGGTGGAATTGAGATGGCGCCCAAGCGAAAGGCCTCGAGTTCATCCGCTGCGGTGATTCCCCCTATCGACCCCAACAGCCAGTTGCCTTTCGTAGGTAACCACATGTCTGTCGTTTCTGAGCCCGACCTTCTCCATCTCGTGTCCATCGGGGTTATTCCTCCGAAGGAGCTCTGTTCTTGGCGGATTTGCCACGGGATCACTGTCCCAACAGAGGATACCCACGAATCCGTGATTTATGTTCCTTTTCTTCTCCGCGGTCTCGCTCTTCCTATTTCTCCCTTTTTCCGCGGTCTCCTTGATTTCTATCGCCTTAACTTGACCCATCTGAATCCCAATTCCATTCTGCAAATTTCCATTTACTTTCATTTATGTGAGGCATTTCTCGGTGTCCTGCCATATTTTGGACTGTGGAAGTACTTGTATCACTGTCGCCCTGGGATAGCCGGGAGGCAGCATCAGCTAATGGGGGTGCGAGTTTAGAGATGCGCTATGGGAGGAAGACTGACTACCTTGAAATCCCACTCAAGGATAGTATCAAAGGATGGCGCTTGGAATGGTTTATTGTTGAGAACCACGGAAAATCTCTCCCCCCACGGTCAGGGAGACAGCCGAATGTTCGTACTCCGAGTTGGACCGAGTCTCCTACGGACCAGGAGGTGGCTGAGGCAGGGGCTTTGCTGGCTGAGGTTGGACTGCTGAAGGAGAGGGGTCTGACTGCAGAGGCTGTGGTTGCTGATTTTGTTTTCAAGAACATCCAGCCGTTGAAGGATAGGGCATACCCAGCCTACTTGTACCGAGGTTTAGCTGACTCAACCCGGGTCACCAATAGAAGAATTCCCGTTGTAGACTTGGTGAACCGGCTTGAAATGATACTTAGAGGCAAGGTGTCAAATGTTGGTGCCCCTATTGCATACTCGGCCTGGAACCTACCTCCTTCCAAGGCTTTTACTCATTTTGTGTCGAATCCTCCTGTTGCAGGCGGTGGTTTGGGCCTTAGAGTACGACCCTCTACCGAAGAAGTTAGTGCTTTGGTTGCTTCGATTGGAGAAATTCCCGATGATGAACGGCAAGTCCACTTTGAGGTGCCTTTGGATCCTAATGATGCAGAAATAAGTGCTACGCTTGATATGCTGGCTGAAGACTCTTCTGATGCTGCTCCTGCTGGGACATTGGCGGTGGTGCCTCTCCCGGAAGCTGGTACAACCTTGGATGTTCAAAGGCCTGTCAGTGTTCGCTCGAAACGCCCTTGCCAAGCCAATCAACTTGATTCTCCTGCTGATGAGCAGAAAAAGAAAAGGAGACGTTTTCGGCGGGTATGTAGTTTGGATCAGGAAGTTGGTCCTTCGGTTCCTGCCGCTGAGGAAGCGCCTGTGCCTGAATTTACCGACGCTGATCCCAATGGGTGTGATCCATCAGTCGCTGAACCCAATGGGTGTGCTCCATCTGTCGCTGATCCCAATGAGTGTGTTGTCTGTGTTGCTGACGAAATCGCGGGGGAGGATGAAGATGAGGTCCCTTTGACTCAGAAAAACAGTCGGCAATATATTGCCAGTGGGGAAAGTAGTGGGGTTCCTTCTCCTGCTCTGTCAGCCCTCATCGGTCTACAGGAATTATCTCTAGCGAACTTTGATCAGACTCTAGAAGATATGGTTCCAGAGGACCTGTTATCAGAGCCAGCGGATGGTGACGAGATGGATGTTTGTGCTGATGTGTTCGACGCCGTGTTGGGGTCATCCCGGGCAGCGTCCCGCGCCTCATCGACCTTAGAGCGCGGTCTTGAGGGCCAGGAAACTGACTTTGATCGTCTTGCTCTCATGGAAGTAACTGAGGGGCCTTCAGCCTTAGAGGCGGCTGCCACAGAGAACTTGACCCTTAGGGATGGTGTTGACGCTTACCCAGCCCCCGAGGGTGTTGTCGGGGATGATTCGGCTCGGGTGGGAAGCGTAAGTCACGACCCAACCCCCGAGGGTGTTGCCGGAGACGATCTGACTCAAGTGGGTAGCGCGAGCTATGACCCAGCCCCCGAGGGTGTCCGAGCGGGGTCTCCCACTTATACTTCCATGGATGTTCACGTTGGATCTCCTCCACACTCTGGTTGCATGGTGGTGGCCCAAGTTTCTGTTCAGGGAGTCGCTTTAGAGGCCAGCGTTCCTGATGACCAAGCTTTGGGCTCTGCTGATGACACTGAATTGGTTCCCGCTAGTTCATTGCAAGTTGCTCCAGATGGTGACTCTATGCCAAGCCATCAATTGATTTCTCACGATCTGGGAGTCCCCTCATTCTTCTCCAACCTCCAGGTACTATGCCATATTCTAGTTTGACTTTTACACCTGACGAATCGCTGTCTTTGCACTCATTTGCTCTCGTTATCAGGCATTAGTGGACGAGATGGCTAGTCAGCTGAAATTAAAGGGTGCTTCTGTTCCGGAAAGAGCTTCGTCACTGGCCCATTGGAATCCGGTGCTGCTTCAACAGCGTGTCTCTGACTTAGAGGCGACGAATGCTGGTTGGTGCTTTTCTGCTTCCCTTCATCTACCTTATTAAACTGCTTCTCAATTTGACTTCTTTCGTTTGATTGTTTCTCGCTAGATATGGCTCGGCAGTTTTCTGTTCTTGAAGAGAAACATTCTCAAAGTTAGGCTAAGCTGGTCCGGCGATGCTCTGATTTTGAGGAAAGGTATTCCCAAAGCCAGACTGAGCTGGCCCGGGTCTCTGCTGCTCTGAATGATGCTAATATGCTGAATTCTACTCTTCGCGCTCAGCTTGATTCTGAAAAGGTGATTTATGAATCTGCGCCTTGTGTTGCTGTGCTCTTATTGCTTGCTTGATGTTTGAAGAAGCTGATTCTTGTTTGCAGGAAGAAAAACGTGCCCTTGTTGCTTCCCGTGACAATCTTGACAGGCTATATCGTGACTCTAGCAACTCGTTGACCATCCTAGAAAGGAGTCATCGCTTCATCATGGAGGAGTTAGACAATCATCGCTGTAAGCTACAGGAATCCACGGATGACGTGATCCGTCTCAGGCAGTTGATATCGGCTAAGGATGCTGCTATCAAGGAACTGCGCGCTTCCAAGAAGTCCATCGCCCAGGAGCTGGAGACCGCTCAGCTGGCCGTCAAAGTTGCTGAAGAAACTTCCGTCACTCTAAGGGCCCAGCGCGACAGGGCTATGGATAAAGCCATTCGCGCGGGGCGGATCTTGATGAGGAGACCCGGCGTGATTGTTCCTGATGATATAAGGGCTGATGTGAACGCTGCTCCTGATTCCTCGAGTCGCCCTTCTTCGTCGGTTGCTCCTGAGAAAAGTGTTGCAAAATAGAGAAACATTGCGTGCTTTGAGCACGCGGTTATCGTGCCCGGCTATTTGCTAGAGGACACCAACTCGACATTTGCATACTACTGTTACTCTCCTACTGTTTTAGAATTCAACAGTACATAGATTTGCAGGGGTAAAATGTTGTATGATGATTTTGAAATTTCTTCACGGGATATAGAGATCACCCCTATATGAGTAATCGTAAGCATGTGGAATCGCCTTAAGTCGTTGCTGACTTAGATCGATTGATCCGTTAGCAGGGCATAGTGGTCACCCCGAGTTAAGTAAGCGTGAGCATGTTGCACCGTCTTAAGTTGTTGTCGACTTAGGCCGATTGCTCCGTTAGCAGGGTATAGTGGTCACCCCGAGTTAAGTAAGCGTGAGCATGTTGCACTGTCTTAAGTCGTTGCAGACTTAAGCTGATTGCTCCGTTAGCAGGGCATAGTGGTCACCCCGAGTTAAGTAAGCGTGAGCATGTTGCACCGTCTTAAGTCGTTGCCGACTTAAGCCGATTGCTCCGTTAGCAGGGCATAGTGGTCACCCCGAGTTAAGTAAGCGTGAGCATGTTGCACCGTCTTAAGTCGTTGCCGACTTAAGCCGATTGCTCCGTTAGCAGGGCATAGTGGTCACCCCAAGTTAAGTAAGCGTGAGCATGTTGCACCGTCTTAAGTCGTTGCCGACTTAAGCCGATTGCTCCGTTAGCAGGGCATAGTGGTCACCCCGAGTTAAGTAAGAATGTAGGTCGATCATGAACAAACTGAGTATTCTTGAAATCTTGTTTATTGATGACGTATTTCCCATTTTACAGAGTACATTGTCGTCCCAGTAGCTTTTGAAATACAGCTAGGGATAAAATTTCTTGAGGTGTTCTATATTCCAGGAGTTCCCAATTTCCGTGCCGTCCATCTGAGTGAGACGATATGATCCCGGCCGAGTGACTTCTGCTACTATGAATGGTCCTTCCCATAGGGGTGACAACTTGTGTCGTCCCTCCCTCGTTAGAATTCGGCAGAGGATGAGGTCTCCCACTGCAAAGGATCGTCGTCGCACGGCCTTGTCGTGATAGCGTCTCAGAGTCTGCTGGTATCGTGCCGACTGAATTACTGTGTTCAGTCGTTCTTCTTCGAGTACATCAATATCCTCCAGCCTAGTAGCTTCGGCTTCTGCTATGCTTTCAAAGACTAACCTTGGCGCCCCAAACTTGAGATCAGCGGGTAATACTGCCTCTGACCCATAGACCATGAAGAAAGGAGTGTTTCCATGCAGAGCTCAGCTAGGTTGAGTTCTTAGGCTCCAAACAACGTAGGGCAATTCCCTTATCCATTTTCCTGCGAACTTTTCATTTTTATCGAAGACCTTTTTCCTGAGCGCCTCCAATATCATCCCGTTAGCTCGCGTTGGCCCTCAGGTGTGCTACCGAAGCATACTTGATCTGAATGCTCTTTTGCTCGCAGAAATCGAAGAACTCTGAACTTGTGAAGTTGGATCCTAGGTCAGTTATGATATTGTTTGGTATTCCGAATCTGAATATTATATCTTGTATGAATTCCATGGCCTTGGCTGAGGTTAAAGAAGCAATGGGTTTGAATTCTATCCATTTGGTGAATTTGTCGATTGCTACCAGTACATGAGTGTATCCTCCTTGAGCTTTCTTGAAAGGTCCGATCATATCCAGTCCCCAGCATGCGAACGGCCACGTTACTGGTATGGTCTGCAGTTGCTGTGCTAGTAGATGTTGTTGCCTTGACAAGTACTGGCAAGCTTTGCACCTCTGAACTAACTCGGTCGCATCACTTTTCGCCGTTGGCCAATAGAATCCCGACCTGAAGACCTTCCCTACTAGTGTCCTAGATGTTGTGTGTATTCCACATTGCCCAGCATGGACCTCATCTAGAAGTTGCCTCCCCGTAGATGAGAGAATGCATTTCATGAGGACACCCGATGCACCTCTTCTGTACAGTGTCTCCCCGATGAGTGTGTAGTGAGCCGACTATCTAGCGATGCGCTCGGCTGCATTTTTGTCATCTGGTCCCTCTTCATTCTTTATATATCTGATTATCGGCCTTCTCCAGTCATCGGAATCTGACTCTGGTTGGTTCACGATATTACATTCTTCTGCCTGGTCCATCGAGATGCTCGGATGCGGTACTTCTTGTACAAAGATTCCAGGTGGGGCCTGAGTTCGACTGGATCCTAACTTGGATAGTACATCAGCTGTCGTGTTTCGATCTCTTTCTACATGATGAAATTCCAGACCTTCGAATTTATCTTCTAGTTTCCGGACGGCGGTGCAGTACTTTCCCATTAAATCGCTCGAGCAGTCCCATTCTTTGTTTATCTGGCTTATGACTACCAAGGAATCTCCGTATACCATCAGTCTCTTGATGCCTAGTGATATAGCAATGTTCAGTCCGTGAATCAGAGCTTCATATTCGGCTGCGTTGTTGGAGGCTGGAAATAGCAACTAGAGGGCATATTTGAGGTGCTTGCCTCCAGGTGCGGTAAAGAGAATTCCCGCGCCTGCTCCCTACAGTTTCAACAAGCCATCGAAATACATTTGCCATACTTCCGCTATTTCTGGGTTGTCTGGTACTTGTTGTTCAGTCCATTCTGATACGAAGTCAACCAACGCTTGAGTTTTGATGGCAGTGCGAGGTCGAAATTCGATGTCATGAGATCCCAGTTCACAGGCCCACTTGGCTATTCGGCCAATGCCTTCCTTGTTGTGAAGAATGTCCCCTATCGGAAAACCAGTGACTACTATGACTTTGTGGTCGTCAAAGTAGTGATGTAGCTTACGGGCAGTTAGAAGTACTGCATATAAAAGCTTCTGAACTTGAGGATACTTTTTCTTTGAGGGACCCAGAACTTCACTGATGAAATAAACAGGATGTTATACTGGGTAGGCATGCCCTTCTTCTATTCGCTCGACTACCAACGCGGTGCTTACCACGTGAGTCGTGCAAGAGATATATAGCAGCAAATCTTCAGCCGGTTGAGTCGACGTGGCTCGCCGTGGCGGCTTCAGCACTGGTGGTGTTGTCAAGAATTTTTTCAGTGCATCCAGGGCTTCCTGTGCTTCTGAAGTCCATTGAAACTTATCCACTTTCTTGAGTAGCTGGTAAAATGGCAAGCCTTTTTCTCCCAGCCTGGATATGAATCTGCGTAGGGCTGCCATACATCCGGTGAGTCTCTGAACCTTTTTTGTGATCGTGGTGCTTCCATTTTCATGATAGCTTCAATCTTATCCGGGTTAGCTTCAATTCCCCGGTGACTGACAATAAATCCGAGTAGCTTTCCTGCTGGCACCCCAAAGACACATTTTTCGGGATTAAGCTTCCATCGATATCGTCGTAGACTATTGAAAACCAGCTGTAAATCCTCGATGAATATTTCCGAGTTCTCCGTTTTGATTACCACATCATCTACATAGGCTTCCACACGCTTGCCCCAGTGATCGGCTAAGCATGTTTGAATGGCTCTCTGATAAGTCGCTCCAGCGTTTTTGAGGCCGAACGGCATGGAGGTATAGCAGAAAGCACCGAACGGAGTGATGAACGCTATTTTTCCTCGTCTTCTTTTGCCAGGC
The DNA here is from genome assembly GCA_029449295.1 of Zea luxurians. Lineage (NCBI taxonomy): Eukaryota > Viridiplantae > Streptophyta > Magnoliopsida > Poales > Poaceae > Zea > Zea luxurians. The sequence goes on along the minus strand of JAOPSE010000349.1, from coordinate 715,060 downwards.
TAATCTGATGATATCCAGAGTAGCAATCCAGGAAAGATAGCACAGAACATCCAGCGGTGGAATCTACCACCTGATCTATCCTAGGAAGCCCGAAGGGATCCTTTGGACAGTGTTTGTTGAGATCCGTGTAGTCGACGCACATGCGCCAATCCACTTTATTCTTTTTGAGTACAAGAACTGGGTTGGCTAACCACTCGGGATGTAACACCTCTCTGATAAACCCAGCCGCGACCAAGCGGGCCAGCTCAGCGCGAATGGCCTCTCTCTTGTCGGGCGTGAAGCGACGTAGTTTTTGCCGAATCGACCTCGCCTGGGGATAGACATTCAGTTTGTGCTCGGCCAGTTCTCTCGGGACTCCCGGCATATCCGCAGGTTGCCATGCGAATACATCTCGGTTATCTTGCAGAAACTGGACGAGCGCGCCTTCCTATTTGTTATCCAGGCTGGAGCTGATGATGGCAGTCTTGCGTTCATCAGCGAACCCTAGGTTGATCCTTTTGGTTTCTTCAGTCGGCCGCATAGAGGTCACGGCTTGAGCTTCATTTGCAGGTACTGCAAGGTCTTCCTCAGGCTTAGAGTTTGCCTGCATTGAAGAAGTTGCCGACGGTTTGGTGGTGAGGGCCGCCTGGATGGCCACACGAAAACACTCTGCGGCGCCTTGGAAGTCAGCGCGCACAGTTATGATTCCTTGCGGTCCTGGCATCTTCAGTATCATGTACGTGTAATGCGGAATGGCCATGAGTTTTGCCAATCCCGGCCTCCCGATGATGGTGTTGTACCCGCAGTCAAAGTTCGCCACTTCGAACCTCAGGAACTCGGTTCTGTAGTTCTCCGGAGTTCCGAAGGTGACGAGCATGTAGATGTGGCCCAGCGGGTATTCCCCTTCAGTCGGCACGATGCCGAAGAAAGGAGTGTCTGACTCGTGGAGCTCTTTGAGGTGAACCCCCAAGCCTTGGAGTGTCCGGGGGAAGGTGACGTTGATGCTGCTCCCCCCGTCAACTAATACCTTCTTCACCCTGTTCTCTCGGATCACCGGATCGACGAGGAGCGGGTATTTGCCTGGGTGGTCGAAGTTGAGCCATTGATCGGCCCGAGTGAAGGTGATCGGGTGCTTCGACCATCGGTACGGAGCGGGAGGACCGGTGGTCGCCACCAATATTTGGCGATCGTTGAGCTTTTGTTGTCTTCTGCTCTCCTGCGATCCGTGATCGCCGAAGATGACGTTGATTTCTCCGTCAATGCGCGGGAAGGCTCCACCTCTTCCCTCCTCCTGCTACTGGGGTTGTCGTGGTTCCCCTGGTCCTCCCCGCGGCGGAGGAGGAGGTAAAGGTTGGAAGGGTCGGCCGTGCCCGATGGAGTGCTTGAAGTCTCTGCAGTTCCGAAGGGTGTGGCGCATGTCCTTGTGGTACGGGCACTGAGCGTCGAGGATATCGTCCAGTGTACGTTCGCCTCCGTGAGGTCCTCCTTGGGCGCGAGAGGCAGGTGGTCCGGCGGCATGCACTTCTTCGCGAGGCCTCTTCTCCCAGCGTTTGTCGGGTTGCTGGTTCATGTCGCGTCGTGGCGCCGTCGGTGTAGGTTTCGTTCCCCCGATGAGGTCCTGAGCTCGCTCGTCGGCGGTAATGTAGAGGTCGGCTTCCCAGAATAGCTGCTCGAAGGTAGTCGGCGCCTTCTGCAATATGGCACGGACGAAGGCCGAGTCGTTGGATCCTTTGTAGAAGTCTTTGATCACGGCCGCCTCCGTGACCTCGAGGATACGATTTCTCATGGTCTAGAACCTTTTGAGGTACGACCGAAGAGTTTCGTCCCCCCGACGCTTGATGGATTTGAGGTCCCATGGTTGCACTGGTTTGTCGGAGAGGGACTGAAAGTTGGCAGTGAAGCATCGACTGAAGTCGCTCCAGTCGTCGATGCAGTGTCGGGGTAGGTGTCGTAGCCATTGTAGCGCGTCTTGTCCGAGGACGATGGGTAAGTATGCGGTCATCACGTCCTCGGACGCTCCGGTAGCTCGAGCAGCGGTGGTGTAGACAGGCAGCCAGCCTCCTGGATCCTGCTTAGGTTCATATTTGTCGACATTTGATACCTTGAAGTTAGGGGGCCATTGAATGGCCCTAAGGCGTGGAGTAAGGGCAGACACTCCACACGTGTCTTCTTGTCGACGGGGATGATGTCTGTCCCGGGGAGGGGAGTAGTTGTCGTGGTCCCTCGACCGTCCTCGGGTAGTACCGCTAGTCGAGGCCGTTGCCGACTCAGTTCTGGTGGCATGACTCCGAGTTGGGACGCCATGATCCCTGTCGTACTCCTCCCGGCGGCGGATCTCGTTCTCATGTCGTCGTTCACGTGAAGCATTGATGGAGCTTCGCGCGTCCCGGCGGCTGTTGATGGCGTGTCGTAGGTCGTTCGGCGGGTGAGCGAGAGGTAGAAGATGGTTGGCTGCTTGAGTGAACAGTCATCGATAGCCCTCGGCGTCGGGAGTCCGAGGGAGTCCATCAGCTATCCGAGCTAGTACCCCTCCGACTTCACTCGGCGTGTTCATGGCTCGGGCGAAGTCGGGATTCAGGTTGCGCCCAAAGAGTGGATTTTCCCGACGTTGCCTTACCTCCTGCTCGGCTTGTTCCTGAGCTCGTCGGCGATCATGCCGTCGGGAGTTCCTTCGTTCTCTGAAGACACATTCCTCCGGAGTTTCTCCTATCTCTGAGGCCTCGTCCCGCGAGACAGGCTGCTCTGGATTCCGCTCTCCGGCCTCGTGATGCCACCGGATATTTCGGTGTCGGTTTCTCCATCGACGGGATTCCCGCTGAGGTGGTTCTTCTCCGGGCACGGTCGGTTCGTCGTCGGAGACGGCGGGCGACTCCACTCTTCCGATGAAAAGAACGTCGGGGTAGAATGGTGTGGCTGTCGTGGCAGTCTTTTTTCCGTTCTCCTTCGAGGGTAGAGGCACGGAAAGAACAACTTGCTTCCTCCCGGTTTTGTTCGTTTCTTTCTTCCTTGCGATTTGTGTCCATTCTTTCGTCGGGGAAGTAGACAGCGGAGTTCTCTAGGTCAATGGGCCCTCGGCCTCTGGCTTGCTGATGGTGATCTCTTTTCGGAGCGCTGGAGGTTGCGCTTTTTCCTTCCTTACTCCGATATTCTCGGAGTTTGTTGGGGGAGACTTCTTCCTTGGCGGATCTGCGATGCGATGTAGAGTTCCTTCTTCGTCCGCCACGGATGAGATTGTTCCAAAGCAGAACACAGATCCGGGGCGGAGGGTGATCTTGCGGTGGAAGGTGACGGCCATTGAGCTAGCTTAGATCGGGGACACACCCCCTACCTGGCGCGCCAGTTTTCGGTGTTTTGGGTCCGACCGCACACCCGGGGTTGCCCCTCAAGGTGTGTTTAGGAGTAGGACGGTGTTGCCGACTGTAGCTAAATGGTTCATGCCGGATGCACGAGGAGCAATGGACAGTGTTTACAGGTTCGGGCCGCTTTGAGATGCGTAACACCCTACGTCCTGGTGAGTATGCTTTATGTGGTAGATTACAAGGAGGTTCTCTAGTATTGGAAACGTAGAGAGCTGGAGTTGGTGGCTAAGTAATGAGGTCGATAGTTCTGAAGGGGTGCCCCTGGGCCTTATACATTCGACCGTGGGGCAATACATGCAGATATGATAACAATCCGCACCTAAGAGATAGTGAACTGATCGAGTCTATCTTACTATAATTCGGCCGACTTATCCTCGCCTGGTTTCATCGTACGGGGCTCCAGCGTAGGAAAGTCGGGTCTCTGTTGTGGTTGCTTGCTCAACGTTGTTGGGGCCATCCAGGCTCGTGCCGATCCGGCCTTACATCGATCTGCTTCGCTGGTCATTCTTCTCGAGGCCCACGAAGGGATGACCTTACGATTTATTGGGCCCTTGGGCCTTTCGTGAGGTCTTTTATCCTTCCAGTGGACCCGGGGGATATCTGTCCCCCACACACATTACATTGATACCTTCGGCTTGCTTCAAGGTAAAGGCGTGAATGCAATTACAATCCAGAGTGAACAGTACAGGGATATTGTTCACCTATTTATAGGCAATCGTACAACTTCCTTCAATATTACATTCATACCCTTAAAGATTACATATAAGGTTTACAAATGTCACAGGGGCAATATTATCATTTGCACTTAGCAGCTTGAACAACACCTTCTCCCTATGTCGCCCTTCTGCATCAACGTAACGAAGCTTGCTTCGTCGCACTTCCATTGATCTATGCCAAAGCTTTTTTGGTAACGAAGCTCCTGTAATACTTAGTAACATACTGAAAACAACTGGTTAGCCATGTTTTTGAGGACCTTTGGAAGACGAAGGCCCCCAACACTTCTCATTTTGCATTATTGTTTGACGATAATTCAGTGAAGGAAATTGGTGTTATGGGATTTGTTGAGGGATTTGTTACTCGCGATCTTGATAAGATATGCTCCATATCTAGCTATGTATTTTCATTATGTGGTTCTGCAGCGAGTTGGAGGGATTCATTTCAGTCTGTCATTGCTCTTTCCACTACTGAAGCAGAATATGTGAAAGGGAAATGTGCCCTTGGGCTATTTCTAAGTGTTCTGGTGATTAAGTGCCCAACACATCACTTTGATCTAACATGGCTACTATGAGTATGAGCACATTGCAAATCCTATTGAAATGGAGGACAAAGGTATGAATATAGCACTTAGTCACTTGTTTTAGTTACTAATTATATTCATCTAAGTGCTAGGAAACTCCTCAAGTCGAGCAAAGTTGGAGAAAAGAAGCTTGGCTAAGGTTGGCCAAAATTAGGCTTGTCTGGGCAACACCGGACTATCCGGTGTGCACCGGACAGTGTCCGGCATGCCAAACTGCACCATGGCCAAACTGGCCACTATCAGGAAGTTGGTTGGGTGCTCTGGCAATAATTCACTGGACTATCCGGTGAGCCAGGCGGCAAATGGCTCTCGTTTGCGCCAGCAGTCGGCGTGCAAGCAACGACTACCACGTGTGCCAAGCCAATAGTCACCAGGTCGCACCATACTATCTGGTGTGCCACCGGACTGTATGGTTTGCCATGGGGCTAATGGCTACCAACGGTCGACTTCACCAGGGAAGGAAGGAAATTGGTGACTCTTCATTGCCTGGTGTGCACCACACTGTCCAGTGCACCCACAAACAGAAGGCAACCAGAGCCTTCCAAATGAAGATCAAACGACTCCTTTGGCCCTTAGGACTATAAAATAACCCCTAGGCGCATAGAGTTGTAACACAAACATACTTTGATCATACTACAACTCCGAGACTTCCTGACCACGCTGCTGTTTCACTAGATAGAGATTTGAGCGCGTTCTTGAGCTGTAACTCCGATGTTTTGACTCTTGCGCTCTTTTCTTGGCTCGTGTGCATATTATTGCTGCGAATTGAGCTCTTGCGTGTGTTGCTACTCCCCCTTTACTCTTGTGCTTTGATTAAGATCATATGTGTAAGGTGTCAGATACTCCAACTTATAGAGATTCCTCACAAAGCAAATTTCAGATAAGAAAGAAAATCATGGTACTCAAGTTTGATCTTTGGATCACTTGAGAAGGGTTGAGTGCAACCCTTGACCAAAGGAGGTCATCATAACGTGGAGTAGGCATTGGCTGAACCATTGGATCAAATTGTTGTATCTAGTACCCATTTACTTTATTGCGATTGTTGACTTCTTGAGTACTCTTATTCACTTGTGTTATTGCTCTTAAGTTTAATACATATCTCAAAGAAGCAATCAAGTGGGGTTTATATCTATCTCTCCATATCTACTCACAACAACTTGGCTTTAGTTTTCACTAAACACTTGTTATACACCAAGTTTGTGTTGTTTAGAGTTGAATTTTGTAGGATCACCTATTTACCCCCCTCTAGGTGCTCTCAATATGTCTCAACTAATGAAGGGGTTAAAGAAGCTATTTGGATGCAAAGTCTTATTTCTGAACTTGGTGTTCCTTAGGATGTCATTAAGGTTTATTGTGATAGTCATAGTGCTATTTGTCTGACCAAGAATGACATGTATCAATTCAAGACCAAGCATATTGATATCAAGCACCACTTCTAGTGATTCTTGAACTTGCGATCTCGTAGCAACATGTAGAATATTGCTACGCTGTTAGTTCACTTGCTTGGTGTAATGTTACCATATACATTGTTTGCTTGATTTTATGTATTGCTATGAGTAGCAGCGAGGTCATGATAAACCCGATGACCAACTTGGTGAAGTACTTGGAATCGCAAATATAAGGCAAGTTGTGCCCTTGATCACTTTTCTCTTTACCCAATAATGTTCCTATTAATCACTGTGACATGCTCAGGTTAATTTGATGGTACCTAATAGGCTTCCCTAGCATTGTTTATCCCACACCTTGCAGACAAAAGAACTATTGGGTAGTTTAGCTATTGCTCTACTTGGTTTTGGGAAATTAATGTTACATTATAATCATGTTCCAGTTATGCTGTTGTTTTAATTATTATTCATGACAAGATCATTGTGTTAATTGGAACATGGAGCTTAACTTGAGATATCTGTGCTAGTGGAGGACTACCTTACCCAAAAGGGGCAAGGGCAGTAGAGGAGCTGCATATAGGGAGGTTCTTAGGTCGATCATGCTGCGATGGCTTTTCGGATGAGGCATTCCTATATTGCCCTTCTCAGAAACCATAGCGGGTTTCTGAATCTAGTGGAACTTTGTAAAGACCTCGTAGTGGATCCCTAGCCATTCACCTCAAAAGTGTCTAAGGGCCTTGCAAACCTTGGCCAGACGGGATACACGACTTGTGGGTAAAGGGCACAACCTCTACGAGTGTAAAACTAAAATATCAGCCATGCTCACGGTTAAGAGTGACTCAGGACTCTCGCTTGTTTAATTTATGGAACTAAACTTAATCTATCATATGCACTGCATCGCTGGTGTTATTATCTATTGGGGGCATGCTTTGTTGCCGAAGGTCCTGCAGGAAGAAACACCTTCGGCAAACCCGTTTAAACGTAGTATTGAAGCTACCATTCATGAAGCTTCGGTACTTTAACGTATCTGAAGACGAAGGTTTGAACCGACTTAAAGATGGAATGACTTCATAGTCCATAAGGGTCTGAGTTATAATTGTAATCTTTTGTAAGGGGCATGACTGTAATTTCTCACAAGCTGCGCTCTGTGCCTATAAATAGATGAACAGTACTCCTTTACTGTTCACACGCTCTTGTAATCACGAGCACATCACGCTTGAATTATCACTTCCGGTCAAGGCGAAGGTATAAACGTGTTCAAACATCATGTTTTGATACTTAGATATTCATATAATAAAATATGTGTTGGAGACTTGTTCTCAAATGCTTCGAATTAAGAACAAGGCAACATAAAAAGTGTTAAATGTTAAAGTCCTTCGTCCTTCAAAACATTATGTCCCTTCGGATATAATGAATTCCGGACGAAGGTTATGAAGGACGAGATCTTCGTAAGCTCGACAGATGATGAAAGAGAATACATATATGAAATACGAATAATAATACAGATATTAATATCAAATTATTTTTATTTTGCATTATCAAATTCATAATAACAAATTATAAATGTACCTTCGAATTGACGAAAGGTAAAGGTACAGGCGTGATGCGAAAAGCAAATGCCAAGTCAGCGTGAACAGTCTATTTATAGGCAAGGGACGCAGCCCATGTAGAATTACATTTGTGCCCTTTACATTTATCAATAACTCTATAGTAATTCTTCGGGGTCTAATTTGCCTTTTCATCTTTAAGTCGGTTCCTCTTCTCTGCTATCATGCCGAAGCTTTTCTGCACACAGCTTCGTGGTCATCTTTATCCTTCGTCATAATCACTTTCCGTCTCGCTCAGACTTTGTACTGACCATGCTCTTGAATACTCATGACCCGATTCCGAAGATACCTGTTCACATATTCCACTTGAAAAACATTGTTAAATCATGTTTTTGAGGACCTTCGGAAGCCGAAGGCCCCCAACAGTAGCCCCTCGCAATATTAATTTGCTGGAATGATAAATTCATATTGCGACATGGACGAAGGCTTTAAGCCGAAGGTCCGAAAAAAACACCTTCCCTTTGCTAGAATAGCAACAGTCTTTGACAAGCGGGACCCTCCAGTTTTCAATGCACTAGGTGTATAAATAAGAGCTCACCACCTGTTTATTTGACACGCTCCCTTGCCATCTGCTTTTACTCACCCAACTTTTAGCCTACGCGCAACAACACTTGCTTGGCTTTTTAAATTTTTAGGCTTCGGTTTGGAGAGCACTTTCTCAGCGTTTGCGAAGATGTCTGAAGATAAGAAGGCTATTGGTGATTCAAAGCTAAGCCTTTCTGAGGAGATGCATCTGGCCTTTCTTGAATCAATATCAAAGACTAATACAGAGAAGATTACTAGGGAGATTTTGGAGGGTTTATCTGAAGATACTGGTGATAGTGACAGTTATGATGTGGATAGTGGTGGTGAAGATTCCGAAGATCGACCTTGGCGACCAAGCCATGCGGTTTTTGGTAAATCCAGTATTAAAGAAAATCATCTTGTCAATATGAGGGGCAGATATTTTTGGGACTTATCTGTTGTGAGGGCTGACGAAGGAGAGAAGACTTGTCCGACTCCCGAGGAAAATGAAGTCGTGATATTCCGAAGCTTCTTAAAGGCTAGACTGCGATTTCCCTTGAGCAGTTTTGTCGTGGAAATACTGAAGATATTTGAAATCTACCTTCACCAACTTACCCCCGAAGCAATCATAAGGATGAACATCTTTGTGTGGGCCGTGAGGAGCCAAGGTTTGGAACCTAATGCAAAAAGCTTCTGCAACATACATGAGCTATTGTATGAGACAAAACCCTGGGGTAGAGAGCAGTATCACAACAATTTTGGCTGCTACAGTTTCGGCGCCCGGTCTGGGTCAAGCTGCCCCGTGCCAACCTTTCGAAAGAGGTGGCCCGGCGACTGGATGACGGAATGGTTTTATGTGAAAAATGACTTGAAATCACGAGAAGATATTAAAGGTATCATTATGTGCCCTATCTGGCAACGCTTCGGCCTCCGGAAACCGAAGGTGAAAATGAATGAAGCAGCCGAAGAATGCCAGAGAGCCTTCGGCGTTGTTTGCTCTTTTATTGGGACAAGGGATTTGGTCCAAGAACACATTGCTTTCAGAGTATGGCCACTTGTGGAAAAGTGGGAAATGCCGGAGGAGACCATTAAAGAAACTGACGAAGGTGGACTAGTCAGGCTAAAATACACATTCAAATATGGAGATAAGTTCGTTGAGCCAGATGATGACTGGTTGAAAAGTATTGAGGCCATAAGTGACGAGTTGCTTGGGGTATACTCAAAGGCCGAAGATACTGCATTATCAGCGGCCTTCGGAGGCTGAAAGAAGAAGAGACTCAACCGAGTATTTGATGCAATTGGGTTTGTTTACCCCGACTACTGTTATCCAACGCGGGGTCAAAAAAGAAAGAATACATCTTCTGCGAAGGAAACTGCTTCAGCCGCTCCTAGCGAGCCGGCGCCGAAGAGGAAAAGGGTAAAGGTTCTCACACACTGGCCACGTTATATTGAACCGGCCACAGTGCCTGAGTTTATCGGTGAGACCTCTTCGGCCACCGAGGCTAAAGAACCAACTCCACTGCCAAAAATCGAAGAGCTGGCCGAAGTGCCAGCAACAGAAAAAACAGAAGAACCGAGGACTGAAGAAACAAAGACATCAGAAGTTTTAAGTCCTTCAGCAAAAATTGATGCAGCACAAAGCCAAAAGGGTCCAGCAGTGACCCCGAAAAGAAAAAGGATGGTTAATGTGCTGGATGTTTTGGAGACAATTAAGTCTTCAAGCACAACTCCGAAGAAAATTGTTGAAACTTCCGAAGTGCATACTGAAGCCTTTGTTGTCGAAGCTTCAAAGCAACAATCTGAAACTGAAGCTGGGCCTTCAGAGCCCACCAAGGTAAAATCCTTGGAAGTCGAAGAAACAAAAATGGCAGAGCCAATTTTGGTTTAAGAAAGTGGCACTGTCGCCCCCGAAGCATCCTCCAAAGCCCTCGATTATATTGTACGACATGCTTCGGGAAAAATATTATCTGAAGAAGAGATTTTTGAAGCTAATCACTATGCCCGAGAACTGAAGTATCCAAAGGGGGCCTTAGTATTCAATGGCACAGACGAAGATGACTTCTTATACTGTCTCCCAGATAACAAAGAATTATCCGTCTACCGGGAGATGGCTAGAAGTATGGGGTTCCCGAAGCTTGAAGCTGGCCTCTGCGCTATGACAAAGGACGATCTTGGAGATAGCCTCGCATATAATAGTCTGAAGGTATGAAAATTGTATATTTGGAAATTTAAAATTTTTGAATTATTCTTTTATTCTTATACTAATTCTTTTCATATAGGGTTTAATACTTAGCAATGCTTTGAGAGCGCAAAGGAATGCTGAAGACGAGAGCTATAATATTGCTTTCAACAACCTACGAACATAGGTTATTAAGCTGAGGAACGAAGCTTTGGAAAAAGATAAAATTCTGCTTACATTGGTGGATAAGATAAAGGAAGACGAAGCTACTTCTAAAGCTCAAGCTGAGGCTCAGAAGCACGAAATCGAGGATCTTCGGAAACAGTTAACCAGAGCTAAAGAAGAACGCATACTTGAAGAGACGAAACGAGAACTTAGCGATCAATGGGCAAATCATTTGGAAGGAAATGTTGAAGAGCTTCGTGCATCCAAGAAAAAGTGCTATGACAAATCTATAGAATGCGCTAAGAAAATAAAAACTAGCTTCGCCAGCGTTGGCGCATTCTCGAGCGAGGAAAACTTCACAAGGGGTAACCCCGAAGGCCCGATTGAATGGATCAATCACGAAGCTGAGGCCTTTGAGGAAATTTTGAATAGCCGCGGAGACATATGTGCCTTTTCGGGTGCCAGGGGGATTGCTACTATTTTGGAGAGGAAAGGCTGTGAGCATGTGAAATCTTTGGCACAATCCGAAACTGCCTTATCCTCCGAAGATATAAAAGACCCCTCGGCCAAAGCAAGCATGGTTGGTGGAAAATTTTTCACCGACATCTGGGACAATGGTGGCCGGGAAATGGCCCAAGAAATTATTCAAAAAAGCGAAAAAGGCATTCATGATGCTAGAAAAGTAGCAGAGGCCGCTGAGAAAAGCGCAGAGCCCGAAGGGCAAATAAGTATTAACTAGTGGTTTTTGACTCTTTGTTGTAATTTTTTGATTTCGAACTTGTTCACGGTTTTTAATAGTAATAAATCCATATCTACTCTTCCCTCAGAACCTGTTGAGTCATCTGCGGGCCCCCACACGAAGGGGGATGACGAAATTAGACAAATGGCCGAAGCCATCATGGATAGAGTTGTTGATCAGCTTCTAAACGAAGCTGCAGAAGTAGTATTAAGGGAAGATTAGATGCTGTTGCAAAAATATTTAGAATGTAATGTTTGTTGAGAATCATGTGTAATATTGTGTAACTTAGGGTGTAATATATTAGCTGTTTATAGTTCTATTCTTTGCGATGCATGAAACATTATATACATACCGTTTTTGAGCCTTCGGCGAAAAAACACCTTCCCTTCTTTTCATGCTTCGTAAATAATATCCGTGTTCTCATAAAATCAGTAGCCAATCCTCGTAAAATCAATAATCAATAGATCTTTCCATTTCAGAGTTTGACGAAGATATAACTCTTCAATGGCTATTGTTTGTGTCGTGTCACTATTTCTTCAAAACGATCTTCGAATATCAATATTGAGACCCCCCTTCTTGCATTGTTGATGCACTATGATGTATGATGTTATGTTATGCAAATGATGTAATGATGTGATGTTATGCAAAATGATATTCGCCGAAGGTCGACATTTATTTTTCACTGTAAGCCTCCCTTAGGAGCTTCTTCGCCTTTTACTTCAGCGGAATCGGCGTTTATTTTTTGCTGTAAGCCTCCCTTAGGAGCTTCTTCGCCTTTTACTTCAGCGGAATCAGCGTTTATTTTTTGCTGTAAGCCTCCCTTAGGAGCTTCTTCGCCTTTTACTTTCAGCGGAATCAACGTTTATTTTTCGCTGTAAGCTCTGCATTCCCTTCGGAACGACTTTTGAGCAGAAAACTTACACTGCGCTCCCTTAGGAACGACTTTTTGCTGCTTCGAAGAAATCGCACTGCATTCCTTAGAATAAATTTTTGATAATTCGAAGGTCCTCCTTGCCACCATAAATTCTTATGCTTCGGCAACTTAAGCCTATGGAGAAGATATATTTTTCTTATGGTAAAAAGCGAAACTGCTACAAGAGATTGAAAAACAATAAAAAGCACTTAAACTTCCCATAATTGTTCCTTATTAAAAAGAAAGTAAGACTGAAATGCGAAAATGCGAAAAGCTGCTGTCGGGGTAGGATATTTGTCAGTAAATATGCTTCGACTCTGGCACAGTGTTATTGACTGTGCGAGCTTCGGACCCTTCTCTGAAGTCCCGTTGAAGATGAGCGTGCTGGCTCCCTTCTGGCTGTTGGTCGTGTTGCGTTGGTGGTGGAGGTGGAGGCTGTTGCCAAGATGCTTGGGGTTGGCTTGCCGAAGCAACAGAAGCTGCAGGGTGGTTGCCTACATATTCTGGAATGTAAGGCGAATGGTACGAAGCAGTATGCATGACTTGCTTCGGCTGACTCTGTTGTGCTGTAGCTTCTGCTATCTCCTTTTGTTTCTGGATGGTAACATGGCACATCCTGGTGGTATGGCCCTTGTCCTCACCACAGAATAGACAATAAAATTTCCTTGGTTGGTCCCCAAATCTTCCTCCGAAGCCCCTGGCGCCTCTGCCCCTTGGAGCTGGTGGCCGAAAAGAGCTTTGCTGCTGCCCCGAAGCTTGTGAGGAGTACTGCGGTCTTTGCTGTTGACTCCCTCTATCATCACTCTGAGCAGAGTTATGAATTGACCTGACGTGCCTTGGATGAAGTCTTCCTCCGAAGCTCCTGGTCATTTCGGAGAACCTGTAAGCTTCCTCCCTTCTTTGGCGGAAGTCATTGTCAGCTCGAATATACTCATCCATCTTCTGGAGCAGCTTCTCCAAAGTTTGAGGAGGCTTCCTGGCAAAGTATTGAGCTGAAGGTCCTGGCCGAAGCCCCTTAATCATGGCCTCAATGACAATTTCATTGGGCACTATTAGTGCTTGTGCCCTCAGACGCAGGAACCTTCGGACATACGCCTGAAGGTATTCTTCATGGTCCTAGGTGCACTAGAATAAGGCTTGAGTAGTGACCGGCTTCGTTTAAAACCCTTGGAAACTGGTTATCAGCATATCCTTCAGCTTTTGCCATGAGGTGATTGTTCCTGGCCGAAGAGAGGAGTACCAGGTCTGTGCAACACTCCTGACAGCCATGACGAAAGACTTTGCCATGACTGCAGTATTGCCACCATACGAAGATATGGTTGCTTCATAACTCATCAAGAATTGCTTCGGGTCTGAATGACCATCGTACATGGGGAGTTGGGTGGCTTGTAGGACTGGGGCCATGGTGTAGCCTGCAGTTCTGTTGATAGAGGAGAAGTCTCATCAAAAGCAAAATTTCCATGATGGAAATCTTCATACCAGTCGTCCTCGTTGTAGAAGCCCTCCTGATGAAGCTCTCTGCGCGGAGGCCTTCGGTTCTGGTCATCTTGAACAAGATGACGAACTTCTTCAGAGGCTTCGTCTATCTGCCTTTGTAGGTCAGCTAGACGAGCCATCTTTTCCTTCTTCTGTTGGACCTGTTGATGGAGCATCTCCAAATTTTGGATTTCTTGATCCAAGTCATCCTCCGGAGGCGTTGGACTGGTGGCCTTCCTCTTCTGGCTTCGGGCCTCCCTGAGAGAAAGGTCATCCTGATTGGGATCCAGCGACTGCAGAGTGGCAGCCCCTGTGGCTGAAGCTTTCTTCAACGGCATGACGAAGGTGATGCTTGCCGAAGATGTTCAAAACTCAAGAAATGGATGTGAGTTCACCGGAGGTGGGCGCCAATGTTGGAGACTTGTTCTCAAATGCTTCGAATTAAGAACAAGGCAACATAAAAAGTGTTAAATGTTAAAGTCCTTCGTCCTTCAAGACATTATGTCCCTTCGGATATAATGAATTCCGGACGAAGGTTATGAAGGAAGAGACCTTCGTAAGCTCGACAGATGATGAAAGAGAATACATATATGAAATACGAATAATAATACAGATATTAATATCAACTTATTTTTATTTTGCATTATCAAATTCATAATAACAAATTATAAATGTACCTTCGAATTGACGAAAGGTAAAGGTATAGGCGTGATGCGAAAAGCAAATGCCAAGTCAGCGTGAACAGTACGGGAGTACTGTTCATCTATTTATAGGCAAGGGACGCAGCCCGTGTAGAATTACATTTGTGCCCTTTACATTTATCAATAACTCTATAGTAATTCTTCGGGGTCTAATTTGCCTTTTCATCTTTAAGTCGGTTCCTCTTCTCTGCTATCATGCCGAAGCTTTTCTGCGCACAGCTTCGTGGTCATCTTTATCCTTCGTCATAATCACTTTCTGTCTCGCTCAGACTTTTTACTGACCATGCTCTTGAATACTCATGACCCGATTCCGAAGATACCCGTTCACATATTCCACTTGGAAAACATTGTTAAATCATGTTTTTGAGGACCTTCGGAAGCCGAAGGCCCCCAACAATATGTGAATTCATTTCATATTTTATATTTCATTTCTCATTATTTATTATTTTGTAAATATAATTACGAAGATGAGATCTTCGTAAATGTTTTATTCTCGACCTTCGTCCGAAGCTCATTAAATCCTTAGGGAGATAATGCTTCAGCGGACGAAGGACAATTATATTTAATGTTTTCGTGTTGCCTTGTTCTTAATTTGAAGCATTTGAGAACATGTCCCCAACATTGGCGCCCACCTCCGGTGAACTCACTTCCACTTTTTGAGTTGATGGCTTCGTTCAAGAACCAGGCTGCAGCTGCTTCGGCTTCGAAGCTTGTTCTTCCGATCACAGGCGGTTCATGCTCAGAACCGGCCAACAAGAAATAGAAGAAGGAGGCACAGAGAGGGGTACAGCATGTCAGAGTCCAGGGACCCTTCATCAAGTCAAGATGGTCTCACATTCCAATTACCTTCTCCCAAGAGGATCTTCAGCTCAAGGATTTCCCTCACAATGATGCTATGGTTATTTCTTATGTTATCAAAGGGTTTCTGGTCCACAATGTTTTGGTTGATACAGGCAGTGCAGCTGATATCATATTTGCTAAGGCCTTCAGACAAATGCAGGAGCCAGACGACAAGATTCACGATGCTACACACCCTCTCTGTGGCTTCGGAGGAAGACAGATTGTAGCACTTGGCAAGATCACCATGCCAGTGACCTTCAGATTTGTTAACAACACCAGAACTGAGCAAGTTGTGTTTGATATTGTTGACATGGAGTACCCTTATAATGCAATAATTGGTCGTGGAACACTTAATGCTTTTGAAGCAATTCTTCATCCAGCTTATCTTTGAATGAAGATACCTTCAGATCAGGGACCGATTGCTATTCATGGGAGTCAGGAAGCTGCCAGAAAAGCTAGAGGGAACTAGACAGATTCAAAGGCAATCCATAATATAGATGGAAATGAAGCTTGTGAGCAGTACAAGTACAGAAGGGAGAAGGCTGCTTCGGCCGATCAGTCGAAACTCATGCTTTTATGTGAAGACATTGCAGAGCAGAAGGTGCTGCTGGGTTCCCAATTATCTGAAGAATAGGAGAAAACCTTGATAAGGTTTTTGTTCAACAACAAAGATGTTTTTGCTTGGTCAGCCAATGATCTATGTGGTGTCAACAGGGATGTTATTGAACACTCGCTCAATGTGGACCCATCCTTCAGACCCAGAAAGCAGAGGCTTCGGAAGATGTCTGATGACAAGGCCGTAGGTGCTCGGAATGAAGTGAAAAGACTCCTCAGTGCTGGAGTCATCAGAGAAGTAAAATACCCAGAATGGCTAGCCAACACTGTTATGGTAAAAAAGGCCAATGGCAAATGGAGGATGTGTATTGATTTTACTGATCTCAACAAGGCCTGTCCGAAAGATGAGTTTCCATTACCAAGGATAGAATCCCTAGTTGATGCAGCAGCCTCATCAGAGCTTATGAGTTTGCTAGATTGTTATTTAGGCTATCACCAAATTTGGATGAGGAAGGAGGATGAACCAAAAACCAGCTTCATAACCCCTAGTGGAACATATTGTTATCTTCGAATGCCTGAGGGGCTCAAGAACGCTGGAGGAAGCTTCAGCAGAATGACAGCGAAGGTTCTTCATTCTCAAATAGGCAGAAATGTGCTAACTTATGTCGATGATATCATTGTAAAAAGCACAAAGCAAGAAAATCACATTGCCGATCTGCAGGAGACTTTCGCTAATTTTAGACAAGCCGGTCTAAAGCTGAATCAAGAAAAATGTGTTTTCGGAGTAAAGAAGGGGAAATTCCTTGGTTGCCTAGTCTCAACAAAAGGGATTGAGGCTAATCCAAATAAAATCGAAGCTATTCTTCGAATGGAACCACCAAGCACAAAGAAGGGGGCTCAGAGACTGACGGGAAGACTTGCATCCCTGAATCGATTTATATCTAGATCAGCACAGAGAAATTTACCATTTTTTGAGGTGCTGAAGTCAATTGAAGTTTTTCAATGGGGACCAGATCAACAGAAAGCCTTCAACAAGCTGAAGCAGCATTTGATAGACTTAACGACATTAACTCCACCAACGCCAGGGGCTCCTCTGTTGTTATATGTGGCAGCTTCGCACTCAGCGGTAAGTGCGGCACTTGTTCAAGAGAAGCTTGAAGGGCAAATCAAAAAGCAAGCCCCAATATACTTCGTCTCTGAAGTCCTTAGTTTATCAAAGAAAAATTATACAGAGTTGGAGAAGGTGCTGTATGCTGTTTTGATGGCTTCCAGGAAGCTTCGGCATTATTTTCAAGCATACCATATAATTGTTCCTTCTTCACAGCCGTTGAAGGATATTATGAGAAATAGAGAAGCTACTGGAAGGGTTGGAAAGTGGGCTGCGGAACTCAATGAGTTCTGCATTGATTATGTGCACAGATCTTCGATTCAGTCCCAGGCGTTAGCAGACTTCATTGCTGACTGGACGCCAGGGGCTCAGGAAGAAGAGGCAAATAAAGATGCCGAAGCTTGGACAGTATTCTGCGATGGTTCTTGCGGAACCTTCGAAGCAGGTGCAGCGGCCGTTTTAATTGCACCTTCTAAAGTTAGAACATGCTACGCAGTGAAACTTGATTTTAGTTGTACAAATAACATTGCTGAGTATGAAGCTTTGCTCTTGGGCCTTCGGAAGTTGAAGGCAATGGGGACAAGAAGGGCGGTCCTCAAAACTGATTCCCAAGTCATTTCTGGCCATGTTGACAAAAGTTGCAAAGCAAGAGATCCGAAGCTTGAAAAATATCTGGATACAGTTCGAAGACTTGAAGCCTCCTTCGAAGGGTTCTCTGTTAAGAATATTCCACGAGGAGAAAATGAACATGCCGATCTATTAGCCAAGTCAGCGGCGCAGGGGCTGCCATTACCTTCGGAAGTTTTCTTTGAACAATAAAAGCACCTTCGGTTGACCTTCTTGAAAGAGCAGTGCTCAATATATCTCCTGTTTACAGCAAAGATTGGAGAACTGAGATTATGTCTTTTCTCCAGGGCAATTTCCTTTCAGATGATGAAGCTTATCAAAAGAGAATAGCGGCAAAAGCCCATCCATATGTAATAATAGAAGGGGAGTTATACAAGCGTGGAGTTTGTTCTCCATTGCTCAAATGTTTATCCAGAACCGAAGGTATAGAGCTGATGAAAGAAATACATGCAGGTCTATGTGGATCTCACATCGGATCCAGGCCTTTATTGGGAAAAGTTTTTCGTCAAGGATTCTATTGGCCGAAGGCAGCTTCGGATGCAGCAGAATTAGTCCAAAAATGCGAAGGCTGTCAAAAATGTGCAAGAGATCAAAAACAACCTTCGTCTCTAACTCAATTAATACAGCCCACATGGCCATTGCAAAGATGGGGCCTTGATTTGCTAGGCCCACTTCCACCAGCACAAAGGAATTTAAGATATGTTGTAGTGGCAGTTGAATATTTCTCTAAATGGATTGAGGCAAAGCCTTTAGCCACAATAACTTCGGTTACGGTTCAAAAGTTTTTTTGGCAAAATATTGTTTGTCGCTTCGGAGTGCCAAAGGCCATCACCGTGGACAACGGAACGCAGTTTGATTCTGAAGCTTTTAGAGAGTTTTGTGAACAAATTGGCACGAAGATCCATTTTGCATCAGTTCGGCATCCAGAGTCAAATGGACTTGTCGAAAGAGCTAATGGCATCATAATGACAGGAATAATGAAGTTAATCTTCAATCAGCCCAAGGGGAAGTGGTCGGACGAATTAATCAAGGTGGTATGGAGCCACAACACAACAATATCAAGGTCAACAGGTTTTACACCATTCAAATTGTTGTTTGGTGATGAAGCAATAACCCCAGAAGAGGCTAAGGCAGGATCAATAAGAATAGTGGCTTTGGCAAAAGACGAAGCTGATTGCTCTGTGAACAAAGATGCTATAGAAGGGATCAGGCTTCAGGCTGTGGAAAACATCAATAAATACCAAGCCGAAACAATAAAATGGCGTGATAGAAAGGTTCGGTTGAAGAACATTGAGCCAGGGCATTTGGTGCTTCGAAGAGTGGCCAATCCAGACACAGTGGGCAAGCTACAGCTGAAGTGGGAAGGCCCTTTTCTGGTAGTATCTTTGTCAAGACCCGGTTCCTATAGGTTAAAGGATATGGACGGTAACGACATTCCTAGATCTTGGAATGCGGATGAGCTTCGGCGGTATTATGTGTAACTTGATGTAATCTTTTTTATTTTTTACTTTTTATTTTTTTCCTATGGCACCCTTTTCCTTTCAAAAGGGGGAGAAAGGTTTTTAATGGGGCCATAGCATGTAATTTCTCTTTTTTCTCATATCAGCTCTACAAGAGCAGTTTCCCCCAAAGATGTAAATGTAAAAACTGGGGCATGCACCATCGAGTGCGGCAAGGAAAAGAAAAAACACGGAGAAGCTCAATAGTCCTCCCTAAGGGGATGCAGAGCACGACGAAGCTACAAAAAAGTCGTTCCTAAGGGGGCGCAGCGTAAGTTTTCTGCTCAAAAGTCGTTCCTAAGGGAATGCAGAGCTTACAGCGAAAAATAAACGCTGATTCCGCTGAAGTAAAAGGCGAAGAAGCTCCTAAGGGAGGCTTACAGCGAAAAATAAACGCTGATTCCGCTGAAGTAAAAGGCGAAGAAGCTCCTAAGGGAGGCTTACAGTGAAAAATAAACGCTGATTCCGCTGAAGTAAAAGGTGAAGAAGCTCCTAAGGGAGGCTTACAGCGAAAAATAAACGCTGATTCCGCTGAAGTAAAAGGTGAAGAAGCTCCTAAGGGAAGCTTACAGCGAAAAATAAATGCTGATTCCGCTGAAGTAAAAGGCGAAGAAGCTCCTAAGGGAGGCTTACAGCGAAAAGTTAGCGCTGATACACCAAAAGGCAAACGGTGAAGCCAAAAAATAAGCGGCAAAGAAAATTTGAGTCATTCCCAAGGAAATGAAGGTTTTGATCATGGCTTCGAATATGTGTTTGGACATTCATTTGCACGATACGTTACATCATGACATTTGCATTCATAAACATTCATTTAGACATGTATAGGATCATTATCATCATGTCATACAGAGAAGGCAGATGATTCGGCTATAACGATAGAGCTTCGGAAAAACAGAAAGAAGAAATTTTCATGCTTCGTTGTGTACGAAAAGAAGGGAAGGTGTTTTTCACCTTCGACTCAAAAAGAAAATTTCGTCCACAGCAAAGCAGTTCATACACGGATAAAGGGGTAAAAATATATTACGAGGTATGCACAAATTTACATAAATTTCTTTATAATCATATTACAAAATTTTCTCTAGAGTCTTCTGCAGCAAAGCCCTTCGGAACATTTGTCAAGGTTTCAGCTCGTCATTCTTTAGCCTCGTCATCCTGTACATATTAAAACAAAATGTGAAAAGTGCAGTTCAAGGAGAAGGTAAAAGTAATAAGTATAAGTTTCTCACTGGCTTAAGGTGGCTTCGAGCTTCGTCACTAGCCATTTTTCTCCCGCCGTTTATCCAAATTTGAGTCATAAACCTGTTTCCTATGCTTCGAGCTAGGCTGTGGATGTCAATCAAATCTGCTGGTGACAAACTGAAGTTTGGCTTATTAACAATTTTCCCATGAGTGCAGCCAATCTTCAGGAAAGCAGTAGCTGTGCCCCGAGAAGCTAACAGGGCGCAGAAATCGGCATGCCCAGCGATAACTTCGTCAAGCGCATCAACTTCGCCCTCAATATATTCAAAGGTGCTTGGCAGGTTTTCAACTGAAGGTACAAACTTATCAGAGCTGGCTCCAACTGAGTGAAAGACATCCTTCAACCGCTGCACGCATCGGTTGCCGAAGTCTAAACATTTATCCTGAAGTTCCTTCAGAGATTTCTACAAATTTGAACTCTTCTCAATTTCGGTTTTCAGATTTGTTTCAAGATTCTTCTTTTCTTGCTCAGATTTTTCTGATTTTTTGAGTAATTCGTTGTTTAATTTGTCAATTTCGGCTTGAGCTTCTGACAGCGAACCTTCCATAGAGTGGATGACAAAGACTTTTTTCTCCAAAGCTGCTTCGTGTTCTTTGACTGTATTTTCTAGATCTTGAATGACGAAGTCCTTTTTCTCCAAAGCAGCTTCGTGATCTTTGACTCTATTTTTTAGATCTTTAATTGTAGCTTCGTTTTTCTCGTCTTCAAGATCTTGTTGCATCCTCAGCACTTTACTTAGTAAGATACTCTGCCAAAACAACTTTTGTCAGAAAACATCTTAATTAAAATAATAAAAAGTTAAGAGTCTTACCTTAAAATTAGCATAGAACTGGCTACAGGCGATATGCTGTCGCCGGTACCTGCAGAGGTCTGCCTCAATCTTCAGCAGGCCAACATTCTTCGAGAAGTTTCTAACGACCTTCGCCTCGATTCGATTCGATTCCGAAGGCACCTTAATTTCCCTTCATTGACTCCGCCAAATTGCAAAACCCCTGGTTTGTACCCACAGGATATAGCATATTTCTTCAGCTCTTCTTTTTCAGTTTCTGATAACTCTTGCCCTAGTATATCTTGAAAATTGAAGTTTTCCTCTTCCAAAGTATCTTCAATTTGCTCTTTTCCTTTTTCAATTGTTGTGTCCACCGCGGCCGCAGCAGCTTCTTCCTTAGCCATTTTCAGAAGCATGTTATCAATATCACCAAGTGTGGTTTCTAGATCAGAACCTTCGGCGGTTTCGGCTTTGGCACCATCGGCTTCAGTGGTTGCACCTTCGGCAGCACCGGCGTTTTCAGCGGCGTCAGCGCCTTCAGTAATTGGTATTTTTGGCGCTAATACCGGAGGCGGTGTTTGATGAATAACATCGATCACTTGGATAATCCTCCGTTTTTTCAGTTTAGCAGGATTTTCCGTTGTCGAAGGCTCCTTTTCCTTATGAAAAAGCTTCGTCAGTTCTGGTCCCAGCGAACTTAGCTTGATAGGCAAAGGTTCAGTCATTACCTTTAGAATTTCTTCCACATCAGCAGAAGAAGGCGTCACAGGAGCTTCTCCCTCTTGGCCTGACGTTTTTGGATTCGGGGTCGTAACCTTTCTTTTCTTTGAAGTAGCTATCTTCGGCTCAGGGCTCGGTTTTCTTTTCTCAAAAATTTCTTTGTCCTTTTTAGCTAGTTTGGTAGCCTCTTTGTCAAGGACGCTGGCAACCCTTTTTCTTTTCTGGCCTTCAGCCCCTCTGCCCAATTGCTCATAGTCAGGATAATTAAAATTCAAGGCATCCAGCACTCGATTCATTCTTCGCTTCGGACGAGTACCGAAAGCCGTAGTCATTAACTGATCTTCTTTCTTCGAATAGTTGCCAAGGATCTCGTTGCACATAACCTCAATTGTGTCCAGCCACTCTTGGCAAGGTGCTTTAAAATGTTTTTAAACTTAAAATAATAAGGTAACCGAACAAGCTCTTTCTTCTTCTTCTCCTCTTTCAGCTTCGGCATGTCCCATTCCCTCAAAGTTGGGAATACCTTGAAGGCTAAGAATTCATGGACCAGATCCCTTGTACCAATGTGCTCTGCAACAATCCGAAATTCACCCAATGCAATCTGGCATGGACTACTTGGATCCATGACGCATTGGGGCCTAGTTTCTCCGAAGGTTAAACTCAAAGGGCTCTGAACTAGTTTCTCCTTCTTCTCATCCACTTTGACATAAAACCATTCATTCTTCCAGCCAGCTGGCCATTTCGTACGATAGCTGATAACTGGATACTTCGCATCTTTCCGATATGCAAAATTGTAGCAACCGAAATTATCATGCAGTCCGTCTTCTCTAGCTTTTGTTTGGTAATGAAGCTCATGCGCCCGGCAAAAACCTTCGGCAAGTGGTTCTGCCTCCTGGCTTTGGAGTGCCCAGATGTAAACACTAAGCCTAACAATGGCGTTAGGAGTTAATTGATGAAGGTGAATTCCAAACCTCTCTAAAACATCTGCAATCATCCCATGTAGGGGAAACCTTAGCCCTGCTTTGAACAAGCTTTTAAAAACAACCACCTCATCTTTTTCTGGCTTCGGGGTAACTTCTTCTTTCCCGAAGCGAATCATCTCCCTTTGGTCTTCACCGAAATAGCCTAGCCTCAGTAACTTAGCCACGTCACCCTCAGTAATAGTAGACTTCCCAAACTCTAGGTGGCTGGGTTTAGATGGCATCGCACCGTACTCATCCTTAGATTCATTTTCTTCAACGTCAGCTTGTTTTGCTTCGGCAGCAGATATATCACCTGATATTGCCAGCCGAGATCGCCTCATTGCTTCGGAAATAGGAACAGTTTCAGTGGCTTCGGCCTCGTCCCCCTCACGCTCAATCCTGGCAGTGGAGCGCAATCTAGCCATTTGATTATGAATCCCTAAAGTTTTTCGAAATTAATAACCTTTTTTTCGAAGCACTTCTTGTAACGAAGCAGAGTCCAAGGTGGTGCTTTGTTTGAGTGCAAGGGTCAAGCTTCGGCTATGGTTAAATTTTTGGCAGCAAAACAATGCAATAGCAATGAATGCTGTGGTAACTTCACACCTACTCGTCTGTTTATATAGTGCTGCAGGTAAGAAGGTGAATCGTCAGGTCTCCTACACCGGACGAACAGTCGCCCACACCCACTGAACCGTGGGCCACAAAACCCGAGAAGGTAAATATGCATGGTGGGGCTATTCCGCGCTCGGAAGTCTTATCGTTTCCCGGCAACAAGCTCAGGGAAGGTGTTTTTCGGACCTTCGGCTACCCGAAGCCTAAGAGACTTTTTCACAGATCAAGCTCGTTACGAAAAACGATCTAGCACCGCGAAGGGGCTACTGTTGGGGGCATGCTTCGTTGCCGAAGGTCCTGCAGGAAGAAACACCTTCGGCAAACCCGTTTAAACGTAGTACTGAAGCTACCATTCATGAAGCTTCGGTACTATAACGTATCTAAAGACGAAGTTTTGAACCGACTTAAAGATGAAATGACTTCATAGTCCATAAGGGTCTGAGTTATAATTGTAATCTTTTGTAAGGGGCATGACTGTAATTTCTCACAGGCTGCGCCCTGTGCCTATAAATAGATGAACAGTACTCCTTTACTATTCACGCGCTCTTGTAATCACGAGCACATCACGCTTGAATTATCACTTCCCGTCAAGGCGAAGGTATAAACGTGTTCAAACATCATGTTTTGATACTTAGATATTCATATAATAAAATATTTGAATTCATTTCATATTTTATATTTCATTTCTCATTATTTATTATTTTGTAAATATAATTACGAAGATGAGATCTTCGTAAATGTTTTATTCTCGACCTTCGTCCGAAGCTCATTAAATCCTTAGGGAGATAATGCTTCAGCGGACGAAGGACATTTATATTTAATGTTTTCGGGTTGCCTTGTTCTTAATTCGAAGCATTTGAGAACAAGTCCCCAACATTATCAATTGTGATCTCTTATTTATTTGGGTTGGTATCTACTTACACTTAATAACTGCTAATAAAATTTTGACCAACTTTAAAAGCAATGCTCATCTTTAACCATCTCCTTTGGTAAGCCTTACACTTCACATGAGCCCCCACTGTAAGTGAGCTCATGCACATTATTCTCCACAACTTGTTTAGCGATGAACTTATGTGAGCTCACTCTTGTTGTACTCACATCCCCCAGGTCAAGAACTAGTACCGCAGTGTCGGGGACCATAATTAGGGGTACCCTCAAGACGCCTAATTCTCAGCTGGTAACCCCCATCAGCATAAAGCTGCAGAGGCCTGATGGGTTTGATTAAGTCAGGGATCAGTCCATACGAGCGACTTGATCACGCCACGCCCGAGCCTAGCCTCGGGCGAGGGCAGCCGACCCTGAGATGTTTCCGTCTCGCCTGAGGCCTCCTCTTTCACGGCAGACGCATTTCCGGCTCGCCCGAGGCCATGCCTTCGATAAGAAGTAACCCTGACTAAATCACCGCGCCGACCGACCAAATCACTGGGGCCTTTAACGCAAAAGGTAAGACTGACGGGTAGCCAGGCTTGGCCGAAAGCGCCAGAGGAAGCTCCGCCCGACCCAGGGCTCGGACTCGGGCTAAGGCCCCGGAAGACGGCGAACTCCGCTCCGCCCGACCCAGGGCTCGGACTCGGGCTAAGGCCCCGGAAGACGGCGAACTCCGCTCCGCCCTACCCAGGGCTCGGACTTGGGCTAAGGCCCCGGAAGACGGCGAACTCCGCTCCGCCCGACCCAGGGCTCGGACTCGGGCTAAGGCCCCGGAAGACGGCGAACTCCGCTCCGCCCGACCCAGGGCTCAGACTCGGGCTAAGGCCTCGGAAGACGATGAACTCCGCTTCGCCCGACCCAGGGCTCGGACTCCACCCCGACCTCCGCCTCGCCCGACCCGGGTGCTCAGGTTCGGCCTCGGCCATGCAGGACAGACTCGACCTCGGCCTCGGAGGAGCCTCCACGTCGTCCGACCTAGGACACAAGCCCGCCACGTCAACAGGAAGCGTCATCATCACCCTACCCCGAGCCGACTCGGGCCGCAGAGAACAGGACCGACGTCCCATCTGGCTAGCTCCACCAGATAGGCAATGATGGCGCCCCGCTGGACCCATGACGACGGCGGCCCCCAGCTCCCTTACGAAAGCAGGGGGACATCAGCAAGGGCCCAACCACTCCGACAGCTGTCCCTCCGTCCGGCTCCATCGCTTCTCCAACAGCCACGACGCCACACTAGCTGGGCGCCAAGATCTCTCCGGCTGCCACCTTGGCATGTACTTAGGGCACTAGCTCTCCCCCGCTAGACACGTAGCACCTTGCTACACCCCCATTTGTACACCTGGATCCTCTCCTTACGCCTATAAAAGGAAGGACCAGGGCCTTCTTAGAAAAGGTTGGCCTCGCGGGGACGAAGGGCAGGGGCAGGCGCTCTCTCGGGGCCGCTCGCTCCCCTCACCTTGCGCGGACACTTGTAACCCCCTACTGCAAGCGCACCCGACCTGGGCGCGGGACGAACACGAAGGCCGCGGGATTCTCCGACTCCCTCACGACCCGGCTCCGGCCACCTCGCACTCGCTCTCTCCCCCCTTCGCGCTCGCCCACGCGCTCGACCCATCTGGGCTGGGGCACGCGGCACACTCACTCGTCGGCTCGGGGACCCCCCGGTCTCGGAACGCCGACAGTTGGCGCGCCAGGTAGGGGCCTGCTGCGTGTTGACGAGTAGTTTCCCGTCAAGCTCCAGATGGGCAGTCTCCAACGACCTCTTCAACCCGGAACGGTGCTCCGTTTCGGGAGTCTCGAGTTCATGTCTTTCGACGGCAGCTACGACATGACACTCCTTCCACCGCCGCGCGACAGCGACAATGGTGGCGGACAGCCCGCCCGCCGGCGGCGGAATCGACGACGTCTTTCCCGCGTGGGGGAAGGACAACTTTCGAGTTCACCCCGTCCTCTCCCTCGCCATCGGAGGAGGAGGCGGGGGAACCAAAACCAAGCGAGAGGCTGCGCTCAGTCGACTTTCGAGCAAATCGACATCCCCAACGCCCCAACGGAGGACGCGTCGGGCATCACCCGCGCGTTTGAAGCGAAGGCGAGCGCCGTCCCCCCGCGTCACGCCGATCCCGAGCAAGTGGACGACGCCAGCACGCTCACGGAGGGCCTGCAGGACGTCGCCCTCACACCCCGGACGACAGCACGATCAGCCCCCGATGCGACTTCGTCGATCCTCGTCGACCCAAAGGTACGGGCTGATTCCCATCCTTTGTCATTTCGACTCGGCCTCAACCCGCCTAGCAACCTCGCTTTGGCGGGCGCTCACACTGAGGCGAGTGCAACCTCTCTGGGGTTTCGTGTGCGGTCGCCTTGGGACCGATTGACGGGTGTCTCGACCTATGGACCCTCTGGGTCCGAGGAAGATGACGACCCCAGCATCTGCTGGGATTTCTTTGGATCTGGCAACCCCAGTGCCATGCGGGACTTCATGACTGCATGCAACTACTGCCTCTCCGACTGTTCCGACGGCAGCCGCAGCCTTGGCAACAAGGACTGCGGCCCGAGCCGCGATTGTTTCCATGTCGAGCTGGGGGATCCCTCCGGAGGCGGCTGTCTCGGCATGCCGGAGGATGGTGATCCCCCTAGGCCAGCGCCTCGCGCCGACATCCCGCGGGAGCTAGCTGTGGTCCCCGTTCCGGCGGGGGGTCACGACCCACAGCTCGAGCAAGTCCGCGGGGCACAGGCCGGGCTCGATGAGGGAGCAGGAGCGCTCGAGGCAATCTGCCAGAACATCGGGCAGGTATGGGCGAGCCAGCCCCCGGCCGGAGGAATACGTCACCTGCCCCAAGGTCTCCAGCACCGCATCGCCAACGATGCCAGGGACAGACCGCCACCCGCATCCGGCGGAACCGGTCAGGACCTGGCCGCCGCAGCGATGCTCCTCCGCGCGATGCCGGAGTCATCAACCACCGAGGGTCGGCGGATCCAGGGAGAGCTCAAGCATCTCCTGGAAGGCGCTGCGGCCCGGCGGGCCGAGAGCTCTGCCTCCCGAAGGCAGGGGTACCCCTCGGAACCTCGTGCCGCGACTTCCCGACTCACGCGGGAAGCCTCGGTCTTCACCGGGCGCACGCGCAACACCGCGCCTGCGGCCCCGGGCCACCTCGGCGACGAGCACCCTCATCGCGACCGTCGGGCCCGCCTCGACGAGAGGGTGCGCCGGGGTTATCACCCCAGGCGTGGGGGATGCTACGACAGCGGGGAGGATCGGAGTCCCTCGCCCGAACCACCCGGTCCGCAGGTCTTCAGCCGAGCCATTCGGCGGGCGCCGTTTCCGCCCCGATTCCGACCCCCGACTACTATCACAAAGTACTCGGGGGAAACGAGACCGGAATTGTGGCTTGCGGACTACCGCCTGGCCTGTCAACTGGGTGGGACGGACGACGACAACCTCATCATCCGCAACCTCCCCCTGTTCCTCTCCGACACCGCTCGCGCTTGGTTGGAACACCTGCCTCCGGGGCAGATTTCCAACTGGGGGGATCTGGTCCAGGCTTTCGCCGGCAACTTCCAGGGCACGTACGTGCGCCCAGGGAATTCCTGGGACCTCCGAAGCTGCCGGCAGCAGCCGGGAGAGTCCCTTCGGGACTACATCCGGCGATTCTCGAAGCAGCGCACTGAGCTGCCCAACATCACCGACTCCGATGTCATCGGCGCGTTCCTCGCCGGCACCACCTGCCGTGACCTGGTGAGTAAGTTGGGTCGCAAGACCCCCACCAGGGCGAGCGAGCTGATGGACATCGCCACCAAGTTCGCCTCTGGTCAGGAGGCGGTTGAAGCCATCTTCCGAAAGGACAAGCAGCCCCAGGGCCGCCCGTCGGAAGATGCTCCCGAGGCGTCTACTCCGCTCGGCGCCAAGAAGAAAGGCAGGAGGAGGTCGCAAGCGAAACGTGACGCCGCCAGCACAGACCTTGTCGCCGCCGCCGAATACAAGAACCCTCGGAAGCCCCCCGGAGGCGCCAACCTCTTCGACAAGGCACTAAAGGAGATGTGCCCCTACCATCAGGGGCCCGTCAAGCACACCCTCGAGGAGTGCGTCATGCTTCGGCGCCACTTCCACCGGGCCGGGCCACCCGCAGAGGGTGACAGGGCCCGCGACGACGGCAAGAAGGAAGATCACCAAGCAGGAGAGTTCCCCGAGGTCTGCGACTGCTTCATGATCTATGGAGGGCATGCGGCGAACGCCTCGGCTCGGCATCGTAAGCAGGAGCGTCGGGAGGTCTGCTCGGTGAAGGTGGCGGCGCCAGTCTACCTAGACTGGTCCGACAAGCCCATCACCTTTGACCGGGATGACCGCCCCGACCACGTGCCGAGCCCAGGGAAGTACCCGCTCGTCGTCGATCCCGTCATCGGCGACGTCAGGCTCACCAAGGTCCTGATGGATGGAGGCAGCTGCCTCAACATCATCTACGCTGAGACCCTCAGGCTCCTGCGCGTCGATCTGTCATCCGTCCGAGCAGGCGCTGCGCCTTTCCACGGGATCATTCCCGGGAAGCGCGTCCAGCCCCTCGGACAGCTCGACCTTCCTGTCTGCTTCGGAACACCCTCCAACTTCCGAAGGGAGACTTTGACGTTCGAGGTGGTCGGGTTCCGAGGAACCTACCACGCAGTGTTGGGAAGGCCATGCTACGCGAAGTTCATGGCCATCCCCAACTACACCTACCTGAAGCTCAAGATGCCGGGCCCCAACGGGGTCATCACCGTCGGCCCCACGTACAAACACGCATTCGAATGCGATGTGGAGTGCGTGGAGTACGCCGAGGCCCTCGCCGAGTCCGAGGCTCTCATTGCCGACCTGGAAAGCCTCTCCCGAGAGGTGCCGGACGTGAAGCGACATGCCGGCAACTTCGAGCCAGCAGAGACGGTTAAGGCCGTCCCTCTCGACCCCAGTGGCGACACCTCCAAGCAGATTCGGATCGGTTCCGGGCTCGACCCCAAATAGGAAGCAGTGCTCGTCGACTTCCTCCGCGCAAACGCCGACGTCTTTGCGTGGAGTCCCTCGGACATGCCCGGCATACCGAGGGATGTCGCCGAGCACTCGCTGGATATTCGGGCCGGAGCCCGACCGGTCAGACAGCCTCTGCGCCGATTCGACGAGGAAAGGCGCAGGGTGATAGGCGAGGAGATCCACAAGCTGATGGCAGCAGGGTTCATCAAGGAGGTATTCCACCCTGAGTGGCTTGCCAACCCTGTGCTTGTGAGGAAGAAAGGGGGGAAATGGCGGATGTGCGTAGACTACACTGGTCTCAACAAAGCATGTCCGAAAGTCCCCTACCCTCTACCTCGCATCGATCAAATTGTGGACTCCACTGCAGGGTGCGAAACCCTGTCTTTCCTCGATGCCTACTCAGGGTATCATCAAATCAAGATGAAAGAGTCCGACCAGCTCGCGACTTCTTTCATCACGCCCTTCGGCATGTACTGTTATGTCACAATGCCTTTCGGTCTGAGGAACGCGGGCGCGACGTACCAGCGGTGCATGAACCATGTGTTCGGCGAACACATCGGTCGCACGGTCGAGGCCTACGTCGATGACATCGTAGTCAAGACGAGGAAAGCCTCCGACCTTCTCTCCGACCTTGAACTGACATTCCGATGTCTCAAGGCGAAGGGCGTCAAGCTCAATCCCGAGAAGTGCGTCTTCGGGGTGCCCCGAGGCATGCTCTTGGGATTCATCGTCTCCGAGCGGGGCATCGAAGCCAACCCGGAGAAGATCGCAGCCATCACAAACATGGGGCCCATCAAGGACTTAAAAGGCGTACAGAGGGTCATGGGATGCCTCGCGGCCTTGAGCCGTTTCATCTCGCGCCTCGGCGAAAGAGGCCTGCCCCTGTACCGTCTCTTAAGGAAGGCCGAGTGCTTCACTTGGACTCTCGAGGTCGAGGAAGCCCTCGGGAATCTGAAGGCGCTCCTCACCCAGGCGCCCGTCTTGGTACCCCCAGCTGATGGAGAAACCCTCTTGGTCTACGTCGCCGCTACCACTCAGGTGGTCAGTGCCGCGATCGTGGTCGAAAGGCAGGAAGAGGGGCATGCTTTGCCCGTTCAGAGGCCAGTTTACTTCGTCAGCGAAGTGCTGTCCGAGACCAAGATCCGCTACCCACAAGTCCAGAAGCTGCTGTATGCAGTGATCCTGACGAGGCGGAAGCTGCGACATTACTTCGAGTCTCATCCGGTGACTGTGGTGTCATCCTTCCCCCTGGGGGAGATCATCCAGTGCCGAGAAGCCTCGGGACGGATCGTGAAGTGGGCGGTGGAAATCATGGGCGAGACAATCTCGTTCGCCCCTCGGAAGGCCATCAAGTCCCAGGTACTGGTGGACTTCGTAGCCGAATGGGTCGACACCCAGTTGCCGACGGCTCCGATCCAACCGGAGCTCTGGACCATGTTTTTCGACGGGTCGTTGATGAAGACGGGAGCTGGCGCGGGCCTGCTCTTCGTCTCGCCCCTCAGGAAACACCTGCGCTACGTGCTCCGCCTCCATTTCCCGGCGTCCAACAATGTGGCTGAGTACGAGGCTCTGATCAACGGGTTGCGAATCGCCATCGAGCTAGGGGTCCGACGCCTCGATGCACGCGGCGACTCGCAGCTCGTTATCGACCAAGTCATGAAGAACTCCCACTGCCGCGACCCGAAGATGGAGGCCTACTGTGACGAGGTTTGACGCCTGGAAGACAAGTTCCACGGGCTCGAGCTTAACCACATCGCCCGGCGCTACAACGAGACTGCGGACGAGCTGGCGAAGATAGCCTCGGGGCGAACGACGGTTCCCCCGGATGTCTTCTCCCGGGATCTGCACCAACCCTCCGTCAAGATAGGCAGCACGCCCGAGCCCGAGGTGCCCTCGGCCCCGTCCGAGGCAGCCTCGGCCCAGCCCGAGCCATCCTCGGTTCAACCCGAGGAGCCCTCGGCCCCCGAGGGCGAAGCGCTGCACATCGAGGAGGAGCAGAGCGGGGTCATGCCAGATCAAGATTGGCAGACCCCGTACCTGCAATATCTCCGCCAAGGAGAGCTGCCCCTCGGCCGAGCCGAGGCTCGGCGGGTGGCGCGACGCGCCAAGTCGTTCGTCTTGCTGGGCGATGAGAAGGAGCTCTACCACCGTAGCCCCTCGGGCATCCTCCAGCGATGCATCTCCATCGCCGAGGGTCAGGAACTCCTACAGGAAATACACTCGGGGGCTTGCGGCCATCATGCAGCACCTCGAACCCTCGTTGGGAACGCTTTCCGCCAAGGCTTCTACTGGCCGACGGCGGTGGCTGACGCCACTAGAATTGTCCGCGCCTGCGAAGGGTGCCAATTCTATGCGAAGCAGACCCACCTGCCCGCTCAGGCTCTGCAGACGATACCCATCACCTGGCCCTTCGCTGTGTGGGGTCTGGACCTCGTCGGCCCTCTGCAGAAGGCGCCCGGGGGCTACACGCACCTGCTGGTCGCCGTCGACAAATTCTCCAAGTGGATCGAGGTCCGACCCCTGAACAGCATCAGATCCGAGCAGGCGGTGGCGTTCTTCACCAACATCATCCATCGCTTCGGGGTCCCGAACTCCATCATCACCGACAACGGCACCCAGTTCACCGGCAAAAAATTCTTGGATTTTTGCGAGGATCACAACATCCGGGTAGACTGGGCCGCCGTAGCTCACCCCATGTCGAATGGGCAAGTAGAACGTGCCAATGGCATGATTCTACAAGGGCTCAAGCTTCGGATTTACAATGATCTCAACAAGTTCGGCAAGCGATGGATGAAGGAACTCCCCTCGGTGGTCTGGAGCCTGAGGACGACGCCAAGCCGAGCCACAGGTTTCACGCCGTTCTTCCTGGTCTACGGGGCCGAGGCTGTCCTACCCACTGACCTGGAATACGGCTCCCCGAGGACGAGGGCCTACAACGAAGAAAGCAACCAAGCTAGCCGTGAAGACTCGCTGGACCAGCTGGATGAGGCTCGGGACAGGGCCTTACTACACTCGGCGCGGTATCAGCAGTCCCTGCGACGCTACCACGCCCGAGGGATCCGACCCCGAGACCTCCAGGAGGGCGATCTGGTGCTTCGGCTGTGGCAAGACACCCGAGGGAGGCACAAGCTCACGCCCCCCTGGGAGGGGCCGTTCGTCATCGCCAAAGTTCTGAAGCTCGGAACGTACAAGCTAGCCAACAGTCAAGGCGAGGTCTACGGCAACGCTTGGAACATCCAACAGCTACGTCGCTTCTACCCTTGAGATGTTTCCAAATTGTTCATATACCTCGCACCCACGCAAAGTTTAGTCAACAAGGAAGGGTCGGCCTCGCCTCGGCAAAGCCCGACCCTCCCTCGGGGGCTAAAAGGGGGGAAACCCCCTCTGCGTCAAAATTTTCCTCGAACAAAAAATCTCTTTTATCAGAATATCTTTCGTGCTTTTTGACTACTTCGAAAAGTGGGTCCTGGAAACGACAGGGTACACGTAAGCAGTCAAGGCTGACCGAGCCGAGGGACTCCTACGCCTCCGGGATACGGATACCTCACTCATCACCTTCTGCGATAAGTAACTCGCGTTCGGATAAGGTGACTCCGCGGATCGAACAAGTCTCTACGTTCGGAAGCTCTTCTGTCGAAGCGATTCTTCGAGTTTTCTCGACTAAGTCGGTGATAGGGCCTCATGGACGAGTAAAAGTGCGCGTAAGCGGCAAGGCCGACCGAGCCGAGGGACTCCCACGCCTCTGGGATACGGATACCTCACTCCTCACCTTCCGCGAGAAGCAACTTTCGCTCGCACAGACGACCCTATTACCGACAAAAAGTCCAGACGCTTGGAACAAGTGGAAAAGGGACGCAGCTTTACAACACAGCAAGGGTGTGTGTTCTGGCCTCGACGGCCGCACAAAGCACACGCTACAAGGCAAGCTGATCCTGCAGGCTCAGGTCTTGGCGCTGGAAGGGGGCGGCGACACCCTCGGCATCGACAGCACCTTCGGCAAGGCCCGAACTAGCCTCGGACGGCGACGCGGTCCGAGGGCCTCCGCTCCAAAGGACGGCGTCATCACCACGCCCGGGCGATCGTTGTCAGGGACTCCTCCGGGAACCCGGCCCGAGCAGGCGGCTCGGCCAGCCACCTCCGGGGCCTCGGTCAACTACCTTCCGAGGGCACGAGCCTGGGCCGAAGCCTCGGCTGACCGACTCCGGCGTCGATCCTGCCAACGGACAACTCGGCTAGGCTCCGGCCAACCAGGTTTCATTTCCGAGCCAACTCTGCCTCTGCTCATGCTGATATCGCTACCCCCGGCCTCGGCTCGTCGAAGAGCGGCCGAGGGGTCTCTTTAACTAAGCTAGAGGAGCCTCGGACAACAGGGCCGACCAAGCCGAGGGACTCCTACGCCTCCGGGATACGGATACCTCACTCGTCACCTTGACACGGGGCGACTCATGCTTAGCGAAGCGGTTCAGACAATCAGCAGACGAGTCTTAGTGCTCGAAAATGAGGAAAAAACACGGCTCCGTGCCGTAGTTACATACATGTTCAGGCCCCGAAAGCCGAAAATGAACAAAAAACCCGGCACTCGAAGTGCCATTACAAACGGAACTCCGGTTCCCCCCCGCAGGTACGAACAACCCCACTCGGGAGGGGCGGGCCTGCGGGGCTACGGAAGACTGACGGGCGGCTCGTCGCCGCCCGCTCCGACTATGACGGCAACGGCCCCCACTCCGGATGGCCGAACTGCAGCAGCGCAGGCCTCAGGGGTAGGCACTGCTGCAGTCTTGTCCTCGCCCGCGCCGACGCTCGAGGGGCGAGGACAAGTACAAAGAGCCGGAGGCCCGAGGCGCCGATGGTGGCGGTGATCCCGTCGGTGACGGGGACTTCTCAAGCCGCCTCCCCCTCGGCACCGACGCCAGGAGCCATCAGCCTACCGGCAGATCCCCACTCAAATCCTCCCCGATGAGTGGGACACCGGCCTCCGCGCGAAGGCGCCGCCCTGGTGCAAAGGCAGGACCACCCCAGAACACGAACGCCGCCCTAGCAGCGCGCGACGTCTAGGGTGGACCTCCCGTGTACACGGCGCGGCAGCTGCCCCCCAACAGAAGGGGCCGCCGGAGCCGAGCCAGCGGACCCGACACGCTGGAGGTGACGACGTCCGTTGCCGATCCACCCCACGTTGTCGGAGTCCGGCCCGCCCGCAGGGCCAGTGAGCGCCTTCTCCCTCAAACATCGTGGGAGAGGATGACCCACGAACCCGTGCGGGAGGTAGAGCGCCGGCTCAGTCCGGCACCCACCCCAGCGAGGATGATGAACATCCTTGAAGCTGAGGGTGGGACCTAGATCGCAGTCCGGTTTGCCCCTCCCCACCCAGGACCTGGTGGTCACCGTCTCGGGTGACCCCCAGCGGAGGGGAGCAACCGGGCTGCCTGATGAAAATCCTTGAAGCCGAACGATGGCCAAAAGGTACCCGCTCCCAAGGAGTGGTGTCCCCCGACGATGAGGCACGGGGACGGCGGTTTCCCCCATCCGGGGGCTTGAAAGGTGGAAAGACACAATGCATAAGGGAGGAAGGAGACATGGTCGCCCTACGAAAGGGGTCGCCCTCCTTTTAAAGGCAACTCTCCGTGCTTGCGCCCCCAACCGTCACGGGCTGAGTCTTCTCCAACACGCCTCCAAAGCCCTCCCCTGCGGCGCGGGGGCTAGGACCCACCTGTCATGCGGACCGGCTCCGAGCAAAAGAAGCCGAACCGCCGCGCGCGGCGTGCGCGCAACCACCCAGCGGTTACAAGTGACCCTCCGCTTTTGCCCAGACCAACGGGCGAAGGGGGCGGGCAGCCATGCGGGCGGCATGCAACCGCGCCAAGTGGACGCGCCTCTCCGACTCCTGACAGGCCAGCACGGAGGCTCAAGCCCACGTGTCGCGCAACCGGCGCGCCGGATGCTGCACGTAAGCCACTATGCCACTTGCGCCACCACCGCACCTCCTCGGTTGCGGAACCAATACCGCGACCCGAGGCGGCCCAGCGCGCGGCCCAGCTATGCCAGCCGGACGCAGCGGTCAAACGCGGTCAAAAGTGGGCCGGCAGTAATGACAGTGGCAGGCGCGCAAGCGCAGCGATCACGCCGTCAGCCAGGCTCACGTCCCATCCGGAGGCAGCGAGAGAACCCCCTCTCTCACGGTGTGAAGACGACACGCCCGTGACCCGTTCCTCGAACGGCTCGCGCACGCGCAACGGCAGCCTCGCCAACTACTCGCCCCGGCGCATTAACTCCGCGGCTCGACGGGCAGCGCTACGGGCGGGAGCAGCTGGCGACGTTTCGCCTTCGCCAAAACGGCCACACCAAAAAAGGTACGCCACGACGTTCAATTTCGTATCCTTTTTCCCTTTTCCTTCTTTCTCTATCTCTTGCAACAGGGACCGGGAAAGGGGGATAACCCCAAAGGGATCCTTCCCCGCGAAGGAACTAGGCTCCGAGCCTCCTTACTGATCAGGGGTTCGAAGGCTGGCCCCCCGAAGGGTTCAACAGCCGCCTCAGATCGCGTGGGCCCGACACCCACTACTGGTCAGGGGTTCGAAGGTCGGCCCCCGAAAGGTCCCGCGACCGCCTCAGGCTACTCGGGCTCCGTGCCCCTTACTGATCAGGGGTTCGAAGGCTGGCCCCCCGAAGGGT
This sequence comes from Zea luxurians, assembly GCA_029449295.1. Taxonomy (NCBI): domain Eukaryota; kingdom Viridiplantae; phylum Streptophyta; class Magnoliopsida; order Poales; family Poaceae; genus Zea; species Zea luxurians. The sequence continues at coordinate 679,232 of JAOPSE010000349.1, read as the reverse complement.
TCACAGTCGCCTCAGACACCGAGCGAGGGATGACCAGGGGTACGTTCGATACATAACCAAGGCTCGGGCTGCGCTCCCGAGGTACCCTAGGACATTTCCGAGACCAGCGGGAACGACTCTGTAACGGAATCCCATCGGAGGGAGGCAACGAGCCCTCGGACCCCGTCGCTAGGGGACCGGGTCCGGCAGATCACCCGCAGGTACTTTTGGGCGTGCCTCCGGGCCCCTAGCCGACCCCCAACGAACGGGGCACGGACGTCCACTCGGATTACCCGATTGCAGCTCACCGGAGACACCATGTTCGGTGCCCATCGAGGGTAACATGGCGCTCTCCCCCCTCCTCCTTGCGGAAAGGCGACGTAGGGGCGTATGTAAAAAAGCCGAGTCTGTCCCTGATCGTCCTCTTGCTCTGTGCGGAGGCTCGGGGGCTGCTCTCGCAAACCCGGCTCCGGCCGAACCGTTGACAGCGTCAACATACCAGCCCGAGAACTTGGGCCCCGACAGTGCACCCGGGCTACGGCCTGTTCGCATGAGGGAACCGCCAGACCAGCCGAAGCATTACGCAGGGCATTAAGACCTCGAAGGAGTGAAACCACTCCTCCGAGGCCTCGGGGGCTACACCCAGCGGGTGCGCTCGCGCGCACCCACCGGAACAAAGTACAACCGAGAAAGGCTGGTCCCCTTGCAAAAAAGTGCGACAAAAGCCTCCAAGCGAGTGTTAACACTCCCTTCGAGGCTCGGGGGCTACTGTCGGGGACCATAATTAGGGGTACCCTCAAGACGCCTAATTCTCAGCTGGTAACCCCCATCAGCATAAAGCTGCAGAGGCCTGATGGGTTTGATTAAGTCAGGGATCAGTCCATACGAGCGACTTGATCACACCACGCCCGAGCCTAGCCTCGGGCGAGGGCAGCCGACCCTGAGATGTTTCCGTCTCGCCTGAGGCCTCCTCTTTCACGGCAGACGCATCTCCGGCTCGCCCGAGGCCATGCCTTCGATAAGAAGTAACCCTGACTAAATCACCGCGCCGACCGACCAAATCACTGGGGCCTTTAACGCAAAAGGTAAGACTGACGGGTAGCCAGGCTTGGCCGAAAGCGCCAGAGGAAGCTCCGCCCGACCCAGGGCTCGGACTCGGGCTAAGGCCCCGGAAGACGGCGAACTCCGCTCCGCCCGACCCAGGGCTCGGACTCGGGCTAAGGCCCCGGAAGACGGCGAACTCCGCTCCGCCATACCCAGGGCTCGGACTTGGGCTAAGGCCCCGGAAGACGGCGAACTCCGCTCCGCCCGACCCAGGGCTCGGACTCGGGCTAAGGCCCCGGAAGACGGCGAACTCCGCTCCGCCCGACCCAGGGCTCGGACTCGGGCTAAGGCCTCGGAAGACGATGAACTCCGCTTCGCCCGACCCAGGGCTCGGACTCCACCCCGACCTCCGCCTCGCCCGACCCGGGTGCTCAGGTTCGGCCTCGGTCATGCAGGACAGACTCGACCTCGGCCTCGGAGGAGCCTCCACGTCGTCCGACCTAGGACACAAGCCCGCCACGTCAACAGGAAGCGTCATCATCACCCTACCCCGAGCCGACTCGGGCCGCAGAGAACAGGACCGACGTCCCATCTGGCTAGCTCCGCCAGATAGGCAATGATGGCGCCCCGCTGGACCCATGACGACGGCGGCCCCCAGCTCCCTTACGAAAGCAGGGGGACGTCAGCAAGGGCCCAACCACTCCGACAGCTGTCCCTCCGTCCGGCTCCATCGCTTCTCCAACAGCCACGACGCCACACTAGCTGGGCGCCAAGATCTCTCCGGCTGCCACCTTGGCATGTACTTAGGGCACTAGCTCTCCCCCGCTAGACACGTAGCACCTTGCTACACCCCCATTTGTACACCTGGATCCTCTCCTTACGCCTATAAAAGGAAGGACCAGGGCCTTCTTAGAAAAGGTTGGCCTCGCGGGGACGAAGGGCAGGGGCAGGCGCTCTCTCGGGGCCGCTCGCTCCCCTCACCTCGCGCGGACGCTTGTAACCCCCTACTGCAAGCGCACCCGACCTGGGCGCGGGACGAACACGAAGGCCACGGGATTCTCCGACTCCCTCATGACCCGGCTCCGGCCACCTCGCACTCGCTCTCTCCCCCCTTCGCGCTCGCCCACGCGCTCGACCCATCTGGGCTGGGGCACGCGGCACACTCACTCGTCGGCTCGGGGACCCCCCGGTCTCGGAACGCCGACACGCAGGATGAGGAGCATGAAGGATATCGCGATGATGTTCGTGAGAGGTCTAGGCCGTCGTCTCCTAGTCAACTTTGGTTGCTAGATTGTTGTCTTCGTATAATGTAATTATTTAACTATTTTGTACAGAACTCTATTATATATTAAAGTTGTGACATTCATTTCCGTACCATGACTCATCATATGTGTGAGACTTGATCCTAGCACACATGTGAATCGTACCCGAGTTTGGCCCCTAAAATCTAGGTGTGTCAGAAGTGGTATCAGAGGAATGTTGACTTAGGACAAAACCTAGATAGAACTGGACAACCATCACCTACTTACCTTTGCTACTTTGATTCTTTCTAAACTTACCTTAATCTTTTCACATCTATTGCTGCTTTACTCTTATTACTCTTTCCTTTTCTCTTCTAAAGACAAAAGTGGATTTCACACCTTGGAATCATGTACAAAGTGACCCTAAGTAATAGGAGTCCTAAACATAGGCATAAAAACTACTTTTATAGGTATCTATGCATTTGAATGCTTGTTGTTATGATAAATGTTTGATTTGGTTCTTTGATTGAGTGTGATGAGTTGTGGAGTAATGTCCACAATTGCATCTATGTAGATAATTAGGCAAAAAAAGTAATACTAAATATGTTTTAAGATAACTAATCAATTTGATTATGCCCCATTAAAATATATCTAGCTTAGTGGATCCATCTCATCTTGAAAGATTCTATCTTATCCTTACAGATTCATCTTGTCCTAATAAGCATACTTATCCCACCCTAGAGTAACAACCATGAACTAATCGAAATTAATTAGATTTTATCTAGTCTAATCTAGTTGTATTAATCTAATCTAGATCCTATCTTATCTAATACGATCTAATCTAAAGTAATCTAATAGATTAATCTAACCTAACCAAGTCTAACCTTAAGTCGATCTAATCTTATGTTAGTTACTTAACTGGTTAGTTAATACTGGTGAAATAGATTAGATCATATTTCTATAAACATGTCTTAACCTAAATTGGTACCTTAGACCAACTTGGCCATGAACAAACAACCTAACCAACATGTTCATGGTGACCATCCATTTCATACTAGATTTTGCCATAATACACTCGTCCTATGCCACTTACCTATTAACCATCTGTTCTTACCTACAAGTTATCCTAACTATATGTGTCACACCCGGTTTTGGAAGGTAAACCGAATGCGAACCATGTACATGCCAGGATCAGAAATTCACGTACACAGCGATTACATAAATGACTCATCATAGCACAATGCTTCGAATAACAATAAAGAGTAAGTAATAATATTACAGACTCTTAAAAAGAGGGTTTTATTGAGCATCGAGGAACAAAAGAATTTAGTCTAAAATACCAAAAAGAAGTAGATCGGTTTTTCATTCTTTAAGAACTGCATATCTTGCCGAGATCCTCATCCCTAAAGGTACTTGACAATAGTACTATTGGAGTTGATACACAACTCACAAAAAATACAAGAAGTCGACTAGGTGGATTGGTTCGAGTCAAGAGAAAAAAGCCATAGAGTCATTTACATAATATAAATCAAAGTGCACATAATAGAAACGTAGCCAACGTAAATAACCCACCAAAGGCAGCTGACTGGGGGAGGTCGCTAGCCTAATCCTTGAACTCGTCGAAGTCCTGGAACTCCTGGAGATCCGCCTCGACGCCTTCTTCTCCTTCTTTACCTGAGCAAAGGTTGCACCAAAGGCAACCTAGTGTTTTGTGAAAGCAAGGTGAGTACACATCAACGTACTCAACAAATGTCCCGTTTGGCTAAGGTGGACTAACTTTATGTGGGGTTAAGATCAAGTAGTTGCTTTTAGTTGGTCAGGTGTTTATTATTAGTGGAAGTCAAGTTTTAGTAATAGCCAACCCGTGAACCATTTCCTCATCGAGGAAACATCATTATCATCATCCAACCAAAACCATAAATAGAACCATTGTATCTCGAATCATTTGTATCTCTAACCATCTGTATCTCTAATCAAAGAGGATCCCAAGGCCGCTCATAACCATGAGCACGGCTGATATATCAGTTTCTAACCCTCTACAGAGGTTACACACTTTACCCACAAGTCGTGATTCCCATTCTACCCGGAGATCATGACTCCCCATTGATCACTACCAAGGTGACCTGGCAGGGTCTCACTACATAGCCTTTACAAAGACTCCCCTGGTGCATAGCTGCTCGTTAGGTTTCGCCAGTTGTACAAATGCAGTACACCTCCCCAAGGTGGGTGACTAACAAAACCAAATCGAATGAACCTCTGCACCCCCCCTTGGTAGAGCGAGCACTACGCCCCAGCCCCCATTGACGGCCCTCCGGCAAAGCCAACTACACCCCCAGGTTCATCTAATTATTCAGCTAAGGGCGTCCCATTCCACCCTCATGGTTGCACTGTTATCCCGGGTGGTCACTCGACGAACAGGTCCTTACGGAGAGGTACTCAAGAAAAAGGCCTAAGCCCCCTAGAGTATCATAATATCATCATTGGGATAACATCATCGTATCATAAATAATCACATCATGTTTATTGATTAAGTTAAGGCAATAGCAAAATGCTAACCATGATAACCCAAAAGGTAAACAAGGATAAGGTAAATACAGACTAGTCAATCCTTGGGTTTAAGTAATGTAATGCAGGATAGTGAATTATAAGTAGATAGGACATAATAGGTTAGAGGACACTTGCCTTCACCAAACAGATGCTCAGGGTCTTCAATCTCGTAGAACTCGAAGAGCTTGATCACTTGGTCGCCAACTCTTGATCTTTGATCCCTCAAAGCTCAGAAATGGATCGCAAACTATTCGCGACGCACAGCGAATACCAACAGGCACAAACAAACAAAATATGTATAAGCATAAGAACATTACACCATTCAAATAAAAACATAATAAAATATACAAAACAAAATAGAGCTCGCTACTACGGTCACGCGAGGAAAAGAATTGTCGAACTCGAAACTACGATCGGGAAGATATCACGTTTACGCTAAATAAATATTAACTAATTAGGAAAGCTAGTGGAGGACTACCTTACCCGAAAGGGGCAAGGGCGGTAGAGGAGCTGCGTATAGGGAGGTTCTCAGGTCGATCATGCTGCGATGGCTTTTTGGATGAGGGATTCCTATATTGCCCTTCTCAGAACCGTAGCGGGTTTTCTGAAGCTAGTGGAACTTAGTAAAGGCCTCGTAGTGGATCCCTTGCCATTCACCTTGGAAGTGTTTAAGGGCATTGCAAACCCTGGCTAGACAGGATACACAACTTGTGGGTAAAGGACGCAACCTCTGCAGAGTGTAAAACTGGTATATCAGTCATGCTCACAGTCAAGAGCGACTCAGGACTCTCGCATGATTAATTTATGGAACTAAACTTAATCTATCATATGCATTGCATCGTGGGTGTATTATCAATTGTGATCTCTTATTTATTTGGGTTGGTATCTACTTACACTTAGTAACTGCTAATAAAATTTTGACCAAATTTTAAAAGCAATGCTCAGCTTTAACCATCTCCTTTGATAAGCCTTACACTTCACATGAGCCCACACTATAAGTGAGCTCATGCACATTATTCCCCACAACTTGTTGAGTGATGAACGTATGTAAGCTCACTCTTGTTGTACTCACATCCCCCAGGTCAAGAACAGGTACCGCAGGATGAGAAGCATGAAGGATATCACGATGAAGTTCGTGAGAGGTCTAAACCATCATCTCCTAGTCAACTTTGGTTGTTGGATTGTTGTCTTCGTATGATGTAATTATTTAACTATTTTGTACAGAACACTATTATATATTAAAGTTGTAACATTTGTTTCTGTACCATGAGTCATCATATGTGTGAGACTTGATCCCAGCACACATGTGAATCGCGCCCGGGTTTGGCCCCCTCAATCCGGGTGTGACAATTCTTGATATTGTCAGTGAAGGCAAGATTAAAGTGGACAAGATACGTACAGATGAAAATCCTATAGATATGCTTACAAAGTCATTATCTAATACCAAGTTCAAGCATTGTCTTGACTTGGTAGGTGTTCGTGGAGCTTAGCACCCTAGTGGTGTTTGGAGAAACAATTTTATAGATTTAGCATCAAGGGAAGATTTGTTGGATAAGATAATATGACCCTATCTCTATCCCCTTTGCCTATATAAATACGCCCCTTGTACCCTATACATCACACCACATAATAGATCCGTTTTCCCGTGGTTTTTGTCTCCTCCACATTGGGAGAGTTTTTCCACATTAAACTCGGTGTCTCCTTTTCCCACCTACGATCCTAACATAACCGTTACTACTAAAGTTTCTCTAAATGAAACAGGACCACCCTAAGGATGCAGAGTACTTGAATGTACCTTTGCTGCACTACATGCCAATGCAAGCTATTTTTGCAAGTGGTGTGGCAACAGGGAGGTATGCCATGGGCTCCAATGAGGCATTAGGACAACCAGTCGAGCAGGAGCTCATTGATGTGGATGTAGATGTAGCAGTGCAAAATAACATAGAGAAAAATGGCGACCTAGCAGACAGTAAACCAAAAACAAAAGGACAAAGGCTAGGCAAGAGGAAGATGTGTTTCTTTGAAGAGGATCAAGCATTGATGATTGGGACGATAGATTCTATTTGGGGCTTCGCAGCAGCTGTCCAAGAATCAAATCACTCAGAGGCAGCTCCTGGCATATATAATGCAGTAATGGAGTGTCCCAACTTCACAAGGACACAACTCATGTTTTGCCTGAATTGCCTGATGCAGAATAAGGCTAGTGCATTGGTGTTTGTAGGCATGGAAGCTAGTGACAAGGAGATGTGGTTAAGGACTCACCTAACTACCAACAACTTCTTTGTTTGAGGACATCCAACTGACAATAAACTGTCTTTTTGGGGTTTGCTTCCACTTACCACCTAACCTAACCCACACATAGAAACTGACTTTTGTAGTGTTCTAGATAACTGATTATTGGAATTTCTGTAAGCTTAAGACAGGGTGCATACAAAACACTTGGTATGTTTGGTGGCAATGGGTGCATGCAAACCTGTTGGTATGCCAATAGGTCATGAGTTCATAAGAAAATTGCTACTATGTTCTCATGTGGTAATGGTGGATTGGTTATGCAATGTGATTTGCTTCTCATACTTATGGTTCTGATCACTTTTACAATCATTTCCATTTACATTACCAGCACTTGTGTTATATTTTTTACTTAGTGTAAGTTCTTGTCGTTTTTCAGAACCTTCAAGTGGAGTACTGGCCTTGCTTCTCAAACGCGGAGGTAAAGTCACCATGCTGGTATTAAGGTGTCTGCATCGTGCAAAGCACACAAAACCAAAAATAGAGAAGTCGTATTGGTTAGGCTATCTGCAGCTGTTTTCACTAAATTTTTCCCCCTATATGACTTTTTTACGTCATATCATCAACATTTCACCCCCTATTTTTTCATCTCCCGGAGCGGTTCTCCTATACTATCCCCCTATACCCCACTATAACTATAAAATATCATTATCTAACACTATTCATCTTTTATTAATATTTTTTGTCAACTATTAAATATGAAAGCACTGTGCAAGGGGCGCTACAGTGCTCCCCTTGATCTGGGGGACGTGCGCGCTCTCCCCTACGGCTGCAACGCGTAGAGGGCTCTTTAGTGTCAGCCGCTGCGGGCTTAGAGGCCCCCTACGCAAGTGGAGAGGGCACGGTCTTAATGCAGTGCAAGGTCTAAAGCAGCCAACCAAACACTACTACTAGTATTGTCCAGCTTATAGCTGTGCACAGGACAGAGGCAGCGGTGGGGCGGGCGAGGCTCGAGCCCTCGCTACCGCTACCGCTGCCGAGACCGTAGATAGTCTCCTCTAAGATTTTTAGTGTATATATATAATATAGAAGGGGCTGCTATACTAAGGGCCTGTTTGTTTCGGCTTCTGGTAGCTTCTGGCCACCAAAAGCTGCTGCGGACTGCCAAACGCTCAGCTTTTCAGCTAGCTTCTATAAAATTTGTTGGTGTAAAAACCATCCAAAATCAACATAAACACATAATCGGTTGAGTCGTTGTAATAGTAGGAATCTGTCACTTTCTAGATCCTGAGCCCTATGAACAACTTTATCTTCCTCCACATATAATCGTAATGATACTCAGATTCTCCCTACAGCCAGATTCTCCCCACAGCCAGATTTTCAGAAAAGCTGGTCAGAAAAAAACTGAACCAAACAGGCCCTAAGGTTGTTTAGTTCAATCTCTTCTATTTTTTTCTCGGTCCATCGTTGTGCACTGAAACAAACAAAGACTGCATGCATATGACAAAGCAGGCAAAACTGGAGCCCTGCACAAGTCCTGTACAGCCTTCTCCTAAGCAAGAAAACCAGACACATCCATGCTAGTCTGTATACTTGTCTGGTTCGCGACCGCCACGAAGGTTGCACGTACGGGCCCCAAAGCATTGGCCGGTCCTCGCCCGAGGTCACGGAGGTCATTCATGCTCGCGCGGTCGCCGCGGTGCAGGAGCGGATGAACGAGAGGGTAGGGGTAGGGGGTGCGCGCCCACTCATCACTAGCGAGGCCTTTCCGGAGCGGAGCGGAGGACGGGGGTCGGGAGGAGACGGGCGCACCCGGCGCGCTCGCCAGCGCTTGCCCAACGCTCATCAGAGCTCATTGCAGCGACCATGACCGGCGCTTGCTCACCTACCTACCTTCACAGAAGAGAGAAACAAGCCGGAAAAAGAAAAGGAATCAATATCAAACATAACGAGGAAAAGTTTTCGACCTTCACAACCGCCGAAAGCGAAAGAAAAGTTGTTGTTCTATTTCTAGCATACTGAAAGAAAATCAGCTTTTGAGCCGAAGCACATTATATTGACACCGGTAGCCTAGTAACAGGGAGCACCACTAAATCAGATCGCGGAGGGGCCGTGATCGCGACCGCCTCGGCCATGTCTATCTCCTCGGCGACCACCCCTTCCGGTAGCTTCCAGTCGAAGTGAAACAGCAACGCCGCGAGAGCGAGCTCAATGTGCGCCAGCCCGAACGCCATGCCGGGGCACATCCTCCTTCCCGCACCGAACGGGATGAACTCAAAATCCATGCCCTTGAAGTCTCGTCCACTGTCCTCGAACCTTTCCGGCACGAAATCCTCCGGCGCGTCCCACAGCGCTGGGTCCCTGCCTATTGCCCACGCGTTCACCAGCACCATGGTGCCACGAGGCACGTCGTAGCCGAGCACCTGGCACGGGCTGCGGCACTCCCGCGGCAGCAGCAATGGCGCCGCCGGGTGCAGCCGCAGCGTCTCCTTTATGACTAGCTGCAGGTACCGCAGATTGACCAGGCTGTCCTCCGCCACCTCGTCGTGGCCGGCGAGTGCTCCCCTGACCTCATCTTGCGCCTTCCGCATCACCGCCGGGTTCCGCATCAGCTCGGCCATTGCCCACTTCAGCGTCGTCGCCGACGTCTCGCTGCTTGCTCCAAACATGTCCTGCGCAGTGGTGTGGAAGAAACAGAGTGAACGTGGAGAGCTGTTTCGTTTGTGGATTTAAGGTGAGAGATTGTGAGGAGCGCTTACGATGAGGACGGATTTGATGTTGTCGGTGGTGAGAGGGTACTGGGAGTCCATGTCTTTCTGGAGTCTCAAGAGCACGTCAAGCAAGTCCTCATCTTCGTCTATGCCACCGGCCGCTCTCTTCTCCTGATGCTCCAGAATGATGGGGTCGACGATGTCAAGGAGGCCTTTCCGGCGGCGCTCGATTTTACCGGGAACGCTGCTGACGAGCATCGCGAGGCGTGACGACGGGAAGAGGTCCGGCAGGCTCAATCCCGGAATTATCTTGAGCCCGTCCATCAGCAGGCGCAAGAACTCGTCGCGGTGCTCGCTCCGGCTGCCGATGATTGCGCGCACCGCTGCGTCCGCGACGAACGCCGTGATCCTCTCACTCAGGTTCACGGGCAACCCCGCCGCCGCGGCGGACGCGACCGAGCCGAGGAGGCGGCCGACCTCGTCCTCGCGGACGGGCCGGAAGGAGTGGACGCGGCGGACGCTGAGGAGTTCGAGGGTGCAGATCTTGCGGAGCTGCCGCCACCCGTCGCCGTAGGGCGCGAAGATGAGGCCCTCGGCGCCCCGGAACACGAGCTGGAGCATCGGCCCGATGGGCCGCGACGCGAAGTCCACGTCGTGGGTCCTCAAGATCTCCCGCGCGGCGTCCGGCGACGAGGCGACCACGACCCGGAGCTCGCAGAAGCGGAGCATCATGAGCGGGCCGTGGCGCCTCGCGAGGTCCCGCAGGGCACGGTGCGGTGGCGCGCCGGCGAGGTGGTGCAGGTGGCCGATGACCGGCAGCGCCCACGGCGCCGGTGGGAAGCGCCGCTGGTCATCCCTTCGGCGGGACAGGACGAGGAAGACGATGAGCGGTATGGCGATGAGGGGAAGGAGCAGCAAGTACGCCGGGGGCTCGGCGGCCATGGCTGGCTTCAACTAGACAGCAGCTTCCGGCAAATCAGCGTGGATGACTGGACGGTACTGGCTAGTGGCTACTGACCCAGTCAATGCCGGACAAAATAAAACGTAACTAAACAAACCACGAAAGCAACAACTATGTAGCATAGCGATTAGCGAAGGAACAAGGAAAAAGACGTGGGGTCAGTCAGATCACAAGGAAGACTAGAGCATGCGGCCATATCGCAATTTGCAAAGCATCTTGCTTTAAAATTGGCAACAAACAAACGCATACTTGCTTAGTTTCTGTGCTGAGTGAAATTTACCAGATCCCTAAAGTTGTGAGTAGGTGTCACATGTAGATCTTAAAGTCTCAAAATGTAATTTTATAACCTCCCAAGTTACTTCGGATATCCAAGTCCATTTACCCGACTCTATAGCTGGCATAATAAGTTGACTCAACACTTATATAAATACAAGTGGTAATGGATCACGATCTAAATATTTTTTGACAATTTATTTGAGCCATTAACTAATTTTAGTTCAAAGTTGATTAAAATAGAGCTCAATACTAATTCGATTCGAACCTTAAATTTTATAGTGCAAAATTTAGATCTCATTAACACCTCTAAATATGACATATAAGATTCACATATCAGGAGCAAATCTTAATCTTAGAAAAATTATATCAGATTAAGATATTATTTTATAAAAAAAACTATAGCCTTTTTAGATCTATAACTTTCTAATTTTTAGTTTTATCATTTAAGATCGTTACCAATTTTACCACTTATAAAATTTATATATTTCTTGTATGGCATCGGATAAAAATATTATATATAAAAAACTAAGCTCTCCATGAGATTTTGTTGAGTAGATAACACAAGCACTAAAAGTGACAAGTACATATACACAGAATATCCAAGAAAAACAAAAGATCAATCCTGGAGATAAAGGCCTCACGTAACTAAAGACGATCCTTGATCACACACGCCCCGACCTAACACGACTGATCCGACCGTATTAGACCTAGTCTAGCTCCCCGACTAAGTTGAGCCCAACCATAGTAGACTTAACCTAGCTTCCTCAGCTAACCCTCTGTTGATCACTTATTCTTAAATGATATGAGTTAAAAACAAAGCAACACAGTTGTTAATCATTATGGACCTTCGTCCTTTGAAGCATTAGTTTCTGGCGGGTATAATGTTTTTCAGACGAAGGTTAAGAAGGACATACCTTCATCATATCAGTATAAGGATAGGAATGCAAGAGAATAAGTATGATAATTATATCTTAGTAATTCATTTATTTTTACATTTCATAAAGCATATATGAATAACAACAATATTAATATTACATTGATACCTTCGGCTTGCTCGAAGGTGAGGATGCGAGAGAGTGAATACAATCCAGCGTGCACAGTACGATGCTACTGTTCATCTATTTATAGGCACGGGACGCAGCCCGGTAAAAGTACATTTATGTCCCCGACATCTATTTATAACCATAGCATGAATTATTAAGGACTAAATAGTCTTCTTCCCCATTTCGGTCAGCATCATATTTGGTCTTCATCTTCATATTAAGTCGAAGCTCTTTCAGCTACAGCTTCAGCGACCATTTTTATCACCTTCGGGTTATATCTTCACTACGTATGTCTTTGCCATAAGAGAAGACCTTTATGCCGAAGCCGAAGTCCCCCTGTAATAATCCATATACTGAAAACACATGGTTAATCACATTTTTGAGGACGTTCGGAATAGGAAGGCCCCCAACACCCCCTAACCAAGTCACCCTAACCAGGTCGATCCTATCTAGAGTTTCCCCGGCAAGGATCCTCGACCAGGTCGGTCCCAACCCTGAACATCTTGAATCAAATCATTTTGGTCAGTCGGCACTAACCTCAATTACGCTGTGACACGTCAATCTAAGTCGTACACCAGTGATAAGATGCCATAGCCTAGGGTTACGTTGTGACACGTCAATCTAAGTCGTACACCAGTGATAAGATGCCATAGCCTAGGGGTAGCATGAACCTCTCGAAGGGGATACCACATTTATGATTCTGTGACCCTTTGGCGCATGCCCCTGATGGAGGCATGCAACGACTAGAGGCGGTATAGTGTAAAGCACTCCGAAGTCTCTCCTGTCTGACTACCTCACAGTGGCAGAGGAGCCATTAAGGCTTAGTGTGGCATGAGCCATACCTTAATTTTTAAAAAAACTTATATCTTCCATTATTATCAGAAAAGAAGATGTAGTGTGGTGGATGTGCTACCCGTTTCAAGCAGTAGGTTTTGAGTTTGATTCACATTTCCTACATTTTTCCTTTTTTTTCAACCATACCTCATTTTTTTCTTTGCACTCCACTACTGCTACCTAACTCTCTGAAATACGAAATGGTCCTACAAGGCCATGTCAGGCCTCGCTTTGGACATAGGAAGTCAACAGAGACATACAAGACAAGAAGCGAAGAGGACTCAGAGGCGAAACGTACCCCACGGTAAGGTTTTAAGTACCAACAAGGCTCAACTACCCCACCCTAGTGGTCCTATTAATTCAGGAATGAAGGGGCAAGAATGCTTGGCACAACGAACCCTCAAGGTGCATTAGAAGAAGCTTACGTCCAATGCAGGAGATAACATACCTTACCATGGACGCTCGTTCCCTCAGCTATATAAAGGGACGGTGGCCACACAGTAAAGGAAAGCACACTCAGTTTCTATACTCCTCACATAAGCACAAGAGTCTAGTGCTCTATCTTGTAACACCCAAAGATAGTAACAAAGACTGCAACAACATACTGGATGTAGAAGTTCTTTCCGAACCAGCCTAAATTTGTTCTTTAGACTCGCTTTGATCAAGGCCATCAGGACAGCAGCACCTTGGACCCCTCTCTAACCTATAAATCTACTTGTTCTTAAGTAGAAACCATGACAAAAAGATAGAGTAAACTCAATTAAATTCTCATTTCATGTCCATGTACAGTACATGCCCAAGGGTATATATATAAGTTGTTGCCTTCGCTAGTCCTAATGCAAAGTCTGAAATACACTTGAACTAGTTACTTACAAACCATGTTGCCTTCAGGTGCAAGCCAGTCATTACATCTTTTGTTTAATGATTTACATGTCCTAAGTAATTCTTAGCAGGGAGGTCTTCGGTGATGAGGCTTCATGTCATGAGACCAACTTGTGTTATCCTTGCTCATTTTGACTTTGCCTAACAATGATGTATGTTGGATGGCTTCATCCTTCATCTGGGTGAATCAAATGACTTCATTCCTTGCCTTTTGTCTTTGTATTTGAATGAAGTGGTTCAACTGTCTTCACTTACTCCATTTGCTTCTTCAATTGAAGTTACTTCTAAAAGTAAGCATCATCAAATAGATATTTATCTGACATCAAATCCTCAACTCATCTATATATTCATAGTTTTGAGTTTTATTTGAGATCATTAAAATACTTAAAAAATATTATAAAATTTTATCATCATATTAGTCACATACCAAACTTCCCATCTTAATAAGTTATATCCTTTTTGTGTGGTATCTGATAAAGATACTTTATATATAAAATTTTGAACCTTTTAATAAGATATACATATTCATGTCTTTCCATTTTTTTCATTATAGGTTGTTAATATGATAAAATGTAAATAAATTTTTATTTGCATATTAATTGCATACCAAGATTTTCATCTTAAAAAATATATTTCTTATATAGTATCAAACAAAGATACGTTGTATATAAAAAGTGCATCGATTGACGAGAACTATAATTTTCTAGGTTCAAGTTTTTATGTAAAATTATTTAGATTTTTTAAAATTTTCAAATAAAAACTAAAAATTATAAAAATATAAATATCATTGAGTGCCATAACTTTGTATAAAAAGTATGTTATTCGATCGCATAAAAGCCATATGTTTGGTTTTGGTAATTAAGACAACTAATTGACCATTTGTTTAACAAGTGTGTGATTAAGCTATATTAGGTTGTGGGGCACTGACATGCGCAATTGCACTGTCAGGTGGATCCAAACACTCAGAGAGTTGGTGAGAGCTCAGGTGCGCGAAAAGAAACAGTGGGTAACTGTAGCTTCTCGTTATGTGTGTCTCATCCGTGTATAGTGCGGGGGTATTTATAGGTAACCGGGTGGGTAGGTGGGTCCCCAAGTATCATTATACCCTCGATTACCTGCTATATTCCAGAATATTCCCCTCAATGGGATCATTACAGTAGGGTGAAGTACAATAACTTGGACATACTCTGAAATCTTCCCCATGAAGGGGCGTACAAATGGGTTTGGATGGTGACGAGGTGGAGCCTGGGTCTCACTATGATCTAGCATTGCATTTGCCTATGTGTTGCACCCTTAACTCCACAAAGTCACGCCCTTGACTTCTTCGAGACTTGAACTTCGCTGTCGGGGAAGAGTTTGAACCTTCGGGACACGTATGTGGGGTTGTAGTGAGCCCCCCTTGACTAGTGTGGCCCTTCGCATTGTCCCCTTCAAAAGCTGCGGTCGAAGACCTTGATGCTTGTATGAGTCGAGGTACCCTTCGCAACTTGTACCCACGCCAAAAACTTGTTTGATTATAGCCAAATTAGTCTGATCGAGGATGCACTCGGCCCTCGCTCTGACACTAGCCCCCTGAGGGATCGGTTCAACTTGGTGAGGTGGTCCCAAAATCTTTTTTCGAAAGATGATCGGATGCTACCCTTGATCACAGGTTGAAGTAGTCCAAGGGTGTTTTGTATTGTGACCATTGGGATGTGTGATGTTTCACTATGCGACTTTTGGTTTCCTGAGGTGTCTTCAGGCTATAAAAACTGGCATCGCCTCGTGCGGCAAACTTTTCTCACGTCTCAAGCGCTCTCGCGTATTGCCGCCGACGCTGCCGCTCATTTTTCTAGTGCCGCTTGCGCCGTGAAAAGCAAACGCCGTCAGTGAGCTGCCCCGAGTGAAGCAGACTGTGTGCCACCGCATACGATATGTAATGACACCCTCTTCCTCATGGTCATCTGCCATGACCACATCGTTGAGTGTGCCGTCGTCGGAGAAGAATGTTAGCAATCCGTTGTCGGTTGTGGAGCTGTTGCGAGGCATACGGTGGAGTTCAGGATGTATAGGATCTCCTTGGGGAGCGTGCATGAAATGCAGCGTTTGTGATATTTTGGAGGTGGCATGGATGCGGCCTAACAACTTTTGGACCTCTTTCACTGTCTACGGTGGGTGCATTCCTACTATGGCCTTGATTTTATCGGGGTTCGCCTCAATGCCCTTTCTTGACACTAGGTATCTACCTTTCTCCTGTGGATGCCGAAGACACATTTTTCGAGGTTGAGCCGGAGTCTGGCCTCTCTCATGTTTGCAAAAGTCTCCGCCAGATCTACTAGGTGGCTAGCTTTGTTTTTCCTTGCAACGATGATGTCGTCGATGTATGTGAATATTTTTCTACCAACCTAGTCCTTAAGTATGGACTGAGTGAGTCAGGAGAAAGTGGATTCTGCATTCTTGAGGCCTTCGGACATCCTTACGAAACAGTAAGTGCCGAAGGGGAGATGAAACTAACGTTCGCCTTGTCCTCCTCAGTAAGGAATATTTGGTGGTAGCCAAAAAATAGTCAAGGAGGAACATGACTTCTCAACCTACCGTAGAATCGACAATTTTGTCGATGCGAGGTAGTGGGAACTTGTCTTTGGTGTATGTTTTGTTTAAGCTGGTGAAGTCAATGCACATGCACCACTTGCCATTTTTCTTTTTCACCATGACAACATTTGCGAGCCAGGTAGGGTAGTAGATTGGTTCTATGATTTTTCGTCTAGGAGCCACTGGACCTCAGCCTTAGCTGCCTCTGCCTTCTCATTTGTCATTCTACGGAGTCACTGCTTCTTGGGGCGAACGAAGGGGTTGATATGCCGCCTATGTTCAATGAGACTTCAGCTGACTCTGACTAGGTCAGACGACGACCAGGCGAAGACATCTTTATTTCTGCGTAGACAGTCGAGGAAATTAACCACCTCCCGCGGGGCTAGGCCTTCGCTGATTAACAAAGCATGGTTAGGGAGGGCTATATCGAGTGGTAACTTCTTGGCCCCTTCATCACTCTAGATTTGGTTCTGTTGCTTGTCAGTCTTCTCCAAGGAGTCTGGATTGTGCGTCGGTGTGCAGGCATCCAAGCAATGGATATTTCACTACCCGGGGACGAAGTCTCTTTCTATGTTGCGGGCCACCTGCTAATCACCGAAGACTGTAATGACTCCGCTGGGTTCGAGGATCTTCACGTACAAGTACAATCCGTGAATTGCTCATTGATGGCCCCCTACCCAAGATTGCGTTGTATGGGTACACCATGTCAATGAGATTGAAGGTGATATGCTCTGTCTGTGCGTTTGTGCTGGTGCCAAAGGATAGTGGTAGGACAATCTTTCCGAGGGGTAAGGTGGCCTTGCCTCCGAACCTAAACAGGGGGTTCTGATCACTTTTACAATCATTTCCATTTACATTACCAGCACTTGTGTTATATTTTTTACTTAGTGTAAGTTCTTGTCGTTTTTCAGAACCTTCAAGTGGAGTACTGGCCTTGCTTCTCAAACGCGGAGGTAAAGTCACCATGCTGGTATTAAGGTGTCTGCATCGTGCAAAGCACACAAAACCAAAAATAGAGAAGTCGTATTGGTTAGGCTATCTGCAGCGGTTTTCACTAAATTTTTCCCCCTATATGACTTTTTTACGTCATATCATCAACATTTCACCCCCTATTTTTTCATCTCCCGGAGCGGTTCTCCTATACTATCCCCCTATACCCCACTATAACTATAAAATATCATTATCTAACACTATTCATCTTTTATTAATATTTTTTGTCAACTATTAAATATGAAAGCACTGTGCAAGGGGCGCTACAGTGCTCCCCTTGATCTGGGGGACGTGCGCGCTCTCCCCTACGGCTGCAACGCGTAGAGGGCTCTTTAGTGTCAGCCGCTGCGGGCTTAGAGGCCCCCTACGCAAGTGGAGAGGGCACGGTCTTAATGCAGTGCAAGGTCTAAAGCAGCCAACCAAACACTACTACTAGTATTGTCCAGCTTATAGCTGTGCACAGGACAGAGGCAGCGGTGGGGCGGGCGAGGCTCGAGCCCTCGCTACCGCTACCGCTGCCGAGACCGTAGATAGTCTCCTCTAAGATTTTTAGTGTATATATATAATATAGAAGGGGCTGCTATACTAAGGGCCTGTTTGTTTCGGCTTCTGGTAGCTTCTGGCCACCAAAAGCTGCTGCGGACTGCCAAACGCTCAGCTTTTCAGCTAGCTTCTATAAAATTTGTTGGTGTAAAAACCATCCAAAATCAACATAAACACATAATCGGTTGAGTCGTTGTAATAGTAGGAATCTGTCACTTTCTAGATCCTGAGCCCTATGAACAACTTTATCTTCCTCCACATATAATCGTAATGATACTCAGATTCTCCCTACAGCCAGATTCTCCCCACAGCCAGATTTTCAGAAAAGCTGGTCAGAAAAAAACTGAACCAAACAGGCCCTAAGGTTGTTTAGTTCAATCTCTTCTATTTTTTTCTCGGTCCATCGTTGTGCACTGAAACAAACAAAGACTGCATGCATATGACAAAGCAGGCAAAACTGGAGCCCTGCACAAGTCCTGTACAGCCTTCTCCTAAGCAAGAAAACCAGACACATCCATGCTAGTCTGTATACTTGTCTGGTTCGCGACCGCCACGAAGGTTGCACGTACGGGCCCCAAAGCATTGGCCGGTCCTCGCCCGAGGTCACGGAGGTCATTCATGCTCGCGCGGTCGCCGCGGTGCAGGAGCGGATGAACGAGAGGGTAGGGGTAGGGGGTGCGCGCCCACTCATCACTAGCGAGGCCTTTCCGGAGCGGAGCGGAGGACGGGGGTCGGGAGGAGACGGGCGCACCCGGCGCGCTCGCCAGCGCTTGCCCAACGCTCATCAGAGCTCATTGCAGCGACCATGACCGGCGCTTGCTCACCTACCTACCTTCACAGAAGAGAGAAACAAGCCGGAAAAAGAAAAGGAATCAATATCAAACATAACGAGGAAAAGTTTTCGACCTTCACAACCGCCGAAAGCGAAAGAAAAGTTGTTGTTCTATTTCTAGCATACTGAAAGAAAATCAGCTTTTGAGCCGAAGCACATTATATTGACACCGGTAGCCTAGTAACAGGGAGCACCACTAAATCAGATCGCGGAGGGGCCGTGATCGCGACCGCCTCGGCCATGTCTATCTCCTCGGCGACCACCCCTTCCGGTAGCTTCCAGTCGAAGTGAAACAGCAACGCCGCGAGAGCGAGCTCAATGTGCGCCAGCCCGAACGCCATGCCGGGGCACATCCTCCTTCCCGCACCGAACGGGATGAACTCAAAATCCATGCCCTTGAAGTCTCGTCCACTGTCCTCGAACCTTTCCGGCACGAAATCCTCCGGCGCGTCCCACAGCGCTGGGTCCCTGCCTATTGCCCACGCGTTCACCAGCACCATGGTGCCACGAGGCACGTCGTAGCCGAGCACCTGGCACGGGCTGCGGCACTCCCGCGGCAGCAGCAATGGCGCCGCCGGGTGCAGCCGCAGCGTCTCCTTTATGACTAGCTGCAGGTACCGCAGATTGACCAGGCTGTCCTCCGCCACCTCGTCGTGGCCGGCGAGTGCTCCCCTGACCTCATCTTGCGCCTTCCGCATCACCGCCGGGTTCCGCATCAGCTCGGCCATTGCCCACTTCAGCGTCGTCGCCGACGTCTCGCTGCTTGCTCCAAACATGTCCTGCGCAGTGGTGTGGAAGAAACAGAGTGAACGTGGAGAGCTGTTTCGTTTGTGGATTTAAGGTGAGAGATTGTGAGGAGCGCTTACGATGAGGACGGATTTGATGTTGTCGGTGGTGAGAGGGTACTGGGAGTCCATGTCTTTCTGGAGTCTCAAGAGCACGTCAAGCAAGTCCTCATCTTCGTCTATGCCACCGGCCGCTCTCTTCTCCTGATGCTCCAGAATGATGGGGTCGACGATGTCAAGGAGGCCTTTCCGGCGGCGCTCGATTTTACCGGGAACGCTGCTGACGAGCATCGCGAGGCGTGACGACGGGAAGAGGTCCGGCAGGCTCAATCCCGGAATTATCTTGAGCCCGTCCATCAGCAGGCGCAAGAACTCGTCGCGGTGCTCGCTCCGGCTGCCGATGATTGCGCGCACCGCTGCGTCCGCGACGAACGCCGTGATCCTCTCACTCAGGTTCACGGGCAACCCCGCCGCCGCGGCGGACGCGACCGAGCCGAGGAGGCGGCCGACCTCGTCCTCGCGGACGGGCCGGAAGGAGTGGACGCGGCGGACGCTGAGGAGTTCGAGGGTGCAGATCTTGCGGAGCTGCCGCCACCCGTCGCCGTAGGGCGCGAAGATGAGGCCCTCGGCGCCCCGGAACACGAGCTGGAGCATCGGCCCGATGGGCCGCGACGCGAAGTCCACGTCGTGGGTCCTCAAGATCTCCCGCGCGGCGTCCGGCGACGAGGCGACCACGACCCGGAGCTCGCAGAAGCGGAGCATCATGAGCGGGCCGTGGCGCCTCGCGAGGTCCCGCAGGGCACGGTGCGGTGGCGCGCCGGCGAGGTGGTGCAGGTGGCCGATGACCGGCAGCGCCCACGGCGCCGGTGGGAAGCGCCGCTGGTCATCCCTTCGGCGGGACAGGACGAGGAAGACGATGAGCGGTATGGCGATGAGGGGAAGGAGCAGCAAGTACGCCGGGGGCTCGGCGGCCATGGCTGGCTTCAACTAGACAGCAGCTTCCGGCAAATCAGCGTGGATGACTGGACGGTACTGGCTAGTGGCTACTGACCCAGTCAATGCCGGACAAAATAAAACGTAACTAAACAAACCACGAAAGCAACAACTATGTAGCATAGCGATTAGCGAAGGAACAAGGAAAAAGACGTGGGGTCAGTCAGATCACAAGGAAGACTAGAGCATGCGGCCATATCGCAATTTGCAAAGCATCTTGCTTTAAAATTGGCAACAAACAAACGCATACTTGCTTAGTTTCTGTGCTGAGTGAAATTTACCAGATCCCTAAAGTTGTGAGTAGGTGTCACATGTAGATCTTAAAGTCTCAAAATGTAATTTTATAACCTCCCAAGTTACTTCGGATATCCAAGTCCATTTACCCGACTCTATAGCTGGCATAATAAGTTGACTCAACACTTATATAAATACAAGTGGTAATGGATCACGATCTAAATATTTTTTGACAATTTATTTGAGCCATTAACTAATTTTAGTTCAAAGTTGATTAAAATAGAGCTCAATACTAATTCGATTCGAACCTTAAATTTTATAGTGCAAAATTTAGATCTCATTAACACCTCTAAATATGACATATAAGATTCACATATCAGGAGCAAATCTTAATCTTAGAAAAATTATATCAGATTAAGATATTATTTTATAAAAAAACTATAGCCTTTTTAGATCTATAACTTTCTAATTTTTAGTTTTATCATTTAAGATCGTTACCAATTTTACCACTTATAAAATTTATATATTTCTTGTATGGCATCGGATAAAAATATTATATATAAAAAACTAAGCTCTCCATGAGATTTTGTTGAGTAGATAACACAAGCACTAAAAGTGACAAGTACATATACACAGAATATCCAAGAAAAACAAAAGATCAATCCTGGAGATAAAGGCCTCACGTAACTAAAGACGATCCTTGATCACACACGCCCCGACCTAACACGACTGATCCGACCGTATTAGACCTAGTCTAGCTCCCCGACTAAGTTGAGCCCAACCATAGTAGACTTAACCTAGCTTCCTCAGCTAACCCTCTGTTGATCACTTATTCTTAAATGATATGAGTTAAAAACAAAGCAACACAGTTGTTAATCATTATGGACCTTCGTCCTTTGAAGCATTAGTTTCTGGCGGGTATAATGTTTTTCAGACGAAGGTTAAGAAGGACATACCTTCATCATATCAGTATAAGGATAGGAATGCAAGAGAATAAGTATGATAATTATATCTTAGTAATTCATTTATTTTTACATTTCATAAAGCATATATGAATAACAACAATATTAATATTACATTGATACCTTCGGCTTGCTCGAAGGTGAGGATGCGAGAGAGTGAATACAATCCAGCGTGCACAGTACGATGCTACTGTTCATCTATTTATAGGCACGGGACGCAGCCCGGTAAAAGTACATTTATGTCCCCGACATCTATTTATAACCATAGCATGAATTATTAAGGACTAAATAGTCTTCTTCCCCATTTCGGTCAGCATCATATTTGGTCTTCATCTTCATATTAAGTCGAAGCTCTTTCAGCTACAGCTTCAGCGACCATTTTTATCACCTTCGGGTTATATCTTCACTACGTATGTCTTTGCCATAAGAGAAGACCTTTATGCCGAAGCCGAAGTCCCCCTGTAATAATCCATATACTGAAAACACATGGTTAATCACATTTTTGAGGACGTTCGGAATAGGAAGGCCCCCAACACCCCCTAACCAAGTCACCCTAACCAGGTCGATCCTATCTAGAGTTTCCCCGGCAAGGATCCTCGACCAGGTCGGTCCCAACCCTGAACATCTTGAATCAAATCATTTTGGTCAGTCGGCACTAACCTCAATTACGCTGTGACACGTCAATCTAAGTCGTACACCAGTGATAAGATGCCATAGCCTAGGGTTACGTTGTGACACGTCAATCTAAGTCGTACACCAGTGATAAGATGCCATAGCCTAGGGGTAGCATGAACCTCTCGAAGGGGATACCACATTTATGATTCTGTGACCCTTTGGCGCATGCCCCTGATGGAGGCATGCAACGACTAGAGGCGGTATAGTGTAAAGCACTCCGAAGTCTCTCCTGTCTGACTACCTCACAGTGGCAGAGGAGCCATTAAGGCTTAGTGTGGCATGAGCCATACCTTAATTTTTAAAAAAACTTATATCTTCCATTATTATCAGAAAAGAAGATGTAGTGTGGTGGATGTGCTACCCGTTTCAAGCAGTAGGTTTTGAGTTTGATTCACATTTCCTACATTTTTCCTTTTTTTTCAACCATACCTCATTTTTTTCTTTGCACTCCACTACTGCTACCTAACTCTCTGAAATACGAAATGGTCCTACAAGGCCATGTCAGGCCTCGCTTTGGACATAGGAAGTCAACAGAGACATACAAGACAAGAAGCGAAGAGGACTCAGAGGCGAAACGTACCCCACGGTAAGGTTTTAAGTACCAACAAGGCTCAACTACCCCACCCTAGTGGTCCTATTAATTCAGGAATGAAGGGGCAAGAATGCTTGGCACAACGAACCCTCAAGGTGCATTAGAAGAAGCTTACGTCCAATGCAGGAGATAACATACCTTACCATGGACGCTCGTTCCCTCAGCTATATAAAGGGACGGTGGCCACACAGTAAAGGAAAGCACACTCAGTTTCTATACTCCTCACATAAGCACAAGAGTCTAGTGCTCTATCTTGTAACACCCAAAGATAGTAACAAAGACTGCAACAACATACTGGATGTAGAAGTTCTTTCCGAACCAGCCTAAATTTGTTCTTTAGACTCGCTTTGATCAAGGCCATCAGGACAGCAGCACCTTGGACCCCTCTCTAACCTATAAATCTACTTGTTCTTAAGTAGAAACCATGACAAAAAGATAGAGTAAACTCAATTAAATTCTCATTTCATGTCCATGTACAGTACATGCCCAAGGGTATATATATAAGTTGTTGCCTTCGCTAGTCCTAATGCAAAGTCTGAAATACACTTGAACTAGTTACATACAAACCATGTTGCCTTCAGGTGCAAGCCAGTCATTACATCTTTTGTTTAATGATTTACATGTCCTAAGTAATTCTTAGCAGGGAGGTCTTCGGTGATGAGGCTTCATGTCATGAGACCAACTTGTGTTATCCTTGCTCATTTTGACTTTGCCTAACAATGATGTATGTTGGATGGCTTCATCCTTCATCTGGGTGAATCAAATGACTTCATTCCTTGCCTTTTGTCTTTGTATTTGAATGAAGTGGTTCAACTGTCTTCACTTACTCCATTTGCTTCTTCAATTGAAGTTACTTCTAAAAGTAAGCATCATCAAATAGATATTTATCTGACATCAAATCCTCAACTCATCTATATATTCATAGTTTTGAGTTTTATTTGAGATCATTAAAATACTTAAAAAATATTATAAAATTTTATCATCATATTAGTCACATACCAAACTTCCCATCTTAATAAGTTATATCCTTTTTGTGTGGTATCTGATAAAGATACTTTATATATAAAATTTTGAACCTTTTAATAAGATATACATATTCATGTCTTTCCATTTTTTTCATTATAGGTTGTTAATATGATAAAATGTAAATAAATTTTTATTTGCATATTAATTGCATACCAAGATTTTCATCTTAAAAAATATATTTCTTATATAGTATCAAACAAAGATACGTTGTATATAAAAAGTGCATCGATTGACGAGAACTATAATTTTCTAGGTTCAAGTTTTTATGTAAAATTATTTAGATTTTTTAAAATTTTCAAATAAAAACTAAAAATTATAAAAATATAAATATCATTGAGTGCCATAACTTTGTATAAAAAGTATGTTATTCGATCGCATAAAAGCCATATGTTTGGTTTTGGTAATTAAGACAACTAATTGACCATTTGTTTAACAAGTGTGTGATTAAGCTATATTAGGTTGTGGGGCACTGACATGCGCAATTGCACTGTCAGGTGGATCCAAACACTCAGAGAGTTGGTGAGAGCTCAGGTGCGCGAAAAGAAGCAGTGGGTAACTGTAGCTTCTCGTTATGTGTGTCTCATCCGTGTATAGTGCGGGGGTATTTATAGGTAACCGGGTGGGTAGGTGGGTCCCCAAGTATCATTATACCCTCGATTACCTGCTATATTCCAGAATATTCCCCTCAATGGGATCATTACAGTAGGGTGAAGTACAATAACTTGGACATACTCTGAAATCTTCCCCATGAAGGGGCGTACAAATGGGTTTGGATGGTGACGAGGTGGAGCCTGGGTCTCACTATGATCTAGCATTGCATTTGCCTATGTGTTGCACCCTTAACTCCACAAAGTCACGCCCTTGACTTCTTCGAGACTTGAACTTCGCTATCGGGGAAGAGTTTGAACCTTCGGGACACGTATGTGGGGTTGTAGTGAGCCCCCCTTGACTAGTGTGGCCCTTCGCATTGTCCCCTTCAAAAGCTGCGGTCGAAGACCTTGATGCTTGTATGAGTCGAGGTACCCTTCGCAACTTGTACCCACGCCAAAAACTTGTTTGATTATAGCCAAATTAGTCTGATCGAGGATGCACTCGGCCCTCGCTCTGACACTAGCCCCCTGAGGGATCGGTTCAACTTGGTGAGGTGGTCCCAAAATCTTTTTTCGAAAGATGATCGGATGCTACCCTTGATCACAGGTTGAAGTAGTCCAAGGGTGTTTTGTATTGTGACCATTGGGATGTGTGATGTTTCACTATGCGACTTTTGGTTTCCTGAGGTGTCTTCAGGCTATAAAAACTGGCATCGCCTCGTGCGGCAAACTTTTCTCACGTCTCAAGCGCTCTCGTGTATTGCCGCCGACGCTGCCGCTCATTTTTCTAGTGCCGCTTGCGCCGTGAAAAGCAAACGCCGTCAGTGAGCTGCCCCGAGTGAAGCAGACTGTGTGCCACCGCATACGATATGTAATGACACCCTCTTCCTCATGGTCATCTGCCATGACCACATCGTTGAGTGTGCCGTCGTCGGAGAAGAATGTTAGCAATCCGTTGTCGGTTGTGGAGCTGTTGCGAGGCATACGGTGGAGTTCAGGATGTATAGGATCTCCTTGGGGAGCGTGCATGAAATGCAGCGTTTGTGATATTTTGGAGGTGGCATGGATGCGGCCTAACAACTTTTGGACCTCTTTCACTGTCTACGGTGGGTGCATTCCTACTATGGCCTTGATTTTATCGGGGTTCGCCTCAATGCCCTTTCTTGACACTAGGTATCTACCTTTCTCCTGTGGATGCCGAAGACACATTTTTCGAGGTTGAGCCGGAGTCTGGCCTCTCTCATGTTTGCAAAAGTCTCCGCCAGATCTACTAGGTGGCTAGCTTTGTTTTTCCTTGCAACGATGATGTCGTCGATGTATGTGAATATTTTTCTACCAACCTAGTCCTTAAGTATGGACTGAGTGAGTCAGGAGAAAGTGGATTCTGCATTCTTGAGGCCTTCGGACATCCTTACGAAACAGTAAGTGCCGAAGGGGAGATGAAACTAACGTTCGCCTTGTCCTCCTCAGTAAGGAATATTTGGTGGTAGCCAAAAAATAGTCAAGGAGGAACATGACTTCTCAACCTACCGTAGAATCGACAATTTTGTCGATGCGAGGTAGTGGGAACTTGTCTTTGGTGTATGTTTTGTTTAAGCTGGTGAAGTCAATGCACATGCACCACTTGCCATTTTTCTTTTTCACCATGACAACATTTGCGAGCCAGGTAGGGTAGTAGATTGGTTCTATGATTTTTCGTCTAGGAGCCACTGGACCTCAGCCTTAGCTGCCTCTGCCTTCTCATTTGTCATTCTACGGAGTCACTGCTTCTTGGGGCGAACGAAGGGGTTGATATGCCGCCTATGTTCAATGAGACTTCAGCTGACTCTGACTAGGTCAGACGACGACCAGGCGAAGACATCTTTATTTCTGCGTAGACAGTCGAGGAAATTAACCACCTCCCGCGGGGCTAGGCCTTCGCTGATTAACAAAGCATGGTTAGGGAGGGCTATATCGAGTGGTAACTTCTTGGCCCCTTCATCACTCTAGATTTGGTTCTGTTGCTTGTCAGTCTTCTCCAAGGAGTCTGGATTGTGCGTCGGTGTGCAGGCATCCAAGCAATGGATATTTCACTACCCGGGGACGAAGTCTCTTTCTATGTTGCGGGCCACCTGCTAATCACCGAAGACTGTAATGACTCCGCTGGGTTCGAGGATCTTCACGTACAAGTACAATCCGTGAATTGCTCATTGATGGCCCCCTACCCAAGATTGCGTTGTATGGGTACACCATGTCAATGAGATTGAAGGTGATATGCTCTGTCTGTGCGTTTGTGCTGGTGCCAAAGGATAGTGGTAGGACAATCTTTCCGAGGGGTAAGGTGGCCTTGCCTCCGAACCTAAACAGGGGGTTGTCTGCTCACTATAGCTGCTTTGGGTTTATGCCCATCCTCTTGAAGGCGTGGAGTAATATGATATCAGCCTAGCTACTGTTATCCACGAGGGCTTTGTGAATTTCCCACTTGCCACATTACAGCTGACTACCATGACGTCTGTGTGCAGGGCGCTGCGGACATTGAAATCGTTTGAATCAAACGTCAGTGGAACATGCTACCACTTTGTCTGGACGATAGGTCCGTTGACGGCCACATGGTTTATGCCTTGGTAGTACTCCATCTTCTGATGCCTTGGTAGTACTCCATCTTCTGTCTCTTCGTATTGAAGTCTATGCTCGAGCCTTAGCTAATCACATTTATGATGTCGTGAACCAGTGGCTGGAGGTAACCCTCTCCTTTTGGTGGTGGGGGTAATTGTATCCTTTCTGGGTGTGCTAGTAGAGGTCGGTAATGTGGATGGTACTTTTGGTAGTGGTTGTATGCTTCTTGCTGATGTTGGAACTGTGGTTGGAATGTGTGGGCTATAAACTTCACTGGCTGCTCTAGGTAATCCCTTTCCGCCTTTTCTGTGTCCATCCTCTCTTTCACCTCTCATTACTTTCACCTGTCATTACTTTCACCTCTCATTACGCGCGACAGTCTTTGGTTGAGTGACTAGACCTTTTGTGGATAACCCCGTTGGGATCACTGCGGATAAAGTTTTGCTCAGAGGAAAATGCGTCGACTTTAGAAATGCTATCCTTTAAATTCTTAGCGCATTCCGTAGCAACATTGTAACACTTCTCTTTGGGTTGACGAAGCTCTTCGATATTTTTCTGTACCCTTGATCGTTCAATATCAGATATTTAACGTTTCGCCAGCTCCACATTGAAATTTTCGGTTGCTTCGCCAAGTTTCTTTTCTAATTCTTGTATTTAAGATATATGTATCAATGCTTGAGTGGACAGCTTAGCTTCACTGGATTTTAACCTTTCGACCAAATAGAGCAGAATTTTATCTTTTCAAGAGCTTCGTTCCTCAAAGTTATAACCTCCGATCGAAGGTTTCTAATCGCTATCTGGTAGCTTTCGTCTTCTGCATCTTTTTGAGCTTTCAGAGCTTTACTAAAGATTAGACCCTGCCAAACAGAAGAACAAACAAACAATAACAGTAAGAGTTACAACAAAAATACTTCACTATAACAAAAATTGCCAAATACGAAGCCAAAATGTACAAACCTTCAAGCTGTTGTAGGCGAGGCTGTCTGCAAGCTAATCCTTGGTCATAGCGTACAAACCAAGCTCAAGCTTCGGATATCCCATGTTATCCATTATCTCTCGGCAAACATTGATATCTTTACTGTCAGGTAGACAGTAAAGGAAGTCATCCTCATTGTCTCCTCCATAAACTAATGACCCTTGCGGGTATTTCAGCTCCTTGGCATAGTGTTGCACTTCGGCAATTTGATCTGATGATAACTGTTTTCCCGAAGCATGTCGAACAATATATTCTAATTTACCCTGGGGAGGTGCTTCAGGAGCAGGCGATGCAGACTTTTCCGGAAGACTCTCTTCCATCAACCTTATTGGTGTAGCTCTCGAACGTCCGACTTCAGCATGAGCAGAAGCAGCGCTTGCAGTAATCACATCCTTTGTATCTTCAATTTTCTTGCCAGAAACTTCGGCAGTGGCAGGAGTTGGCGTTTTCATTGATTCCAAAACAAAATCCAAAACACTAGCCATCCTCCTCTTCTTCAGGGTCGCCGTCGCAGAAGTTGATAATTTTGGTAACTCAGACACTACTGGAGGGCTCAACAGCTTTGGTTGTTCTTCTATTGTTTTCTCTGTTTCCGGCTTTTCTATTGCATCAGCACTAGCTTTGGCTGGCATGGTAGGGACAGCCTCGACACTTTCAATAAGCTTCGGCACTTCAGCTGTCCCAATAGGTTTCGGCCTACGGGTCAGGATCTTGACTCTCTTCGGCTTCAACGTGCTAGAAGAGGTCGAGGTGGCAATTTTCCTTTTCCCTCCTTGCTTTCGAACAGGGAAACAATAGTCAGGATACACAAACCCGATCACATCAAAAACTCTATTCCGTCTCCTTTTTCCTCGAGCACCAAAGGCAACGGTCATGGCTTCGTCCTCTACCTTCGTGTAGGCTCCCAGTAGCTCATCACTGGTTGTCTCAATAGCATCTAATCAATCGTCATTTGGTTCATCAAACCGACTTCTGTATCGAAAGGCATATCTAAGATAAACCAAACCACCCTGGCTGGAGCCTGCAGTAGTTTCCTTCGGCATCTCCCACTCACTTACAAGAGACCATACCTTATAAGCAATGTGTTCCTATACCAAATCCCTAGTGCCAATGTAAGTGCACACAGTGTTGAAAGCCATTAAGCACGCCTGCACCTCATTCCCAATTGCATTCGATGGCTTTCTAATGCCGAAGCGCGACCACATGGGACGCTAGATAATGCCCCTCACATCCTCCCTCTCAATCAGATCATGAAAATAGTGCTTATAAATAGGAATAGTGCTTATAAATAAGACCATCACTTCATCAGCTTCAGGAAGAGGAATAGTGCTTTCTCCTCCGGCCCTCACTAGAGATACATCATGAAAATATTTGCCCATCATCGCTTCAATCTGCCATTATTTAACAGTTGACTTTCCAAAAACAACATGGCTTGGCCTCCATGGCCAATCTTCGGCATTTTTATTTCCACTCTCCACATCAAAACTATCACTGTCGCTGGAATCCCCAGACAACCTAGCTAGCTTCTCATTGGTGATCTTTTCCACGTTGGTCTTTTCCATTGCTTCATAAAATCCATCAATTGTGGGGTCTACAATCTTCTTATCCTCAACCATTTGGACCATGATCACAGTAAATGCCGAAGCTCAGAAAACAATCGCGCTCGCAAAAAGAAGAAGGCTAAAACGGAATTACAACACAAACAACTAGATGGCACGAAAAATATTTGCAGCACAGGCCTCTCTATATATACCCGAAGCTCCACCGCTCGGTGGGTCCCACAGTTCAGAGTGTTTCGCTATTCTAGCGAAGGGAAGATGTTTTTTTGGACCTTCAGCTAAAGGCCTTCGTTCACATCACAGTCTAAATTTGTTACAAAGAAATAAATTAATACTACAAGGGGCTACTGTTGGGGCCTTCATCTTCCGAAGGTCCTTAAAAACATGACTAACCATTTGCTCCTAGCATAATATTGATTATTATAGGGAGCTTCGGTTCGTGATGGAAGTCTTCCCCTCTATAGAAGGTCTTTAAGACGAAGATACAGCCCGAGGGTGATGACAATGAATGCCAAAGTTATAGTTGAACAGTAACAGATTCAACTTAAAATGATGACGAAGACTAAATATGACGCTGAGCTGAAGAGGAAAAGACTAGCTAGTCCCTAATGATTTATATTATAGTTATGAACAAATGTTAAGGTCATAAATATATTTTTACTCGGGCTCCGTCACGTGCCTATAAATAGGTGAACAGTACCACCATACTGTTCACGCTGAATTATAATTACTCTCGCATCAACACCTTCAAACAAGCCGAAGGTATCAGTGTAATATAAATTCTGTTAATGTCCATGTGCGTATTATGAAATACATATGTGTATGAGCCAATAAATTACACTCATTGTCTTTATGTATTCTAATTCTTATGAATCATGAAGGCATGTCCTTCATGACCTTTGTCTGAAGATTATTACATCCGAGAGGAGATCATACTTTGAAGGACGAAGGTCCTTGACCTTTAACAATTGTGGTGCCTTCTTGATTCACAGCATTTGAGAACAAGTGACCAACACTGTCTGCATCAGTTTGAGGCCTGTACCCTTGAAAGTTGAGGAGGAATTTCTCTTGAAGGGCTACCCATGAATCAATCGTCAGCGAAGGCAGCCTGGTGTACCAGGTTAATGCAGTGTCTTCCATGGCGATGATGAAGGACTTCGCCATTACATTGTTGTCTCCGCTGGATGAGGCCACTACAACATGGTATCTCATGATGAACTGCGACGGGTTGGCCTTCCCATTGTACTTTGGCTAGTTTTCGGCCTTGTAATTGCTTGGCCAGGGTGTGCCTACAGCCTGGCAAAGAGCAGACACCTACTATCGATGAAATTGAAAGCTTGGAAAGTGTCATTTTGCGAAGGCTGCCTGACTTCGTCAAAATTGCTTAGTATTACATGGCCGTGCGACGGGTGTGCTAGGTCCTGGGCATGTATTTGCGAAATTTCCTGAGGAGGTGGACTCTGGACTGTGCCTCGCTACGTTGCTATTTGGTTGCGAGGGCGTCTCTTTGTTTCTGGAGGTTTGAACTGCGCATATGGAGGCTCTTGAGTAAGAGCTGCTCCTCAGTGTTGATGCTGAGGTCTAAGATGTCCTGGAGGTCTGCGTTGTCATCTTCTGGTGGCATTTCGAATGGGTGATTCTGGTGGCATGCCGTGGTGTCGAAGCCTAGGGAGCCGGGGGTAAATTCCATGTTAAATCCGACCAAATTTTGGCCAGGTAGGGCTGACTTTTTAGGTTTAGTGGAGGGTCTTGCTGTGGCGTCGAAGCATGGGGGAGCCGGGGGTAAATTCCTCGTTAAATCCGACCAAATTTTGGCCTGGTAGGGATGACTTTTTGGGTTTAGCATAGGGTCTTGCGAGTCATCAGAGCTGGTGGTGTGGGCTTTGCCCTCTTGCTCGGTGGATACTGTCAACTATTTTTGCTTTGTGGCATGGCCTTCGCCCTATGTGTCGGCGATGGCCTTCGGGTTAGGTGGGGGAAATGGTCGACAGTGAGGGCAACCTTGCCTTTCTTGGAGGCGAGGGCAGCCCTAGTGTCTTCGTCGTTTGTTGTTGAGGTGGGTCATGTGTTTTTCTTGGGGGCATCATGGGTGTTCTCTTCATCGCACCAACAGTGGGCGCCTAATTTTGGGCACTAACACTCATGATTGCACTATCATGTGAACCCAAACACTCAGAGAGTAGGTGAGAGCTCAGGTGCGTGACAAGACAAACAATGGGGAACTGTAGCTTATCGTTATGTGTATCCCATCTATGTACAGTGCGGGGGTATTTATAGGTAACCGGACGGGTAGGTGTGTCCCCAAGTACTGTTATACCCCCGGTTACCTAATACATTACGGGAATATTCCCCTCAATAGGGTCATTACTGTGGGGTGAAATACTGAAAGTAGCCTAGAGGACGGGGTAAATAGGCTACACCTGCAATTCTCAACACAAACTTCAAACTTTTGTGAGAAACGACAGTTCAATAGGGGAGGCTGGTTCAACCGCAATTCACCTGTTCAACTGCAAACTTATATGAAACTGATCAGATCTATCAATAATAAACATAGCGGAAGAGTTGACTTAAAAGCAACTAGATAGATCAAAGATATGAGATGATGAGAGACAAAATCACACCCACAAAAGCACACAAGACACACAATTTTTATCGAGGTTCGGTCACACCACCAAGGTGCCCTACTCCTCGTTGAGGTGCCCACAAAGGGTCGGGTCTTTCTCAACCCCTTTCCTCATTGCTGACCACACAAGTCAAGGCGATCCCTTACTCAATTTGCCACAAAGAGCAGATGATACAAAACATTCTTGGGGCCGTCCACAAATTTGAAGACCCACAAGGCAAGATTACAATCGCACAAGGAACAACACGTTCCAAGAACAAAGAGATCACAAGTAATAACAAATTGCACCAACTAGAGAGAGACAGAAATTGAAGAACTTGAAACAAAAACGCGGTTTAGAATCGAGAACTTATCTCACACCGAAGAATCTTCCCTCCGATCGAAGGGGGAAGGCCTTGGGGCGCGAGATCGGAGTTGAAGCACTTTGAAAAGAAGGAGAGTTGTCGTCAATCGATATAGATTCGAGAGCCTTAGGGTTTATAAGTGGGGAAGGAAGGTTTTTATAGCCCCCTCAAATCAGATCTAGCTGATTCTGGGCGACTATGCAAATCCAGGTTGAACCGATATTCAATAGAGAACTCTCTGTAAATTCCTTGTTGAACCTAAATTTAAAATTCTGTTTGAAACCTAAAATTTCCAGAGAAGAATCTGATGAATCCTGGTTGAATCGGCATAGAACCCGGTTGAACTGGTATGCACAGGAAAACTCGGATTTTGAAGGGAGAGGGCAAAAAGCAAATGGTGACTCACAACTTTTTAAAACAAGATTTTTGAAGCGGATAAACTTAGTTGGTGCATACCATCCTTACCTCGTGAAAGAACTAAGCATACGAAGATCTCTATTACTAAGATAGGACAATCAAAACACTTGGGAATCTTCGCTAGAAGCCATACAGATCTTTACATTTCATCGCTTTGTTTCTTGTTAGCTCATTTATTTCATTCCCGTGCATCCTTTTATAATTTAAAGTTGACATACACTAGGAGAAAACTCATTAGTACATTTTTATTTGTTTTGTCCATTAATCACCAAAACCCTCAAGAGGTTGATTGCACTTACAATCTCCCCTCTTTTTGGTGATTGATGCCAAAACAAATAAAACGATAGGAAATAATAGGAAGTATTAATGATATCCTTTTGAACATTTGTTTTTGTATGACTCCCCCTAAATGTGTGCATCGGATAAACTTTTGAATTGACTTGATATGTCAATTTGCATCACATTTGGAGAGGAACATACAAATATGTTCGAGGGGTGCACACACGTGTCACAATATATTCGTGAATAGAATGCATACGACATATTATGCAGACAAATATCTCAACAACCATGGTAGCATAGATATCATAGATTACATCATAAATAAATACTAAAGAAAGACCAAACTAATATCCATCATAACACGAAATCAAAGATGTGACCATTACATAAAAATCCATCGCATTCCATAAAGTTCATGACATACTTATCACAAGCTAAATGTTCAAAACATAAAAAAATAAAGATAACAAATGAACATCAACTGAAACAACTCCAACTATCCCCGAACATCTCCCCCTTTTTGGCACCAAGCACCAAAAAAGAAAGAAAAACATCTCATAGCCCACTATAGGGATCACCACCTAGAGGCGGTGCGAAGAACTGCTTGGTGAAGGCTGCGACAAAGTCCTTATCATCCGAAGGAGCATGACCAAGAGGATGAGGAGGAGCATGGGAGGACGATGGCTGATCTAGGCGCAAAGAAGGCGGAACAGACTGACCTTGTCCCCAATCACCATCGTCTTCATCATCTTCAGGAGTTATGAAGAGGACACCATAATTGTCACACCCGGTTTTTAGAAGGTAAACCGAATGCGAACCATGTACGTGCCAGGATCAGTTATTCACGTACACAGCAGTTACATAACATGGACATCATCACACAGTGCTCAAAATAGTATTAAAAGGGAAATAATAGTCGATTACATCATACGTCTGAGACGTCCATATAGTTCTTACAATAAATCAAAGTGCGGAAAAGAAACGTAGATAACGCGGCCTTCACAGGCAGCCGACTGGGGGTTGCCGCTAACCCACGCCTAGAACTCGTCGTAGTCTTGGAACTCCTGGAAGTCTCCTTCCACAGCTTCATCTTCTCCTGAGCAGTGGTTGCAATGCTGACAACCTGGGGGGGGGGGGGTTTGGTGTGTAGAGCAAGGGTGAGTACACATCAACATACTCAGCAAGCATCCTGTTTGGCTGTAGTGGACTAGCTTTATGTGGGGATAAGTCAAGCAGTTGCTTTTAGTTGGTTAGGTTATTACTTACTAGTAGAGAGCCAGGTTTTAACATTAACCCAAGTTATTAGCCCAATGTATCCTTTCCAAACGGAAAGAATACCGCTTACCAGCACCATAATCATAATCAGAACCATTAATCTCATTGCCACCTGTACCAAAATATCTCTGATCAAATATCACTAATCTCTGGAGCTCCCTTGGCCGCTCATAACCGCGAGCACGGCTGATATATCAGTTTCATAACACTCTGCAGAGGTTGCGCACTTTACCCATAAGCCGTGATTCCCTTTCTAGCCCGGGCTTGCAAGACCCTTATTCACTCCCAAGGTGAATGGCTAGGGATTCACTACGAAGCCTTTACAAAGATTCCCCGGGGCTGTAGCCGCCCGTTAGGTTTCCTAAATGTACCGCACTCCTCCCCAAGGGACAAATCAACCTTGGCAGAGCGAGCCGCATACACCGAGCCCCATTGACGGCACAACGGCTAAGCGGACTACACCCCAGTTCCTCTAATTATTCAGCTAAGGGCGTCCCATTCCACCCTCATGGTTGCACTGTTTTCCCGGGCGGTCATCCATTGAACAGGTCCTTACGGAGAGGCACTCGAGAAACCGCTCGAGTCCCCTTAAATGCCACAAGTATAATCATAAATAAGAAGGGAAAACAGCGTATCATAGATAATCACATCATGTTCATTGATTAGAGTTGAGCAATAGCATCAGACTAAGCAGTAATAATCCGACCCAAGTAGGTAAACAAGGACATGGATAACAAAAGCTAGTCAATCCTTAAGTATAAATGTGTAATGCGGGAGGTGAATTAAAGAATGAATAGGACAAAGATAGGTCAAAGGACACTTGCCTCCACCAACCGACTGCTGCTCAGGGGCTTCTCCTGCGAATTCCTCGGGCTCTTCGACCGGATCGTTCTCTATGCGAGCGTAAACATACATACATCCATCCACATGTTTAATACAAAAGAACAGTACACCATACAAGGGAACAAGTAAAGCGAATATGCATCAAGTATGACATTCCATATCGCATTTGTTATGGTTAGAAAGAAACGGGGAAGGGTCTCGCAGGGGGGTTAAAGTTTATGCACTAATGATTCGCTACAATTGATTCTTAACAAAAGAATTCTGTTATATATATACTAATGGAAACCTAATCATTTTTAGTTGATCAACATTGCACGGGTTAAACAATTAACTACGTGAATCAATAGCATAACGGAATTTTAAATTAAACTTCCTATTTTCCATAGCATGAACAATGATCAGTCTACCTAAAATAAAGTAATTATGATCACAGAAAGTAAATAAAATAAAATAAAAAATAAATAAAAAAAACAGAGGGGGGGGGGCGGTTGAACCGGCCCTAGGGCGGTTGAACCGGCCCTGGGCGGGGCGGCCGAGCTGGGGCGGTCGGGCGGCTGAGCTGGGGCCGGGGCCGGCCGAGCTGGCGGCCGAGGCCGGCCGAGCTGGCGGCCAGGGCCAGCCGAGCTGGCGGCCAGGGGCGGCTGGGCGAGGGGGGCGCGGCCGGGGGGGGGGGGGCTGGCCGGGGGCTGGCCGTGGCCGGCCAGGGGGCGGCCGGGGCAGGCCAGGGGCGGCTGGGGCCGGCTGGGCGCGGCCGAGGGCCGGCCAGCGGCCACGGCGGGGCTGGTGGCCGGCGCGGCCAGGCCTTGGCCGGGCAGGGAGGGGAAGAGGGGAGGAGAGGGGAGGGAGGAGAGGGAGGAGGGGGAGGGGGCTCACCGGCGGGGGGGGGGGGTGGCCGATCCGGCAGGGGGCGGCGGCCGGCGCTAGGGCAGGGGCGGGTAGGGGTAGGGCGGCGGCTTAGGTGGGGAGGGAGAGAAAATGAGAGGGAGAGGGAGAGGATTGGGGAAAAAAGAGGAGGTGGGGGGGGCGGCTGGGCCTCTTTGGGCCCAAGAGGGGGGCGCCAGGGGCGGCTGGGCCGGCCGGGGTCGGCCCAGGGCGCGGGAGAGAGAGAGAAAGGGGAGAGAGAAAGAGAGAGAAAGAAAAAAGAAAAGATTATTTCCCTGTTTTCGAAATCCGATCTTTGTGAATGCATTTGCACTTTCAAACAATCAAAAAAAAAATGCAAGGTTCGGCATGGTGCATCAAACAACATAAAGTATTTGTAGAGTTTTTCTTACACGGGAATTCCAAACCGAATCCCGCTAAAACTTTGGAAAAGGTCAAGGTTTAGCGAGGGGAAAAGAAAAAGAAAAGGTAACGCCCGAATTTTGGCGAGTAAAGAAAAGAAAAAATTCAACTGCAAAATTCGGGGCGTTACAAACCTATCCCCCTTAAAAGAATCTCGCCCTCGAGATTCAGGGCTGGCTAGCAAAGAGCTCTGGGTACTTGGCCATCAAATCATCTTCACGCTCCCAGGTTGCTTCTTCCTCAGGGTGATGATTCCATCTGACTTTGCACATTCTGATGGTCTTCCTTCGGGTGACTCTATCTGCAACCTCAAGGATCTGAGCTGGCTTCTCAACATAGGTCAAGTCCTCCTGGACTTCCAGACCTTCCACTGGCAACTGCTCTTCTGGCACACGCAAGCACTTCTTCAACTGAGACACATGAAAGACATCATGCACAGCTGACAAATTCTCTGGCAGACTGAGCTGATAGGCCACTTCTCCACGCTTTGAGAGGATCTGGTACGGACCAATGTAGCGGGGTGCTAGCTTGCCTTTGATTCCGAACCTTCTGACTCCTCTGATCGGTGACACTTTCAAATAGACGAAGTCTCCGACTTCAAAACTCAGCTCTCTTCTTCTTGTGTCTGCATAGCTTCGCTGCCTCGATTGCGCTATCTTCAGATTCTCTCGGACCATCTTGATGTTCTCTTCAGCTTCAAGCAGAATGTCTGGCCCAAACACTTGCTTCTCTCCAGGTTGATCCCATTGCAACGGAGTTC
This sequence comes from Zea luxurians, assembly GCA_029449295.1. Lineage (NCBI taxonomy): Eukaryota > Viridiplantae > Streptophyta > Magnoliopsida > Poales > Poaceae > Zea > Zea luxurians. Next base: position 641,734 of record JAOPSE010000349.1, on the reverse strand, counting down.
TGCAACTCCTTCCATAAAGCGCTTGAAATGGTGACATCTTCAAACTGGCCTGATAACTGTTGTTATAGGAAAACTCTGCATAAGGCAATCGCTTGTCCCATCCGGACTGATCTTGCAACGCATAGGCTCTCAACATATCTTCAAGAATTTGATTGGTTCTTTCAGTCTGGCCATCTGTCTGCGGGTGATAAGCTGAACTGAAATTCAGATGCGTGCCCAAGGCTTCATGCCACTGCTGCCAGAAATGAGAGGTGAACTGCGTTCCTCTGTCTGACACTATCTTCTTTGGCACACCACGCTTCCACTGCTATCGACAGCCATCTGATAACAACTTCCTTTCTGTCATGATTGCTCTGTCAATCAGGTGCTGGAATGTCGGGAAGGTATGATTCATCAGCTGATACTGCAGAGGGTCAACCAAGCCTCTCAAGAAACGGTATTGTCGCTTGGCATCAGTGTTGACATCCTCAGGAGCATAGCGAGACAACTGCAGAAAACCTGTCTCGATACTCACTGACAGATGATGACCCTTGCTTAAGGGCCAGGAACTCCTCCTTCTTCACTGTCATCAGACCTGCAGGCACATGGTACTGACGAAAGCTACCTCTGAACTCTTCCCAGGTGATGGCATCGGGGTTGGCATGAGTGGCGAGGTAAGACTCCCACCATGATTGGGCTGCTCCTCTCAACAGACGGGGACCATACAAGACTTTCTCCCTGTCATCACACTGAGCGGTATGCAACTCCCGCTCCACAGTGCGCAGCCAATCTTCAGCATCCATGGGGTCAGAAGAGTGAGCGAACGTTGGGGGATGACCTCTCATGAATTCAGCACGCTTGTCTCTAGGCATCTGAGGCATCTGAGGCTGGGGTGGTGCTTGCTGCTGCTGCTGCTGCTGCTGCTGAATGGCGGCCAGAGTCTGACCGATGGCCTGAACTGCCTGAGTCTGCATCAGAAACATCTGCTCGATTGACATCGGGGGCGGGGGCGGCAGGTGCTGCTGCTGGGGCACCTCATCCTGCGGGGCGGCTTGCTCCTGCTGAGCACGCCTTCCTCCTCTGCGCCTGTTCTCTGACATCTGCAGAACGCAACCACACATCAGAACTGACCTGGCAAATCTTGCAGCATAAGAAAAGAGTATAGAATTCTCCAACAGCACTGAACAGATGAGCATCTTCACTGATCTCCAACACAGACCACACAGCTTCTCAGATAAAGAGGAAAGTAGAATAAAGGGTTTCCCAACTATATAACTAACTCCATTAACATAATATGTAAACCAAAATGCAAGGGATACCCACACTCTGGTGACAATCATTACAAAGATCCAAACCAAACATAGTTCATCATGACAAGCATAAATGCACAGGATATAGCAAACTACCCTGTCTAACTAAGACTAACTAAGACCGAGACTAACGCTAAGACTGAAGCTTCTATGTATATATATTTCGTATTAATTACAAGATCCAACTCTAACGAGCTATGGTTCTAGATTTATCTTGGTCTTGCAGTCGGGATTGCCATAAGACTGGAGTCCACGCCGAGGTGAGCGGTACGGGTGCTGAGTCCCAACGGGAGCGGGGGAACCATCATCCAAATGACGACGCTCCGCGCGCTCAGCCCGCAGCAAGGCGATCTCAGCACGAGCCCTACTCAGTTCATCTAAAGCATGGTCCAGCTCCGTGTTTAGCACGGCGGCTAGGTTGACTGTGCTGCTCAACCTAGGATTGTCCTCACCAGCAGGTGAAACAATCATGCCTCCTGTGCTGCCAGATGGACGGCGAGGGTAATACTTCAGGTCGAGACCGTCAGCTACCCCACCGAGAACCGAGCAGTAGTGCGAAAGCGCACGCCGTGCAGCATCCTGCATGGCTGCCTCAGCTGAGTCCCGCTCAGAGATAGAATAGTGCTCTGAGCAAGCCTCCGCGCCCTGGAGACTGTTCTCCGGACGGCGCACCAAACAGGTCGCCTCCCAGCGGTCCGGGTAGACCCCGCGACTATGCTGGTAGACCACACAGCGATACTCGATGGACCAAGTACGCCGGTCAAGTGCCCGACGTAGCAGGGTGTCGAGCGCGTCGTGGAAGTGACACCCGCGAGCAGCGTCGCGAGTGATGGGTCGAGCAACCCATCCTTCCGGCTCATGGCTAGAGAGGTCGAGGTCGTGGCTCGAGCTGTCGTCGCCATCTCCGTCGTCTGGGTCTCCTCCAGCAGCTACTCCAGAAGCTGGGACGCCCAGTGGTGGTGCAGGGGGCGCCTCCAGGGGAAGCACAGGGGAGCAGCTCCTCACAGACTCTATCTCCTGCTGGAGCAAGAAGGAAGAGCCCTGCTGCTCCTGTCGTCGACGTTCCTGCTCCTCATGCAGGCGGTGGTGCAGTCTCTCCAAGTGGCTGGACTGTCCGGCCACGGGACGGCGAAGCGGACGCTCAGCAAGGCGGGAGGGTAAGAAGGGAATGACGGACTTTCGTGCAGTGTGTCTAAGTCGAGCCATCTACAAAAGACATCGCAAGCAAAAGGGTGAGAACAGAATTAATATGACCAGCAAGTAATGAACCATAAATAAATGAAGGATCAGAATAATAATGAATCATAAATAAATGAAGGATCAGAATAAAACAAAATTTTCAGCAAGGTATTATATATAGTAGAACATAGATTTGGTCAGTAGGACCAACTTTTGAAGGGATACCAAAGTCAAGGCAGGGACAGAGGTCTATAGTCCTTAGAACGACCATTCTACTCTAGGTTAGCGGTCCTACAGTCAGCACGGCTTTGATACCACTTATGTCACACCCGGTTTTTAGAAGGTAAACCGAATGCGAACCATGTACGTGCCAGGATCAGTTATTCACGTACACAGCAGTTACATAACATGGACATCATCACACAGTGCTCAAAATAGTATTAAAAGGGAAATAATAGTCGATTACATCATACGTCTGAGACGTCCATATAGTTCTTACAATAAATCAAAGTGCGGAAAAGAAACGTAGATAACGCGGCCTTCACAGGCAGCCGACTGGGGGTTGCCGCTAACCCACGCCTAGAACTCGTCGTAGTCTTGGAACTCCTGGAAGTCTCCTTCCACAGCTTCATCTTCTCCTGAGCAGTGGTTGCAATGCTGACAACCTGGGGGGGGGGTTTGGTGTGTAGAGCAAGGGTGAGTACACATCAACATACTCAGCAAGCATCCTGTTTGGCTGTAGTGGACTAGCTTTATGTGGGGATAAGTCAAGCAGTTGCTTTTAGTTGGTCAGGTTATTACTTACTAGTAGAGAGCCAGGTTTTAACATTAACCCAAGTTATTAGCCCAATGTATCCTTTCCAAACGGAAAGAATACCGCTTACCAGCACCATAATCATAATCAGAACCATTAATCTCATTGCCACCTGTACCAAAATATCTCTGATCAAATATCACTAATCTCTGGAGCTCCCTTGGCCGCTCATAACCGCGAGCACGGCTGATATATCAGTTTCATAACACTCTGCAGAGGTTGCGCACTTTACCCATAAGCCGTGATTCCCTTTCTAGCCCGGGCTTGCAAGACCCTTATTCACTCCCAAGGTGAATGGCTAGGGATTCACTACGAAGCCTTTACAAAGATTCCTCGGGGCTGTAGCCGCCCGTTAGGTTTCCTAAATGTACCGCACTCCTCCCCAAGGGACAAATCAACCTTGGCAGAGCGAGCCGCATACACCGAGCCCCATTGACGGCACAACGGCTAAACGGACTACACCCCAGTTCCTCTAATTATTCAGCTAAGGGCGTCCCATTCCACCCTCATGGTTGCACTGTTTTCCCGGGCGGTCATCCATTGAACAGGTCCTTACGGAGAGGCACTCGAGAAACCGCTCGAGTCCCCTTAAATGCCACAAGTATAATCATAAATAAGAAGGGAAAACAGCGTATCATAGATAATCACATCATGTTCATTGATTAGAGTTGAGCAATAGCATCAGACTAAGCAGTAATAATCCGACCCAAGTAGGTAAACAAGGACATGGATAACAAAAGCTAGTCAATCCTTAAGTATAAATGTGTAATGCGGGAGGTGAATTAAAGAATGAATAGGACAAAGATAGGTCAAAGGACACTTGCCTCCACCAACCGACTGCTGCTCAGGGGCTTCTCCTGCGAATTCCTCGGGCTCTTCGACCGGATCGTTCTCTATGCGAGCGTAAACATACATACATCCATCCACATGTTTAATACAAAAGAACAGTACACCATACAAGGGAACAAGTAAAGCGAATATGCATCAAGTATGACATTCCATATCGCATTTGTTATGGTTAGAAAGAAACGGGGAAGGGTCTCGCAGGGGGGTTAAAGTTTATGCACTAATGATTCGCTACAATTGATTCTTAACAAAAGAATTCTGTTATATATATACTAATGGAAACCTAATCATTTTTAGTTGATCAACATTGCACGGGTTAAACAATTAACTACGTGAATCAATAGCATAACGGAATTTTAAATTAAACTTCCTATTTTCCATAGCATGAACAATGATCAGTCTACCTAAAATAAAGTAATTATGATCACAGAAAGTAAATAAAATAAAATAAAAAATAAATAAAAAAAAAACAGAGGGGGGGGGCGGTTGAACCGGCCCTAGGGCGGTTGAACCGGCCCTGGGCGGGGCGGCCGAGCTGGGGCGGTCGGGCGGCTGAGCTGGGGCCGGGGCCGGCCGAGCTGGCGGCCGAGGCCGGCCGAGCTGGCGGCCAGGGCCAGCCGAGCTGGCGGCCAGGGGCGGCTGGGCGAGGGGGGCGCGGCCGGGGGGGGGCTGGCCGGGGGCTGGCCGTGGCCGGCCAGGGGGCGGCCGGGGCAGGCCAGGGGCGGCTGGGGCCGGCTGGGCGCGGCCGAGGGCCGGCCAGCGGCCACGGCGGGGCTGGGGGGTGGTGGCCGGCGCGGCCAGGCCTTGGCCGGGCAGGGAGGGGAAGAGGGGAGGAGAGGGGAGGGAGGAGAGGGAGGAGGGGGAGGGGGCTCACCGGCGGGGGGGGTGGCCGATCCGGCAGGGGGCGGCGGCCGGCGCTAGGGCAGGGGCGGGTAGGGGTAGGGCGGCGGCTTAGGTGGGGAGGGAGAGAAAATGAGAGGGAGAGGGAGAGGATTGGGGAAAAAAGAGGAGGTGGGGGGGGGGGCGGCTGGGCCTCTTTGGGCCCAAGAGGGGGGCGCCAGGGGCGGCTGGGCCGGCCGGGGTCGGCCCAGGGCGCGGGAGAGAGAGAGAAAGGGGAGAGAGAAAGAGAGAGAAAGAAAAAAGAAAAGATTATTTCCCTGTTTTCGAAATCCGATCTTTGTGAATGCATTTGCACTTTCAAACAATCAAAAAAAAAATGCAAGGTTCGGCATGGTGCATCAAACAACATAAAGTATTTGTAGAGTTTTTCTTACACGGGAATTCCAAACCGAATCCCGCTAAAACTTTGGAAAATGTCAAGGTTTAGCGAGGGGAAAAGAAAAAGAAAAGGTAACGCCCGAATTTTGGCGAGTAAAGAAAAGAAAAAATTCAACTGCAAAATTCGGGGCGTTACAATAATCAAGAGTTATGAAGGGACACCATAATGACCAGGTGTAAGATATACAACTAATACAAGGTGCGGTAATGAAATTGAAAAGAGGGAGACATGATGAACCTATTCATGAATGGTTCAACTGAACCAAAGGAGGGGTTCAACTAAACATGAACCGTTCAACCGTGTTTTCTCCCGATCTAGCCCAATAGAGTGTAAATCTGTAGAGAAATTCATCCATACAACACACATTGCCTCTATCACAAATGGATTTACCGGAAATTTCAAGGAATCGAAAGAACTCCCCAAGAACACCATGAACATACCTTGGAGAGAGAGGCTTAAATCCAAACCATGCAAGAGGGAGTGAAGGAGAAACACTAGGGAGAGCATATCTGATTTCTCCCTAGGTTTTCCCCCACAAATCAATGGAAATGGGTGGATTTGGTGGAGGAGAGGGAGAAGGGAGTAGAGGCAGCGGCGGGCGCGGTCTAGGGTTGAGGAGGCAGTTGCTGGGAAGAGTAATGAGAGAAGAGAGAAGGATAGAAGAAAGGGGGAAAAGTTGCCCAGTTCGCACAATCCCAGTTCAACCGGTAATCTGAATTTTGGTTCAACCGAAAACAACACAAAGAGGAATAACACAATTTTTGGTTCAACCTTAGGCCCGGTTGAACCGACCTAATCTAGAAATACAAGAAAAATTCCAAAATGATATAAAGATAAAAATTCAGAGAATTTAACAAATGAAAACATTTTGAGCATTTAACATCCAGTTTTATGTACAAGTTCTCAAGAAACCTTACGAGAATCTAGGATATTAGTTCACTCCTCAAAGTGCAAAACCTAGTCTCATTGAGAAGCTTTGTGAATATATCGGCTAGTTGATTTTCTGTCACACCTGGGTTTCGGGGGCACCAAGACCCGGGCATGGACATAATTCATCAAATATGTTGGGACCAAGTCTCACACAAATGATGACTCATGTTACAGAAATAAATGTCACATCTTTACTATATAATAGGAGTTCTGTACAGAATAAATAAATAATTACATCATATGGAGACAACGATCCAGCAACCCAAAGTTGAATGGGAGACGACGGCCTAGACCTCTCGCGAACTCATCACAACATCCTCCGTACGTCTCATCCCACGGTACCTGTTCTTGACATGTGGGGGTGTGAGACAGCAAGGGTGAGCTCACATACGTTCATTGCTCAACAAGTTGTGGGGAATAATGTGCATGAACTCACCAAAGGTGCGAGCTCATGTGAAGTGTAAGGCTTACCAAAGATGATGGTTAAAGCTGAGCATTGCTTTTAAAGTTGGTCAAAATTTTATTAGCAGTTACTAAGTATAAGTAAATACCAACCCAATTAAGTAAGAGATCAAGATTAATAACAACACCCGCGATGCAATGCATATGACACATTGAGTTTAATTCCATAAGTTAATCATGTGAGGGTTTGAGCTGCTTATGACAGTGAGCACGACTGATATACCAGTTTTACACTCTGCAGAGGTTGCGCATCTTTACCCACAAGTCGTGTTACCCATTAGCCACGAAGTTGATCAGACCCCCATACACCTCTACCAAGGAAGCGAGGCAGGGTACCACTACGAGGCCTTTACAAAGTTCCACTGCTTTAGAAAACCCGTTACAGTTTCTAGGAAGCCCCAATGCAGAGATCCCTCGTCTGACCACCATCGCAGCAAAATCAGCTCGAGGACCTCCCTACACCGACCACTCCCCTACTGCCCTTGCCCTTTCGGGTAAGGTAGTTTTCCACTAGCTTTCCTAATTAGTCGGCCAAGGGCGTCCTATACCACCCTTGTGGTAGCACTATTTTCCCGGGTGGTCGCTCCATGTTCTAATTAACAATATGATCTTATCATGAACAATAATTAAACAACAACATAATTGGAACATGATCATAATAAAACATTAGTTTCCCGAAACCAGGTAGAGCAATAGCAAAGCTACCCAATAATTCATCTATTTGCAAGGTGGGGAATAAACAATGCTAGGAAAACCTATTAGGTCCCATCAAGAGCATGTCACAATGATTAACAACGAACATTATTAGGTAAAAAGAAGTGATCAAGGACACAACTTGTCTTAGATTCGAGATTCCTAGGTACCAACTTAGTCTTCAAGTGACTCCTAACCTCGCTGCTATTTGTAGCAATACAAATAAACATGATATATGCAAAATTAACATCATACCAAACATAAGAACGAACTGCATAATAATGATCTACGTGTCGTAACGAGAACCTAGGTTCGAGAACCACTAAATTCGAAGTTAAGGTTAAAGAGTTATGATTTTCTGAAGATTTAAATGTTGGATATAAAAGAAACTAAGTGCATAAATTTTAATCTAGCTTTTATAACAAACTAAGGTTACCAGCTGATAAACAATATTATTATGAATTTAATGCAACTAGAATGGATCAATTTGGATTTAAAATAAATTAAATATAAATTAAACAAGTTTCTGGAATTTTTTTCATACTACAAACCATTTTCTATATTAATATATTATTTATCCTCTGAGTTGCAGCCACAATTCCTAAGAAGCTCAGGGTTGTTTTTACAAAGAAAATGACCTTTCTGTGATGATTCTTGCATGGGACATGAGCGCGAGTTAGTTATTATAAAATCGAAGGTCTCTATAAAGATGGACATGGTGAAGAGGTACAATGGATTGCTATCCGTGGGATCTAAATCCGACGGCAGATATCAGAGACTTATCTCACCTAAACTGGTATTCTATCACAGCGGTCGGATCTAAAATTAACACTTGAGATTAAAGGATCCTATGATCTAATCTCAGCCAACAGATCCAATATCAACCGCTATGATTTTCGAGAAACCGTATTTAAAATGAATTAAATATGGGGTATTTGAGATTCAATCGTGAGCGTTCATCACCGGATCGACGGCCAGGCCTATTTCTCCCCGCACGATCCCAATACGTCGATACAACCACTAATAGTCTGATACAATAAGATACAACAGCATATGAATAGATCATAGTTGTTAAGCGTCGCCTAGGGCAGCCCTGGCGGCGTAAGGCGTTCTGCTCGGCACCTAAGGCGAGTGGGGGAGGGGCTGTCGGCGGCTAACAGCGGCGCGATGGTTCCAGCACGACTGCTCCAGCATCGCGGCAACTCCGTCACGACTGCTCCAGCGGCACAGCTGCAGCGCTCATACAAGAGGGAGAAGCTAGCAAAGGGAGAGGCGGCTGGGACCTGAGAGAGGGAGCCGGCTGGCAGATGTGGGAGAGGCGGCTGGGAGAGAGTAGGGAGGAGAGATGGGAAATGGAAGTGGGCTTAAACTAATGGGCTCGTTGGTCTGATTTATAGGTTGGCTTGGCTAGTATTTTTCTTTGCTTTATCATTTTCTCTTCTTTATTATTATTTTTATCCTAAATATTTTTTTAAATATCAATATTTTGCTATTTTAAAATAAATTTAAAGCGTCGCCTCGCTTTACCACTTAAAAGTTAAAAATGGGTCTGTCACCTTAACTAACTATGGAATAGATAACTAAAACTCAAACATATAAATAGATAACTCAAACTCAAACATATTCAATGATTACAAACCTTGGATTTCTTACAAGGAACATGTGTGCTAATCATCACATTCACACAAAAGGATATGCTGCATTACATTTCACATGCCAGGTAGATTCCATTCCAACACATTGGTCCTAAGTCTCTTGACCATGTCTGATGTCGAGACGATGGTCTAAGCACAGATTCAGAAAATGTGCTATTCTACCACACGCTTAACTTAGAAAATTACCTTTCGAAGACAGGAGACGCAAAGCCCTACTGGCGTTCTTCAAAACTGCATTTGACCTTGGGACACGATTTTTCCTTTGCTCCAAGAAATCAAGGGCATTCTTCACGTGTTGCGTTGAACGGACATCTTTCAGCAGAATAGTTTCAGGCCTGATAGACCAACAACTGGCATAAGTATAATTTCAGGACTTTATATTTGATGACAGGAACATTAAACATACCCATCAGTTTTCATTCTCTTCTTTCTCTTCTGGACCTTCTGCTTTACATTTTCTTCCTCGGAATCTGATGCGAAGGTTTGCCTGATAATGTGAGATGAAGACCAAATAACCGATGAAGTCCAAGCTAAAAACAAAGATTTTAATAAAACTTGGTAGAGCAAGAGACGTGCGCATACTTCTCACGAGCTGCTAGAATTTCAATTACACTAGTGGGGAGCATGCCAGGCATAGTATTTGTCTCCTCATGCTCCTCACTTTGTTTAGTATCTTCATCTTCTACTTCCTTTGGCGCCTTCTTATCTGGTTTAGAGGATGTTCTTCGTTGGGCCCAACGTTTCCTCCGTTCCTTTCCTTCCCGTGTTACTCTGCAAAGACATCCCACATGGCCATATGGCATTATTATCTGTGCGATACAAAAATCAGATAACAAACAAGTTATAGCACACTGATAGCCTCAAGAAAGCAAGATTCAAATTGGTAATCCATGAGTTACACAAAAAAAAAGTTAACCCACAAATCCATAACAGATATACCATTGGACTGGATGGCCACAGAACCACACCACGAGTCATACACAAAACTATATAAACATCTAAAACAAAGAAAGTGTAGAAGTTAAAAGACCTACATTTTGGGCACAAACATTACAAACAAACATGTACAAGGAGATAGTTTTTACTGATTATTGAGCATCTCAGAGTCATTTGGTTATGGTCCAAAAGAAAATTTGTAACGGCACTTGCATCTACTACAACAAAGAGAGCGAATAAGTGAGTTACAGCAGGGAATAAGGAATCTAGCATAGTGAACGAAGACAAACAGAAAAAAGAACAGATCAAAGTAGCACATTGGGCGGCAGAATGTCCATCCAGTAATCAACTGTAAAGTAAGCATAAGAAACACACCTGAGAACACTGTCTTTCTCGACTTTACTGAACTCTTCGTGCTTCGCAACACCCTAAAAGACAATAACAAGGCAATCTCAGCACGGAGTATGAGGCATGAAGAAGGAACAGGATGACCATCGTGATCTACTCTCGCGTAGCGTCGGGTCCTGGAGGGGAGAGGACTAACGCACCTGCACAGCCGTGAGCTCCTCGGGAGCGCCGTCGGAATCGCTTCCGCGGTCCATTTGAGGCGGCTCCTGTCCGTTTCCCCTCTTTTCTTTCACAGGATGAGAGCGCCGGGAGCTTCCGCTGGCTGTACCAGCCGCCGCCACCGGGAGGGTTTTAATCGTTGGCGGACACACAGAGGCAGAGAGGGGGCCGAAGCCTAGCTGGGTATATGTGCTGGGCTTTGCTAATTTTGTCGGCTCAACACACGCGGATTTGGGCCTGTTGGGCCTATTCTGTATGCGGCTCGACTGAACAACCTTCGGCCTTTGACACGCAGTGGAAGAGAGGAGACTGGAGACCTAGCTGGATAACCCAACTTTTTCCACCCGCCGGAACACTGGTAACCCTCACGCCGGCGCAGCCGCAGCCGAGGCGCCATGAACAACCTCCGGAAGCGCATGATCTCCCTTCTCCTCCGAGCACCTGGATCACCATACGTCCCTTGCCCCCACTTCTTCCCGCTCTTCTATCCCCACCGCCTCCTCTCCGCCACCAAATGCGTCGCTACAAAACCATTCGCCGTCGAGGACTACCTCGTCGCCACATGCGGCCTCGCCCAAGCACAGGCCCTCAAGGCGTCGAAGCATGTCTCCCATCTGAAGGATTCCTCGAATGCCAACGCGGTCGTCGCCTTCCTCTCCAACCTCGGCCTGTCCAGCGCCGAGATCACAGACGTCGTGACCAGGGACCCCAAAGTCCTCTGCTCCGACGTGGAGAGATCCCTCACCGCTCGCGTCGCCGAGCTCACCGACCTCGGGTTTTCACGTCCGGAGATCGTCCGCCTCCTCATCGTTGGCATGAACCACTTCCGCCATAGCTCGCTTCGCCTCAATCTTGAGTTTTGGATCTCGGTCTTTGGCTCTCTCGACGAGCTCATTCGGGCGCTCAGAATTAACGCCGCTCTCCTCAGCACAAGGATTGAGGAGGTCTGCAAGCCCAACTTGGAGCTCCTTCAAGAGTGTGGTATAAATGTTTCTGATATCTCCAACAGCTTCATGTCCCGTGTGCTCACCAGGGACCCTAAGAGCCTGCAGGAAGCTTTGGCTCGCCTTCGTGAGCTCAGAATCCAGCCGGGCTCTCAACCGTTCTTCCGTGGGCTTTATACATTTGCAATCCTTGGCAGCGGGAAGATAACCAAGAGCATTCAGCTGTTTGAGAAGCTTGGATGGTCAAAGGACCATATAGTATCAGCGGTGAAGAGAGACCCGACTATATTGGGTTTCACCGAGGAGAGGGTTCGAAGAAGCATGGAATTCTTGATCGGGGTTGTCGGATTGGAGGTACCATACATCGCACGAAGGCCAGCGCTGATAAATTATAGTATTGACCGTCGGTTGTTGCCACGGAATTGCTTGATCAATTTTCTCAGGGCAAAGGGGTTGTTCAATGACGAGGCTAGTTTCCTTTCTGTTGCCGCTTTAGGCGATGAGAAATTTCGGCGCCGATACGTGCATCCTTACGAGGAGGATTTTCCAGGCCTTGCTGCTGCTTTTGCTTCTAGCTGTGCTGGAGAACACCAATGGGAACGGCTATATAAGATGACAGGCGAAAATAAAGAAAGCTGACAATTGTTCTGGAAAGTACAATCAGGAACCTGCTGCAAGCCTTGTTTTTCATCACCATGGTCAGTCGTTTTGAAATCTAATTTTCTAGCATTTTGCTGCTGGCTACTGGCTTAGGTGTTATTAAATGTTTGATTAGTGGTATGGTATATTTCTTTCACTAGGTTCTATCTTGCTGCCTCCCTTCTGAGAAAGAGCTTCTGATGTGATGGCATCCTTACAAGTTTATTTATTAACTTGCAAGGATTATCTCAAGTCTTAGCCCAACTTTATTCCTGTGCTTCAGGAAGATTATTACGTTGGTGGTCTACTTCCCACCATGTTTTTTGTACCACAATCTATGAGCTCTCGAACACCAGGAACGGGTTTTTTTATTCCAAATTCTTCAGTCGACAATTGGTTTACTTGAGTGATCCTGGAAATGGAATTTTAGTCCTGCTAAGCACAATGGTACTTTGATGGGCTACCCTGCTTTTCTTGACATCGTATGTGGATGAATTTAGTTGCCTCCAAAATGGAATTAGTAAGTTGTCAATAGCTTCTCGCCCAGACAGGAACCATCAGACCATAAAGAAGCTGTCCACACAGCCACAGGAGTTCCAAGCTTCAATTGAAATAGACATTACCTATATTTTGAGGGAGGCGCAGCCCAGACCTTTCTATCTGTATGTATTCTCTTCTGTGGGCCGTAGGGCTTGGAAGAGGGGTTGCAGATACTGTTCAGCGTTCACTCACATCCATAAGATGCAGTTTTGTGCCCATAAGTCACCTAGGTATTGAATTTGATCATTTGAAAGTTTCTTCTCTCTTTCGTCTTTTAGATATGGTCTGTAGAGAGTATGTTAATCTCAATTCATTACTTCCAGTGATCCCTTATAAAAAAAGATACAATCTATCAATGAAGACACTAGCAAGAGCTCCAATGGTTCTTTTAATCCCTCCAGTAATCCTCGACACATAACATACGCATTTTCATGTTATGCTTAACTTGATCGATTTAACATTTTGGCCCCCTTCCCCAGCAGACACACAACTAGTGTGAGATTATTTATTTAAACTAAATTTAGTTACTGATTGTATTGTTCGAAATTACTCCTGCTGTCCTGCATGAATTTCTTTTCACCGAATCTGTTGTGTTACCTGTTTGTTAAGTTGTAGTGCCCCCTCTTTTCTTTTCATATGGAGGGAGGGAGAGGGATTCTTGAAACCACCAGATTCTAGTTATTCGGTCATAATTGACAACATTAAGAAAGTTTACCCTCCAAAAGATGGAAATGCAGAGAAATTTACTGTCAGAGGCTCCTCACTTTCTGTCCAGCGAGGGCAATGTTTTGGGCTTCTTGTAAATGGTGCTGGAAAACCTCTCATTAGAGTCTTGTGTTGTATAAGTCATATTTTGTATTGTAAATAATTGTCCTGGCGTAGCAACTAGCAAGTAGTAAATGGCTCAACCGCTCAAAGCTTTCTATTTCTTTTCTTCCAGGCTGCAGAACAATCTCTAACTACGTGATTGGTTGTCTACCCGTGTACAACCGTGCTCTCAACGTGCGTTGACCAGAATGCGGCCGGTGTTCGGTTTATTGCGTACACGAGTCTAGGATTGCACCCTGCAGCTACCGCAGCTGCAGGGTAGGCTAGAAATACCTCCTTTTTTTACCAGAGTGCGGCCGGTGTTTGGTTTATTGTGTACACGAGTCTAGACGGCATCCGCAGCTGCAGGGCAGGCTAGACCTCCATTAACTGTATCCGTAGGTACGTATAGGATATTTCACTTATCGGTATCATCTCATTTTGGATCGCATGCGTTGACTCTACTTGAAATTATGTTTGGTTAATTGTATGTGGGAGTCATAGCCTGCATAAGTAAATATAAAATAAGTCATTTTGGTACTGTTAACTTGCATTTATCTATACGCAGCTATTCATACACTCAAAATTATCGTATGGTCCGGCTAGAGCAGCCAAACTAGGCATGGACGCGCGGTCATCCAATATCCAATGAGCCTCATTCTATTTCCAGTGGGCCGAGCTCGCTAAGGTTCACCTTGGTTATTTCTCCCAACCAAATGCATCCTTGAAGATGACTAGAGTGGAATAAAGTCATCCTTATTGAGGAATATTCATCTCACAGTTTTTTTTTTTTTTTGCTAATGTAACACTTTCACATTGGAAAAGTTAGTGGACCGTCTCTACCCCTCTTGACAACGACACATACACGGTCCTTCTCTTTTCTTCACACAATTGGTGGATCTAGGAATATATCTATGTGTATTCAAAGTTAGTAATTTGATGGCAATGTTGAAACAACAATTAAATTAGCCTAACCAAATTAGTAAAAAATATATAACATTGGTTTCAAAATAATATATTTATAACCATGATAATGACTTAACTAGGTAAATACCCGTGCGTTACAACGGGTCACAAATTATTCGATCAAATATTAATGAACAACGATTATTATGAAAACGAACATAAATATTACTATCGACCTCAATTTGTTACAAATTTTTTACTAGTAACCAATACAAAACTAAACTGATACAGGTTAAATTATACAATGTGAATATCACAAAAAATAGTGATGAAGTTCAGCCACCCCTTCTCGGTCTTGGATAGATTCCCAGAGCACCATGGTTGATTGGTTAAAAATTATCTACGCCTACACATAGAAATGTAACTGCCAACCAGTCAATTAAGATCCCAAAGAACGACATGGCTCATCTAATGTTATGATTGTTGTGCACCAACAAGTTTTTGCTTTAAGCACACATGAATCGAGCAACACCAACGACAGAAGCAAAAGACGCAATAAAAAAACATTGGCAGAACATGTTTTTCTTTCGCGCTTCACCCCTAGCGCAGGCAGTAGTTTGATAGTGAGTTCACCTTCCTAGTAATGTTTGCTCATTTTTTTGTTTAGCATGTCTTTCCTGAATCAAAGTTTTGAGTAGCTAGGACGAACATGAAATTAAGAAAGAACCCGCACGCAGTATTCTGGTCTAGATGCACTGAAAATGGCTATAAAATATCTAGTTTTAGAAAACAAAACACACACTCTCTCTCTCTTTACTATCATTTCAAGTGTGTATGATCTACTCTTTCCCTCACCAGTTATTGGACCGTGACATTTTGCTCAAGAGAAGTGCCTCAAGGAAACTGGTGCATGATTGTAGCTAGGATCAGGTTGCATAGCATACCTGCAGATACAGAAGTGTGTTGTGCTATCCAGCTAACCTGTTTTAGATCTCATGATAGATGGTGGTTCTAGATGGTGATAACAACCCATTTACCTAAAAATGATTAACAACTCAGTCAACCATAATATGGCACTGAATGATGTGAAGGCAAGGCAATGAGAAAACTCACAAGCATAAACCATACGCATGTAGGGTGGTAATGGATTGCGATACAAATATTTCTTCACAAATCCCTAGAGCCCTAAATTATTTTTAGTTTAAAAATAAATAGAAATAGGGCCCGATCCTAACTCGTCCGATCCTTATATTTTATAGTGTAAAATTTAGAGAACATTGTCACCCCTATGCGCATGTATCGATCCTCACATTTGAGGCTATGACAGTGGGGGAATGACATGATAACTTTAACAAAAAAATTACCTGCTCTAGCACTTGCCAACATAAATTTCAGTAATTTCATTCAAATGAACATAAGCATACAAGATGAATAGTAATAAGTGCTAAACCATCTCAATGGAAATCGGACAGCAAATGCACCTTCTGGGACAATGGTAAAACTGAAAACTAATGTGTCAGCAAAGACTATGGATCTAAAAAAGTCAAAACACCTTACAATTCGGAAGGAGATGTGTCTCCCTTGATCAATCTTTGGTGCTAGAAATCATCTCCAACGGGATCAGCTCCTAGATGATGAATATGAATGAAGATCTCTTTCAATATCGCTTCGAAAGACAATCTACATGTTACACCAAAACTGAAAAAATAACTTAGAGAATCTATTTATTAGCTATGAGAAGTTATGAAGTTCTACCATCCATAAATTGCAAATTGCAAATATGATAGAAAATGCAGATTGCAACTGATACATACACTCTTAATCCCACAAATGTTGCTTAATTTTCATCAAGATCCAGTATGCGCATCTAAAGGTTTAGTTGCTTAATTTCCTTGATTGATCAATTGTTTCTC
This sequence comes from Zea luxurians, assembly GCA_029449295.1. Lineage (NCBI taxonomy): Eukaryota > Viridiplantae > Streptophyta > Magnoliopsida > Poales > Poaceae > Zea > Zea luxurians. Next base: position 625,335 of record JAOPSE010000349.1, on the reverse strand, counting down.
AAGTATAAAGTTCCATGATTTTTTCTAAGAGAAAAAGAACTGCATATATCAAGACGCGCGTTCTCTAGCCTCCAGCATGTTGCCGATAAAAAAGTAATTGCCAAAGTGAAAATCAGCTGGCTACAATATAAATAGTTAAGACTTAAGAGAGGTACCTCCTCAATGATTTTGCCAATAATTTATGATGGTAGCCTAGGTGCTTGGGATGCTGCTAGAGTGATAGATGTAGTAGTTGGACTACATAAAGCAAATTAAAAAAACCAGTTCAGAAAACAAGAATTAGTAGTAGAAATAGGCCTTGGAAACTTGTACAACACTATGTTGCTTGCTTCAATAGCTGAAGAAGTTGTCTGAGCTGTGGTGCTTGTGGCTAATGTGCTAGCAGTGAACATTCGATCATCCACTCAACCAAGTAGTGATCATTCTAGGGGGCAACTAGAGTGATGTCTCCCAAAACTACAGATTCACTAAAAGGGGGACTATGTGCGAAATTAATTTTCGAAGAACTTGGCAGGAGGGTCGTTAGTGAACAAATATAAGGAACTCTGAATAGTTCAGAACTTCTGATTGCACAAGCAGAAGCGGGATCAAACTCGCCTCCAACCCATCCATCCATGTAATCGAGTTGCTGGAGAAAAGCACCACCCCAATAAAATAAATTTAAATTGTTCCAGATAGAAATTTAAGAAATTGAAGAGCGATAGGTAATTATACCCAAATGATTCTCGCCAATACTACAAATTTTAGTCCAGTCAACGCTTCAATCTACTTCCAAAACTTTATTTCCCCTGCAGATCCAGGCATGAGCATTTCCAATCAAGCTTAGAGCAAGTCTGGTGCCAATCTTCGCACCAATATGATGATATCAGAACAAAAAACGATGAATAAACCATAAACAAGCATCCACCCTTCAATATTCACATGAACTTGCAATAATAGTAGCAATAAGCCAGGCTATCCATAAAGCTTGTCTCCTAAAACTGCAAATTCACTAATAAAGCATAAGGGAGCCTATGTGTGAAGTTAATTTCTGCATAGCACTGATAGGAGGGTGGTTATTCAACAAATATAAGGATTCAACAAATATAGGTAATTATATCCAAACGATTCTCGCCAATACTACAAACTCCAGTCCAGTCAACGCTCAATCTACTTTCAAAACTCTATTGCCCCTGCAGATCCAGGCATCAGCATTTCCAATCAATCTTAAAGCAAGTCCAATGCCAATCTTCGCACCAATATGATGATATCAGATTAATCAGAATAAGCAAACATCCACCCTTCAATATTCACATGAACTTGCAATAATAGCAGCAATAAGCCAGGCTATCCGTAAAGCTAGAAACAAAGGACAGTTTAAGTATAAACTGATTAAGAATCCAGTAGAGAAATGTTGGTGCAATAGTGGGAAGGTTTATATCCATGTGAGGAGGAGGCACCGGTGGCTACGGGTGACGTGCCTTCGGATGCTTCCAGGGGCAGGGAGCGGATCCTAGGGCGAGGCCGTTGATGGGGTTACGCTGGCCCGGATGACGGTGACGAGCTCCAAGGTGGCAAGGTGGAGCATCCGTCGCGCCTTGCCTCCCCCGGCGGCGCGCGCGTATGGTGGGGCTTGGGCCCACACGGGGAGTCGGACGGCGGGGGCGCGTGCGAGTCAGGCAGAGAGAGGAAGGGAGGGGACAGGGAGAAGAAGGGCTCGGTGGCTACGGCTTTGACGTGAACGAGCGTTGGTTTCAGATGGGATAGGATCGCCGATCGCGTGGAGATTGACATGGCACGAGGTTGCCGGCAGGGATTACGGTGGGGAGGCGCATGTGAGGGTGCGAGCGCACGTGCACGCATAGGCGGGGGGACGGGGGCATGCTTCATGTGGACGCCCACGTTCATATCTTATAGAGTACTAGGGATTTAATTCAACATAAATATAAATTTCACTTACTCAATGAAAACTAATGTTGGTCACTTGTTTTCAATTGCTACATGGCATCAAAAACAAGACAACACAAGTTAATATGTTTGGGCCTTCGTCCTTAAGTTATCACTTCTTCGAAGTGTTAGGTTGAGGACGAAGATCTTTAAAAGGAGATGTAAATGAAACAGTATTGAATGAGATGACAATGGACAATAAATTATGAAACTTATCTCTTGCGCCCTAGCATTTATTATTCCATCTTCCTTCGTATTATACAAGTGTACAAACATACCTTTGACTTTTTGCACAAGATAGCTCGAAGGTACTTTGAAGGCTGAGCGAAATGAATCTTAAGGCCCACGAAAGGTAAATTTATGCAGGGTACTGTTCACTTATTTATAGGGAACTTGAACAACTTCGTAGTTAACTACAATCATGTCCATAAAGTTTACATATGATTTACAAATAATGTAGGGGCATCAACGTTTTTCACTTTTTTGCCACACAAGTCTTGAACTTCTTCTCCTTCGTCGCCTTTGTCTATGCCGAGGCTAGCGACCTCGTCCCGCACCTTCGTTTTCTTGCATATATGGACGAAGCATCTTTACACACCACTTCAGATGAAGGTTAGCTTCATCCATTCTTCATTACGTGTCTAAAACAAATTTCCTTATACCGAAGCAAAGTTATTTTGAGGACCTTTGGCAAGGCAGGCCTCCAACAATAGCCCCTTGTGGAATGAGTTCGTTTCTTCATAACGAGCTTAGATCGCAAAAAACATAATTAGGAGGCCTTGTGCTAAAGGTATGCAAAACACCTTCCTGAAGCTCGTTATGGAGAAGGCAAAAACAGAGAATTCGGTAAAAAGAGTTAGACTGGCGGTCCACCAGACAGGGAGAAGGTGGAGGTGGTATTGCTTGTGCGTGCAAACTTTTTTCACGATTCACCCCTCTTCTTGGTCATCTCTTAGTATAAAAGCAATAGATCAGGTGAAGGCGAGTCACATTTACTGCCCTTAACCACTTGCTGCCAAAATTTCCTGTGCCTTTGAAGCTTGTCATCCACTGCCACTTCGGAGACCAACTTCGGGAAAAGCATCTTCGGGTATAATTCCCTCAAATGGCTAGAGTTCTCTCAACTGCTAAGCTGATTACTCCTACTGCTTCGGAGCCGCGTCAAGGTACTGTGCCAGTTTTCTGAAGCCATGAGGGCTTTATCATCATTGAAACCTACCAAAGAGCTGCTAAAGAATAGGTCGTCGAAGCCAAGCTACATTGAGATAGGTCGCTCTATCTGGAAGGAGAAAGACTTGCAGACGATGAAGAAACTTGGATATTTCAACAATAAGGTCAATGTGCACCTTCCTAGGGAAGAAACAACTCTGAGTCTAAGGAAAGACGAAGTCATCGTCTATAAAAACTTCTTAAGGCTAGAATTCAGCTCCCAATATACCGGTTGATTGCAAAGATATTACAAAGATACAAGATATACGAGCATCAGTTAACGCCAGACGCTATTGTTCGCCTTAGCGTTTTTATTTGGGCCAAACGAAGCCAGGGAGATCGTATAGAGGTTGATTCATTCTGCAGGATTCACGACATACATTATCAGACAAAGGCTAAATCCCTAGATAGACCTCACAACAACTTTGGATGCTACAAATTCATCTATCGCAAGGACGGAGTTGCTCCGGTTCTCTCATACCGGACAAAGTGGCACGGTGATTGGACAAAGGAATGGTTTTTATGTAGAAGTGGATTCTGAAAACTGCGACGAGTTTCCTAATGAGCCCTCTGAAGATAAGCTTCGGTCTGAAGAGGCCAAAGTGCGAAATGAATGAAGCTGCTGAGGAGTTCTATAAGACTTTCAATACGGTTGTCGAGAAAATTGAATCTTGAGACCTAATTCAAGAGGCACTTGCCTACAACACCTTTCTTACTCGGACTAGATGGAAATTGCCGAAGGAAGTGATATCAAAAGACGGAGAGCTCGTCACACTAGCTTTTGAGTTCAAGGAGCAATCTTCGTATAAAACTCCTTCTGCCAGGTCGCTGAGATTAATTGAAGAGAATAAAGTATGAAATTTGTGGAAACTATCTAACTAGGGAGCACGAAGATATGTCATCCAACTTCAGAAGCTGGGGGAAGCTTCGGCTGAATATAGTTATGGATGCCATAGGGTTTGAGTATCCATACTACATAGATCCTGCAACTGGCACTGAAGTTGGAGAGAAGTGGAAAAGAGCTACAAAAACCACTAGCAAATCATCAAAGAAAGCTACTGATGATGAAACAGGGAGTGATGAGTCTGAGAATGACAAAGAGCCACCTTCGACCCTAGAAAAGAAGAAGGCCATGTTTTCTATAAAAAAACTCTAGCCGCTCAAGAGCAAGGAAAAGGGAGTGCTACAACTACTTCATCATTTGGCTGTACGCGGATCTTTAAGGTAATGACTCAACCGCTGTCATTTCCAATTTAAATCCCTTGGGGTCGACACTGAATTGGTTGATGGCAACTACGAAGGGTGCTGATGAAGGTGGTCAAACTTCAGTATCTTCGAAGGTTAAATATATCTTGTCCGAAGAGGTGGACAACCCACGTATTCGGAATGTTGGAGAGGCTAATTTTGAGATTGATCATCATCAAGAGAAGAGGATGAAAAGAAATCCACCGAAGGCGAGGGGTCTTTGGGGCACAAAAAAGTAGAGGAGGAGCCAAGCTGTGGCAGAATCGTCCAGATTATTCTCGCTTAAGTGTCCAAGTCTTGCCTCAAAGGCAACGACACACTTAAATCAGAATAAACTATTAGTCCATCGGATATAGTCCAATAGAACCACTCAACAAGGATCGAATACCACTTGCTCACACAAAGATGAGACATAGAGAAATAAAATAAAGCATAAAACCACAGATTAATGAAGTACTTGAGTTATTACATAAATCGAAGTTCAACAGTAATAAACATTGTTTTTAGTGCAGCGGATTTCAACTAACGATGATAACTAAGAGTACGACGAAGCCTGGCTTACTCCTCCTCCGCGTCCTCTCTCGTTGAGGCCGCATCCCACTCAACCATCCAACCCGGTGGTAGGGTGGTTGGCCAAGTCACACCATCAACCATTTCTTACAAGAGACCTATAAAATTATGCCACAAGCAAAGCTGAGTATACTAATACTCAGCTAGACTTACCCGGTGTGAGGAGTTGCCTCCTTAAACTAGGGTTGCCTCCATCTAAGCATACATGGTAACAAGCATTTAATGCAATCAACACTTTATCTCATGAAACCTCATTTCACTTCTTACTTGATGCAACAGCATGGATCAAGCAGTCTCATTAGCTGCGAGAAGCAGATGATTTGAATCAAGTTTTTAAACCTTGCAAGGTAAACCTAAGCACACAACATATCAAGGCATTCCATCCCCACACACATCAATCGTCCCCATCGATTCCCTGGCAACAGAACAGGGCCTCTGAAAGTCGCCTAGAGGGGGGGGGGTGAATAGGGCGAAACTGAAAATCTCAAAAATAATCACAACTACAAGCCGGGTTAGCGTTAGAAATATAGTAGAGTCCGCGAGAGAGGGCGCAAAACAAATCGCAAGTGAATAATGAAGTGAGACACGCGGATTTGTTTTACCGAGGTTCGGTTCTCTCAAACCTACTCCCCGTTGAGGAGGCCACAAAGGTCGGGTCTCTTTCAACCCTTCCCTCTCTCAAACGGTCCCTCGGACCGAGTGAGCTTCTCTTTCTCAAATCACATGGGAATCAAACTTCCCGCAAGGACCACCACACGGTTGGTGTCTCTTGCCTTAATTACAAGTGAGTGTTTGATCACAAGAAAGAATGCCAAAGAAAAAGAAGCGATCCAAGCGCAAGAGCTCAAATGAACACTACAAATCACTCTCTCTAGTCACTAGGGCTTTGTGTGGAGTTGGGAGAGGATTTGATCTCTTTTGGTGTGCTTTGCAATGAATGCTAGCTCTTGTAAAGTGGTTGGAAGCTGGAAAACTTGGATGCAATGAATGGTGGGGTGGTTGGGGTATTTATAGCCCCAACCACCAAACTTGACCGTTGGTGGAGGCTGTCTGTCGTATGGTGCACCGGACAGTCCGGTGCACACCGGACATGTCCGGTGCGACAGCCACGTCACCAAATAGCCGTTGGGTCAACCGTTGGAGCTCTGTCTCTGGGCCCGCCCCGATGTCCGGTGGCGCACCGGACATGCACTGTAGAGTGTCCGGTGCGCCTGCTCCCGCGTGCCTGACGACTGCACGCTTCTGGCGCGCATTAAATGCGCCTGTAGGTGACCGTTGGCGCGAAGTAGCCGTTGCCCCGAGGTTGCACCGGACAGTCCGGTGTACACCGGACATGTCCGGTGAATTATAGCGGAGCAGCCTTTGCGAATTCCCGAGACTGGCGAGTTCCGGAGCCGCGTCTCAAATGAGCACCGGACACTGTCCGGTGTACACCGGACAGTCCGGTGAATTTTAGGCCGCTGGCTCTGGAAATTTCCCGAGGGCGACGAGTTTGAACTGAAGTCCTCTGGTGCACCGGACACTGTCCGGTGGCACACCGGACAGTCCGGTGCGCCAGACCAGAGGAGCCTTTGGTTGCTCCTTTGCCCTTTTGTTGAACCCAACACATGGTCATTTTATTGGCTAAGTGTGAACCTTTTGCACCTGTATAACTTATACACTAGAGCAAACTAGTTAGTCCAATATTTGTGTTGGGCAATTCAACCACCAAAATTATTTAGGGACTAGGTGTAAGCCTAATTCCCTTTCAATCTCCCCCTTTTTGGTGATTGATGCCAACACAAACCAAAGCAAATATAGAAGTGCATAATTGAACTAGTTTGCATTATGTAAGTGCAAAGGTTGCTTGGAATTGAGCCAATATAAATACTTACATGATGCGCATGGATTGTTTTCTTTGTTTTTGACATATTGGACCATATTTGCACCACAAGTTTTGTTTTTGCAAACTCTTTTGTAAATTCTTTTCAAAGTCCTTTTGCAAGATAGTCAAAGGTAAATGAATAAGATTTTGCAAAGCATTTTCAAGTTTTGAAATTTTCTTCCTTTGTTCCAAATGCTTTTCCTTTGACTAAACAAAACTCCCCCTCAAATAAAGTCTCCTCTTAGTGTTCAAGAGGGTTTTAAGACATCAATTTTGAAAAAACTACTTGCTCCCCCTTAGCACAAAGAGATACCAATTTTGAAATTTTTCATCCGATTGACAAACATTAGTTTTAAAATTAGGGTGGTATGGTGCGGTCCTTTTGCTTTGGACTCATATTTTCTCCCCCTTTGGCATGAATCGCCAAAAACGAAATTATTAGAGCCCGTAGAAGTACTTTCTCCTCCTTTGGTCATAAAATAAATGAGTGAAGATTATACCAACGTTGGAGAGTGATGCGGAGCGACGGCGAAGGATGAGTAGTAGAGCGGAGTGGAAGCCTTTGTCTTCGCCGAAGACTCCAATTCCCTTTCAATATACCTATGACTTGGTTTGGAATACACTTGAAAACACATTAGTCATAGCATATAAAGGAGACGTGATCAAAGGTATTCTTATGAGCTATGTGTGCAAGTTTAGCAAAAGAAATTCCTAGAATCAAGAATATTAAGCTCATGCCTAAGTCTGGTAAAAGATTGTTCATCAAGTGGCTTGGTAAAGATATCGGCTAATTGATCTTTAGTGTTAATGTATGAAATCTCGATATCCCCCTTTTGCTGGTGATCCCGAAGAAAATGATACCGAATGGCTATGTGTTTAGTGCGGCTATGCTCAACGGGATTATCCGCCATGCGGATTGCACTCTCATTATCACATAGAAGAGGAACTTTGGTTAATTTGTAACCGTAGTCCCGCAGGGTTTGCCTCATCCAAAGCAATTGCGCGCAACAATGACCTGCGGCAATATACTCGGCTTCGGCGGTAGAAAGAGCGACCGAATTTTGCTTCTTTGAAGCCCATGACACCAAGGATCTTCCCAAGAACTGGCAAGTCCCCGATGTGCTCTTCCTATTAATCTTACACCCCGCCCAATCGGCATCCGAATAACCAATCAAATCAAAAGTGGATCCCCGAGGGTACCAAAGCCCAAACTTAGGAGTATAAGCCAAATATCTCAAGATTCGTTTTACGGCCGTAAGGTGTGATTCCTTAGGGTCGGCTTGGAATCTTGCACACATGCATACGGAAAGCATAATGTCCGGTCGAGATGCACATAAATAAAGCAATGAACCAATCATCGACCGGTATACCTTTTGATCCACAGACTTACCTCCGTGTCGAGGTCGAGATGTCCATTTGTTCCCATGGGAGTCTTGATGGGCTTGGCATCCTTCATTCCAAACTTGCTTAGAATGTCTTGAGTATACTTTGTTTGGCAAATGAATGTGCCCTCTTGGAGTTGTTTGACTTGAAATCCTAGAAAATACTTCAACTCCCCCATCATAGACATCTCGAATTTCTGTGTCATGATCCTACTAAATTCTTCACATGTAGATTTGTTAGTAGACCCAAATATAATATCATCAACATAAATTTGGCATACAAACAAATCATTATCAAGTGTTTTGGTGAATAAAGTAGGATCGGCTTTGCCGACTTTGAAGCCATTTGCAATAAGGAAATCTCTAAGGCATTCATACCACGCTCTTGGGGCTTGCTTGAGCCCATAAAGCGCCTTAGAGAGCCTATAAACATGGTTAGGGTACTCACTGTCTTCAAAGCCGGGAGGTTGCTCAACATAGACTTCCTCCTTGATTGGTCCATTGAGGAAGGCACTCTTCACGTCCATTTGAAAAAGCTTGAAGCCATGGTAAGTAGCATAGGCCAATAATATGCGAATTGACTCAAGCCTAGCTATGGGTGCATAGGTTTCACCAAAATCCAAACCTTCGACTTGTGAATGCCCCTTGGCCACGAGTCGAGCTTTGTTCCTTGTCACCACACCATGCTCGTCTTGCTTGTTGCGGAAGACCCACTTGGTTCCTACAACATTTTGATTAGGATGTGGAACTAAATGCCATACCTCATTCCTTGTGAAATTGTTGAGCTCCTCTTGCATCGCCATCACCCAATCCGAATCTTGAAGTGCTTCCTCTACCCTGTGTGGCTCAATAGAGGAAACAAAAGAGTAATGTTCACAAAAATGTGCAACACGAGATCGAGTAGTTACCCCCTTATGAATGTCGCCGAGGATGGTGTCGACGGGGTGATCTCGTTGTATTGCTTGGTGGACTCTTGGGTGTGGCGGCCTTGGTTGTTCATCCTCCTTGTCTTCATCATTTGCATCTCCCCCTTGATCGTTGCCGTCATTTTGAGGTGGCTCATCTTCTTGATCTTCTTGTTCAATATCTTGAGCTTCATCCTCAACTTGAGTTGGTGGAGATGCTTGCATGGAGGAGGATGGTTGATCTTGTGCATGTGGAGGCTCTTCGGATTCCTTAGGACACACATCCCCAATGGACATGTTCCTTAGCGCTATGCATGGAGCCTGTTCTTCACCTATCTCATCAAGATCAACATGCTCTACTTGAGAGCCGTTAGTCTCATCAAACACAACGTCACAAGAAACTTCAACAAGTCCTGAGGACTTGTTAAAGACTCTATATGCCCTTGTGTTTGAGTCATATCCTAGTAAAAAGCCTTCTACAGTTTTAGAAGCAAATTTAGATTTTCTACCTCTTTTAACAAGTATAAAACATTTGCTACCAAAAACTCTAAAATATGAAATATTTGGCTTTTTACCGGTTAGGAGTTCATAGGATGTCTTCTTGAGGATTCGGTGAAGGTATAACCGGTTGATGGCGTAGCAAGCGGTGTTGACCGCTTCGGCCCAAAACCGATCCGGTGTCTTGTACTCATCAAGCATGGTTCTTGCCATGTCCAATAGAGTTCGATTCTTCCTCTCCACTACACCATTTTGTTGTGGAGTGTAGGGAGAAGAGAACTCATGCTTGATGCCCTCCTCCTCAAGGAAGCCTTCAATTTGAGAGTTCTTGAAATCCGTCCCATTGTCGCTTCTAATTTTCTTGATCCTTAAGCCGAACTCATTTTGAGCCCGTCTCAAGAATCCCTTTAAGGTCTCTTGGGTATGAGATTTGTCCTGTAAAAAGAACACCCAAGTGAAGCGAGAATAATCATCCACAATAACTAGACAGTACTTACTCCCGCCGATGCTTATGTAAGCGATCGGGCCGAATAGGTCCATGTGTAGGAGCTCCAATGGCCTGTCACTAGTCATGATGTTCTTGTGTGGATGATGAGTGCCAACTTGCTTTCCGGCTTGGCATGCGCTACAAATCCTGTCTTTCTCAAAATGAACATTGGTTAGTCCTAAAATGTGTTCTCCCTTTAGAAGCTTGTGAAGATTCTTCATTCCAACATGGGCTAGTCGGCGGTGCCAGAGCCAACCCAAGTTAGTCTTAGCAACCAAGCAAGTGTCGAGTTCAGCTCTATCAAAATCTACCAAGTATAGCTGACCCTCTAACACTCCCTTAAATGCTATTGAATCATCACTTCTTCTAAAGACAGTAACACCTATATCAGTAAATAGACAATTGTAGCCCATTTGACATAATTGGGATACGGAAAGCAAATTGTAATCTAAAGAATCTACAAGAAAAACATTGGAAATAGTATAGTCAGGTGATATAGCAATTTTACCCAATCCTTTGACCAAACCTTGATTTCCATCCCCGAATGTGATAGCTCGTTGGGGATCTTGGTTTTTCTCATATGAGGAGAACATCTTTTTCTCCCCTGTCATGTGGTTTGTGCACCCGCTGTCGAGTATCCAACTTGAGCCCCCGGATGCATAAACCTGCAAAACAATTTTAGTTCTTGACTTTAGGTACCCAAACGGTTTTGGGTCCTTTAGCATTAGAAACAAGAACTTTGGGTACCCAAACACAAGTCTTTGATCCCTTGTGTTTGCCCCCAACAAATTTGGCAACTACCTTGCCGGATTTGCTAGTAAGCACATAAGAAGCATCAAAAGTTTTAAATGAAATAGCATGATCATTTGATGCATTAGGAGATTTTTTCTTAGGCAACTTAGCACGGGTTGGTTGCCTAGAACTAGATGTCTCACCCTTATACATGAAAGCATAATTAGGACCAGAGTGAGATTTCCTAGAATGAATCCTCCTAATCTTGCTCTCAGGATAGCCGGCAGGGTACAAAATGTAACCCTCGTTATCCTGAGGCATGGGAGCCTTGCCTTTAACAAAATTGGACAATTTCTTAGGAGGGGCATTAAGTTTGACATTGTCTCCCCTTTGGAAGCCAATGCCGTCCTTAATGCCAGGGCGTCTCCCCTTATAGAGCATGCTTCTAGCAAATTTAAATTTTTCATTTTCTAAGTCATGCTCACTAATCTTAGCATTAAGTTGTGCTATGTGATCATTTTGTTTTTTAATTAAGGCTAGGTGATCATGGATAGCATCAACATTAATATCTCTACATCTAGTACAAATGGAAATATGCTTAGTAGATGTAGAGGGTTTGCAAGTTTTTAATTCTATAACCTTAGCATGTAGTATATCATTCTCATCTCTAAGGTTAGAAATGCAAACATCAAAATCTCTAGCCTTAGCAAGCAATTTTTCTTTTTCATCTCTAAGGCTAGCAAGAGAAACATTCAACTCATCAATTCTAGCAAGTAAATCAATATTATCATCTTTAGAATTGGAAGTTGAAACATTGCAAACATGTGAATCAACCTTAGCAATTAATTTAGCATTTTCATTTCTAAGGTTGGTAATAGTGTCATGGCATGTGCTTAGCTCACTAGATAATTTGTCACATTTTTCTATCTCTAGAGCATAAGCATTCTTAACCTTAACATGTTTCTTATTTTCCTTGATTAGGAAGTCCTCTTGGGAGTCCAAGAGATCATCCTTTTCATGGATGGCACTAATTAGCTCATTTAATTTTTCTTTTTGTTCCATGTTAAGGTTGGCAAAAAGGATACGCAAATTATCTTCCTCACCACTAGCATTATCATCACTAGAAGATTCATATTTAGTGGAGGAGTTAGATTTAACCTTCTTTCTTTTGCCGTCCTTTGCCATGAGGCACTTGTGGCCGACGTTGGGGAAGAGGAGTCCCTTGGTGACGGCGATGTTGGCGGCGTCCTCGTCGTCGGAGGAGGAGTCGGTGGAGCTTTCGTCGGAGTTCCACTCGCGGCACACGTGGGCATCGCCGCCCTTCTTCTTGTGATACCTCTTCTTTTCTCTCCTCTTGCCCTTCTTGTCATTGTCCCTGTCACTGTCACTTGATAATGGACATTTAGCAATAAAGTGACCGGGCTTACCGCACTTGTAGCAAACCTTCTTGGAATGGGATTTGTAATCCTTCCCCTTCCGTTGCTTGAGGATTTGCCGAAAGCTTTTGATGATTAAGGCCATCTCCTCATTGTCGAGCTTGGAGGCGTCAATTGGTTGTCTACTTGGTGTAGACTCCTCCTTCTTCTCCTCCGTTGCCTTGAAGGCCACCGGTTGCGCCTCGGATGTGGAAGGTTCGTCAAGCTCGTTGATCTTCTTTGAGCCCTTAATCATGCATTCAAAGCTCACAAAATTCCCGATAACTTCCTCGGGGGTCATTAGTGGATATCTAGGATTACCACGAATTAATTGAACTTGAGTAGGGTTAAGGAAAATAAGAGCTCTTAAAATAACCTTAACCACCTCGTGGTCATCCCACTTTTTGCTCCCGAGGTTGCGCACTTGGTTCACCAAGGTCTTGAGCCGATTGTACATATCTTGTGGCTCCTCCCCTTGGCGAAGACGGAAGCGACCGAGCTCCCCCTCGATCGTTTCCCGCTTGGTGATTTTGGTGATTTCATCACCCTCGTGCGCGGTCTTGAGTAGGTCCCAAATCTCCTTTGCATTTTTCAACCCTTGCACTTTGTTGTATTCCTCCTTGCTTAAAGAGGCGAGGAGTATGGTTGTGGCTTGGGAGTTGAAGTGCTCGATTTGGGCCACTTCGTCCGTATCATAATCCTCATCCCCTACAGAAGGTACCTGTGCTCCAAACTCAACAACATTCCATATACTTTTGTGGAGTGAGGTTAGATGAAATTTCATTAAATCACTCCACCTAGCATAATCTTCGCCATCAAAAGTTGGCGGTTTGCCTAATGGAACGGAAAGTAATGGAGTATGTCTAGATGTACGGGGATAGTGTAAGGGGATCTTACTAAACTTCTTGCGCTCTTGGCGCTTAGAAGTTACGGACGGTGCATCGGAGTCGGAGGTGGATGTTGATGAAGTGTCGGTCTCGTAGTAGACCACCTTCCTCATCCTCTTGTGCTTGTCGCCTTTCCGATGCGACTTGTGAGAAGAAGATTTTTCCTTCTTCTCTTTGTGGTGAGAAGAGGAAGATCTTTTCTCCTTCCGTTTGGAGGAGTCCTTCTTCTTCTCCCTCCTCTTGGTGCGGGACTCTTCCGATGAAGTGCTCCCTTGGCTTGTAGTGGGCTTGTCGCCGGTCTCCATCTCCCTCTTGGTGTGATCTCCCGACATCACTTCGAGCGGTTAGGCTCTAATGAAGCACCGGGCTCTGATACCAATTGAAAGTCGCCTAGAGGGGGGGGGATGAATAGGGCGAAACTGAAAATCTCAAAAATAATCACAACTACAAGCCGGGTTAGCGTTAGAAATATAGTAGAGTCCGCGAGAGAGGGCGCAAAACAAATCGCAAGCGAATAATGAAGTGAGACACGCGTATTTGTTTTACCGAGGTTCGGTTCTCTCAAACCTACTCCCCGTTGAGGAGGCCACAAAGGCCGGGTCTCTTTCAACCCTTCCCTCTCTCAAACGGTCCCTCGGACCGAGTGAGCTTCTCTTTCTCAAATCACTTGGGAATCAAACTTCCCGCAAGGACCACCACACGATTGGTGTCTCTTGCCTTAATTACAAGTGAGTGTTTGATCACAAGAAAGAATGCCAAAGAAAAAGAAGCGATCCAAGCGCAAGAGCTCAAATGAACACTACAAATCACTCTCTCTAGTCACTAGGGCTTTGTGTGGAGTTGGGAGAGGATTTGATCTCTTTTGGTGTGCTTTGCAATGAATGCTAGCTCTTGTAAAGTGGTTGGAAGCTGGAAAACTTGGATGCAATGAATGGTGGGGTGGTTGGGGTATTTATAGCCCCAACCACCAAACTTGACCGTTGGTGGAGGCTGTCTGTCGTATGGTGCACCGGACAGTCCGGTGCACACCGGACATGTCCGGTGCGACAGCCACGTCACCAAATAGCCGTTGGGTCAACCGTTGGAGCTCTGTCTCTGGGCCCGCCCCGATATCCGGTGGCGCACCGGACATGCACTGTAGAGTGTCCGGTGCGCCTGCTCCCGCGTGCCTGACGACTGCGCGCTTCTGGCGCGCATTAAATGCGCCTGCAGGTGACCGTTGGCGCGAAGTAGCCGTTGCCCCGAGGTTGCACCGGACAGTCCGGTGAATTATAGCGGAGCAGCCTTTGCGAATTCCCGAGACTGGCGAGTTCCGGAGCCGCGTCTCAAATGAGCACCGGACACTGTCCGGTGTACACCGGACAGTCCGGTGAATTTTAGGCCGCTGGCTCTGGAAATTTCCCGAGGGCGACGAGTTTGAGCTGAAGTCCTCTGGTGCACCGGACACTGTCCGGTGGCACACCGGACAGTCAGGTGCGCCAGACCAGAGGAGCCTTTGGTTGCTCCTTTGCCCTTTTGTTGAACCCAACACATGGTCATTTTATTGGCTAAGTGTGAACCTTTTGCACCTGTATAACTTATACACTAGAGCAAACTAGTTAGTCCAATATTTGTGTTGGGCAATTCAACCACCAAAATTATTTAGGGACTAGGTGTAAGCCTAATTCCCTTTCAGCCTCGCTGCCTTGGCATACAATGTTCCACTGACACCGGCTGCTATTGTACGGTGACCGTACTTGTACCCACCATCTCTAGCATGGGAGACTCTGTTTTAGGACTAGTGAGGATAAAGTTCACGGGCAGGTTCACTTAGGTACTAAGCTTACTGATTTACCATATTTCTCGGCATGTGTTTAGTACTTTCAAACGCTTGACACACGGTACCACACATTAATCCTTATTCCATTTCCATCTCGTAGACAGGGCATCCCCTATGGATCTATATCAATAGATAATCATAACTCTCTTATCAATATGAATACAATCAATTCCTAACCTCAAGTGAGTGTTAGGAAAATCACCCAACTTCTACCGAGATCCTTAATTAGCTAGCAGCTACTCGCCTAGCATACTAGTATTCATCTCATAAAGGAACTTGAGTTCATGCAACTAGGGTTCCAAACAATCCCTATACTTAGTGCACAATACAAGTCTACAAGCAAAAGTTTCTATAAAATAACATATTAAAGGTTTGCATAAAATCGAGGCTTGCCTTGTGGTGCGGGTGCAGCGGGGAGTTCCTCAACGGCAGGTTCAGCTCCTTACTCTGGAATCAGCACATACTCTCCGTCCGCGAGGTTACAATCAATTCCTAACCTCTTAGACTTCTTCTTGTTCGACTCCTTACTCCGAAATCAGCACGTACTCTCCGTCCGCGAGGTTACAATCTAATAAATGCAATGCATAAGATATATGTATGCTATGATATGCAAAATCTTATTGAAGATTGTAACACCCTGAATTTGGGGGTATAAATTTTTTTTCTAATATCCACCAAATTCAGGTGTTACTCTCTTAGTTCTTCCCTTTCCTTATCTTTTTCCTAAAAATGGAGAATTATTTTGTTTTATTTTGGCATAAACCTAGTGGAATGAGCCCTAGAGGCACTTTGGTTGTTTCATTCATGCCGTTGCATGGTGTTTCTAAGTGCAAAATGTGTTTTAAACATGTTAGTATATGCTATAGAAGCTCTCGGTAGATTTTCATATGTTTTAAAATATTTTTCTATTTTCCAGAAACTACAATATATTTATTTGAGGGACATAAAAATGTTTTTAGAAACTTTAATTATGTTTTTTGAGTTCATTAGGTGGCAAAACATTTATAGCATTTTTTCTAGAATTTTTGAAAGTATCTGTAATATTTTGAGCATAAAATATGGATTTCTAGGCTTTTTCCGAATTTAAAAAATGGTAAAATCCGAAATTTAACCGAATTTCCATCTCGTCCGAACCCTAGATATATATACATGTCCGGCTTCATCTCGTCGAGCCCGTTCCAGAACACGAAACAGTTTCTTCAAATTCGATCCCTAGCTCCCGGTATTGCTCGCCGAAGTTTGGAGTGGTTTCAACTCCGATGACAACTCCGACGAGCAATTACTCCCAATCCGTGCATCGTCTGCGGAATCCGAGGGTACTGCTGCATTCGTCTCGTCGAGGGCTTCGTCGGGGCGCATTTGGTTCGTCAATCGGACCACCGAATCTCCGGCAATCGACGGATTTCTCCTTGGCTCCGGCGAGAGTCTTCTTCCCCAGCGAGAAACCTCCATTGTTGTACCTAGGGTTTCTTCGTGTTCTTCGTTTTCCCGTCCGTACAGAGCCTCCCTCACTCTCCCCTCACCTTCCCCATCGGCGGCGCCCCTCCCCCTCCGTTTCCCCTCCTCGGCGTGGTCCCCTCACCTCCCCGTGGCGGCGGTCGCTCGCGACGATGGCGGCTCGGCTTGGCTGCGCCCCATGCGTGCCCTGCGCACCCCCTAGCCCGTGGCCCCAGCTGCGCTCGGCCCCACGGTGGCGGCCGACCCGATCTCGTCCTCCCCTGTGCAGCCCCGTCCTCTTCCCCTCCTCTCTCTTTCATGGATGGGAGAAAGAAGATGAGGTGAGGAAGAAGATGACAGTTATGTAATTGAGTACGCGCGAATTACAGTCTAGTTTAAAACAGTGATAATTTTTGCGTTTTAAACTCAATTCGATCCAATCAAGTTGTGTTAGATTCGTATTAAATTTATCTTAATTTAGAAATATTTATCCCCACTGTTGCACATTTTATTTAATTTATTTAAACGTTTGTTTAACCAATGGCTACTGGAACGACAATTCAATTTTAAAATCTAATTTAGGAATTCGATTTGGCATTTATAATTAGTGACTAATATGATTAACCTTAACTGAAATGTTAGTTATTAATAATTGTTTAGTGTAATCATATTGTCATTTATTTATTAGTTTCACATGTCGGTCCGCGCATACCGTGCGCGTGCCGCGGCGCTGTTTCGCGCGTGTCTTCGCATGTCGTTCGCGAGTGTCGCGCGTGCTGTTCGCACGCGTTGTCGCGCGCCGTTCGCGTGTATTGTGCATGCTGTTCGCACCCCTTGCTGCGCGCCGTTCGCGTGTATCGCGCGTTATCCGCGCGCGAGATTAAACCATTCGCTTATAATTACTCATGTGACTTAATTAGTTATTTATATAATTATTTACAATTAAACAGTAAGTTAGCCAAAACTAAGTAGTAGATATTATTTATATTTGAGAAATGTCGGATTAAATATTCTAATTAATACTTTCTCGGTGTAAATACGCTAACCCCTCGACCGTAGCTTCGACTATCGCGATTCTTTTCCTCGCATAACCGTAGAAGCGCTCTCTATTTTATATTGCTCGCTTTTATAATATTTTATCTTGTATGGTGTAATGTTCTTATGCAAGTATATGTTTGCTTGTGCCTGTTTGTATTCGTTGCACGTCGCGAATAGACTGCGATCCATTTTTGAGCTTCGAGAAATTGACAGTCAAGCTTCGGCGACCAAGAGATCGAACTCTTCGAGTTCTACGAGGATGAAGACCCTGAGCATCTATTTGGTGAAGGCAAGTGTCTTCTGACCTATTATGTCTCATTTACTTTATAATTCATCAACCTGCATACCATGATCAACCTAAGGATTGACTAGTATTCTGTTTTCCTGTCCTTGCTTACCCTTTGCGAATTGATTATTATGATTAGTTCTATGCTAGCGCTTTACTTTAATCAATGAACATGATGAGATACAATGATGATACTATGATTTTATTCTGGATATGATGATATACTTGTGGCATTTTAGGGGACTCGAGCAGTTTCTCGAGTGCCTCTCCGTAAGGACCTGTTCATTGGATGACCACCCAGGAAAACAGTGCAACCATGAGGGTGGTATGAGATGCCCTTAGCTAATTAATGAGAGGAAGTGAGGTATAGTTCGCTTCGTCGTTGTGCCGTCAATGGGGCTCGGTGTATGCGGCTTGCTCTGCCGAGGGTGGATTGCCCCTTGGGGAGGAGTGCGGTACATTTAGAAAACCTAACTGGCGGCTACAGCCTCAGGGAATCTTTGTAAAGGCTTCATAGTGAATCCTTGACCATTCACCTCGGGAGTGAATAAGGGTCTTGCATGCTCGGGCTAAAGAGGGATTCACGGCTCGTGGGTAAAGTGCGCAACCTCTGCAGAGTGTTATGAAACTGATATATCAGCCGTGCTTGCGGTTATGAGCGGCCTTGGGAGCTCCTTTGATTAAAGACACATTGAATCAGGGCTACTTTGTTTACAGATGATGATGAGGATAATGTTGGTTTCTATTGTGATTATGATTATGGTTTCTGGCATTCTTTCCGTTTGAAAAGAGTACTTTTGGGTTAACAACTTGGGTTAATGTTAAAACTTGGCTCTCTACTAGTAATAATTACCTGACCAACTAAAAGCAACTGCTTGACCTTAACCCCACATAAAGCTAGTCCACTACAGCCAAACGAGATATTTGCTGAGTACATTGATGTGTACTCACCCTTGCTTTCACAAAACACCAGGTTGCCTTTGGTGCAATCTATGCTCAGGTGAAGAAGGTGTCGAGGCAGATCTCTAGGAGTTCCAGGACTTCAACGAGTTCGAGAATTAGACTAGCGACCTCCCCCAGTCAGCTGCCTGTGGTGGGTTAATTTACGTTGGCTACGTTTCGATTCTGTGTACTTTGATTTATATTATGTAAATGGCTCTAGTCTGTAATATTATTACTTACTCTTTATTGTTATTCAAAGCATTATGCTATAATGAGTCATTTATGTAATCGTTGTGTACGTAAATTTCTGATCCTGGCACGTACATGGTTCGCATTCGGTTTACCTTCCAAAACCGGGTGTGACATAAGTGGTATCAAAGCCTTGCTGACTGTAGGACCGCTAGCCTAGAGTAGCATTGGCCGTTTTAAGGACTTATTGACTATTACTTCACCTCATCCTTGATGCTGCTTCAAAATATTGGTCACTTCGACTAATTCTATGTTGTGCTCCTATATGCCCCCTTACCAAAAGTATTTTATTCTAGTGTGGTCTATACTCTTCTCAATCTATTAGATCTGATCCCACTCTTATGCTTGCGACATCTTTGTAGATACCCCCTGACCATAACCTTCTTGTCTGTTGGGATTCTTTTCTCTTCCATTATTAAATTGCTACCATTTGACCATATCTATTCCATTGGTATTGACATGCTGTATCTTTTGGATTCTTCCATACCCTTATCCCTTAATTCAAATACTTAACCTTAAAAACCCTATTGCCTACTTAAACATTTCAGTTTATATATCCATGACCTTCCTATCTTTTGAGACCCTTTCCTATTCTATTGTTAAGTCGCTATCTTTTGGGAATTTGTACTCTCTTTGTCTTGGTATGCTCGTACCATTGGAATTTTGCATACTCTTATTTTTATATGTGCTTACCTTTATATCTCAATATTTGTTTAAGACATTTCAGTTAACGTGCCCTTGATCAACCTTGTTTCTTAATGATTCATGAGCGGTCATTTTATTTTGCACACCCGTGGTAATCTCGTTGTTTCCTTGTAACTTCCTTTGATAATGAATTTTTACTTCAACTCTTCTGTTGGAACCTCACTTATCTTATCCCTGATTGTTTTCACCATTTTGTCACTTTGTGAGTCTTTCCTTAACTCTGTCCATGGATTACACTTTTCATCATTATCACCTTTATCCTTATCACATCTATATTTTACCTTGATGTTTATCTTATACCAGCCTTTAAAATATCCTCTTTTCAATCTCAATCTGAGCATTGTACTGTACCTTTTTGTCACACTCGGTTTTGGGGTCAAAACCGAATGCATAGCATATGTGGGCCAGGATCAATTTCCCACACATATGTTGACGTCACAAGTGTAATATATCAAAAGACAATGCAATAAAGGTGTAAAGAGAGTAGAGTACTTTATTACATCATTTGAATCATTGTATCTTTAACAAGTATCAACATCAAAGTAGGGCGGATTTAAATATGGGCACTCTTCCACAGGAAGGTGACTGGCACATCGTTAAACTTAAAACTCATCATCATTATCAGCGAAGTCCTCAGCATTACCCTCTGATCAAAATATTAGCAAGGGTGAGCTCACTTATGGTCGAGGCTCAACAAGTGGGGGAAAATTAATGCAAGTTAACAAGGTAGGCTATGGATGAGCAGTAAGCATTTTAGTTGGTCAATATTTTATTAGCAACACTTGTCTTACTAATAAGTGTGTATTCCAAGTATCCTAGTTAATCAAAGGTATAAGGGTATATCAAAAGCACTTAAGTGAAACCACTTAAGCAAACCATTGGTAGATCATCAGATCTCGATTTATTGTCCATATTTAAGTTCAATTATCATGTGAGGATCCAGGTTGCTCTTAACCGTGAGCATGACTGACATATCAATTTTAGACTCTGCAGAGGTGGTACAACTTTACCCACAAGCCATGTATCCCATCTAGCCTGGGTTGATTGGACCCGTAAACACTACCGAGGTGAATGGCTAGGGATCCATTATGAGGCTTTCACAAAATATCCTTAGTACAAAGCCACCCGCTAAAGTTTCCACGTCAGTATTGATGGCCCTCTAGGTAAGGTAACTAAGCCAAGACTACCACCCTATGTTAACATGAGCTGCCACCAAACCACTGTCGCCCCCTCTTACCCATCTTTCAGGTAGGGTTGCTAAGCACTAAGTCTATAGAGCTAATTACAAAGCTAGAGCCATGATAGCACTCGTGGTTGCACTGTTATCCTAGGTGGTCACTCCATGTTCCATTTAACACAAAATATTCTTGTTTAACCATCGGGTTAACAACATAATAAAACTTTTTTGGAACATGGTATCATCAAAGAGTGACATCATATTCATCAAGTTGAGCAGTAGCAAAAATTGCTAAGCATAACATTTATCCGAGGGTAATTCAAGGAATAGGGTTGGTAATTCTAGGAAATCCTTATTTAGGCAAATCCCATCAAATTATGCAATATATATCCAAAATGTAAACATTATTATATGTATTACTTGGGTATAAATAGAATTTGCAGAGGGAGAATCCACTTGCCTTGCTCGAAAGTGTCCTGTGAGTTGTCCTCGAACGAGTTTGGTTCGTCTACCTCACAGTCAACTTCTAGCATCGATTTACATATCGTACATACAAAAAGAATACGTACGCCAAATAAATAAACATACACCATTACAGGGATAATCATTCACCATTACATACACATTCATGCATCACACATTTATACTCATAAATATGTCTTAAAGCGTAGATACTTATTAATTCATTATGACTATTACTGCGAGTCATTATTGGTGAAAATATGAGTAAATGACTAACACTAGTTTTATCTATTATAATATAGATAAACATTTATTAACAATCTTTATGGGCTAATTATTTTCTTTATTACTAATAATTGTTTATTTATAATTTCTCTAACATTAATATTCTAAGAATTAATGTACATTACTAATTGGACATAATCATGATTATTATGACACAAATAAGTGTTTTACTAATTCTGAGTAATTAGGAGCTATACTTATGAATACATTTATTCTGACTACTAAAAATCTATTTTTCATCTGGCCGAAAATACGTGATCTAGTATTTTCTTCTACTTCCTTATTTCAATAAAGTTATACTTAAAACACTAATAACATTTATTGTTCATGTGCTAAAGCGAAACTAATCATAAACATCCATAAAAATCACCAAGTTAGTGACTAGTGACGTAATTTTTTTTGAAATATAAATTCATACACCTGTCAAAATATCGTTGCGAGGCTTGTTTACGATTACACGTATACATCAGAGTCTCTTTTTGGTAATTTCTAAACTCAAAATCTCCAAATTGTTTTATACAAAACTAGGGGCTAAAACGCAAAAAGTGTTTCTTCTACCTTGGGCTAGAGCTTGTGCACAGGGGAGCTCTTGCCAAGCAGGGAGCAGGGCGCGACCGGGACGACAAGGCGCGACCAGGATGCGAAGCGTGGCTCCGGCGAAGCTCCGGCGACGGTGGGCTCTGTAGGAAACGGGTGACGCCTAAGAGGGGGCTGAATTAGGACTTCTAAAACTTTTACTAAACTAGGTCACAATTAAATCCCTAGAGCAAAACCTATGCAAGTAATCAAACTAGAAGGTGCAAACTAGGTTTGGTCTAAGTGTTGCTATCTCTACCGCAAAGGCTAAGTTTTAATCTACACTAAATAAGTATGGATACAAGATTGAAACTTAAATGCTTAATATAAATGCAGAAACTTAAAGAGCAAAGTAGAGAAGCAAACTCTAGTGGATGACGCCGGTATTTTTAACGAGGTATCCGGAACCACGCAAGGTCCCGACTAATCCTCGTTGGTGCCCCTACGCAAAGGGAAGCCCACGCGAGGGCCAAGCACCATAGTCGAGTAACTCCATAGAGAGCCGCGGGCCTTCTCCACGCGCAAGTGGTGCTCCGCTTCCGGCTCCTCTCGAACGCTCCCCTCCGTCTCCACTATCGAGCTTTCGGCCGAAACGCCGCGGGCCTCGTTCCCTCCGGTACACGGTGGCGGCCGTGACACAAACGCGGTTGTCACGGTCTCGCAAGACTCTCGCCCCACTCGGTAGAATTACAACGACTCACGCAAGAGCCGAGGGGTTGTGTGGTTTGTCTAAACTCACTCAACTAACTAGGATTCACCTAGAGCAAGCGCTAAAGCGGTCTAACTAACCTAAGCACTTTGCAAAGCACCTACGCTAATCACCGAGTGATTCTATTAAGCACTTGGGTGTTTGAGCTCTTGGAAATGTGCACTATATGCCTTGGTATGTTGCTTGGGCTCCCACACCTTCAAATGGCCGGTTGGGTGAAGTATATATAGGCCCCAACTCCAAAATAGCCGTTGGAGAAAAGCTACAGTTCTCTGCGGCACACCGGACAGTCCGGTGGTGCACCGGACAGCGCACTGTAGCCTGTCCGGTGCGCCTAGCCGTTGCTCTATTAGAGCAGGTGACCGTTGGCGCCGCAGGCTTTTCCACACCGGACAGTCTGGTGCTCACACCGGACAGTCCGGTGGTCTTCTCTCCGAGTGCCACCTGGAACTAGCCGTTGGGCTGCAGTTCCCTGGTGCACCGGACAGTCCGGCATGTGGGCACCGGACAGTCCAGTGTGCCACCGGATAGTCCGGTGCGCCTTCGCACAGACAGTCCGCAGCAGCACACTTGGACCTTTCTTGGATCTTTTTAATGTCTTCTTTTGAGGTATTGCTTTCCTCAATTCCTTAGTCCAAGTAAGTCTTGCATCCTGTGAACTACAAACACAAACACTAGAAAACTTATTAGTTCATGGATTGTGTTGTTCATCAAACACCAAAACTCAATTAGCCAAATGGCCCAGGGTCCATTTTCCTTACAATCGCCCCCTTTTCGGTGATTGATGACAACACAACCAAAGCAAGCAAATATTACAAGTATTTGAATGAAAATATGCAATCTACTTGCTAGGATGCATGTTTGTCCCCACAATGTGATATTATGGACTTAAGCCTCCTCCTAACTCCATAATTCACTTACTTCCTATTTTAGGACCAAATAACCAAAACCACTTAAAAAACCATTTGTAGATAGAAAATTTTAAATGGATGGTGTTTGGTGTTTGATATAGTTTTCATTGCTTTGGTCCCTAAACTTCTCCCCTTTGGCATCAACCACCAAAAAGGAAGACATTTAAAAGCATGTAGGAAGTAAATAAAAGCTTGCCCTCATTAAGAATTTTATGAGATGATACCACTTGAAGAATACTAAATTAAACCATATGAATGATATCAGTTGAAAGGATTACTCCCCCTATACGAGTGTTCTCTTTAGAAAGAATTTTCTCCCCCTTTTTAGAGATGAAGAAATACTCCCCCTGACAGAGATCCTCTACTTAGGAAAAAGCTTGTGAAAATTAGAGGTGCAAGACATGATTTGAAAAGACTAACTTCCCTTATGCATAGGTAACAGAATATGAGTTAACTACTTATGCATTTTTAGCAACATGGAAGCATATGATATGAAATATAGTCTAATCAAATATTGGAGAAGACATGTAAATGGTACTAGATGTAGTCTCAAAAGATACCAATTGAAAGTCAATGGCGAGCTTGAGAGATATGAGAGTTCTTGGAGATTTTGCAGTGGAAGATTGTTGTCTTTCTCCGGGGACATCATTTTCCTTACAATGTGACTATCACAATTCACATGAAATAGACTTTGAAAAGGTGTTAGTCTCAAAGTATTAGATTATAGAGTAACCTCCCCCTAAAGGTGTGCATACAAGTTTTGAATACTTGTAGGAGACATGCACTTTGATTTGATATCAAGAGGGGCAAATTATCTATAATCCGAACTTTGGCACATATAAGTTAAATGATACAACTTGTAGAGATCAAAAATTTTCAATTGATGCATCATTTACTATGGAGTGTTATAGAAGCTATGTGTCGTGCTTTTAACTAAACATTTTAAACCATGTAGGTTTGCTTAAGTATATGAATTGAAAGCAAGCAATCCTACCATGTGATTTACCTAGTATGCATGACTTTAAACAAAAGTAAATGACCAATGTAATACTAGGCAAGAAAGGTAAACTAGATACAAGGTAAATAGATACGCATATCTAAAACAAGAGATACAATAAATCTAGTTACCTTAGTCATGGGTGGGAAATTTGGGTCCAAAATTTTTACTAACCCACTTGGCAATAAACTTAATCCAATATGATGTATCCCATGATATACATCCAAATTTGCCAAGTCTCCAAATTTCCCAAAGACCTTCGGTCCACTCACTTCCCTTTCAGGATCCAAACCTTCTTGGTGCTTTTCATGGTTGAAATTATTTCCTTTGGCACCCAGATGCGTTTGGCCCCTTTTCCTTTGTTGGTTTGCTTGTTGGCCTTGATTGCTATCACCTTTCCATTCTTTTTCTTCTTGATCAAAAATGGTGTAGCATCCTTTTTGTTCACCTTTTTGATGTAGGTGTTGGAGATTTTGCTTGATGGCTTTTGCTTGAGCTTTTGCCTTTGCTTATCCCCGGTCATCGCCTTGCATTGGAAAGACTTGTGGCCTTCCATGTGGCATAACCTACAAATCATAGTTTCTCCCTCCATAGGCTTGTTCACTCCCACAGTGGTGTTATCCTGTGGAGGTCGGATTTGTTTGGCTTTGCCTTTCTTGTCATATAAAGCCTTTCCAAGGCGAGCCACTTCTTGCTTTAATTGTTCATTTTCCTTTGCAACCTCATCCGAACATGTTTCTACAATAATATTCTCAACAACAACTTGGTTGCAAGGGTTAGAATCATCAATTAAATCAAAGCAGGAAGTAGAAGCATCTTTCTTAATTATTTCAGGTATTTCAACTAAAGATGCTGCTGGGGTGCTACCAATATTTTCTAGCTTAGTAGTTAGCTCATTATTGTGTATGCTAAGAATTTCCATTTTCTCTAGCAAATTATCAATAGCTTCTTGGGAGCTAGCTAACTTAGCCTTAAGTTTTTCATTCTTTTTAATGAGGCTATCATCGGTAGCAGTGGATGGAGCACTAGATTCTAATATCTCAATTTTAGTTGATAGCTCACTATTTAAGTTTGCAAAAGTTTCAAATTTTTCTAGCAAACCTTTGTAATCATTTTGAGAGCTAACCAACTTATTTTTCAAGGTTTTAAGTTGAGCTTTTTGTTTAGTGCAAACATCCTGGAAAAATTCTATGACTTTCACAAGCTCATCTACAGAGGGCTTTCCCTCACCTTCATCATCACTACTACTTTCATCACTAGAGGATGGAATGCTTTTGTTACCTCTTTCCATAAGGCATTTGTGTGATGACCGTGATGAGCGTGATGAGGACCGGTGGCTGCGCGTCCTTGGAGGTTCATCTTCACTTGAAGAATCATCCCAAGTTCTAACACTTGTTAGCACCTTGCCTTTGCTCCTCTCCTTTTTGGGTTTGGCCATATTTGGACAGTTGTCCCTGAAGTGGCCCTTCTCCCCACATGCGAAGCATTCTCTCTTCCTTTGCTTTTTCCTGTCAATGTTAAAGAGAAGATCCTCGACCTGCAGGGACACACCCATTAGATTAATCTTGCGGATCATCCTCATTACCTTTCCGACACGTCGGATTGTTTCTTCGTCCTTGGAGGATGATGTGCATGGTTGATTATCTTTATCATCATCACATTCTTCTTCTTCCTCTTCTTCACTTGAGGAACTTGGAGTGGGAGCCTTCTTTTTGCCCTTCCTTTCATCACATGCAAAAGCATATGGTCTTGAGAAAGTTGGCTCCTCTCCCCGACACATTTTTCGCGACATCTCAAAAGCCGCGATTTTCCCAATCACAATGGTCGGGGTCATGTTGCTCAAGTCCTCCATGTTGTGAAGGATGGTGATGATGCTCCCATATCTTTGTTGTGGTAGCAGGGAGATAATCTTCCTCACAATGTCCGCATCACCTAGCTTATTAATGCCAATAGAATTGAGCTCATTGATAATTAGATTCAAACGAGAATACATGTCTCTAACAAGCTCATCATCTTTCATAGCAAAAGAATTATACTCACTTAAGACTAGGCAATGTTTTTGCTCATGGACATTGGATGTGTCGTCATGGAGCTCATGCAATTTTAGCCAAATCTCATTAGTAGTTTTCAAAGTAAATACTTGATTAAAAATATCCATGCTAAGAGATTCATACAAGCAATTTTTGGCTCTAGCATTTAAATGAATTTCTTTTTCCTCACTCGTGGTGGGTTTCTTGGGATTCTTGAGGGGTTTCATCCCGTCACGAGTGACTCTCCAAACACCTAGATCAACGGCCTCTAGGTAAAAGCCATTCTAGCACTATAATATGGGAAGTTAGTGCTGTCGAAGTGTGGTGGCCTATGGGTATCCATCCCTTCCTCTAAAAAGCGTCGACTCTTTTAGCGGTGAAGCTAAAGCGTTTCAAATGAGCCAAACCGGGTTCTGATACCACTTGTAGGAAACGGGTGACGCCTAAGAGGGGGTGAATTAGAACTTCTAAAACTTTTACTAAACTAGACCACAATTAAATCCCTAGAGCAAAACCTATGCAACTAATCAAACTAGAAGGTGCAAACTAGGTTTTGTCTAAGTGTTGCTATCTCTACCGCAAAGGCTAAGTTTCAATCTACACTAAATAACTATGGATACAAGATTGAAACTTAAATGCTTAATATAAATGCGGAAACTTAAAGAGCAAAGTAGAGAAGCAAACTCTCGTGGATGACGCCGGTATTTTTACCGAGGTATCCGGAACCACGCAAGGTCCCGACTAATCCTCGTTGGTGCCCCTACGCAAAGGGAAGCCCACGCGAGGGCCAAGCACCACGGTCGAGTAACTCCGTAGAGAGCCGCGGGCCTTCTCCACGCACAAGTGGTGCTCCGCTTCTGGCTCCTCTCGGACGCTCCCCTCTGTCTCCACTATCGAGCTTTCAGCCGAAACGCCGCGGGCCTTGTTCCCTCCGGTACACGATGGCGGCCGTGACACAAACGCGGTTGTCACGGTCTCGCAAGACTCTCGCCCCACTCGGTACAATTACAACGACTCACGCAAGAGTCGAGGGGTTGTGTGGTTTGTCTAAACTCACTCAACTAACTAGGATTCACCTAGAGCAAGCGCTAAAGCGGTCTAACTAACCTAAGCACTTTGCAAAGCACCTACGCTAATCACCGAGTGATTCTATTAAGCACTTGGGTGTTTGAGCTCTTGGAAATGTGCACTATATGCCTTGGTATGTTGCTTGGGCTCCCACACCTTCAAATGGCCGGTTGGGTGAAGTATATATAGGCCCCAACTCCAAAATAGCCGTTGGAGAAAAGCTACAGTTCTCTACGGCACACCGGACAGTCCGGTGGTGCACCGGACAGTCCGGTGGTGCACCGGACAACACACTGTAGCCTGTTCAGTGTGCCTAGCCGTTGCTCTGTCAGAGCAGGTGACCGTTGGCGCCGCAGGCTTTTCCACACCGGACAGTCTGGTGCTCAATTCCTTAGTCCAAGTAAGTCTTGCATCCTGTGAACTACAAACACAAACACTAGAAAACTTATTACACTACTACAGTAAGCCTCTGTACAGGCGGTCCGATTAGCCTCTACACAGGTGGTTCCAGGAACCGCTTGTGGTGCACCGCCTGTGATGTAAAACAACATCATAGGCGGTCAATCAAAAACCGCTTGTGATAGACACACATTACAGGCTGTCCAGTTTAAAGGAACCGCCTGTGATAGACACACATCACAGGCAGTTTCTAATCCTAGCCGCTTGTGTTGGCCACACATCACAGGCGGTTTCAAATATACGTCCGACTGTATTCAATATAAATCACAGGCAGTTTTCAATATACAGATCCATATACAGAATTTTCAAACACAGTTTCAAACACAAATTCCATACACAAATTCATCAAACACAGATTCCATACACAGATTTATACATATCAAGTTCCATAACAGGTTCCATACACAGATTCATCCACATATCAAGTTCCATCATACACAGATTTATACACATATCAAGTTGCATAACAACTCAACATCTCAAAGTTCCATAGACAACTAAACATCTAAAGTTCCTAACTAAAGATCTAAACACTGTGTGATATCATGTACAAACTTAGTTCTGGGAATTGTTGCAAATTTCCATTTGTATTGTAGAATAGCCCTTGTTGATGAAGAACATCACGACGCATAAAGTAAAGCAAGTCCTTTACAACCTTAGCCACGCCGACGGAAACCATATCTCTTTCTAACCATTCAGCATTGATCTTGGATTTAGGAACCTGCAATGAAAGCAAAAAGCAAGCAGTGCTAAGAGTAATGTGATGAGCAACAATATAACATAAAAATTGCAACATAGACAATGATAGCGAACTTACATCCTCACGATTGACCATGTAATGGAAGGTGACACGACACCATTCGCATACATAATAACCGCACAGGACAGTACCCGGAGGTTGTTTGTCACCATATGGAAATAATGATATTGACAAATTAGGCTTGTCCTCTGGATGTTCGCCGCCAAGATCTTTCCAATAAAAACGGTATGCACTGCATATAAGAATAGCATTGTGAGATTAAGAATACATTTGTTAAGTTGTAATAAGTACAAGTGTGCAATAATAATCATACTTTCTAAAATCTTCAAGAAGTCATTATATGTAGCCTTTTCCATTCTCAGTGAGTCGAAGACCACGACTTTACCATGCTTTGGAAAGATCATGATACAAATGTAGTGGTCACTATATATACATAGACGAAAACACATGTTAAGATCACGATTGCCATAATTTATAGTTCAAAACCATGTCAAGAACTTACTTAAAGTGGTGCGGAGCTATTATTAAGTCCTTGCCATGTTGTACATGATTATACATGGCTCGTCCAATGTATGCCGCCATTACCTTCATTTTCTTTCTTTGATTCTGTTTGACGGCTTTCTCAAATTCAGCATCATCCAAGTCTTTGTATTCTTCTCCATGTCTCCGAGCAACTTCTTTGTAGCGAGCTTGGGATATCATCAATGGGTCAAGAAACCCTGTCTTAAGTTGTTTCTTCTTATCATCCATGTATTGCATCCTACGTGTAAAAGTGTTAATCGTTAGACTCTCGTTTATGTGTGCGTGTACAAAACTAACAAATTTGAAAGTTTAGAGGTACTTACAAGCAAAAGAGGGTTAAGTAGTTGGTTTCCATCCTTTGTCGGTGGTACAACAACCAGAGATCGTCAAAGAATAAATGTCGCACATGATCTATATTATCTTTGCTCCAAAATGCATCTTCTAGCACAACAAATGTGAAGTCCTCGAGTTTATATTTGTTGCTAGCCACCATGTACCACTCATGCATTCTAATCTCCGGAGTCGACAACTTAGAAAGTTGCACCGTCGTCAAGAACGGTCTCCCATTCACAAATTTAGGAGGAACATCCTCCTTCTTGTATATCGAGATATTGGTTTTAAGACGTAATGATTCTCGAGTATGAATCATTCCATCTTATTCCCATACTTCGAAATTGTCTATTTGGGACCGTGTGCGTACTCCATGAGATGTTGATTCCTCTTTTGATTGATTTGTCATAACTCTCCGCAATTTATGCAGGTAGTGTGCCACTGATTCTGACGGTTTCTTGACATCGTCAGTGGCGATTCGCTGATGAATTTTCTTTGAAATAGTTGGCCCTTCAACATTCTGAAGTGGTGATTCGCTGACGGCTTCCTTTTTGATGTTTGCGTCGACATTCTGAGGAACAATTTTGTCTACGTCCCCCTCGTCGAGTTCCTTCGCAAGAGGTCATATGATTGTTTCAACGATTTTTGTGGAGGTCAGTGTCATATTTTCCTGCACCATGGGGTATGATATGATCGAACTATCTTTCTGTTGCATTGGTGTTGAATTCGGCGTTGGTGACTTATGACGCGATACACGGCTTAAGATCGGCTCCTCACCCAACTTGATGTCGCGTCGATGCCAAAGGACCAACTCGTTCATTGCCTCCTGCAAAGTTATGATCCCCTCAACTGGAAAGTATATCTCCCAATCTTCACAACCACTGCCTGTGATCTCTAGAACTTGGACCACAACATAGTATGGCAGGACAGGATTATCCTTGTAGTTAACAAGTCCTGGTTTTACCAAACCAGTAGCAGCTTGTTTTGTTTTTGTCCCAGACCGATTGATTGGAATATGAAGGAAGCAAGGCTTGTCCTCAATAATATCGTCTACAGGGTACTTGGTGAAGTCTTGCACAGATCCTAAGCTGCTAGGGACTATAGGTGGACTCATGTGGCCTGGCTTGAGTTCAAATGATATGCATTCTGTTTTCTTCATTTTGTTCATCACGTCATTAATAGCCTTTTGTACCCTTTCATCAATAGTCTCTTCAAGGGTCCTTTTCGACTTCTCGTGTTTCCTATATGACGCCGCATACTCTGGAAACGCCTCTCGCCAGGAAATCTTAGAAGAGATTCCCCGAGCCCGTCCAGTGTGTTCAGGATTGCCTAGTGCTGCAGTTAGTATGTCATTCTCCCTCCGAGGCTTAAATTCGCCCTTCTTTCTCTTATCTGCATATTCTTGATTTTTTGTCGAAACTTCGCCTACCAATTCTGGATGCAAAAGTTTGCCATCCTCACTCAAACCTGCCCGACCTAAGATCCAACGAATAGCTCGCTCATCGATATCTTTTAATATCGGGTCCAAAGTGTCGTTAGCTATAGCTTCCTCGATTATCCTGTTCCACTGCATAACTTTATGGTGATATCTGGTTGACCCCAGGCGATGGGGGTGTTTGTTCATCTTCGCTCTCTGAGAATTAGTTTCACCCAGTTCTTTGGCCTTCAGTTCAGTCTTCTGACGAACAAATTCCTCCCACTAAGCTTGAGTGATTTTCCCCATTTTCTTGGGCGGAGGAACCTTATTCTTCTTAACAAATTCCCTATTCATCTCGGTCTTCCACCCACGAAACATCTTGGCCATAGCAGAGAGCATCGACTTCCTTACTGCATCCTCTGTGCCTTTTGGGACCTTGAATGACTCAGACAACTTAGCCCATAGCTTATTGCGGGTGTCTTCATCTAAATCCTTCCATTTTTGAAGTGTGATTGGCACTATATCTCTAACAGTAGACCCGCAGGAATTTCGAAACTTTGTAACCACGTCAAGTGGTTCTTCAGGAAACTCCTCTGCATTTAGTTTTGTTACGTACATGACTGCACCTTCTTTCATCTGATTGGGACCTCGTCGCCCTCGTTTCCGCTTATGTGAAACGGATGATTCAGGCATCGAAGCATCCTCCGTGTTTCGTGTAGAACATGCATCCTCTTTCTTCTCTTCATTTGAAATCTATATATTGAAACAATTAATGGCCTTTCATATATGAACATTATTTTAGAATATAGTCGGCATATTTCTATTTACCTCTTCATCATTGGGAATCTAGTCGGCATCAAGCTCATCTGATGTTTTTTTCTTCCTTGGACGTATAGGAGGACAAGGATTGTCGTCACTAGAACTATCCTCCCCGCTCCCTTCACCAGAGCTGCTCGTTGTCTGCCATTCAAGTTTGGTCACGTCTTCATCAACTTTGTTAGACGCACCGGTGCAGACCACATCCATCCTAGTAGGTACCTAGTAGGATATACTGTTAGTCTGATATACTGGTTCCATCAATAAGGGAACTTGGAGAAAAGGTGATTCAAAAGAAATCGAGCCCAAACCCGCCTTTGTGTCCCTCCTTTCCTCCCCAAACAGAAAGCTCAAACCCGCCTCCGGAGCAGGATCGGGCCGGGAAGCACGGAGCAGATAGAAGTGCACTTTCCAATGCAGTTAGTCAGAGAAGGCATGGTTGTGATGTTATAATGCTGAAGGACCCCAAGAAGAGATTATGGCCTGTCGTTCACCACCACTGCCCATTATTTGTGGGCTTCACCGAGGGCTGGAAACATTTGGTGACAGCAAACGACCTTTGGACTGGGGACGTCTGCGAGATTGTTAAGGGGCCAGACGATGGTGAGCCGGTGTACTCTGTCCGGATGTGTGGTCACAAAATTTAAAGACGCCCTGGCTTCATCTGTGCGCTTCTCTTCTCTTATGTCGGCTGCTAAGATGTAACACCCGGTTTTAAAGGACAAAGCCGGGTGCATCTCATACATGCGCCAAGAAGACAACATATATAATAACAGAGTGTATAGAGATAAATGTCATAAAACATCAGAGTACTTATTACATAGCGGAAGTCTTATTACAAAATAAAGATAAATATAAAACGAACTAAGGATCGTCGGCGCCAATGTCGACTGAGAAACGCCACCTAGATCAGATCGAACTCCTCAGTGTTAGGCGGCTCCTCTTCGACCACCTGCTCTTCTCCTGTGGGGGGGGGGGGTGTGAGACAGCAAGAGTGAGCTCACATACGTTCATAGCTCAACAAGTCATGGGGAATAATGTGGCATGAACTCACCAAAGCTGGGAGTTCATGTAGTGTAAGGCTAATCAATGAAGTAAAGGCTGGGGCCGAGCATTGCTTTTATAAGTTGGTCAAAATTTTATTAGCAATTACTAAGTGTAAGTAAATACCAAACCTTAATAATAATAGAGAAAAGTAATAGTAAAATAATCCCAAATGCGATGCAAATGTCAAATTGAATTTAAGTTCCATAATTAATCATGTGAGGGTCCGAGCTGCTCTTGACCGTGAGCACGGCTAGTATACCAGTTTTACACTCTGCAGAGGTTGCGCATCTTTACCCACAAGTCATGTTACCCATATGCCAAGAGATGGCCAATCTCATACACCTCTACCAAGGAGGTGAGGCAGGGTAACACTACGAGGCCTTTACAAAGTTCCACTAGCTTCAGAAATCCCGCTACAGTTTATAGGAAGCTCCAGTGCAGGGTTCTTGCCTGACCGCCATCGCAGCAAAATCAAACAAGGACCTCCCTACACTGACCACTCCCCTACTGCCCTTGCCCCTTTCGGGTAAGGAAGACCTCCACTAGCTTTCCTAGTTAATCAGCCAAGGGCGTCCCATTAAACCCTTGTGGTAGCACTGTTTTCCCGGGTGGTCGCTCCATGTTCCCATTAATTTAATGATCTTAACATGAACAGTAATAATGACAAGATAATAACAGAATAATCATGAATAGTGTATCTCCATACCCAATCCACATAAAGCAATAGCAAGTACTACCCAAAAATAATTGAGGGGTGAACAAGGTATAGAGGTAATCAAAACTGGGATAACATAAAGGCTCCCATCAAAATTAACCTATGCAGATCATTAAAATTTATAAGAACATGGCTGGGAAAAGTAA
The DNA here is from genome assembly GCA_029449295.1 of Zea luxurians. Taxonomy (NCBI): domain Eukaryota; kingdom Viridiplantae; phylum Streptophyta; class Magnoliopsida; order Poales; family Poaceae; genus Zea; species Zea luxurians. Next base: position 591,312 of record JAOPSE010000349.1, on the reverse strand, counting down.
GTGATCAAGGGCACAACTTGCCTTCAATGAGCTCCTGCTCAGCTACTTCTACTTGTTGAACCTCAGTTTCCACAGTGGCTTGCTCGTCTATTCGCGTCAACACAATACATCCATAGAATAGCCAAAATCAACATCACACCAAACATGTAAATAAAATATATACAGTAAAAATCTACACATTAAAATGAAACCATAGGAACTGGAATCACTGAATTTGGAGTTATAGGTTTCAAGTTGTGAATTTTCTAAGATTTAATGTGATTAAATTAGGATTAACTGTTAAATTAATGTTCTAACAGAGTTCATGTCAAAACAGTGATTCTAAATGGTAGAGAATAATATTACAAAATTTTAGAAACTGGAATGGAGTGATTTGGGGCTCACATGAATTTTCTACAATTTAATCAAGTTTCTGCATTTAAATATGTGCTAAAAACCATTTTCTAAATGATTTTCCCTGTTTTATCATTTCTCTGGACTGGGCGTCATTTTCTGGAAAATGCAGGGGGCCCCGGTGTAAGTTTTCCTAAGACTCAGTTTACCCGCAGTTGATGGCGGGTTGAATAATAAAGATCCTAGGGGCTCATAAGTAAATGTTTACTCGCGAAGGGGTAAGTTCAGTTCTCAGCCACACGATCCACAATGGGCGGCCCAGATTAGACTGCACCCACAACGAAACGGTACGCGATCTAGGCGGTTGGATCCGTGATCCACGATCCACAAACACTGCACCACGACCTATTTGCAACCATTGGATCCAACGCCAACGACCAGGATCACACAGAACGAAGGGACATCCTATCACCTGATCTAAGCCGTCCAAAGGAGATCATGCGGCATCCAGACTCTCTTCTACCTCGCGTCCGAGGCCGAGCAGGGGCATCCGCGCCCAGGACCCCGGCGGCACGGCGACAGACCCAGCACCCATGGCAGAACTCCGCCAGTGAGACACCCACCCGGCGCACCAGTAATCCACCCGCCAATACAGCTAGCCCTAAGTATAGAGGATGACAAGACAGAAGTAATAGGGGTCCTTACCGGCTATTGAAGCGACGGGGATGTCCTCGGCGCCGCCGGTGGTGGCGGATGCGCGGCGGAGAACGCCCGGCGTAGGTGGAAGCCGCAGGAGGGGCGCGCGGCAAGAGGCACATGCGTAGCCAGAGCCGGTGCCCACGACCCTCTCTCACACTCATTCCTCTTCTCAGTATGGCGCGGCGCTGGTGATACACTCTGCTTTTTCCCCCTTCGCTCTACACTCGTCGTCTTTGGTCGCGAACCCAGGGAATGAGGCAAGGCAAAGATGATCCGAGTATTTACGCTGGGCGCATGCACTGAGGAACTCAGCGGCCGTTAGGTGGTTGAGCCGTCGCGAGAATCCTGGCATCAAGCATCGGATATTCATGGAGGAGGGAGCCGCTAACCGTCGAGGTCCACACGTCAGCGGCATAAGACCCGGGCACGACTGCTACGCGAGGTCCGCACGCCAGCACACGCGGGGCGCGACATGGGTGGGAGGACGGTGCGCACGCACGGCGAGAAGCGCGGTGACTTCCTGTCACGCGAGATCCACGGGCAGATGGTGGAAAGTCGTTGGGGGAAAGAAGACGACCCGACCGTGCAGCTGACCACAGGGCCCCACGGGTCAGTGAGCAAAGGAATGCATGCGTGAACCTATTGAGCGGCTAGCGAGCTGGGATTTGGGGCAGGCGCAGCTGATAGGAGATTGGGCTAAGCGGATTGGGCCCAGCGCAGGAATACCCTATTCTTTTTTTCTTTTCTCATTTTGCTTTATTTTTTTTTGAATTCCCTTCTCTAGATTCAAACTTGCTATTTGAATTCACAATTGGTTTGCAGGTTGCACAGGTCATCTGCACAGAAAACTAAAATCAAATTTCTATTTGAATAGGATATATTTATATCTTCCTTTCTATTTGTATTTTATACTTCTTCCCTTTTCTTTTCTTTTTTTTCATTTTCCATTTTCAAATTTAGGTTTCAAACCAAATCTTCATCTTGTCATACATTTTTATATTATCACAAAATGCACACAAAACAAAGTCCAGCATGATGCACGATTCAGTAGTGTCCTTTGTTAATCATTTATTTATTTAAGTGAGGTGTCCTCATGGAATGATAAATAGAGATGGCTCACATGTGATGACAAATGGGTCCAACCCACGCGTATGAAATAAAGGAAATAACATTTTCTTCCCCTTTTATTCTCTCCCTTACAAATTGGGTATTACAAATCCTACCCCCCTTAAAAATAATCTCGTCCTCGAGATTTAGGAAGAACGAGGGAAAGATGGGGAAATCTATGGGGAAATCTATGTGAGGGTCCGAGCTGCTCTTGACCGTGAGCACGGCTAGTATACCAGTTTTACACTCTGCAGAGGTTGTGCATCTTTACCCACAAGTCATGTTACCCATCTGCCAAGAGATGGCCAATCTCATACACCTCTACCAAGGAGGCGAGGCAGGGTAACACTACGAGGCCTTTACAAAGTTCCACTAGCTTCAGAAATCCCGCTACAGTTTATAGGAAGCTCCAGTGCAGGGTTCTTGCCTGACCGCCATCGCAGCAAAATCAAACAAGGACCTCCCTACTGAAAGGGAAATGTGCCCTTGAGCCATTTCTAAGTATTTTGGTGATTTAGTGCCCAACACAGGTGCCTAATTGTAAAATGGTGGACAAAGTACAAATCAAGGATAAAGGTATGTTTCTCAGACTTAGTACATTGTTTTATTGACTAATGTATTGTGTCTAAGTGCTGGAAACAGAAAAAATCGAGTTGGAGAAGAGATGGCTCGAGCAGCCAAAGTCTGCCCAGTCTGGGTGCACCGGACTGTCCGGTGGTGCACCAGACAGTGTCCGGTGCGCCAGGCTGGCTCGGCGTGAAGTAGCCGCTCTCGGGAATTCGCCGACGGCGTACGGCTAAAATTCACCGGACTGTCCGGTGAGCCAACGGTCGACCGGGCCAACGGTCGGCCGCGCAATCTACGCGGGACACGTGGCCGGGCCAACGGCTAGAAGACGGCACCGGACTGTCCGGTGTGCACCGGACATGTCCGGTGCGCCAACGGCTCCAAGGCTGCCAACGGTCGGCTTCGCTAATTAAGGAAGGAAATCGGGCACCGGACAGTGTCCGGTGTGCACCGGACTGTCCAGTGCACCCGACGACAGAAGGCAAGATTGGCCTTCCAGATTTGCTCTCAACGGCTCCTAGCTGCCTTGGGGCTATAAAAGGGACCCCTAGGCGCATGGAGGAGAGAAAAAAGCAACCTTAGAGCATTCTTGATCATCCACACTCATTCTTTGCGCATTCGTTTGTGATTCTAAGTGATTCGAGCTCCGTTCTAGTGAGAACTTTGAGATAGTCATTCGAGCTCGATTCTTGGTCGTGTGTGTGCGCATTTCGCTGTGGATTTGTGTGTGTTGCTTCCCTCCCTTACTCTGTGCTTCTTTGTGATCATATACTTGTAAGGGCAAGAGACTCCAATTTGTGGAGATTCCTTGCAAACGGGATAAAGAAAAGAAAGCAAAACACCGTGGTATTCAAGTGGGTCTTTGGACCGCTTGAGAGGGGTTGATTGCAACCCTCGTCCGTTGGGACGCCACAACATGGAGTAGGCAAGCGTTGGTCTTGGCCGAACCATGGGATAAACCACTGTGTCATCTCTGTGATTGATCTTCTGTGGTTTCTGTGTTTTGTTGAGACTCCTCTCTAGCCACTTGGCATTATTTGTGCTAACACTTAACCAAGTTTTGTGGCTTAAGTTTGAAGTTTTACAGGATCACCTATTCACCCCCCCTCTAGGTGCTCTCAATTGGTATCAGAGCCGTTCTCTTCACAAAAGGGACTAACCGCCCGAAGAGATGGATCCTAAGGGGAAGGGAATTGTGATCAACGACAAAGAGAAGGAATCCTTCGTCAACGAGCCGAAGGACGACAAGCCTACCGACTCCGGCTCGGGCCATAGACGGAAGGAAGGGAAGAAAAAGAAGACGAGGCGCATCAAGGAGATCATCTACTACGACGATAGTGATGAATCTACTTCTTCCCAAAAGGACGACGACAACGACTACAAAAAGACGGTCAATTCGAACTTTTCATTTGATTATTCTCGTATTCAACATAGTTCGAATTCGCATTTGCTTTCCATTCCTCTTGGCAAACCTCCACACTTCGATGGGGAGGACTACGGATTTTGGAGTCACAAAATGCGTAGTCACTTATTCTCTCTTCATCCAAGCATATGGGAGATTGTAGAGAATGGAATGAGGTTTGATAGCTCGGATAATTCCATGCACATAAATGAACAAATTCATAGAAATGCACAAGCTACTACTGTTCTCTTAGCATCTTTGTGCAGGGAAGAGTATAACAAGGTGAGCAGCTTGGACAATGCCAAGCAAATATGGGACACCCTCAAGATCTCACACGAGGGGAATGACATCACCATGCTCACTAAAATGGAGTTGGTGGAGGGCGAGCTTGGACGATTCGCCATGATAAGGGGAGAGGAGCCAACTCAAACGTACAACCGGCTCAAGACCCTTATCAACAAAATAAGGAGCTACGGAAGCACGCGATGGACGGACCACGACGTCGTCTGCCTAATGCTAAGGTCCTTTACCGTTCTTGATCCTCATCTCGTGAACAATATTCGTGAGAATCCCAGGTACACGATGATGACGCCCGAGGAAGTACTTGGAAAATTCGTAAGCGGGCGGATGATGATCAAGGAGGCAAGATACGTCGATGATGCGTTGAACGGTCCAATCCACGAGCCTCAACCCATTGCTCTCAAGGCAACAAGGAGCAAGGAGTCACTACCTAGCAAGGTGGCGCAAGTTGAGGCGGCCGGGCTCAATGATGAAGAGATGGCTCTCATCATCAAGAGATTCAAGACGACGCTAAATGGTCGCAAGGGGCAGCCAAGCAAGACCAAGACAAAGGGGAAGCGCTCATGCTTCAAATGCGGTAAGGTTGGTCATTTTATTGCTAACTGTCCCGAAAATGATAGTGACCAGGAGCAAGGGAAAAATGGGAAGAGAGAGAACAAAAAGGTTTACAAGAAGGCCAAAGGCGAAGCACACCTTGGAAAGGAGTGGGATTCGGATTGCTCTTCATCCGACTCCGACGACGAAGGACTCGCCGCCACTGCCTTCAACAAATCGGCTCTCTTCCCCAACGAGCATCACACTTGCCTCATGGCAAGGGAGAAGAAGGTAATCACTCATAATGCCAATACTTATGAATCTTCTAGTGATGATGAGTCTAGTGAGGATGAAATAGACTATTCTAGTTTATTCAAGGGACTGGATAGAACTAAGATAGCTAAGATTGATGAATTGATTGATACCTTGAATGAAAAGGATAGAATCTTAGAGAAACAAGAGGATCTTTTATATGAGGAGCATGATAAATTTGTTAGTGCACAAAAATCTCTTGCTCTTGAAATTAAAAGGAATGAAATGCTCTCTAGTGAATTATCTTCTTGTCATGAAACCATTGCTACTTTAAGAAGTGTTAATGATGATTTAAGTGCTAAACTAGAAGTAGCTAGTAAATCTAATTCTTGTGTAGAAATTGTTGAAACTTGTAATAGGTGTAAAGATTTTGACTTTGATGCTTGTAGTGAACACTTAGTTTCAATTTCAAAACTAAATGATGAAGTGGCTAGTCTTAATGCTCAACTTAAGACTAGCAAGAGTAATTTTGATAAGCTAAAATTTGCAAGGGATGCCTACACAATTGGTAGACACCCCTCAATTAAGGATGGACTTGGCTACAAGAGGGAAGCCAAGAACTTGACAAGCCATAAGGCTCCTATCTCCGCCAAGGAGAAAGGGAAGGCTCCTATGGCTAGTAGTACTAAAAGGAACCATGCTTTTATGTATCATGATAGGAGACAAACTAGAAATGCTTATAGGAGTTATAATGCTTATGATGATTTTGACTCTCATGCCATGTTTGCTTCTAGTTCTTCCTATATGCATGGTAGAAATATGTCTAGGAGAAATGCTATTCATCATGTGCCTAGAAAGAATATTATTCATGCTCCTAGGAAAGTAGTGAATGAACCTTCTACAATTTATCATGCTTTAAACGCTTCCTTTGCTATTTGTAGAAAGGATAGGAAAATAGTTGCTAGGAAGTTAGGGGCAAAATGCAAGGGAGACAAAACTTGCATTTGGGTCCCTAAGGATATTTGCACTAACCTTGTAGGACCCAACATGAGTTGGGTACCTAAGACCCAAGCCTAATTTTGCCTTGCAGGTTTATGCATCCGGGGGTTCAAGCTGGATAATCGACAGCGGATGCACAAACCATATGACGGGGGAGAAGAAAATGTTCACCTCCTACGTCAAAAACAAGGATTCCCAAGATTCAATTATATTCGGTGATGGGAATCAAGGCAAGGTAAAAGGGTTAGGTAAAATTGCAATATCAAATGAGCACTCTATCTCTAATGTATTTTTAGTAGAGTCTCTAGGATATAATTTGCTATCTGTTAGTCAACTATGCAATATGGGATATAACTGCTTATTTACAAATGTAGATGTGTCTGTCTTTAGAAGATGTGATGGTTCACTAGCTTTTAAGGGTGTACTAGACGGCAAACTTTACTTAGTTGATTTTGCAAAAGAAGAGGCCGGTCTAGATGCATGCTTAATGGCTAAGACTTGCATGGGCTGGTTGTGGCATCGCCGCTTAGCACATGTGGGGATGAAGAACCTCCACAAGCTTCTAAAGGGAGAACACGTGATAGGTCTAACCAATGTTCATTTCGAAAAAGATAGACCTTGTGCAGCTTGTCAAGCAGGGAAACAGGTGGGAGGCTCTCATCACACCAAAAATGTGATGACAACATCAAGACCCCTGGAGCTGCTACATATGGACCTCTTCGGACCCGTCGCCTATCTGAGCATAGGAGGAAGTAAGTATGGTCTAGTTATTGTTGATGACTTTTCCCGCTTCACTTGGGTGTTCTTTTTGCAGGATAAGTCTGAAACCCAAGGGACCCTCAAGCGCTTCCTAAGGAGAGCTCAAAATGAGTTTGAGCTCAAGGTGAAGAAGATAAGGAGCGACAACGGATCCGAATTCAAGAACCTTCAAGTGGAGGAGTTTCTTGAGGAGGAAGGGATCAAGCACGAGTTCTCCGCTCCCTACACACCTCAGCAAAATGGTGTGGTAGAGAGGAAGAACAGGACACTCATAGACATGGCAAGGACTATGCTTGGAGAATTCAAGACCCCCGAGTGCTTTTGGTCGGAAGCCATGAACACGGCTTGCCACGCCATCAACAGGGTCTACCTTCACCGCCTCCTCAAGAAGACGTCGTATGAGCTACTAACCGGTAACAAACCCAATGTATCTTACTTTCGTGTATTTGGGAGCAGGTGCTACATTCTAGTAAAGAAGGGTAGAAATTCTAAATTTGCTCCCAAAGCTGTAGAAGGGTTTTTGTTAGGTTATGACTCGAATACAAAGGCGTATAGAGTCTTCAACAAATCATCGGGTTTGGTTGAATTCTCTAGCGACGTTGTATTTGATGAGACTAATGGCTCTCCAAGAGAGCAAGTTGTTGATTGTGATGATGTAGATGAAGAAGATGTTCCGACGGCCGCCATACGAACCATGGCGATTGGAGAAGTGCGGCCACAGGAACAAGATGAACGAGATCAACCTTCTTCCTCAACAACGGTGCATCCCCCAACTCAAGACGATGAACAAGTTCATCAAAAGGAGGCGTGTGATCAAGGGGGAGCACAAGATGATCACGTGATGGAGGAAGAAGCGCAACCGGCACCTCCAACCCAAGTTCGAGCGGTGATTCAAAGGGATCATCCCGTCGACCAAATTTTGGGTGACATTAGCAAGGGAGTAACTACTCGATCTCGATTAGTTAATTTTTGTGAGCATTACTCCTTTGTCTCTTCTATTGAGCCTTTCAGGGTAGAGGAGGCCTTGCTAGATCCGGATTGGGTATTGGCCATGCAGGAGGAACTCAACAACTTCAAGCGCAATGAAGTTTGGACACTGGTGCCTCGTCCCAAGCAAAATGTTGTGGGAACCAAGTGGGTGTTCCGCAACAAACAGGACGAGCACGGGGTGGTGACGAGGAACAAGGCTCGACTTGTGGCAAAAGGTTATGCCCAAGTCGCAGGTTTGGACTTTGAGGAGACGTTTGCTCCTGTGGCTAGGCTAGAATCAATTCGTATCTTGCTAGCATATGCCGCTCACCATTCTTTCAGGTTGTACCAAATGGATGTGAAGAGCGCTTTCCTCAATGGGCCAATCAAGGAGGAGGTGTACGTGGAGCAACCACCTGGCTTCGAGGATGAACGGTACCCCGACCATGTGTGTAAGCTCTCTAAGGCGCTCTATGGACTTAAGCAAGCCCCAAGAGCATGGTATGAATGCCTTAGAGATTTTTTAATTGCTAATGCTTTCAAGGTTGGGAAAGCCGATCCAACTCTTTTTACTAAGACTTGCGATGGTGATCTTTTTGTGTGCCAAATTTATGTCGACGACATAATATTTGGTTCTACTAACCAAAAGTCTTGTGAAGAGTTTAGCAGGGTGATGACGCAGAAATTCGAGATGTCGATGATGGGCGAGTTGACCTACTTCCTTGGGTTCCAAGTGAAGCAACTCAAGGACGGCACCTTCATCTCCCAAACGAAGTACACACAAGATTTGCTAAAGAGGTTTGGGATGAAGGACGCCAAGCCCGCAAAGACGCCAATGGGAACCGACGGACACACCGACCTCAACAAAGGAGGTAAGTCCGTTGATCAAAAAGCATACCGGTCCATGATAGGTTCTTTGCTTTATTTATGTGCTAGTAGACCGGATATTATGCTTAGCGTATGCATGTGTGCTAGATTTCAATCCGATCCGAAGGAGTGTCACTTAATGGCTGTGAAGCGAATTCTTCGATATTTAGTCGCTACGCCTTGCTTCGGGATCTGGTATCCAAAGGGGTCTAACTTTGACTTGATTGGGTACTCAGATTCCGATTATGCTGGATGCAAGGTCGATAGGAAGAGTACATCGGGGACGTGCCAATTCTTAGGAAGGTCCCTGGTGTCATGGAACTCTAAGAAACAAACCTCCGTTGCCCTATCCACCGCTGAGGCCGAGTATGTTGCCGCAGGACAGTGTTGCGCGCAACTACTTTGGATGAGGCAAACCCTCAGGGACTTTGGCTACAATCTGAGCAAAGTCCCACTCCTATGTGATAATGAGAGTGCTATCCGAATAGCGGAAAATCCTGTTGAGCACAGCCGCACAAAGCACATTGACATCCGGCATCACTTTTTGAGAGACCACCAGCAAAAGGGGGATATCGAAGTGTTTCATGTTAGCACCGAGAACCAGCTAGCCAATATCTTTACCAAGCCTCTAGATGAGAAGACCTTTTGCAGGTTGCGTAGTGAGCTCAATATCTTAGATTCGCGGAACTTGGATTGAATTGTAGCATACATGTATTTATGCTTTTGATCATGTTCCTTTTTGCATTTTGTTGTTAAGTATGGTGCTCAAGTTGTACAAACACTCCCTGGACCTCACAAGTCCGTTGCAAAGTGATGCACAGTTTTAGGGGGAGATGTGTTACAACTTGACCCTTTGAGACTAACCATATGCTTGAGTTTGCTTGTTTTAGTCTCAAAGGAGAATTGAAAGGGAAAGGTGGACTTGGACCATGAAAGACTTCCACTGCACTCCGATGAGAGGGTAACCTATTCCAAGTTCATCTAATGAACTCTTATTGCCATTTGCTCTTAATTGAAGATTTTGGTGAGGTAATGGGGTTATAGGGCCAAGATTGATCCTGTTTTGGTGCTTGATGCCAAAGGGGGAGAAAATAAAGGCCAAAGCGACAAATGGATCAGCTACCACTTGAGAGATTTTGAAAATAGTAGAATAGAGCTTTTGGTTTGTCAAAACTCTTTTGTTGACTCTCTTGTCAAAAGTTGGCTTCTTGTGGGGAGAAGTATTGATTATGGGAAAAAGGGGGAGTTTTTGAAATCTTAAATCAATTTCTCTTAGAATGACTCTCTTTATGTCTTAACATGTGTGTTTGACTTAGAGATAGAAATTTGAGTTTGATTTGTAAAAACAAACCAAGTGGTGGCATAGAGTGATCCATATATGTCAAAAGTGAATCAAAACAATTTTGAGTTCTTATTTGATTTGATTTTGTACTTGCTCTACTTGCTTTATGTTGTGTTGGCATAAATCACCAAAAAGGGGGAGATTGAAAGGGAAATGTGCCCTTGGGCCATTTCTAAGTATTTTGGTGATTTAGTGCCCAACACAGGTGCCTAATTGTAAAATGGTGGACAAAGTACAAATCAAGGATAAAGGTATGTTTCTCAGACTTAGTACATTGTTTTATTGACTAATGTATTGTGTCTAAGTGCTGGAAACAGAAAAAATCGAGTTGGAGAAGAGATGGCTCGAGCAGCCAAAGTCTGCCCAGTCTGGGTGCACCGGACTGTCCGGTGGTGCACCGGACAGTGTCCGGTGCGCCAGGCTGGCTCGGCGTGAAGTAGCCGCTCTCGGGAATTCGCCGACGGCGTACGGCTATAATTCACCGGACTGTCCGGTGTGCACCGGACTGTCCGGTGAGCCAACGGTCGACCGGGCCAACGGTCGGCCGCGCAATCTGCGCGGGACACGTGGCCGGGCCAACGGCTAGAAGACGGCACCGGACTGTCCGGTGTGCACCGGACATGTCCGGTGCACCAACGGCTCCAAGGCTGCCAACGGTCGGCTTCGCTAATTAAGGAAGGAAATCGGGCACCGGACAGTGTCCGGTGTGCACCGGACTGTCCGGTGCACCCGACGACAGAAGGCAAGATTGGCCTTCCAGATTTGCTCTCAACGGCTCCTAGCTGCCTTGGGGCTATAAAAGGGACACCTAGGCGCATGGAGGAGAGAAAAAAGCAACCTTAGAGCATTCTTGATCATCCACACTCATTCTTTGCGCATTCGTTTGTGATTCTAAGTGATTCGAGCTCCGTTCTAGTGAGAACTTTGAGATAGTCATTCGAGCTCGATTCTTGGCCGTGTGTGTGCGCATTTCGCTGTGGATTTGTGTGTGTTGCTTCCCTCCCTTACTTTGTGCTTCTTTGTGATCATATACTTGTAAGGGCAAGAGACTCCAATTTGTGGAGATTCCTTGCAAACGGGATAAAGAAAAGAAAGCAAAACACCGTGGTATTCAAGTGGGTCTTTGGACCGCTTGAGAGGGGTTGATTGCAACCCTCGTCCGTTGGGACGCCACAACGTGGAGTAGGCAAGCGTTGGTCTTGGCCGAACCACGGGATAAACCACTGTGTCATCTCTGTGATTGATCTTCTGTGGTTTCTGTGTTTTGTTGAGACTCCTCTCTAGCCACTTGGCATTATTTGTGCTAACACTTAACCAAGTTTTGTGGCTTAAGTTTGAAGTTTTACAGGATCACCTATTCACCCCCCCCTCTAGGTGCTCTCACCTACACTGACCACTCCCCTACTGCCCTTGCCCCTTTCGGGTAAGGAAGACCTCCACTAGCTTTCCTAGTTAATCAGCCAAGGGCGTCCCATTAAACCCTTGTGGTAGCACTGTTTTCCCGGGTGGTCGCTCCATGTTCCCATTAATTTAATGATCTTAACATGAACAGTAATAATGACAAGATAATAACAGAATAATCATGAATAGTGTATCTCCATACCCAATCCACATAAAGCAATAGCAAGTACTACCCAAAAATAATTCAGGGGTGAACAAGGTATAGAGGTAATCAAAACTGGGATAACATAAAGGCTCCCATCAAAATTAACCTATGCAGATCATTAAAATTTATAAGAACATGGCTGGGAAAAGTAAGTGATCAAGGGCACAACTTGCCTTCAATGAGCTCCTGCTCAGCTACTTCTACTTGTTGAACCTCAGTTTCCACAGTGGCTTGCTCGTCTATTCGCATCAACACAATACATCCATAGAATAGCCAAAATCAACATCACACCAAACATGTAAATAAAATATATACAGTAAAAATCTACACATTAAAATGAAACCATAGGAACTGGAATCACTGAATTTGGAGTTATAGGTTTCAAGTTGTGAATTTTCTAAGATTTAATGTGATTAAATTAGGATTAACTGTTAAATTAATGTTCTAACAGAGTTCATGTCAAAACAGTGATTCTAAATGGTAGAGAATAATATTACAAAATTTTAGAAACTGGAATGGAGTGATTTGGGGCTCACATGAATTTTCTACAATTTAATCAAGTTTCTGCATTTAAATATGTGCTAAAAACCATTTTCTAAATGATTTTCCCTGTTTTATCATTTCTCTGGACTGGGCGTCATTTTCTGGAAAATGCAGGGGGCCCCGGTGTAAGTTTTCCTAAGACTCAGTTTACCCGCAGTGGATGGCGGGTTGAATAATAAAGATCCTAGGGGCTCGTAAGTAAATGTTTACTCGCGAAGGGGTAAGTTCAGTTCTCAGCCACACGATCCACAATGGGCGGCCCAGATTAGACTGCACCCACAACGAAACGGTACGCGATCTGGGCGGTTGGATCCGTGATCCACGATCCACAAACACTGCACCACGACCTATTTGCAACCATTGGATCCAACGCCAACGACCAGGATCACACAGAACGAAGGGACATCCTATCACCTGATCTAAGCCGTCCAAAGGAGATCATGCGGCATCCAGACTCTCTTCTACCTCGCGTCCGAGGCCGAGCAGGGGCATCCGCGCCCAGGACCCCGGCGGCACGGCGACCGACCCATCACCCATGGCAGAACTCCGCCAGTGAGACACCCACCCGGCGCACCAGTAATCCACCCGCCAATACAGCTAGCCCTAAGTACAGAGGATGACAAGACAGAAGTAATAGGGGTCCTTACCGGCTATTGAAGCGACGGGGATGTCCTCGGCGCCGCCGGTGGTGGCGGATGCGCGGCGGAGAACGCCCGGCGTAGGTGGAAGCCGCAGGAGGGGCGCGCGGCAAGAGGCACATGCGCAGCCAGAGCCGGTGCCCACGACCCTCTCTCACACTCATTCCTCTTCTCAGTATGGCGCGGCGCTGGTGATACACTCTGCTTTTTCCCCCTTCGCTCTACACTCGACGTCTTTGGTCGCGAACCCAGGGAATGAGGCAAGGCAAAGACGATCCGAGTATTTACGCTGGGTGCATGCACTGAGGAACTCAGCGGCCGTTAGGTGGTTGAGCCGTCGCGAGAATCCTGGCATCAAGCATCGGATATTCATGGAGGAGGGAGCCGCTAACCGTCGAGGTCCACACGTCAGCGGCATAAGACCCGGGCGCGACTGCTACGCGAGGTCCGCACGCCAGCACACGCGGGGCGCGACATGGGAGGGAGGATGTAACACCCGGATTTTAGGGGTCCAAAACCCGGGCGTAAACATAAACACCAGGTGTGCTGGGACCAAGTCTCACACATATGATGAATAGTGGCACAGGATCGAATGTCACAACTTTATATATAACAGGAGTTCTATACAAAATAAATAATTACATTATAAGGAGACAACGGTCCAGCAACCCAAAGTTGACTGGGAGACGACGACCTAGACCTCTCACGAACTTGTCACAGCATCCTCCAAGCGCCTCATCCAGTGGTACCTGTTCTTGACCTGTGGGGTGTGTGAGACAGCAAGAGTGAGCTCACATACGTTCATCGCTCAACAAGTTGTGGGGAATAATGTGCATGAACCCGCCAAAGGTGGGAGCTCACGTGAAGTGTAAGGCTTACCAAAGAAGAGGGTTAGAGCTGAGCATTGCTTTTTAAAGTTGGTCAAAATTTTATTAGCAGTTACTAAGTATAAGTAAATACCAGCCCAATTAAATAGTAGAACAAAAGTAACAACTTCACCTGCGATGCAATGCATATGACAAATTGAATTTAGTTCCATCATTTAGTCATGTGAGGGTCCGAGCTGCTCATGACCGTGAGCACGGCTAGTATACCAGTTTTACACTCTGCAGAGGTTGCGCATCTTTACCCACAAGTCATGTTACCCATCTGCCAAGGGATCGCGACTTCCCATACACCTCTACCGAGGAGGCGAGGCAGGGTAACACTACGAGGCCTTTACAAAGTTCCACTAGCTTCAGAAAACCCGCTACAGTTTATAGGAAGTTCCAGTGCAGGAATCCCTTGCAGGACCGCCATCGCAGCAAAATCCTCCCGAGGGCCTCCCTACACTGACCACTCCCCTACTGCCCTTGCCCCTTTCGGGTAAGGTAGTCTTCCACTAGCTTTCCTAATTAATCAGCCAAGGGGTCCCATTCCTCCCTTGTGGTAGCACTGTTCTCCCGGGTGGTCGCTCCATGTTCCAATTAACATAATGATCTTATCATGAACAATAAATAACAACTGATAACAAAAATGTAATCATGAATAGTGTATCTCCATACCCAAAACCACATATAGCACTAGCAAGTACTACCCAGAAAGTTTAGTGGTAAACAAGGTATAAAGATAGACAAACTAGGGTAACCTATTGGGTCCCATCAAAATTAACCTATGCAGATCATTATGATTAATTAGAACATGAGTGGGTAAAAAGAAGTGATCAAGGGTACAACTTGCCTGGGACTTGAGATTCCAGGTACTAGGATGATCTTCAGATGACACGTGTCCTCACGCTAGTCGTAGCATTACAAACAGACATGGTATAGGTAAAATTAACATTACAACAAACATGTAAATAAAATACACAGTAATAATCTAGACATTAAACTAAGATCACAGGAACTGGAATCATTAAATTTGGAGGTATAGATTTTAAGTTATGGATTTTCCAAAGTTTTATGCATTTAATATAGGATTAAGTGGGAAATAAATTTAAATGTGTACTTCATGTAAAAACAGTGGTACTATTTAATAGAGAATACTATTACAAAATTATAGGAACCGCAATCACTAAATTCGGAGCTACGATTATTAAGTTATGGATTTCTGAAATTATTTAATGCTCAGAATAGATTAATTCAAGTGAACAATTTTAATTCAAGTTTCATGAATAAACAGTGTTACTAGTTGCTAGACAATATTAATACAAAATTATTGCAACTGGAATGACTCAATTTGGAGTTAAAATGAATTTAATATGAATTTCCCAAGTTTCTACAATTGTTTTTGTATTAAAAACTAATTTCTATAATTATTTATCTATTTTTAATCCTTTCTGGACTGGGCGCAATATTACAGAGGAAGGCAGGGGTCCTGGTGCAAAATAAACCGAGACTCAGAATTCTATTTGCAGTACTGCGGGTTGATTTACATGAAAGGCAGGGTCTCTTTTATAAAACATACCCGCGAAGGGGTATCCATGGATCTCGGCCGTTGGGTCAATGAGCGACGCTCCAGATTAAAATCGAGCGCCCCAAAACCCGCACACTCCCCCGGCCAATGGATATGAGATCAACGGCTAATATCGCTCTGAGCCTAGATCCAAGCTCTACCGAATGATTTGCATCCTACGGTTATGATTCAACAAAGCGAAACGTTATCCTGTCTTTTAATCGCAGCCGTCCGACAAGGATCGAACGGCCCACGATCGTTCTTCTTTTTCCCCTCTCCCAGCGACTACGGCCGGCCACGGCGGCGCGTGAGCACGACCGTGGCGGAGGCCATGGCCAGCGGCCGGCCCCAAGGCTTCCCCCGAGGTAGCTATACAAAGTGGAGACATACGCGAAGCTGGGGATGGAGTTCTTACCAAGATTCGCCCGTGGTGAAGCTCTGCCCACGGCGGCAGACGAGTCCGCGGCGGCCCAATTGCTTCGGTGAGCGATTCCTCACGGAAGCCAACGCGCGATCCCGATTCCCTACTCGCGCGAGTTCCTCGCCGTCACCCTAAGACCCCCAATGCTCTGTGGACACCGAGCGACCATGGAATGCTAAGAACGGCGGCGACGGATCTTCTCTCTTTCCCTCCTCGGTTCGCTCGGTTTTACCATGGCTACGACCCTGTTTGCAGGTCGGGGACCACCGCACGGTAGCAGCGAGGCAACGGAACTTGGTTTTATAGTCCCCGGTGGAGGTTGGTTGAGGCGCCCGCGGAAATCGCGCGCAGGTGGCGCAGCTGTGGACGGACGGCAATGTCGGTCCGCATGTGGGATTTGTTTGGGGAAAGAGGATAACGGCGTGACCCTACCAGGCTGCGGCGCGGACACGGGATCGGATCGACCCGAATCCAGGGAGGAGCTCCGCGAATCGGCCGAGGTGCTCGCGATTTCCGTTTGGGATTGCCACGGAGTTGCCGTTTGTTTCGCTGGAGAGAAGAAGATGACAGGCCGGGTCCACAATACAGAGGAAGAACCACGGCAACAGGTGGGGCCCAGCTGTCAGCAGGTGGAGTGTGGCTGCAGTGTTAATTGGGCCAGCGCGCGTGAAAACGTGAATTGGGCTGGAATGGTGGTCGGTCAGCCCATGAAGTCCTTTATTCTTCTCTATTTTATAATCTATTATCCTTTCTCTATTTCCAAGTTCACTTTGAATTTCGAATTTGAATTCAAACTTGTGTCAAATTTTATTCTCAATTATTTTATAAAATTTAAAAGTACCAATTCTGAAAATATAATTTCTCTTTATATTATATACTCTCCTTTTTCTTTTCCCCCCATTTCCTTTAATTCTTCACCTCATTATCATTATTATATTTTTATTCATTTTATTACTATTGTATTAAAATGCACAACAAACAAAACTCCAATATGATGCACAAGTTGACATTAGTCATTTAATCCCTTTAGATGTGGTTGTTCTCATGCTTAGTTAAATTGAAACAAAGCAATAGGAGAATTATCTCCATTACCATGGTTTACAAATTTGGGTATTACAAATCCTACCCCCCTTAAAAATAATCTCGTCCTCGAGATTAGTAAGAAAGAGGATATAGGAAGAGTGGTTTGCAATTTAGCTTTTAGTTTCTAATTAGTTCAAAATCAAGAGTCTCTTTTTTTTCATTAGTAAGTGATTAGGAGAGCATGGGTATATATATGTATGTCCACTTAATTATGTAGGATAGAAGATGTCTTTAAAGCATAGATGGGTTTAGGTAAGAAAGTGTAGGGTAAGGAAAGACTCCATCCAAGATTTGTGGATCTTGATTCATCTGATGATCTAGCTTGATCTTTGAAGGCTTGAGTTGGTGCTTATCCTCTTTTGACGTGGTTTGTCTTCTTTGGTCTTTCTTCTTGGTGTTGCCATCCGAGTTTGGGACAAGGGTTCCAGATAGATCTGTAGGTATCAGATGGGTAGAGGGTTTAGTAGGTAGCTATATGCTAGATGGGATTTGTTATGTAACCTGTTATGTAGGTCAAGTTGTTGAGTATGGCCGAGTTATTTTAAGTCACCAATTTAGTCTTAAGTGAGTATGGCCTTTTTTTTACCAGCATTAAGAATCACCCACTAGGTTAAATCATATTAGGTTAGATAGGGTCTTAGATTAGATTGGATATGACTAGATTAGACTAGTTTAGGCTGGATAGATCTACTAAGGTGATGGAGTATCTTTAAAGATAAGATGGATCTATGAGTGTAGGATAGAATCTTTCAAGATGAGATGGTTATTGTTAGGCTAGATACTTTTAATGAGAGATAATCTAGTTGGTCTAGTTATTGTGATGAGCATTTTTTTCCTAGATGTATATGCAGATGTAATTGTGGACATTACTCCACAACTAATCACACTCAATCAAAGATCCAAAACAGACAAGTATCATAAGAACAAACATTCAAGCATATAAATACTTAAGAAAATATTTTTTGATTTTGTTCCCAAGAGTAGGTCTCCTATTCCTAAAGGTCACTTTAGGCACAGGATTTCAAAGTGTGAAATCCAAATTTGTCTTTAGAAGTAAAAGGGTAAGAATAATCAGAGTAAAGCGGAAATAGATGAGAAAAGATTAAGAAAAGTTTAGAATGAATCAGAGTAGCAAAGGTAAGTAAGTATTGGTTGACCAGTTCTATCTAGGTTTCGTCCTACAGTCAACATTCCTCTGGTACCACTTCTGTAACACCCGGATTTTAGGGGTCCAAAACCCGGGCGTAAACATAAACACCAGGTGTGCTGGGACCAAGTCTCACACATATGATGAATAGTGGCACAGGATCGAATGTCACAACTTTATATATAACAGGAGTTCTATACAAAATAAATAATTACATTATAAGGAGACAACGGTCCAGCAACCCAAAGTTGACTGGGAGACGACGACCTAGACCTCTCACGAACTTGTCACAGCATCCTCCAAGCGCCTCATCCAGTGGTACCTGTTCTTGACCTGTGGGGTGTGTGAGACAGCAAGAGTGAGCTCACATACGTTCATCGCTCAACAAGTTGTGGGGAATAATGTGCATGAACCCGCCAAAGGTGGGAGCTCACGTGAAGTGTAAGGCTTACCAAAGAAGAGGGTTAGAGCTGAGCATTGCTTTTTAAAGTTGGTCAAAATTTTATTAGCAGTTACTAAGTATAAGTAAATACCAGCCCAATTAAATAGTAGAACAAAAGTAACAACTTCACCTGCGATGCAATGCATATGACAAATTGAATTTAGTTCCATCATTTAGTCATGTGAGGGTCCGAGCTGCTCATGACCGTGAGCACGGCTAGTATACCAGTTTTACACTCTGCAGAGGTTGCGCATCTTTACCCACAAGTCATGTTACCCATCTGCCAAGGGATCGCGACTTCCCATACACCTCTACCGAGGAGGCGAGGCAGGGTAACACTACGAGGCCTTTACAAAGTTCCACTAGCTTCAGAAAACCCGCTACAGTTTATAGGAAGTTCCAGTGCAGGAATCCCTTGCAGGACCGCCATCGCAGCTAAATCCTCCCGAGGGCCTCCCTACACTGACCGCTCCCCTACTGCCCTTGCCCCTTTCGGGTAAGGTAGTCTTCCACTAGCTTTCCTAATTAATCAGCCAAGGGGTCCCATTCCTCCCTTGTGGTAGCACTGTTCTCCCGGGTGGTCGCTCCATGTTCCAATTAACATAATGATCTTATCATGAACAATAAATAACAACTGATAACAAAAATGTAATCATGAATAGTGTATCTCCATACCCAAAACCACATATAGCACTAGCAAGTACTACCTAGAAAGTTCAGTGGTAAACAAGGTATAAAGATAGACAAACTAGGGTAACCTATTGGGTCCCATCAAAATTAACCTATGCAGATCATTATGATTAATTAGAACATGAGTGGGTAAAAAGAAGTGATCAAGGGCACAACTGGCCTGGGACTTGAGATTCCAGGTACCAGGATGATCTTCAGATGACACGTGTCCTCACGCTAGTCGTAGCATTACAAACAGACATGGTATAGGTAAAATTAACATTACAACAAACATGTAAATAAAATACACAGTAATAATCTAGACATTAAACTAAGATCATAGGAACTGGAATCATTAAATTTGGAGGTATAGATTTTAAGTTATGGATTTTCCAAAGTTTTATGCATTTAATATAGGATTAAGTGGGAAATAAATTTAAATGTGTACTTCATGTAAAAACAGTGGTACTATTTAATAGAGAATACTATTACAAAATTATAGGAACCGCAATCACTAAATTCGGAGCTACGATTATTAAGTTATGGATTTCTGAAATTATTTAATGCTCAGAATAGATTAATTCAAGTGAACAATTTTAATTCAAGTTTCATGAATAAACAGTGTTACTAGTTGCTAGACAATATTAATACAAAATTATTGCAACTGGAATGACTCAATTTGGAGTTAAAATGAATTTAATATGAATTTCCCAAGTTTCTACAATTGTTTTTGTATTAAAAACTAATTTCTATAATTATTTATCTATTTTTAATCCTTTCTGGACTGGGCGCAATATTACAGAGGAAGGCAGGGGTCCTGGTGCAAAATAAACCGAGACTCAGATTTCTATTTGCAGTACTGCGGGTTGATTTACATGAAAGGCAGGGTCTCTTTTATAAAACATACCCGCGAAGGGGTATCCATGGATCTCGGCCGTTGGGTCAATGAGCGACGCTCCAGATTAAAATCGAGCGCCCCAAAACCCGCACACTCCCCCGGCCAATGGATATGAGATCAACGGCTAATATCGCTCTGAGCCTAGATCCAAGCTCTACCGAATGATTTGCATCCTACGGTTATGATTCAACAAAGCGAAACGTTATCCTATCTTTTAATCGCAGCCGTCCGACAAGGATCGAACGGCCCATGATCGTTCTTCTTTTTCCCCTCTCCCAGCGACTACGGCCGGCCACGGCGGCGCGTGAGCACGACCGTGGCGGAGGCCATGGCCAGCGGCCGGCCCCAAGGCTTCCCCCGAGGTAGCTATACAAAGTGGAGACATACGCGAAGCTGGGGATGGAGTTCTTACCAAGATTCGCCCGTGGTGAAGCTCTGCCCACGGCGGCAGACGAGTCCGCGGCGGCCCAATTGCTTCGGTGAGCGATTCCTCACGGAAGCCAACGCGCGATCCCGATTCCCTACTCGCGCGAGTTCCTCGCCGTCACCCTAAGACCCCCAATGCTCTGTGGACACCGAGCGACCATGGAATGCTAAGAACGGCGGCGGCGGATCTTCTCTCTTTCCCTCCTCGGTTCGCTCGGTTTTACCATGGCTATGACCCTGTTTGCAGGTCGGGGACCACCGCACGGTAGCAGCGAGGCAACGGAACTTGGTTTTATAGTCCCCGGTGGAGGTTGGTTGAGGCGCCCGCGGAAATCGCGCGCAGGTCGACGCGCAGGTGGCGCAGCTGTGGACGGACGGCAATGTCGGTCCGCATGTGGGATTTGTTTGGGGAAAGAGGATAACGGCGTGACCCTACCAGGCTGCGGCGCGGACACGGGATCGGATCGACCCGAATCCAGGGAGGAGCTCCGCGAATCGGCCGAGGTGCTCGCGATTTCCGTTTGGGATTGCCACGGAGTTGCCGTTTGTTTCGCTGGAGAGAAGAAGATGACAGGCCGGGTCCACAATATAGAGGAAGAACCACGGCAACAGGTGGGGCCCAGCTGTCAGCAGGTGGAGTGTGGCTGCAGTGTTAATTGGGCCAGTGCGCGTGAAAACGTGAATTGGGCTGGAATGGTGGTCGGTCAGCCCATGAAGTCCTTTATTCTTCTCTATTTTATAATCTATTATCCTTTCTCTATTTCCAAGTTCACTTTGAATTTCGAATTTGAATTCAAACTTGTGTCAAATTTTATTCTCAATTATTTTATAAAATTTAAAAGTACCAATTCTGAAAATATAATTTCTCTTTATATTATATACTCTCCTTTTTCTTTTCCCCCCATTTCCTTTAATTCTTCACCTCATTATCATTATTATATTTTTATTCATTTTATTACTATTGTATTAAAATGCACAACAAACAAAACTCCAATATGATGCACAAGTTGACATTAGTCATTTAATCCCTTTAGATGTGGTTGTTCTCATGCTTAGTTAAATTGAAACAAAGCAATAGGAGAATTATCTCCATTACCATGGTTTACAAATTTGGGTATTACAGAGGACGGTGCGCACGCACGGCGAGAAGCACGGTGACTTCCTGTCACGCGAGATCCACGGGCAGATGGTGGAAAGTCGTTGGGGGAAAGAAGACGACCCGACCGTGCAGCTGACCACAGGGCCCCACGGGTCAGTGAGCAAAGGAATGCATGCGTGAACCTTTTGAGCGGCTAGCGAGCTGGGATTTGGGGCAGGCGCAGCTGATAGGAGATTGGGCTAAGCGGATTGGGCCCAGCGCAGGAATACCCTATTCTTTTTTTCTTTTCTCATTTTGCTTTATTTTTTTTTGAATTCCCTTCTCTAGATTCAAACTTGCTATTTGAATTCACAATTGGTTTGCAGGTTGCACAGGTCATCTGCACAGAAAACTAAAATCAAATTTCTATTTGAATAGGATATATTTATATCTTCCTTTCTATTTGTATTTTATACTTCTTCCCTTTTCTTTTCTTTTTTTTTCATTTTCCATTTTCAAATTTAGGTTTCAAACCAAATCTTCATCTTGTCATACATTTTTATATTATCACAAAATGCACACAAAACAAAGTCCAGCATGATGCACGATTCAGTAGTGTCCTTTGTTAATCATTTATTTATTTAAGTGAGGTGTCCTCATGGAATGATAAATAGAGATGGCTCACATGTGATGACAAATGGGTCCAACCCACGCGTATGAAATAAAGGAAATAACATTTTCTTCCCCTTTTATTCTCTCCCTTACAAATTGGGTATTACATAAGATCACTTAGCAGCCCACCTAAGAGAAGAGAAGCGCACACATGAAGCCGGGGCGGCTTTAAATTTTGTGACCACACATCCGGACATAGTACACCGGCTTACCATCGTCTAGCCCCTTAACAAGCTCGCAGACGTCCCCAGCCCGAAGGTCGTTTGCTGCCACCGAACGTTTCCAGCCCTCGGTGAAGCCCACAAATAACGGCAGTGGTGGTGGACGACAGAACATAATCTCTTCTTGGGGTCCTTCAGCATTATAACATCACAGCCATGCCTTCTCTGTCTAACTGCATTGGAAAGTGCACTTCTATCTGCTCCGTGCTCCATATAAGTCCCAAACAGAGAATAGGGATGAGGTAGTCAAGATTGTAGGCGCTAGTGCTCAACTACTAGCATCTATAGATATAGACACAAGTCCAAATTTGGTGCTACTCGGCACCATCGATATCACTAGGGAAAACAAATACATCAAAGAGATCCACTTCCCAATAGTACTCAAAGATAGTTCATTGACTTGAGACTCTCTAAGAGGTTCATACAAAATACATTATCTCTAAGAGTGAAACCTACGATACTCATATCGTGTTGTTTAGGACTAAACATCAACAACCCCTTGACTGGTCGCTATCATACTCAATTCCAAAATATTTTTCCAATATGTCGGCATGAGTAAGGAGATCTGGGCTTGGGAGTTCCTCAAAATCATCTGCAGCTTCATCATCTTCAGCATATTGCAGGGCTTCATCTTGAATAATTTTAGCCCTCTTGGAGTCAGCATACTTTTTGATGGACAGAGCACACTTCTCAAGCATGTCGCATACATCTCCAATTTGAAACAAAGTGGTCTTAAGTGTGTACACTGATTCCGGTTCACTAGTATCCACAACCCCATCAGTCACTAGACTGCGAATGATGTCAACATGTGTCTCGATGACTCGAACTGAGCTCTCAACCATGTCAAGTGGCTCTTTTTCCATCTCTAAAACTGAAAATGACCAAGTCTCACAATCAAAATTGAGATCGCAACAAAGGTAGGGATCAGAGGGAAAACAAGGATGTGGCTTATAGGGCAAAAAGCGGGGTCCAAATAACACTGTCATGGCTATGAACAAGTCAAAGAAGGGAGATAAGAACAAGTCTTATAACATAGGGTTGGAAAGCACAGGGAATTCATGTGTGCCAACAATGCACATACTCAGTGCTCGATAAGGGGTTCCATGATGTACTTCCATGATGTATGTGGCCATAAGCACATTTGCCCTAATGATTATCAAACAAAGATAGGTAGTCAAAAAACACTAAAAATAGACTTGTTGCCCCAATCACTATGGAGATTTTCTACCAAGAAGGGGTCCTAGTAGTTGCATCAACTATCCATGACAAGATCAAACAACTGACATCGATGGAGGGACACAAAATTCTTCATTCGAAGGATACTAACACCTTAATGGTATACAAACATTTAATCAGAAGGACTCTATTATGCAAGTACAATATGCTCTAGCTCAGCCACTTAATTAGTTCACCTCGCCTGAGAAATAATCAGTAATGTGTAAGATTGCTGCGAAACATTATTCAACCATGAAAGGACAAACTTTAGAGACGACTTTGAAGAAGAAATTAGCTAGGATATCCACCATGCGATCATGGCAACCAAATATGTGAACAACATTAAGGCCGTGTTCTCACGATAATATCTACAACATAAAGTTGATCAAATCAAATAAACAAACGGTAGATATGAGAGTATTTCTTTCTGTTGGTGGTTGGTGCGAGTATTCCTGCCGAGGACTCCAACCATGAGTAGTAGATGGCTAGATATGCAAAGGGGCATAATGTGGGTTCTTCGCACTCGCAGCAAAGGAAAAAAAACTAGTTTCCATGGCAGTTTCTTATTCTAAACACACTGTTAGGTTAAAAAGGATTTTTCATACCACACACACCATAGTAGATCAGTTTTCTGCTCCGAGGACCACAAGCAAATGATTGGTTTTATCCGTGATCTATAATGAATGAAGCATCACATCGAGGACCATGAGCGCGGACAGCTATGAAGCATCACATTCGAGCCATGAACTTAGAAGAAATGGAACCTAAACTTCGACCTTACTACGAGAGGAAGAAGAAAGAGCTTCTTGAGTACCTCACGAGCCTAATGACCAACAGTTCTTGAGTACCTCACGAGCTCGGGCTCGGGGACGGCGGCACACTCGTTGCTCAGGCTCGGGGATGGCGGCGCTCGGGCTCGGGGACGGGCACGGCGGCGCTCGGGCTCGGGAACGGGGACGGTGGCGCTCGGGCTCATGGAGGGCGGCAGCCTGGCGGCGCAACTGTGTCAGCTCGGGCGGGACGAGTTAGGGTTCCTGCCGGAACCAACAAGCCTTTTATATTGTAAACAATCACATGCGGTCGGAATAAAAAACCGCCTGTGATATTTCACATCACAGGCGCTTTTTTATTCCGACCACCACATCACATGCGGTTTTTTATTCCGACCGCCTGAGATAGATTAACTTCACAGGCGGTCGGAATAAAAAACCACCTGTGATGTGATATATCACAGGCGGTTTTTCTAAATATCCGCCTCCGATGTGTGTACAGTATAAAAGGACTAGCCCACGGGTTCCAGAACCCTATCTCCTAGAACAATCACAGCATTGTAGCGGCGGCGGCGGGTATTTTTTGAGATCTACAGGGAGAAGGTTTTGTTTTTGAGTTTATTGATTGATTTGAATAGTTTATGCATATATATGATCTCCATTTGTTTTCTTTCTCATTTTGATGCGATTTTTTGCCTAAATTTTGTAATATAGACAGGATTTGAAGAAAAGCTTGGGAATTCCAAGATTTGGACTTGTAGTTTTGATCTAATTTAAAGATTCTTTAGAAACACAGTTGTCTCACCTCAAGGTACCTATTGCTGCAATGTTTGTTTCATTTTCATGCATATCAATTCGTTTCATGTTTTATGGATGAATTTATTTAATTAATGATTTTATTGATGTTAATCAATATAGGGATAGGTAATGGATTGAGGTTGGATGTACAATGTGCCAAGACCACATCCGTCGTACATTCGAAATTTGAGAAGCTTTATTGAAGCGGCCAACAAGCACGCGAATTTGCGAAAGAGTAAGGAGATATTATGTCCGTGCATCGATTGTGATAATAAGATAGCTTGGAGAGATACAGGAGTAATCCAATCACATCTGCTAAAAAGAGGGTTTAAAGACAATTACACGATATGGTCAGAACATGGTGAGTTGGATCCGTGTGAAGTGCCTGGTAATGACGAGAGAGTTGTCGGAATTTTAGATCTTAAAGTTGATGGTAAAGTGGATTATGTGGATGCTAATCAAGATTTTGAAGAATTTGATTGCGAAGAGATGTTGTGCCATATGGAACCAGAAATGTTGAGTTCTGTGGGATCGCAGAAAGGGCTATCTAAAATGGAGGGACTGGAAAATGCCTCAAAAGAACCTTTATATGATGAATCAAAGGGTTGTGACAAAGAGTTTACTACACTGCGTACAGTTCTAGAACTTCTTAAGTTGAAGGCTAGCGCCGGATGGTCTGATAGTAGCTTCACAGATCTTTTGAATTTTCTGTCCCAATTACTACCAAAACCCAACAAACTACCAACAAGCACTTATAAAGCGAAGAAGCTTATATCTCCCATAGCTCTGGGTGTGCAAAAAATTCATGCATGTCCGAACCATTGTATTCTGTATCGTGGCGATTTTGAGAACGCATCAAGATGCCCAGTTTGCAATGTCAGTCGATACAAGAAGAGCTACAATCAAGACTGTGTAAAAAAATTCCTGAGGAAAAATAAAAACAAGAAATCCACTATTGGACCTGAAAGTGACGATGACACTTTTGATGACATGGATGGGAAAAAGAAGTCAAAGATCCTAGCTTTGGTGATGTGGTATCTTCCAGTAATTGATCGCTTAAAACATTTGTTCTCAAATCCTAGGGAGGCTGAGCTTATGTGTTGGCATGCTGAAAATCACAAGCAGAATAACAAACAGATTCGACACCCTGCTGATGCATCACAATGGAAAAATTTCGATCTTATGTATCCTGAGTTTGCCAAAGAAACTAGAAATGTAAGATTTGCTTTGGGTACAGACGGAATGAATCCATTTGGTGAAAAAAGAAGTGTACATAGCACCTAGCCCGTGACTTTAACGATGTACAACCTTCCATCATGGCTGTGTCACAAAAGAAAGTACATTATGTTGACTATTCTTATTCAAGGTCCGAAATCAGCTGGTGTTGATATTGATGTGTTCCTAGAACCTCTTACGGAAGATATGACAAAGCTCTGGAATGAAGGAGTTAGAATATGGGATGAGTATTACCATGAGTATTTCAACTTAAGAGCAATTATATTTGTTACCATCCATGATTCTCCTGGTGGCGCCACACTATCAGGGCAAAAGACTAAAGGAAAGAATGGTTGTGTAGTGTGCGTCGATGGAACTGCTTCCATGTACCTTAAATCATCCAAGAAGTTGGTGTTCATGGGACACAGACGGTTCTTGATGAAGCAGCATAAGTATTGAAAGATGAAAGAGGAATTTAACAATGAATTGGAAAGTGAAGTTGCACCAAAGCCTTATAGTGGGAAACTTGTTTTTGAAATTGTAAAGAACATTCATGTTGTATTCGGAAAGGGAAAAAACAAAGGAGAAAAGAGAAAGAGAGCTGATCCTTCAACTTACACAACATTCAAGAAGCAATCAATTTTTTTCAAGTACCTCCCATACTGGAAGGATATGGAAATTTGCCACAGCATTGATTTGATGCACGTAACAAAGAATGTTTTTGACAGCATCATTGGAACCTTGCTGGGCATGCTGAGTAAGACAAAGGACGGACTTAAATCACGCAATGATCTAGTAGATCTTCAAATCAGACCGGAACTTCATCCAGTGGATAGTGGCAAAGGGAAGCCTTACCTCCCCCCAGCTAGCTACAACTTGTCAGTTGAGGAGAGAACAAAGGTTTGCAAATGTTTGCATGGGGTCAAAGTGCCCACAGGTTTCTCATCCAATATCAGCAAACTAGTCAGGATGAAGGACTTGTCTCTATTTGGCTACAACTCTCATGACTGCCATGTGATGATGACGGTGTTCCTCCCAATTGCGGTAAGAGCCCTCGAAACAGAGCATGTCAAAGTTGTCATCACACGCTTGTGTTACTTTTTCAATGCGGTTTCACAAAAAGTAATAGCTTTAGAAGACTTGGACTATCTAAAGGCATACATCATCGAGACTATGTGCAAGCTTGAAATGTGTTTTCCTCCATCATTTTTTGATATACAAGTACACCTAATCATACATCTCGTGGATCAGATAAAAATATTAGGGCCACTATATTTACATCATATGTTTCAGTTGGAGCGATACCTGGGAGTATTAAAAGGTTATGTGCGAAATCGCGCTCACCCAGAGGGTTCAATCATGGAGGGATACACTACAGAAGAAGTGATTGAGAGCTGTATAGATTACATCAGTGACAGAACAATGATAGGTGTGCCTGTACCTAAACATGAGGGTAAACTATGTGGGAGAGGGAGAATGGGCAGGAAAACTTTTCGCGTTGAGGATTACAAGCTAGTACATTGTGCTCATGGTAGTGTACTGCAACATCTCACGATAGCCGAGCCTTACATAGAGGAACACCTGGATGAGCTTCATAAAGAAAATCAGAACTGCACAGAGGACTGGATCATGAGGGAGCACAAACATCGTTTCAGGGAATGGTTAATGGACAAAAACATCCCATTCGGAGACTCTATGAAAGAGAAAACAATGAAGAATTTGGCTTCTGGGCCATCGTGTTTTGTGACATCATGGCAAGCATATGACATCAATGGGTACACATTCTACACTAAATCAAAAGACATGAAAAGTGTTGCACAAAATAGCGGTGTTCGTATCGATGCTTTTGACCTACATGGACAGAAGACCACATATTTTGGATTCATAGAGGAAATATGGGAACTTGATTATGGCCCAAGCATGAAAATACCCTTATTTAAGTGCCAATGGGTACAACATCCCGTGGGGGTGATAGTGGATAACTACGGACTCACACTGGTAGACTTAAAGAAAGTAGGATATAAAGATGACCCGTGGGTTCTCGCCAAATGTGTTGCACAAGTGTTCTATGTACTCGATCCAACAGATGAGAAGATGCATGTAGTTATTTCTAGAAAGCAAAAAATTGTTCGAGTTGAGAATGTGGGAGACGGAGATGAGGAATACAATAAGTATGAAGAGATGTTCGTCTTTAACGGTCCAAAGAGAATCAAGCGTGTGGAAAATAAAATTGATAAGAACTTAAAGCCATACATGCGGAAAAATGGTAGTTCATGAAAAATTGTATGAATCAAATTGTATTTCTTATCATGTATGATCGACTATATGCATTGTGGTTGCCAATTAATTTAAAATCTCTCTAGTTATCTATGTGTGCTATTAAAATTCATTTAAATTGTATTTGCATATTTCTGTTAAAAATTAAAATATTAATTCATTTAAATTGTATTTGCATATTTCTGTTAACAATTAAAATATTAATTCAAATTAAAATATTAATATGGTTAAAATATTAATATGGTAATCAAATCGCAATCACAGGCGGTTTTTCATTAGGGTCTGTTTGTGAAAAGAATAGAGAAACACAGGCGGTCCTAATCAAAAACCGCTTGTGATACTAATACATCATAGGTGGTTCGAATAGCCTGGGACATCCCAGGCGGTTTTCTAACCGAACCGCCTGTGATGTAAAAAGCCTACCGCTTGTATAGAGCCAAATTGTACTAGTGTTAGTTCACGGATTGTGTTGTTCATCAAACACCAAAACTCAATTAGCCAAATGTCCCGGGGTCCATTTTCCTTACAGGCTCGACGAATGGCGAGAGAGAGAGAATGAGGGAAGGAGAGCGAGCTTGGGTGAAGGGAGAGAGGAGAGCTCGTTTGGTTTTTATAGGGAGGGAGAGGGAGAGGCGCCGAGGGGAGGGTGAATGGGGCACCGGCGGCCATTAACAGCGGCCATTAACGGTGGCCATTAATGGCGTCGTTAAGGAGAACATGGGGAGGGAGAGAGGGAAACGGCCGGGTGGTTTCGAGCGCGTGAGGGAGAGGAGGGGACGCGGGGTCTGGTTCGGCCGGGGGCGCTCGGCGCGGATGCCGAGGGGCGCGGGTCAGGACCGCGGCGCGGTGGCTTGGCTAGGCGCGCACGGGTGTGGCGGTGCGGCCAGGGAGGAAGACGAGGGGGCCCTGACGGGTGGGCCCCATGCGTCATAGGGAGAGAGGGAGGAGGGGGATGGGGGCGTGACTGGTTGGCTAGGGGTTCGGTTTTCTTCTTTTTTCCTATTTTAAAAATATAAATAAATATATTTTTAAATAATTCAAAAATCATAATAAATATACCAAAATTATTTATAACTAAAATATTTATTTTTGGACCATTATTTCCATATTAATCAATTGGATTTTTATTAGGAAAGAAACTCTACTAAACATCCAAAAATAAAATATGAACAAACAAAAATTATTCTGAATGCGAATAAAAATCAAACATTTGAAAGAAAATTTATTACCATAATTACCATTAATAAACTAAATGCTTTATTAGTGTTACAAACCTACCCCCTTAAAAGAATCTCGTCCTCGAGATTAAGGAACTTCTGAGAATAACTGAGGGAATTCTGCTCTGAGTTCATCTTCTCTTTCCCAAGTGGCATCATCTTCTGAATAATGACTTCACTGAACTTTACACATGTTGATAACTTTACTCCGTGTAATTCTGCGAGATGTTTCCAAAATTCTGATGGGGTACTCCGAATAAGTCAAATTCTCCTTAACATTGAGTTCTTCCATAGGTAATTGTTCCTCTGGTACTCTTAAGCATTTCTTAAGTTTTGACACATGAAATACGTCATGCACATCTGACAAACTATCGGGTAGCTCTAACTGGTATGCTACTTCACCTTTTCTTTCCAAAATTTTGAATGGGCCAATATAGCGAGGAGATAATTTACCCTTAACCTTAAATCTTTTCATGCCTCTCATCTGTGAAACTTTAAGGTATATGAAGTCTCCTACTTTGAATATCAACTCTCTTCTTCTGTTGTCAGCATAGCTTTTTCTGTCTCGACTGTGCTGTCTTCAAATTCTCTATGATAATCTGTACTTGCTTTTCTGCTTCTTGGAGAATTTTTGGACCAAATACTTGACTTTCTCCGGTCTGATTCCAATAAAGCGGTGCTCTACACTTTTGTTCGTAAAGTGCTTCAAATGGTGCCATTTTTAGACTTGCTTGGTAACTATTGTTGTATGAGAATTCTGCATAAGGCAAACTTTTATCCCAACTTCTACCATGCTTTAGAGCGCAAGCTCTTAGCATATCTTCGAACACATGGTTTATTCTTTCTGTTTGCCCATCCATCTGCGGGTGATAAGCTGAACTAAAGTTTAGCTTGGTATCCATGGACTCATGTAGTCTTTTCCATAAGAGCCAGGTAAATTGGGTTCCTTGATCCGATACGATCTTCTTTGGTACTCCGTGCAGACAAACAATTCTTGACATGTATAACTTTGCTAACTAGGCTCCTGAGTAAGTTGTCTTCACAGGTATAAAGTGTGCCACTTTAGTCAACCTGTCCACTATAACCCATATTGAATCATAGCCATCTCGAGTACGGGGTAGTCCAACTATGAAATGCATACCGATTTCTTCCCATTTCCATTCCGGTACTTTGAGAGGTTGTAGCAATCCTACTGGTCTTTGATGTTCGGCTTTAACTCGCTGACACATGTCACATAGTGCAACATGAGTAGCCACATCTCTTTTCAAACCATACCACCAATACTTTTCCTTAAGATCCTAGTACATCTTAGTACTTCCAGGGTGAATAGAATAAGCTGAATCATGGGCTTTTCTTAAGATAAGTTGGCATAGGTGCTCGATTTCTGGTACACAGATTCTCTTTTTAAACCATATCGTGCCTTGATCATCTTCTGTGAAATCTAGGGCTTTTCCAAAACTAATTTGTGCCTTAATTTCCTTGATTTTCTCATCAGACTCTTGTCCTTTATGAATCTCTTCTTCCAAAGTAGATTCCACTTCCATAACTGTTGTTTCCATATTATTGAGTATTCCAAGGTTGAGTTGTTCCATCTCCCAGCACAATTCCTGTGCCATCAAATGGGTAGTGATGCTGTTCACTTGACTTTTACGGCTCAAAGCATCTGCCACTACATTTGCTTTTCCTGGGTGATATTGTATTTCCAAATCGTAGTCCTTGATTAACTGAAGCCATCTTCTCTATCTTAGGTTGAGTTCTTTCTGTGTGAAGATGTATTTCAAGCTTTTGTGATCCATGAAGATTTTGCACTTGTTTCCAATCATATAGTGCCTCCAAATCTTCAAAGCGTGTACTACGGCTGCTAATTCTAAGTCATGTGTAGGGTAATTCTTTTCATGCTTCCGTAATTGCCATGAAGCATAGGCAATCACTTTTCTTTCTTGCATTAACACACATCCAAGTCCTAGATGTGATGCATCGCAATACACATCAAATCCTTTATGAATATCAGGCATAATTAACACTGGTGCAGTGGTTAGCCTTTCCTTTAATTCCTCAAAACACTTCTGACATGCTTCATCCCACTTGAACTCTTTACCTTTCTCCAATAGTGAAGTAAGAGGTTTCACTATTTTGGAGAAGCCTTTGATAAATCTTCTGTAGTATCCTGCTAATCCAAGAAAACTCCTAATCTTGGACACATCTATGGGTTGTTTCCAATTTAGTATTTCACTTATTTTACCGGGGTCTACTTTGATTCCTCCATTGGTGATAATATGACCTAGGAAAGAAACTTCCTTTAGCCAAAAATCATACTTCGAAAATTTCACATACAACTAATTATCGCGAAGCTTCTGTAGAACCAATCTCAGATGATCTTCATGTGCTTCTTCATTCTGAGAGTATACTAGTATGTCGTCAATGAATACCACCACGAACTGGTCGAGGTATTCCATGAATACTTTATTCATCAAGTTCATAAAGTAAGCTGGTGCATTAGTCAGTCCAAAAGACATGACTAAAAACTCATATAGTCCATATCTTGTAGTGAAAGCTGTTTTAGGTATATCTTCAATCCGAATCTTCAACTGATGATAGCCTAATCTTAGATCTATCTTTGAAAATATTGTAGCTCCTCTCATTTGATCAAACAGATCTTCATTCCGAGGTAACGGGTACTTATTCTTGATCATTACTTCGTTCAAACTTCTATAGTCCACACACATTCTCCTTGAACCATCTTTCTTGTTCACAAATAGAACTGGGGCTCCCCATGGTGATGAACTGGGGCAAATAAAACCTTTTTCTAGTAATTCTTCTATTTGTTTCTTTAGTTCAATTAAATCTTTGACATTCAATAGGTAAGCTCTTTTCGAAATTGGTGCAGTTCCAGGTAATAGTTTAATAGAAAACTTTATAACACGATCAGGTGGCATACTTGGTAATTCCTCCGAAAATACGTCTCGGTATTCGCACACTATCTTGATGTGCTCCAAAGATTTCTCTTCCAACTGATTTACCATTGTCTCTGTTGTTGCTGGCATACTGACATTGACTTCAATTCTTTCTCCTTGTGGACTGGTTAATGTAACCATCCTCTTGGTACAAGATATCACTCCATCATACTTGGTCAAGTAGTCTATTCCAAGTATCACATCGATTCCACTTGATTCCAAAAATTATCAGCTCTACTAGAAAACTTCAGCCTCTAATTTCAATCTTAGTCTGAGGGCATGAGTGAGTAGCTCTAAGTTCACCTCCTGGTGATTGGATTAATAGTTTCTTCTTCAAGGGATAGTTTGGTATATTATGTTTTTCCACGAATGACTTTGTTACGAAGGAATGCGATGGTCCAGAATCAAATAAAACTGATGCAGGTATGGAGTTAATAAGAAACATACCATACACCACGTCGGCATCCTCAAGAACCGATTCTGCTATCACATGATTGACTCTTCCTTGACTCTGGTTCTACAGAGTCTTGTTCTGTGCAGATCCATGAGCAGTGGTGTTCTAGTTATTCCTCTAGTTGTTGCTCTTCTGGGGTGTATATGAGTTACGCTTGGGGCATTTGTTGGCATAGTGGCCAAGTTTGCCACACTTGAAATAGCCATTCGATTGAACTGGGGTAGTTGCATTGTTATTCTTGGCTGGTGTGTTCACTGTGCTTCCCTGACGATTCTGCTGTTGCCTACTAGACCTTTGGCCGGTCTGAGTATTGCTTCTCTGCTGGTTCTGGTATTGATTGATCCTCTGGCTTTGTTGTCCAGAGCACTGTGCTTGATAGTTGTTGTTTCCACTCTGATTTCCAGAGCGGAACTGAGAACCTTAGGAGTTGTTTCGCTGGGTGTTTCTGCTGGTCTGCCCTTGGTACTTCCTTTTGTGGTCGGATAGTTCTTTCCTTTTGTTTTCAAGGCCAATTGCCTTGTTCAGCAAAGTCCGGAAATTGAGGAAAGTGTGGCTCTGTAGTTGGTAGTTCAAGGGTCCAATCAAGCCTTCCATGAAACATTCTTGGCGCTTCTTGTCAGTGTGAACTTCCTCTGGGGCGTAACGTGAAAGCTAGGTGAAGCGATCACGATACTCACTAACGGTCATGTTCCCTTGAGTGAGGGAAAGGAACTCCTTCTTCTTTAGCTTCATAATTCCCAAGGGAATATGATGAACGTGAAAGTTCACTTGGAACTCTTGCTAAGTTATGGCATCAGCATTGGCATGTGCCGCAGTGAAGGCATCCCACCAATCGAACGCGGCTCCTTCAAGTCTTCCTGAAACGTACAAGACCTTTTCTCAGTCATTGCACTGGGTGATGTCTAACTTCTTCCCAATGACCTTAAGCCAGGCATCGGCATCCTGTCACACCTAGGTTTTAGGGCACCAAGACCCGGGCGCGAACATAATCACCAGGTGTGCTGGGACCAAGCCTCACACATATGATGAATCATGACACAGGATCGAATGTCACATCTTTACTATATAATAGGAGTTCTGTACAAAATAAATAAATAATTACATCATATGACGACACGATCCAGCAACCCAAAGTTGACTAGGAGACGACAGCGTAGACCTCTCACGAACTCGTCACAGCATCCTCCAAGCGCCTCATCCTGTGGTACCTATTCTTGACCTGTGGGGGGGATGTGAGACAGCAAGAGTGAGCTCACATACGTTCATAGCTCAACAAGTTGTGGGGAATAATGTGCATGAACTTGTCAAAGGTGAGAGTTCACGTGAAGTGTAAGGCTTACCAAAGAGAATGGTTAAAGCTGAGCATTGCTTTTAAAGTTGGTCAAAATTTTATTAGTAATTACTAGGTATAAGTAATTACCAACCCAATTAAGTAGTAGAACAAAAGTAATAACAACACCTGCAATGCAATGCATATGACAAATTAAATTTAGTTCCATAAATCAATCATGTGAGGGTCCGAGCTGCTCATGACCGTGAGCACGACTAGTATACCAGTTTTACACTTAGCAGAGGTTGCACATCTTTACCCACAAGTCATGTTACCCATCTGCCAAGGATAGAGACTCCCATACACCTCTACCTAGGAGGTGTAATACCCAAATTTGTAAACCATGGTAATGGAGATAATTCTCCTATTGCTTTGTTTCAATTTAACTAGAGCACTCCTTAAAAAAATCTCGAATCAAAAATAAATCATGGTGAAGATTTTATATCAAAATTATCCTAACTAAATAAATAATATTTGTTGGAATAACTTTTAATCCGAGCACACATTCAAAAAATGATATATTCCTAAAAATGAATATAATGTGAATTATTCCTTATTATATGTTTTTGAGCAATTGCTTAAGAGAATATAATAATAATAGTAAAATAAAATATATATTTTGTATCATGTTGTATTTTAGTGTGCGTAGTAAAATATGTGAAGCTCAAATTAGATTTGAATTTAAAATGAAATAGAAAATAAAAGTGAAAGGAAAAGAAAAGAGGAAGAAATACGTTACCTGCTGGGCCTACTACCTGGTTTCCAGCCCAGTACCTACTTTCCCTACGCCTTGATCCACCTCGCGAATTCCTTTCTGCGCCAACCCATCTCCCATCTCCATTCTTGCTCCGCGCGTCCGTATCCTGCCAGTGGGACCCATGCTCAAGCGCTCTGCCGTTTACCACGTCCACTCTGGCGCGCGTCAACCCTGGATTCCAGGCGCTGTTCCACGGGCCCGATGCCCTATTCCACTGCACGCGAGACCGACCTGTCAGATCTATCTCCTTGTCGTAACAGCTTGGGCGAAGTCGATGCAGTCGTGGCCGACTTCCTCGCCGTGGAAGCCGCTGTGGAACTCGCCGTAGCCGTTGGCGGGTCCTACGCGTCATCCGCTCTGACGGGTGGGGCCCGGTGGCCAAGCGCTGCAACCACCCATCCAAATCCGCCGAAGCTTCTTCCGCGCGTCGTCCGTGGCCGCTCCAACCGATCCGGGGTCGCCCTCCCCCATAAGACCCAAGGCGCAGGGCGTCCTCTCCAGTCGACTTCTCGGGCCACGCCACCCTTTCTCCGCACCACGACGACCTCCTCTATCGTGACCTCCCTCCTCCTCTACTCGCTCAAGGAGCACTACCTCGGGGTCTGCATGAGCCACCGCCGCCGTGGTTTCCCTCTGCGCCACCGTCCTGATCCTAGTGGAAGTGCAATTGGGGTTCGCGGGAGCGCGTTGATCATCTGCGACAAGCCTCTGGGCGTGTCGGTCACCGTGGTCAAGTAAATTTGTCGCCGCCGCGGAGCCATCAGCTCATCGCCGGCCCATCTGGGTCCGTATTGGAGGATTGGGAGTTTCGCCTGTGCCTGCTAAAGGTGTGGGTGCTGCAGGCATGTGGGTGATTGATCGGTGCGAGCGGAATTCGTCGTCGGCCATCTTCCTCGGCCGCAGTGCCGCATGCAACCGTGGCCAGCTACGTCACAGCTCCTTCTCGGTGAGTAGTCGCCCCCAGGATGTTCCCTGTCCTCTGCTCTGCGTGTTGCTCGCTTCCGGTGGGAGGATTAGGTACCTGGGCGTCGAATCGGCTGCTCGCCGGTGGGACTCCGCCGCGGGGGAGGTCCTGGCGCCGCCTCAGGCCGGTGAGGGAAGGGGGCAGTGTTGGGGGCCGTTGAATAATAGATCAACGCTCAGGATTGCGTCTACATACTGGTTTGGCCAGATGAAATCCAGACCATCGATCGGTGAGCGGGCGGCTCGAACTCGATCTCGTTGTGATGTAGTCTGGGCCGCTGATCCATGTTCCAAGGGCCACAGTTGATCGCTGTTTCTTTAAAGCGCTGGTGTAATCCTAACCGTAGGAATTGATCCAACGGACATGATCCTTGCATACCCCTTCGCGTGGTAACTTCTCAAAAGAGTCCCTCGGGTTAATATAAATCAACCCGCGGTCCACTGCGGGGGGAATCCCGAGTCTTATGATCTTTTGCGTGATAGCCCCTGTAGTTTCTGATATTTATGCACCCTGTCTAGAGAGTTAGAAAATCCAGTAAAAGTAATTAGAAAATGATTTTTAATGAGAAAATAAATGCTAGAAACTTGTATAATTCATATTAAATCCATTTTAATTCCAAATTGAGTCATTCCAGAGACATTAATTTTGTTTTAATATTGTTTACCACTTAGTAAATTTGTTTGGCCATGAAACATGAACTAAAATTATTCACATGAGTTATGCTATTGTAGGTACTCAATAACTTCGGAAATTCATAACTTAATAATCGTAGCTCCGAATTTAGTGGTTCTTGTTTATAGGATCTCGTTACACAACGAAGAATATTACTATGTAGTTTATTCTTATGTTTGGTGTGATGTTAATTTTGCCTATACATGTTTGTCTGTATTACTACGTTTAGCAGTGAGGACACGTGTCATCTGAAGAGCAAGTTGGTACCTGGAATCCCAAGTGCCAGGCAAGTTGTACCCTTGATCACTTCTTTTTACCCACTCATGTTCTAATTAATCATAATGATCTGCATAGGTTAATTTTGATGGGACCCAATAGGTTACCCTAGTTTGTCTATCTTTATACCTTGTTTACCACTGAACTTTTTTGGGTAGTACTTGCTAGTGATTTATGTGGTTTTGGGTATGAAGATACATTATTCATGATCACACTTTTATTATCTATTTATTATTACTGTTCATGATAAGATCATTATGTTAATTGGAACATGGAGCGACCACCCGGGAAAACAGTGCAACCACAAGGGTTTAATGGGACGCCCTTGGCTGATTAATTAGGAAAGCTAGTGGAAGTCTACCTTACCCGAAAGGGGCAAGGGCAGTAGGGGAGTGGTCAGTGTAGGGACGTCCTTGGGATGATTTTGCTGCGATGGCGATCATGCGAAGGATCCCTGCATTGGAGCTTCCTATAAACTGTAGCGGGTTTTTTTGAAGCTAGTGGAACTTTGTAAAGGCCTCGTAGTGTTACCCTGCCTCGCCTCCTCGGTAGAGGTGTATGGGAAGTCGCGATCCCTTGGCAGATGGGTAACATGACTTGTGGGTAAAGATGCGCAACCTCTGCAGAGTGTAAAACTGGTATAGCCATGCTCACGGTCATGAGCAGCTCGGACCCTCACATGATTAAATTATGGAACTAAATTCAATTTGTCATATGCATTGCATCGCAGGTGATGTTGTTACTTTTGTTCTACTACTTAATTGGGTTTGGTATTTACTTATACTTAGTAATTGCTAATAAAATTTTGACCAACTTTAAAAGCAATGCTCAGCTCTAACCATCCTCTTTGGTAAGCCCTACACTTCACGTGAGCTCCCACCTTTGGCGAGTTCATGCACATTATTCCCCACAACTTGTTGAGCTATGATCATATGTGAGCTCACTCTTGCTGTCTCACACCCCCCCAAACAGGTCAAGAACAGGTACCGCAGGATGAGGCGCATGGAGGATGCTGTGACGAGTTCGTGAGAGGTCTAGGCCGTCGTCTCCCAGTCAACTTTGGGTTGCTGGATCGTTGTCTCCTTATAATGTAATTATTTATTTTGTATAGAATTCCTGTTATGTAGTAAAGATGTGACATTCGATCCTGTGCCATGATTCATCATATGTGTGAGACTTGGTCCCAGCACACCTGGTGATTATGTTTGCGCCCGGGTCTTGGTGCCGCGAAACCTGGGTGTGACAGGAGGCAAGGCAGGGTAACACTACGAAGCCTTTACAAAGTTCCACTAGCTTCAGAAAACCCGCTACAGTTTATAGGAAGCTCCAATGCAGGGATCCCTCGCCTGACCACCATCGCAGCAAAATCAACCCAAGGACCTCCCTACACTGACCACTCCCCTACTACCCTTGCCCCTTTCGAGTTAGTCATCCACTAGCTTTCCTAATTAATCAGCCAAGGGGTCCCATTCCTTCCTTGTGGTAGCAGTGTTTTCCTGGGTGGTCACTCCATGTTCCAATTAACATAATGATCTTAACATGAACAGTAAATATCAACTGATAATAAATGTATAATCATGAATAATGTATATCTCATTGCCCAAATCCACATGTAGCACTAGCAAGTACTACCCAAAAGTTTAGTGGTAAACAAGGCATAAATATAGTCAAACTAGGGTAACCTATCGGGTCCCATCAAAATTAACCTTTGCAGATCATTATGATTAATTAGAACATGACTGGGTAAAATAAAGTGATCAAGGGCACAACTTGCCTGGGACTTGAGGCTCCAGGTACCAGGATGATCTTCAGGTGACTCGTAACCTCACACTAGTCATAGCAATACAAACAAACATGATATAGGAAAAATTAACATCACACCAAACATAAAAATAAACTGCGTAATAATAATCTACGCGTCGCTACGAGATCGTAGGTTTGAGAATCACTAAAATCAAAGTTACGATTAAGGAGTTATGATTGTGGGGGATAGATATCCCCTGGGTCCACTAAAGGAGTAAAGGACCTCACGAAAGGCCCAAGGGCCCAATAAATCGTAAGGTCATTTCTTTCGTGGGCCTGGGGAGAAACAACCAGCGAAGCAGAATGACATGGGGCCGGATTGGTACAAGCCCGGACGGCCCACAGCATCGAGCAAATGACCGCAACAAAGATCCGACTTTCCCACGCTGGAGCCTCCATGCAACGAAGCCGCGCGGGGATAAGTCGGCGAGGGTTACGTAGGGATAATCTCAAGAGGTTCACTATCTTTTAGCTACTTGTTGCTATCTTATCCACGTGTACTGCCCCACGGTCGAGTATATAAGGCCTAGGGGGCACCCCTTCAGATCGATCGACACTTTACTTAGCCACCCACATCAACTCTCTGTATTCTCAATCCAGAGAGCTCTCTTGTAACCACATTCACCAAGCATACTCACCAGGACGTAGGGTGTTGCGCATCTCTAAGCGGCCCGAACCTGTAAACCTCGTCCACTGTCCCTCGTGCGATCTGCACAAACCATTTTGCTACAGTTGTCGACACCGTCCTACTCCTAAAACACCTTGAGGGGCAACCCCGGGTGTGCAGTCGGACCCAAAACACCGACAGCTGGCGCGCCAGGTAGGGGGTGTGTCGACAATCCAAGCTAGCTCAATGGCCGTCATCTTCTACAGCAAGATCACCCCGCGTCCCGGATCCGTGTTCTGCTTCGGAACAATCTCATTTGTAGCGGATGAAGAAGGAATTCTGCACCGTATCGCGGATCCTCCGGAAAAGAAGTCTCCCCCAACAAACTCCGAAAATACCGGAGAAGCTCAACCTCCAACTCTCCGGATGAGGATCGTCTCCGGAAAGCCGGGGGCCGAGGGCTCGTTGACCCGGAGAACTCCACTGCCTACCTCTCCGACAAAAGAGTGGACACAGATCGCAAGAAAGAAGGTAACCGGGGAGAAGCAAGTTGCTCTTTCCGTTCCTCATGCCTCAAAGGGGAACGGGAAGAAGGTCACCACGATAGCAGCACCATTCTACCCCGACGTCCTCTTCATCGGGAGAGCGGAGTCGCCTATCGTCTCCGACGACGAGCCGACTGCACCCGAGGAAGAACCGCCTCAACGAGAGTCCCGACGACGGAGGAACCGGCGCAGGAACGTTCGATGACATCATGCGGCCGGAGAGCGGAATCCGGAACAGCCTGTCTCGCGAGACGAGGTCTCGGAGGTAGGAGAAACTCCGGAAGAACGCGTCTTCAGAGAACGAAGGAACTCCCGACGACGTGATCGCCGACGAGCTCAGGAGCAGGCTGAGCAAGATGCGAGGCAGCGCCGGGAGAATCCATTCTTCGGGCGCAACCTGAACCCCGACTTCGCCCGAGCTATGAACACACCGAGCGAAGTCGGAGGGGTACTGGCTCGGATAGCTGAGGGACTTCCTCGGACTCCTAACGCCGAGGGCTACCGACGACTGCTCACCCAGGCGGCCAATCATCTTCTACCGCTCGCTCACCCGCCGAACGATCTACGACACGCCATCAACAGTCGCCGAGACGCGCGAAGCTCCATCAATGCTTCACGCGAGCGGCGGCATGAGAACGAGATTCGCTGTCGGGAGGAGTATGACAGGGATCATGGCATCCCGACTCAGAGCCAAGCCACCAGAACTGAGTCGGCAACGGCCTCAACTAGCGGAACCACCCGGGGACAGTCGAGGAACTACAGTCACAACTCCCCTCCCCGGGACAGACATCATCCCCGACGACAGGAGGATACGTGCGGAGTGTCCGCTCTTACTCCGCGCCTTAGGGCCATCCAATGGCCTCCCAACTTCAAGGTATCCAATGTTGACAAATATGAACCTAAGCAGAATCCATGGGGTTGGCTAGCCGTCTATACCACCGCTGCTCGAGCTGCCGGGGCGTCCGAAGACATGATGACCGCGTACTTACCCATTGTCCTTGGGCAAGACGCGCTGCAATGGCTGCGACATCTACCCCGACACTGCATCGACGTCTGGGGCGACTTCAGTCGACGCTTCACCGCCAACTTCCAGTCTCTCTCCGACAAGCCGGCGCAACCGTGGGACCTCAAATCCATCAAGCGCCGGGGGGACGAGACTCTCCGGTCGTACCTCAAAAGGTTTCAGACCATGAGAAATCGTATCCCCGAGGTCACGGAGGCGGCCGTGATCGAGGACTTCTATAGAGGATCCAATGACTCGGTTTTCGTCCGAGCCATACTACAGAGGGCACCGACTACCTCCGAGGAGCTGTTCCGGGAAGCCGACCTCTACATCACCGCCGACGAGCGAGCCTAGGACCTCATCGGAGGAGCAAAGCCCCCACCGGCAGCACCACGACGCGACACGAACCAGCAACCCGACAAACGATGGGAGAAGAGGCCTCGCGAAGAAGTGCACGCCGCCGGACCACCTGCCTCTCGCGCCCGAGGAGGACCTCGTGGAGGCGAACGCACGTTGGACGACATCCTCGACGCCCAGTGCCCGTACCACAAGGACATGCGCCACACTCTTCGTAATTGCCGAGACTTCAAGCATTCCGTTGGACACGGCCGACCCTTCCAACCTCTACGTCCTCCTCCGCTGTGGGGAGGACCAGATGAACCACGACAACCCCATCGGCAGGAGGAGGGAGGAGGAGGAGCTTTCCCACGCGTTGACAGGGAGGTCAACGTCATCTTCGGCGGACACGGATCGCAGGAGAACAGAAGACAGCAAAAGCTCAACGATCGCCAGATACTGGTGGCGACCACCGGCCCTCCCGCCCCATACCGGTGGTCGGAGCACCCGATCACCTTCACTCGGGCAGATCAATGGCTCAACTTCGACTATCCAGGCAAATACCCGCTTCTCGTCGATCCGGTGATCCGAGATAGCCGGGTGAAGAAGGTGTTAGTGGACGGGGGGAGCAGCATCAACGTCACCTTCCCCCGGACACTCCAAGGCTTGGGAGTTCACCTCAAAGAGCTCCACGAGTCAGACACTCCTTTCTTCGGCATCGTGCCGACGGAAGGGGAATACCCGCTGGGCCACATCTACATGCCAGTCACCTTCGGAACTCCGGAGAACTACAGAACCGAGTTCCTGAGGTTTGAAGTGGCGAACTTCGACTGCGGGTACAACGCCATCATCGGGAGGCCTGGATTGGCCAAGTTCATGGCCATTCCGCATTACACATACATGATACTAAAGATGCTAGGACCGCAAGGGATCATAACCGTGCGCGCCGACTTCCAAGGCGCCGCAGTGTGTTTCCGAGTGGCTATTCAAGCAGCCCTCACCGCCAAGCCATCGACGGCTCCCTCCACACTGGCGAACTCTAAGCCTGAGGAGGACCTCGCAGTACCGGCAAGCGAAGCTCAGACCGCGACCTCTATGCGGCCGACTGAAGAAACCAAGAGAATCAACCTGGGGTTCGCTGATGAGTGCAAGACGGCTGTCATCAGCTCCAGCCTGGATAACAAATAGGAAAGCGCGCTCGTCCGGTTTCTGCAAGATAAC
The DNA here is from genome assembly GCA_029449295.1 of Zea luxurians. NCBI lineage: Eukaryota > Viridiplantae > Streptophyta > Magnoliopsida > Poales > Poaceae > Zea > Zea luxurians. The sequence goes on along the minus strand of JAOPSE010000349.1, from coordinate 548,491 downwards.
CGAGATGTATTCGCATGGCAACCTGCGGATATGCCGGGAGTCCCAAGAGAACTGGCCGAGCACAAACTGAAGGTTTATCCCCAGGCAAGGCCGATTCGGCAAAAATTACGTCGTTTCACGCCCGACAAGAGAGAGGCCATTCGCACTGAGTTAGCTCGCTTGGTCGCGGCTAGATTCATTAAAGAAGTGTTACATCCCGAGTGGTTAGCCAACCCTGTTCTTGTACTCAAAAAGAATAAAGTGGATTGGCGCATGTGTGTTGATTATACTGATCTCAACAAACACTGTCCGAAGGATCCTTTCGGGCTCCCGAGGATAGATCAGGTGGTGGACTCCACCGCTGGATGTTCTATGCTGTCTTTCCTAGATTGCTATTCTGGATACCATCAGATTAGTCTAGCAAAGGAAGATGAAGAAAAAACGGCATTCATTACTCCGTTTGGTGCTTTCTGTTATACCTCCATGCCGTTTGGCCTCAAAAACGCTGGAGCAACTTACCAGAGAGCCATTCAAACATGCTTAGTCGATCACTGGGGCAAGCGTGTGGAAGCCTACATGGATGATGTGGTAATCAAAACATAGGACTCAAACAACTTCATTGAAGACTTGCAACTGGTTTTCAGCAGTCTAAGGCGGTATAGATGGAAGCTTAATCCCGAGAAATGTGTTTTCAGGGTACCAGCCGGAAAGTTGCTCGGGTTTATCGTCAGCCACCGGGGAATTGAGGCTAATCCAGATAAGATTGAAGCTATCATGAAGATGGAAGCACCTCGATCGCAGAAGAAGGTTCAGCGACTTACTGGATGTATGGCAGCTCTAAGCAGATTTATATCCAGGCTAGGAGAAAAAGGTTTGCCATTTTACAAGTTACTCAAGAAGGTGGATAAATTTCAATGGACTTCAAAAGCACAAGAAGCTCTGAAAAAATTCTTGACAACACCACCAGTACTGAAACCACCCCGGCGAGCTACGTCAACTCAACCAGCTGAAGATTTGCTACTGTATATCTCTTGCACGACTCACGTGGTAAGCACCGCGTTGGTAGTCGAGCGAATAGAAGAAGGACATGCCTATCCAGTACAACATCCTGTCTACTTCATTAGTGAAGTCCTAGGCCCCTCGAAGAAAAAGTACCCTCAAGTTCAGAAGCTATTATACGCAGTACTTCTAACTACCCGCAAGCTGCGTCACTACTTTGACGACCACAAAGTCATAGTAGTTACAAGTTTTCCAATAGGGGATATTCTTCACAACAAGGAAGCCATCGGTCGAATAGCCAAATGGGCCTGTGAGCTGGGATCTCATAACATCGAGTTCCGACCTCGCACTGCCATCAAAACTCAAGCACTGGTTGATTTCGTATCAGAGTGGACTGAACAGCAAGTACCAGACAACCCGGAGACTACAGAAGTATGGCGAATGTATTTTGATGGCTCACTGAAGCTGCAGGGAGCAGGAGCAGGGATTCTCTTCACTGCACCTGGAGGCGAACACCTCAAGTACGCCCTCCAGTTGCTATTCCCAGCCTCCAACAATGCAGCCGAGTATGAAGCTTTGATCCATGGATTGAACATTGCCATATCGTTGGGCGTCAAAAGATTAATGGTATACGGAGACTCTCTGGTAGTCATCAGTCAGATAAACAAGGAGTGGGATTGCTCAAGCGATTCAATGGGAAAATACTGCACTGCCGTCCGAAAGCTGGAAGATAAATTCGAGGGTCTGGAATTTCATCATGTAGAAAGAGATCAGAACACAGCAGCCGATGTACTGTCCAAGCTAGGGTCTAGTCGAACTCAGGTCCCACCCGGAGTTTTCGTGCAAGAAATTCTGCAGCCAAGTATCTCAATGGATCAAACAGAAGAGTGCAACATCATAGATCAACCCGAGTCAGACCCTAATGACTGGAGAAGGCCGATCATTAAGTATATAAAGAATGAAGAAGAACCAGACGACAGAAATTCAGCAGAGCGCATTGCAAGACAGTCGGCTCACTATACACTTATTGGGGAGACATTATACAGAAGGGGTGCATCAGGCGTCTTCATGAGGTGTATTCTCCCGTCCACTGGGAAGCAACTTCTGGAGGAAGTCCATGCTGGGCAATGTGGAATACATGCAGCCTCCAGAACATTAGTCGGGAAGGTCTTCAGGTCAGGATTCTATTGGCCAACAGCAAAGAACGATGCAGCCGAGTTAGTTCAGAGGTGTGAAGCCTGCCAATACTTGTCAAGGCAACAACACATGCCAGCACAGCAACTGCAGACCATACCAGTAACTTGGCCTTTCGCATGCTGGGGACTGGATATGATTGGACCTTTCAAGAAAGCTCAAGGGGGATACACTCATGTATTGGTAGCAATTGACAAATTCACTAAATGGATAGAGTTCAAGCCCATTGCCTCTTTAACCTCTGCTAAGGTCGTGGAATTCATACAAGACATAATATTCAGATTCGGGATACCAAATAGCATCATAACTGATTTAGGATCCAACTTCACAAGTTCAGAATTCTTTGACTTCTGCGAGCAAAAGAGCATTCAGATCAAGTATGCATCTGTAGCCCATCCAAGAGCCAACGGGCAAGTTGAGCGAGCCAACGGGATGATATTGGATGCACTCAGGAAAAAGGTCTTCGATAAGAATGAAAAATTCGCAGGAAAGTGGATAAGGGAATTACCCTATGTCGTTTGGAGCCTAAGAACCCAACCTAGCCGAGCTCTGCATGGAAACACTCCTTTCTTCATGGTCTATGGGTCGGAGGCAGTGCTACCTGCTGATCTCAAGTTTGGGGCGCCAAGGCTGATCTTTGAAAGCATAGCAGAAGCTGAGGTCACCAGGCTGGAGGACATAGATGTACTTGAGGAGGAACGGCTAAACGCAGTAATCCAATCAGCAAGGTACCAGCAGACTGTAAGGCGCTATCACGACAAGGCTGTGCGACAACGATCCTTCTCAGTAGGAGATCTCATCCTCCGCCGAATTCTAACGGGGGAGGGACGACACAAGTTATCACCCTTATGGGAAGGACCCTTCGTGGTAGCAGAAGTCACTCGGCCCGGATCATATCGCCTCACTCAGATGGATGGCACAGAAGTTGGGAACTCCTGGAACATAGAACACCTCAGAAAGTTTTATCCCTAGCTGTATCTCAAAACTGCTGAAATGATGATGTACTCTGTAAAGTGGAAATATGTCATCAGTAAAAAAGAGGTTTCAAGGATACTCAGTTCATTTACGATTGACTTGCACTCTTATTTAACTCAGGGTGACCACTATGCCCTGCTAACGGAGCAATCGACTTAAGTCGGCAGCGACTTAAGGCGGTGCAACATGCTCACGCTTACTTAACTCAGGGTGACCACTATGCCCTGCTAACGGAGCAATCGACTTAAGTCGGCAGCGACTTAAGGCGGTGCAACATTCTCACGCTTACTAAACTCAGGGTGATCACTATGCCCTGCTAACGGAGCAATCGACTTAAGTCGGCAATGACTTAAGGCGGTGCAACATGCTCACGCTTACTTAACTCAGGGTGACCACTATGCCCTGCTAACGGAGCAATCGACTTAAGTCAGCAGCGACTTAAGGCGGTGCAACATGCTCACGCTTACTTAACTCAGGGTGACCACTATGCCCTGCTAACGGAGCAATCGACTTAAGTCGGCGACGACTTAAGGCGGTGCAACACGCTAACGCTTACTTAACTCAGGGCGACCACTATGACCTACTAACGGATCAATTGACTTAAGTTGGCAACAACTTAAGACCGGTGCAACATGCTCGCGCCTATGTAATTCAGGGGATGACTTCTATATCCCGCAAACAAATTTCATAATCATCATGCGTCATTACTGCCAACTCACGAACTAATAAATTCTGATACAATGAGAGAGTAATTATGTCATTTCGAATGATAAACTGATGTCCTCTAACAAATACTCGATCATGCTAACCGCGCGCTCGGAGCACGCAAAATGTTTCTCTATTATACAATGTCTTTCTCAGGAGCGACCGACGAAGAAGGGCGACTCGAGGAATCAGGGGTAGCATTCACGTCAGCCCTTATGTCTTCAGGAACAACCACGCTAGGTCTCCTCATCAAGATTCGTCCCGCCCGAATAGCCTTGTCCAGGGCTTTGTCGCGCTGGGCCTTGAGAGTAACAGAAGTTTCTTCAGCGGCTTTAGCAGCCAGTCGAGCAGTCTCTAACTCCTGGGCAACGGATTTTTTGGAAGCTCGGAGTTCTTTGATAATAGCATCCTTTGCTGATATCAACTGCTTGAGCCGGGTTACCTCATCCATGGATTCCTGCAGCTTGCGACGTTGGAGGTCTAATTCTTCCATGGTGAAGCGATGACTTCTCTCCAAGATAGTCAGCGAATTGCTAGAATCACGATACAACCTGTCAAGATTGTCACGAGAAGCAGCAAGGATACGCTTTTCTTCCTGCGAGCAAAAGTCAGTTCCTTCAAAAACCAAGCAAGTAATAGGAGCACAGCAAGGCAAGGCACAGTTTTGTATATTACCTTTTCAGAATCAAGCTGAGCATGAAGGGAAGAATTCAGGGCATTGGCGTCATCTAAAGCAGCAGAAACTTGACCCAGTTCAATTTGGCCCTGAGAGTACTTCTCCTCAAAATCAGTGCACTGCTGAGCCAATTCAGCCAGATCTCGGGAGTGTTTTTCCTCAAGAATTGAAATCTGCCGAGTCACTCCTAACGAGAGATAATCAAACAAAATGGGGTCAGAAGGTAAGGCAGTCCACAGCGAAGGCAGAGAGAAGCAAAAAAGCACTAACCAGCGTTGGTTGCCTCCAATTCAGAGACGCGACGTTGAAGTGACACCGGATTCCAACATGCAAGAGATGAAGCTACCTCTGGGGTGGAAGCACCCTGAAGCCTCAGCTGGCTAGCCATCCCATCCACCAAAGCCTAATGAGGAAAACAGACGAGTGTGACGACAGCAGTTTAGGCAATGTAAAAGTCAAGTTAAAATACATCACAGTACCTGGAGGTTGGAGAAGAACGAAGGGATTCCCAAATCAGGAGAAATCAGTTGATAAGCAGATGTAAAGCCACCACCCGGAGCATTTTGCAACGAATCAGCAGAGATCAATTCAGTACCTTCAACAGAGCCCAACACTCGGTCAGCAGGGACGCTGCCCTCTAAAGCGATTCCCTGATCCAAACTCTGGGCTACCACCATACAGCCAGAGTGTGGAGGAGATCCCACGTGAACGTCCATGGAGGTACAGGAAGGAGACCCTGCTCGGGCATCCTCGGGGGCTGGGTCATAGTTAGCACTGCCCATTTGAGCCGGATCATCCCCGGCAGCACCCTCAGGGGCTGGGCAGTGGCTTACACTCTCCACCTGAGCTAAGTCATCCCCGGCGACACCCTCGGGGGCTGGGCATGTGACAGCACCACTCTTGAGGTCCAAGCTCTCTGCAGTAACCACTTCTAAGGTTGATGGGCCCTCATCTACCTCCATGGGACCAGGACGATTCAAGTGAGTCTCCCAGCCCTCAAGATTGCGCTCTAAGGTCGATGAGGCACGGGATGACCCCAACCCAGCATCGGGCACATCAGCACAAGCCTCCATTGCACCATCATCCACTGGCTCCGATAACAAGTCCTCTGGAACCATATCCTCAAGAGTTTGATCAAAGTTGGCCAGAGACAGTTCTTGTAGACCAATGAGGGCAGACAAAGCAGGAGAGGGAACTCCACTACTCTCACCACTGGCGATGAACTGCCGACCGTTCTTTCGAGTTAAATGAACCTCATTCTCTTCCCCCTCGTCATCCACACCGACAACACAAGCAGCACTCCCATTGGGATCAGCAACAGGTGGAGCACCCACATTGGGATCAGTAGCAGTTTGGGTACACCCATTGGGGTCAGCGTCAGTAAGTCCAGTCGCAGGAACTTCTTCAGCAGCAGGAACTGAGGTACCAGCGTCCTCATCAAAACTGGATACTCGCCGGAGGCGTCTTCTTTTCTTCTTTTGCTCATCAGCAGAAGGCTCAGGCTGATTGGTTCGGCTAGGGCGCCTCGGGCAAGTACTGACAGGTTTCTGAACATCCAAAGTTGTATCAACTTCTGGGAGGGGCACCACTGCCAATGTACCAGCAGGAGCAGCGTCGGAAGAATCCTCAGCTAGCAGATCAAGCATGGCATTTATATCTGCATCACTAGGGTTCAGGGGCACCTCAAAATGGACTTGCCGTTCATCATCAGGAATCTCCCAAAGCGAAGCAACCAAAGCACTAACTTCTTCAGCAGAGGGTCGCATTCTAAGGCCCAAATTGCCATCAGTCACAGGTGGATTTGACACGAAAAGGGTGAAGGCTTTGGCAGGAGGCAAGTTCCAGGCTGAGTACGCCACCGGAGCACCAACATTGGACACCTTGCCCCTGAGAATCATTTCCAGTCGGCTCACCAAGTCTGCAGAAGGGATTCTCCTGTTGGTAACCCGAGTTGAGTCGGCTAGCCCTCGATACAGATAAGCTGGGTAGACCCTATCTTTCAGTGGCTGAATGTTCTTGAAAACGAAGTCAGCGACCACAGCTTCAGCAGTTAGACCTCTCTCTTTCAGCAGTCCAACTTCAGCTAGCAACACACCCGCTTCAGCTACCTCCTCATCTGTGGGAGACTCGGTCCAGCTTGGGGTGCGAACGTCTGGCTGTCTTCCCGACCGGGAGGGGAGAGAATTTCCATAATTATCAACTATGAACCACTCTAGACGCCATCCCTTAATACTGTCTTTAAGGGGAATCTCAAGATACTCAGTCTTCCGTCCGTGGCGCATCTCCAAACTGGCACCTCCGACCAACTGATGTTGTCCCCCGGCCATCCCAGGGCGACAATGATACAGGTATTTCCATAAGCCGAAATGCGGCAGCACGCCAAGAAAGGCTTCGCATAAGTGAACGAAGATGGAGATTTGCAGAATTGAGTTAGGGTTCAGATGGGTCAGGTTAATGTGGTAGAAATCAAGGAGACCGTGGAAAAAGGGAGAGATGGGAAGGCCAAGGCCGCGGAGAAGAAAAGGGGCGTAAACTACAGACTCGTGGGTATCCTCTGTCGGGACAGTAGTCCCGTGGCAAGTCCGCCAAGAACAGAGTTCCCGCGGAGGAAGAACCCCGATGGACACGAGGTGGAGGAGTTCAGCTTCGGAAATGATGGACATGTGGTTACCTGCAAAGGGCAACTGGCTGTTGGGATCGATTGGAGGAATCACCACAGCGGACGAGCTCGCGGTCTTCCTCTTAGGCGCCATCTCGATTCTACCAGCGAGCAGAATGGAGGCGAGTGGCGGAGAGGATTCGGAAGCGGGAATGCAAGAACTAGGGCACGGAAAGCAAAGGCGGCTAAAAGCGCAGCTCTTATGGGATATTCTCGAGCCAGATACCGTTTCAAAAAGTGCCCAGTCATCACCCGGCGGTTATTTCCAAAACCAGCGTGCCACGTGGTCACCCGGCAGTTATCCCCAGAACACCAATGCGCCACCTCATCACTCAGCCACCATCCTCAAAGTGGCTCGGGCGGCCTCCAATCACTCGGCGTTGCTTCTAAAACGCTGATTTCGTACTCAGTCGCTCGGCATTACTTCTAAAATGCCGACGTCGACCTCCAATCACTCGGCGTTGCTTCTAAAACGCGGATTTCGTACTCAGTCGCTCGACATTACTTCTAAAATGCCGACGTCGACCTCTAGTCACTCGGCGTTGCCTCTAAAACGCTAATTTCGTATTCAGTTGCTCGGCATTACTTCTAAAATGCTGACTGCCTACCTCCAGTCACTTGGCGTTGCCTCTAAAACGCTGATTTCGTATTCAGTCGCTCGACATTACTTCTAAAATACCGACGTCTACCTCCAGTCACTTGGCGTTGCCTCTAAAACGCTGATTTCGTATTCAGTCGCTCGACATTACTTCTAAAATGCCGACGTCGACCTCCCGTCACTCGGTGTTGCTTCTAAAACGCTGTTTTCAAGTTTAGTTGCTTGGCATTACTTCTAAAATGCCGAAGCCGACCTCCAGTCACTCGAGGTTACTTCTAAAACGTTGATATCACATTCAGTCACTCGGCGTTGCTTCTAAAAACGCAGACACAATCTTCAGTTACTCGGCAGTTACTTCTACAAGCGCTGACACCACTTACAAAGTTACTCGGCAACCATTTCAGAAAACATTAGTTCAATGCTCGAGTATTTCGCTTACTCTTTCAAAGGAATTACACTCACAAGTAAACGGGGAAGTCATCAAAAGAGAAGCCAAACGACATTCTTTCATTCAAAGGGAAGTTAATAAACTTGCAAATCAACTCTTCGCGAGTTGATACTCCCCTACTATTACTACATTACATTACTACTACTACACTACGCTATACTACTCTACATTACCACTACATTATTCTAACTATACTATACTATACTAATATCTAAGAAGACCAGTGGCGTCTAGCCACTGGCCCTGCCCCTGCTGCCGCCGCCGCCCTTGGTGCTGCCCCTGCTGCCGCCGCCGCCCTTGGTGCTGCCCTTGCTGCTGCCGCCCTTGGTGCTGCCCCTGCTACCGCCGCCGTCACCGTCCCTGCTGCCATCGCCGCTGCCCCTACCGCTGCCGCTGCCGTCGCCGTCGCCACCGTCATCGTCGTCGCCGTCGTCGTCGTCGTCGTCGTCCTCGCCGCCGCCATCAGAGTCCTCCTCATCCGAGGAGTACTCCGACTCGTCCGAGCCCTCGAGCCCGGAGCGCTCGATGGCCCGGATGTATGACCAGACTTCCGCGGCTATCCCCTGGGAGTCGTCCGAGTCATCGGACGACGCCGGGGGAGAGACGGGAGCCGGAGTTCCCTCGGACTCGGAGGAGAACTCCTCCTCCGAGTATTCCGAGTCACCGAAATCCTCCGATGGAGGAGTCGGTTCGCACTTGCGCTTGTTGCTCTTGCCCATGGCGGAAGCAGACGGGAGAGAAGAGAAGGAAGCAGTAAAGAACAGCGAAGAGATGTGAAAAAACCAGAGGGGCAACGGCGTTATTTATAGAAGGGAAAAGCAACCGCTCACCTCCAACCGCGGTCACTGAACAGTCGCAAAGCAGTCAATAGGCACTTCCACCCGTCTGGAGACACGTCAGGCGGCTGACGCCGTTTCATGCAACACTACACCCATTGGGACTCCAGTCAACAGCGCAAAGGATATGATTACACTCGCCGTCCCATCACATTACTACTCAGAAGCAGCCGACTAAAACACTCAGCGTACCAAGCCGTCCCTTGCCCACACCCATTGGGGGGGGACGCCCAGGAATTATCAGTATATTTTTCAAAATGGTCACATCTGTGCAGGGCATGCAGTGAATGCCTCAGGACAAAAATGAGATATCAACAAGAGTTAGAGGGAAGCCAAATATAGCCAGTAGAGTGCAAAATATGGTCGACAGACACGACTTGAAGACTAGACAGAGAACGTCCATCGAATGTCCAATCAGTCACAGAGCAAATAAATTACACTACCTAGCAAGATACGGATGGATTGCGAACTTGGCTGCAAAAGACAAAATACATGCTGACCTCTGAAGCATAATATTGATGACATAGCGCGGATGACATCATGCCAACTTTTTTACAAGCAGAAAGGATAATCTTCAGCAAAAGGACATAAAAAGAAGACCTTCGAGTGAATTATCCTCAAAAATCCACTTGAAGGTCGGGGGCTACACCCATTGGGTGCACCTCTGGTGCACCCCATGGATTATCATTCCAAGCCGAGATAGTGCCGATTTCAAAAGCGTGGGACAAGATTAAAAAAGCCAACCCTCAACCAAAATGAGTGAACACAAATGGAAATGATCTCTACTGAAGACCTTCGAGTAGATTATTTTCCAAAATCTACTCGAAGCTCGGGGGCTACACCCATTGGGTGCACCTCTGGTGCACCCAATGAAGTTCAGAATCCTACAAATTGGAATGCCGACCTCTAAGGCACAGGCACGAAACCAGGTTTTGGTCAACGAGTGATCAGAGCAGGAGAAGACAACAGGAAGCCATCTTTCTTCAAATTACCTGTAAGCTGGACCTGGGATCTTCGGGTTGATTACCTCTAAATTAACCCAAAGATCGGGGGCTTGTGGGGGATAGATATCCCCTGGGTCCACTAAAGGAGTAAAGGACCTCACGAAAGGCCCAAGGGCCCAATAAATCGTAAGGTCATTTCTTTCGTGGGCCTGGGGAGAAACAACCAGCGAAGCAGAACGACATGGGGCCGGATTGGTACAAGCCCGGACGGCCCACATCATCGAGCAAATGACCGCAACAAAGATCCGACTTTCCCGCGCTGGAGCCTCCGTGCAACGAAGCCGCGCGGGGATAAGTCGGCGAGGGTTACGTAGGGATAATCTCAAGAGGTTCACTATCTTTTAGCTACTTGTTGCTATCTTATCCACGTGTACTGCCCCACGGTCGAGTATATAAGGCCTAGGGGGCACCCCTTCAGATCGATCGACACTTTACTTAGCCACCCACATCAACTCTCTGTATTCTCAATCCAGAGAGCTCTCTTGTAACCACATTCACCAAGCATACTCACCAGGACGTAGGGTGTTGCGCATCTCTAAGTGGCCCGAACCTGTAAACCTCGTCCACTGTCCCTCGTGCGATTTGCACAAACCATTTTGCTACAGTTGTCGACACCGTCCTACTCCTAAAACACCTTGAGGGGCAACCCCGGGTGTGCGGTCGGACCCAAAACACCGACAATGATTTATGGAAGATCTATGTGATTCAACTATTAAACTATATTATAAGTACATCAAATGAGAGAATCTCTTATAAACAATTAACTCAACCCTTAATCTAAGTCATTAATTGATTAAAGATCATCTAGTCAAATTATAACCATAAGATCAGAATTAATATTAAGGAAGTTAATCCAATAGACACAGATTATTCCAATTAGTTACCTAATTATAAAAGTAGGGGATATCATATAATAAATGTTGCTACTACGCAGTAAATATTTATACGAAGCTAACGCAACTGGAACGAGTCAATTTGGAATTAAAACGAAGAAGTTATGTATTTCCAAAGTCCGTATGTGCTTGCTACAAAATTAATTGAGTATTCAAATCTAGTATGGGTTTCATCTTAAAATAGTGTTACTAAGTAATGGACAATGTTAATACAAAATTATAGGAACTGGAATGGACTAAAAAGGATTAGATATGAATTTTCTATGATTTATTTAAGTTCTGCAATTATTTTTATACTCAAAATTGATTTCTAAATCTCTTTTTCCTGTTTTCTTTAATTCCTGGACCGCACACATAATTCCATAGTAGTTCTGGGTTCTATTCATAAATTCCAGGGCCTCGCTGTAATGGTTTCTTTATGGTCGAGGACGACAGGTTTATTTGCTAGTTTTACGAGGGCTCTAATGCAAAGTCGCCAAGTCGAAAGGGTATCTGCGAATATCGACCGTCAGATCTAAACCAACGGCCAGGATTAGGTTCCCCCTTTAAATCGAACCGGTATGCTATGTGAATCATCGGATCAGACTTCAACGGCCCGTATTTAAAGCCCCACACAATGATTCCCTCACGCTAGATCATGATTGAACGAACCAGATTGGTTCCACTTAATCGGTACGTGTGGGCCAATCCTAGCCGCTGATTAGGATCCAATGGCCAGAATACTCCCCCAGTCCTCAGGTCGCCTGGTGTCGGGGACCATAATTAGGGGTACCCTCAATACGCCTAATTCTCAGCTGGTAACCCCCATCAGCATAAAGCTGCAAAGGCCTGATGGGTTTGATTAAGTCAGGGATCAGTCCATACGAGTGACTTGACCACGCCACGCCCGAGCCTAGCCTCGGGCGAGGGCAGCCGACCCTGAGATGACTCCGTCTCGCCTGAGGTCTCCTCTTTCACGGCAGACGCATCTCCGGCTCGCCCTAGGCCCCGCCTCCGATAAGGAGAAACCCTGACTAAATCACCGCGCCAACCGACCGAGTCACCGGGGCGTTTAACGCAAAAGGTAAGACCCACGGGCGACCAGACTTCGCCAGAGGTGCCATAGGAGACTCCGCCCGACCCAGGGCTCGGACTCGGGCTAAGGCCCCGGAAGACGGCGAACTCCGCTCCGCCCGACCCAGGGCTCGGACTCGGGCTAAGGCCCCGGAAGACGGCGAACTCCGCTCCGCCCGACCCAGGGCTCGGACTCGGGCTAAGGCCCCGGAAGACGGCGAACTCCGCTCCGCCCGACCCAGGGCTCGGACTCGGGCTAAGGCCCCAGAAGACGGCGAACTCCGCTCCGCCCGACCCAGGGCTCGGACTCGGGCTAAGGCCCCGGAAGACGGCGAACTCCGCTCCGCCCGACCCAGGGCTCGGACTCAGGCTAAGGCCTCAGAAGACGGCGACCTCCGCCTCGCCCGACCCAGGGCTCGGACTCCGCCTCGGCCTCTGCCGAATAATCTCCGCCTCGCCCGACCCAGGGCTCGGACTCTATCTCTGTCTTGCAGGACGGACTCGGCCTCGGCCTCGGAGGAGCCTCCACGACGCCCGACCTAGGACACGAGACCGCCACGTCAACAGGAAGCGTCATCATCACCCTACCCTAAGCCGACTTGGGTCGCAGAGAACAAGACCGGCGTCCCATCTGGCCAGCTATGCCAGATAGGCAATGATGGCGCCCCGCTAGATCATGACGACGGCGGCTCCCAGCTCCCTTACGAAAGCAGGAGAACGTCAGCAAGGACCCAGCCACCTCGACAGCTGTCCCCCCGTCCGGCTCCGTTACTCCTCCAACAGCCACGACGCCACACCAACAGGGTGCCACGATCTCTCCGGCTGCCACCTGGGCATGTACATAGGGCGCTAGCTCTCCCTCGCTAGACACGTAGCACCTTGCTACACCCCCATCTTGTACACCTGGACCCTCTCCTTACGATTATAAAAGGAAGGGCCAGGGCCTTCTTAGAGAAGGTTGGCCTCGCGAGGACGAAGGGCAGGGGCAGGCACTCTTTCTCTCAGGGCCGCTCTCTCCCCTCACCTCGTGCGGACGCTTGTAACCCCCTACTGCAAGCGCACCCGACCTGGGCGCGGGACGAACACGAAGGCCGCGGGAATTTCTCCGACTCCCTCACGACCCGGCTCCGGCCATCGACCCTCTCTCTCTCTCTCTCTGTTCCCCCCTTCGCGCTCGCTCCACGCGCTCGACCCATCTGGGCTGGGGCACGCGGCACTCTCACTCGTCGGCTCGGGGACCCCCCGGTCTCGGAACGCCGACAGTTGGCGCGCCAGGTAGGGGCACGCTGCGTGTTGACGTTCGATTTCCCGTCAAGCTCCAGATGGGCAGTCTCCAACAACCTCTTCAACCCGGGACGGTGCTCCGTTTCGGGAACCTCGAGTTCATGTCTCTCGATGGCGACTACGACATGATACTCCTTCCACCGCCGCGCGACGACGACATTGGTGGCGGACAGCCCGCTCGCCGGCGGCGGAATCGACGACGTCTTTCCCGCGTTGGGGAAGGACAACGTTCGAGCTCGCCCCATCCTCTCCCTCGCCATCGGAGGAGGAGGAGGCGGGGCAACCGGGGCCGAGCGGGAGGCCGCGCTCCGACGGCTGTCGAGCAAATCGACATCCCCGGCGCCCCAGCGGAGGACACGCCAAGCGTCGCCCTCGCGTTCGAGGCAAACGCGAGCGCCATCCCCCCGCAACACGTCGACCCCGAGCAAGTGGACGACGCCAGCACGCTCACGGAGGGCCTGCAGGACGTCGCCCTCGCACCAAAGACGACGACGCGGTCAGCCCCCGACACGACTTCATCGCTCCTCGTCGACGAAAAGGTACCGACTGCTCCCCATCTTTCGTTATTTCGACTCGGCCTCAGCCCGCCTGGCGACTTCGCTTTGGCGGGCACTCACATTGAGGCGAGTGCAACCTCTCTGGGGTTTCCTGTGCGGTCGCCTTGGGACCGATTGACGGGTGTCTCGACCTACGGACCCTCTGGGTCCGAGGAAGATGACGACCCCAGCATCTGCTGGGATTTCTCCGGATCTGGCAACCCTAGTGCCATGCAGGACTTTATGACCGCATGTGACTACTGCCTCTCCGACTGTTCCGACGGCAGCCGCAGCCTTGGCGACAAGGACTGCGGCCCGAGTCGCGAATGTTTCCACATCGAGCTAGGGGATCCCTCCGGAGGCGGCTGTCTTGGCATGCCGGAGGATGGTGATCCCCCTAGGCCAGCGCCTCGCGCCGACATCCCGCGGGAGCTAGCTGTGGTCCCCGTTCCGGCGGGGGGTCACGACCCACAGCTCGAGCAAGTCTGCGGGGCGCAGGCCGGGTTCGATGAAGGAGCAGGAGCGCTCGAGGCAATCCGCCAGAACATCGGGCAGGTATGGGCGAGCCAACCCCCGGCCGGAGGAATACGTCACCTGCCCCAAGGTCTCCAGCACCGCATCGCCAACGATGCCAGGGACAAACCGCCACCCGCATCCGGCGGGACTGGCCAGGACCTGGTCGCTGCAGCAATGCTCCTCCGCGCGATGCCGGAGTCATCAACCTCCGAGGGTCGGCGAATTCAGGGAGAACTCAAACATCTCCTGGAAGGCGCTGCGGCCCGGCGGGCCGAGAGCTCTGCCTCCCGCAGGCAGGGATACCCCTCGGAACCTCGAGCCGCGACTTCCCGACTCACGCGGGAAGCCTCGGCCTTCACCGGGCGCACGCGCAACACCGCGCCTGCGGCCCCGGGCCACCTCGGCGTCGAGCACCCTCATCGCGACCGTCGGGCACGCCTCGATGAAAGGGTGCGCCGAGGCTACCACCCCAGGTGTGGGGGACGTTACGACAGCGGGGAGGATCGAAGTCCCTCGCCCGAACCACCCGGTCCGCAGGTCTTTAGCCGAGCCATTCGGCGGGCGCCGTTTCCGCCCCGATTCCGACCCCCGACTACTATCACGAAGTACTCGGGGGAAACGAGACCGGAATTATGGCTTGCGGACTACCGCCTGGCCTGTCAGCTGGGTGGGACGGACGATGACAACCTCATCATCCGAAACCTCCCCCTGTTTCTCTCCGACACCGCTCGTGCCTGGTTGGAGCACCTGCCCCCGGGGCAGATTTCCAACTGGGAGGATCTGGTCCAGGCTTTCGCCGGGAACTTCCAGGGCACGTACGTGCGCCCCGGGAATTCCTGGGACCTCCGAAGCTGTCGGCAACTGCCGGGAGAGTCCCTTCGGGACTACATCCGGCGGTTCTCGAAGCAGCGCACCGAGCTGCCTAACATCACCGACTCCGATGTCATCGGCGCGTTCCTCGCCGGCACCACCTGCCGCGACCTGGTGAGCAAGCTGGGTCGCAAGACCCCCACCAGGGCGAGCGAGCTGATGGACATCGCCACCAAGTTCGCCTCCGGCCAGGAGGCGGTAGAGGCCATCTTCCGAAAGGACAAGCAGCCCCAGGGCCGCCCGTCGGAAGATGCTCCCGAGGCGTCCACTCCACGCGGCGCCAAGAAGAGAGGCAGGAGGAAGTCGCAAGCGAAACGCGACGTTCCCGATGCAGACCTTGTCGCCGCCGCCGAGCGCAAGAACCCTCGGAAGCCCCCCGGAGGTGCAAACCTCTTCGACAAGGCACTCAAGGAGACGTGCCCCTACCATCAGGGGCCCGTCAAGCATACTCTCGAAGAGTGCGTCATGCTTCAGCGTCACTTCCATCGGGCCGGGCCACCCACAGAGGGTGGCAGGGCTCACGACGACGACAAAAGGGAGGATCGCCAAGCAGGAGAGTTCCCAGAGGTCCGCGACTGCTTCATGATCTACGGAGGGCATACGGCAAACGCCTCGGCTCGGCATCGTAAGCAAGAGCGTCGGGAGGTCTGCTCGGTGAAGGTGGCGGCACCAGTCTACCTAGACTGGTCCGACAAGCCCATCACCTTCGACCGAGACGACCACCCCGACCACGTGCCGAGCCCGGGGAAGTACCCGCTCATCGTCGATCCCGTCATCGGCGACGTCAGGCTCACCAAGGTCCTGATGGATGGAGGCAGCTGCCTCAACATCATCTACGTCGAGACCCTCAGGCTCCTGCGCATCGACCTGTCGTCTGTCCGAGCAGGCGCTGCGCCCTTCCACGGGATCATTCCCGGGAGGCGCGTCCAGCCCCTCGGACAGCTCGACCTCCCTGTCTGCTTCGGAACACCCTCCAACTTCCGAAGGGAGACTTTGACGTTCGAGGTGGTCGGGTTCCGAGGAACCTACCACGCAGTGTTGGGAAGGCCATGCTACGCGAAGTTCATGGCCATCCCCAACTACACCTACCTGAAGCTCAAGATGCCGGGCCCCAACGGGGTCATCACTGTCGGCCCCACGTACAAACACGCCTTCGAATGCGATGTGGAGTGCGTGGAGTACGCCGAGGCCCTCATTGCCGACCTGGAAAGCCTCTCCCGAGAGGTGCCGGACGTGAAGCGGCATGCCGGCAACTTCGAGCCAGCGGAGACGGTTAAGACCGTCCCCCTCGACCCCAGTGGCGACACCTCCAAGCAGATCCGGATCGGTTCCGGGCTCGACCCCAAATAGGAAGCAGTGCTCGTCGACTTTCTCCGCGCAAACGCCGACGTTTTCGCGTGGAGTCCCTCGGACATGCCCGGCATACCGAGGGAAGTCGCCGAGCACTCGCTGGATATTCGGGCCGGGGCCCGACCGGTCAGACAACCTCTGCGCCGATTCGACGAAGAAAGGCGCAGGGTGATAGGCGAGGAGGTCCACAAGCTGATGGCAGCAGGGTTTATCAAAGAGGTATTCCATCCCGAATGGCTTGCCAACCCTGTGCTTGTGAGGAAAAAAGGGGGGAAATGGCGGATGTGTGTAGACTACACTGGTCTCAACAAAGCATGTCCGAAGGTCCCTTACCCTCTGCCTCGCATCGATCAAATCGTGGACTCCACTGCAGGGTGCGAAACCCTGTCTTTCCTCGATGCTTACTCAGGGTATCATCAAATCAAGATGAAAGAGTCCGACCAGCTCGCGACTTCTTTCATCACGCCCTTCGGCATGTACTGTTACATCACAATGCCGTTCGGTTTGAGGAACGCGGGTGCAACTTACCAGCGGTGCATGAACCATGTGTTCGGCGAACACATTGGTCGCACGGTCGAGGCCTACGTCGATGACATCGTAGTCAAGACGAGGAAAGCCTCCGACCTTCTCTCCGACCTCGAACTGACATTCCGGTGTCTCAAGGCGAAGGGCGTCAAGCTCAATCCCGAGAAGTGCGTCTTCGGGGTGCCCCGAGGCATGCTCTTGGGGTTCATCGTCTCCGAGCGGGGCATCGAAGCCAACCCGGAGAAGATCGCAGCGATCACAAACATGGGGCCCATCAAAGACTTAAAAGGCGTATAGAGGGTCATGGGATGCCTCGCGGCCTTGAGCCGTTTCATCTCGCGCCTCGGCGAAAGAGGCCTGCCCCTGTACCGCCTCTTAAGAAAGGCCGAGTGCTTCACTTGGACTCCCGAGGCCGAGGAAGCCCTCGGGAACCTGAAAACGCTCCTCACCCAGGCGCCCATCTTGGTACCCCCAGCTGGTGGGGAAACCCTCCTGGTCTACGTCGCCGCAACCACTCAGGTGGTCAGCGCCGCGATCGTAGTCGAAAGGCAGGAAGAGGGGCATGCTTTGCCCGTTCAGAGGCCAGTCTAATTCGTCAGCGAAGTGCTGTCCGAGACCAAGATCCGCTACCCACAAGTCCAGAAGCTGCTATATGCAGTTATCCTGACGAGGCGAAAGCTGCGACATTACTTCGAGTCCCATCCGGTGACTGTGGTGTCATCCTTCCCCCTGGGGGAGATCATCCAGTGCCGGGAAGCCTCGGGACGGATCGCGAAGTGGGCGGTGGAAATCATGGGCGAGGCGATCTCGTTCGCCCCTCGGAAGGCCATCAAGTCCCAGGTACTGGCGGATTTCGTAGCCGAATGGGTCGATACCCAGTTGCCAACGGCTCCGATCCAGCCAGAGCTCTGGACCATGTTTTTCGACGGGTCGCTGATGAAGACGGGAGCTGGCGCGGGCCTGCTTTTCGTCTCGCCCCTCGGAAAACACCTGCGCTATGTGCTCCGCCTCCATTTCCCGGCGTCCAACAATGTGGCTGAGTACGAGGCCCTGATCAACGGGTTGCGAATCGCCATCGAACTAGGGGTTCGACGCCTCGATGCGCGCGGCGACTCGCAGCTCATCATCGACCAAGTCATGAAGAACTCCCACTGCCGCGACCCGAAGATGGAGGCTTAATGCGAAGAGGTTCGACGCCTGGAAGACAAGTTCTACGGGCTCGAACTTAACCACATCGCCCGGCGCTACAACGAGACTGCGGACGAGCTGGCGAAGATAGCCTCGGGGCGAACGACGGTTCCCCCGGACGTCTTCGCCCGGGATCTGCACCAACCCTCCGTCAAGATAGGCGACGCGCCCGAGCCCGAGGCACCCTCGGCCTCGTCCGAGGTAACCTCGGCCCAGCCCGAGCCATCCTCGGCTCAACCCGAGGAACCCTCGGAGCCCGAGGGCGAAGCGCTGCACGTCGAGGAGGAGCAGAACGGGGTCGTGCCAGATCAGGATTGGAAGACCCCGTACCTGCAATATCTTCGCCGAGGAGAACTGCCCCTCGACCGAGCCGAGGCTCGGCGGGTAGCGCGACGAGCAAAATCGTTCATCCTGCTGGGCGATGAGAAGGAGCTCTACCACCGCAGCCCCTCGGGCATCCTCCAGCAATGCATCTCCATCGCCGAGGGTCAGGACCTCCTGCAGGAAATACACTCGGGGGCTTGCGGTCATCATGCAGCACCTCGAACCCTCGTTGGGAATGCTTTCCGCCAAGGCTTTTACTGGCCAACGGCGGTGGCTGACGCCACTAGAATTGTCCGCGCCTGCGAAGGGTGCCAATTCTATGCGAAACAGACCCACCTGCCCGCTCAGGCTCTGCAGACGATACCCATCACTTGGCCCTTCGCTGTGTGGGGTCTGGACCTCGTCGGCCCACTGCAGAAGGCGCCCGGGGGCTACACGCACCTGCTGGTCGCCATCGACAAATTCTCCAAGTGGATCGAGGTCCGACCCCTAAACAGCATCAGGTCCGAGCAGGCGGTGGCGTTCTTCACCAACATCATCCATCGCTTCGGGGTCCCGAACTCCATCATCACCAACAATGGCACCCAGTTCACCGGCAAAAAATTCTTGGATTTTTGCGAGGATCACAACATCCGGGTGGACTGGGCCGCCGTAGCTCACCCCATGTCGAATGGGCAAGTGGAACGTGCCAATGGCATGATTCTACAAGGGCTCAAGCCTCGGATTTACAACAACCTCAACAAGTTCGGCAAGCGAAGGATGAAGGAACTCCCCTCGGTGGTCTGGAGCCTGAGGACGACTCCAAGCCGAGCCACGGGTTTCACGCCGTTCTTCCTGGTCTACGGGGCCGAGGCAATCCTACCCACGGACCTGGAATACGGCTCCCCGAGGACGAGGGCTTACAACGAAGAAAGCAACCAAGCCAGCCGAGAAGACTCGCTGGACCAGCTGGACGAGGCTCGGGACAGGGCCTTACTACACTCGGCGCGGTATCAGCAGTCCCTGCGACGCTACCACGCCCGAGGGGTCCGACCCCGAGAACTCCAGGTGGGCGATCTGGTGCTTCGGCTGCGGCAAGACGCCCGAGGGAGGCACAAGCTCACGCCCCCCTGGGAGGGGCCGTTCATCATCGCCAAAGTTCTGAAGCCCGGAACGTACAAGCTGGCCAACAGTCAAGGCGAGGTCTACGGCAACGCTTGGAACATCCAACAGCTACGTCGCTTTTACCCTTAAGATGTTTCCAAGTTGTTCATCTACCTCGCACCCACGCAAAGTTTAGTCAACAAGGAAGGGTCGGCCTCGCCTCGGCAAAGCCCGACCCTCCCTCGGGGGCTAAAAGGGGGTTAACCCCCTCTGCGTCAAAATTTTCCTCGAACAAAAAACCTCTTTCACCAGAACATCTTTCGTGCTTTTTGACTACTTCGGAAAGTGGGTCCTGGAAACGACGGGGTACACGTAAGCAGTCAAGGCTGACCGAGCCGAGGGACTCCTACGCCTCCGGGATACGGATACCTCACTCATCACCTTCTGCGATAAGTAACTCGCGCTCGGATAAAGTGACTCCGCGGATCGAATGAGTCTTTACGTACGGAAGCTCTTCTGTTGAAGCAGGTTCTTCGAGCCTTCTCGACTGAGTCAGTGATAGGGCCTCATGGATGGGTAAAAGTACGCGTAAGCGGCGAGGCCGACCGAGCCGAGGGACTCCCACGCCTCCGGGATACGGATACCTCACTCATCACCTCCCGCGAGAAGCAACTCTTGCTCGCACTAGCATCCCTGCTACCGACAAAAAGTCCAGATACTCGAAACAAGAGGAAAAGAGACACAGCTTTATAACGCAACAAGGGTGTGTGTTCCGGCCTCAACGGCCGCACAAGGCCCACGCTACAAGACGACTTGACCCTGCAGGCGCGGATCTTGACGATGGAAGAGGGCGACGACACCCTCGGCATCAACAGCACCTTCGGCAAGGCCCGACCTAGCCTCGGGCGGCGACGCGGTCCGAGGGCCTCCGATCCGAGGGACGACGTCGTCACCGCGCTTGAGCAATCTCCGCCAGAGACTTCCCCGAGAACCCGGCCCGAGCGGATGGCTCGGCTGGCCACCTCCGGGGCCTCGGCCGACCACCTTCCGAGGGCGCCAGCACGGTCCAAGGCCTCGGCTAATCAGCTCCGACGCCGATCCTGCCGACAGACAACTCGGCTAGGCCCCGGCCAACCAGGTTTCATTTCCGAGCTAACAACGCCTCTGCTTGTGCTGATATCGCTACCCCTGGCCTCGGCTCGTCGAAGAGCGGCCGAGGGGTCTCTTTAACTAAGCTAGAGGAGCCTCGGACAATAGGTCCGACCGAGCCGAGGGATTCCTACGCCTCCGGGACACGGATACCTCACTCGTCACCTGGACACGGGGCGACTCATGCTTGGTGAAGCGATTCAGACAATCGACAGGCAAGTCTTATTGCTCAGAAATGAGGAAAAAACACGGCTTTGTGCCGGAGCTACATACATGTTCAGGCCCCGAAAGCCGAAAATGAACAGAAAAACCCGGCACCCGAAGTGCCACTACAAGCGGAACTCCGGTTCCTCCCTCTGCGGCGGCGCAGGCCTCAGGGGAAGGCACAGCTGCTGTCTTGCCCTCGCCCATAACGCCACCCGAGGGGCGAGGACAAGTACAAAGAGCCGAAGGCCCAAAGCGCCGATGGTGGCGGTGATCCCGTCGCTGACGGGGACTTCTCGAGCCGCCTCCACCTCGGCACTGACGCCAGGAGCCGCCAGCTTACCGCCAGATCCCCACTCAAATCCTCCTCGATGAGTGGGGCACCGGCCTCCGCGCAAAGCCGCCGCCCTGGTGCAAAAGCAGGGCCACCCCAGAACACGAGCGCCGCCCTAGCAGCGTGCGGTGCCTGGGGTGGACCTCCCGTGTACACGGCGCGGCAGCCACCCCCCGACAAAGGGGCCCGCCGGAGCCGAGCTAGCGGACCCGACACGCTGGAGGTGACGGCGTTCGCCGCCGATCCATCCCGCGTTGTCGAAGTCCGCGCCGCCCGCAGGGCCAGTGAGCGCCTTCTCCCTCGAATATCGTGGGAAAGGATGACCCACGGACCCGTGCAGGAGGAGGAGCGCCGGTTCAGCCCGGCACCCACCCCAGCGAGGATGATGAACATCCTTGAAGCTGAGGGTGGGACCCAGATTGCAGTCCGGTTTGCTCTTCCCCACCCAGGAGCTGGTGGTCACCGTCTCGGGTGACCCCCAGCCGAGGGGGGCAACCGGGCTGCATGATGAAAATCCTTGAAGCCGAACGATGGCTGAAAGGTACCAACTCCCACAGAGTTGCGTCCCTCCGGCGATGGAGCGGAAAGACGGCGGTTTCCCCCCATCCGGGGGCTCGGAAGATGGAACGACACAATGCATAAGGGAGGTAGGAGACATGGTCACCTCACGAAGAGGGTCGCCCTCCTTTTAAAGGCAGCTCCCCCTGCTTGCGCCCTCAACCGTCACGGGCTGAGTCTTCTCCAACACGCCTCCAAAGTCCTCCCCTGCGACGCGGGGGCTGGGGCCCGCCTGTCATGCAGACCGGCTCCAAGCAGAGAAAGCCGAACCGCCGCGCACGACGCACGCAACCGCCCAGCGGTTACAAGTAACCCTCCACTTTTACCCAGACCAACGGGCAAAGGGGGGAAGCGGCCATGCAGGCGGCATGCAACCGCGCCAAGTGGACGCGCCTCTCCGACTCCTGACAGGCCAGCGCGACGGCTCGAGCCCACGCGTCGTTCAACTGGCGCGCCGGGCGCTGCATGCGAACCGCTGCGCCTCTCGCTCCACCACCGCACCTCCTCGATTGCGGAACCGATACCGCGACTCGAGGCCGCCCAGCCTGCGATCCAGCGGCGCCAGCCTGGCGCAGCGGTCAAACGCGGTCAAAAATGGGCCGGCAGTAATGACGGTGGCAGGCGCGCGAGGGCAGCGGTCACGCCATCGGCCAGGCTCACGTCCCATCCGGAGGCAGCAAGAGAACCCCCTCTCACGGCGTGAAGACGACGCGCCCGTGACCCGTACCTCGAACGGCTCGCGCACGCGCAACGGCAGCTTCGCCGACCGCCTACCCCGGCGCATTAACTCCACGGCGAAACAGGTGATGTTTCTGGCAGGGGCAGCTGGCGACGCTTCGCCTCCGCCAAAACGACCACGCCGAAAAAGGTACGCCACGAAGTTCAATTTCGAATCCTTTTTCCCTTTTCCTTCTTTCTCTATCTCTTGCAACAGGGACCGAGAAGGGGGATAACCCCAAAGGGATCCTTCCCTGTGAAGGAACTAGGCTCCGAGCCTCCCTACTGATCAGGGGTTCGAAGGCTGGCCCCCCGAAGGGTTCAACAGCCGCCTCAGATCGCGTGGGCCCGACACCCACTACTGGTCAGGGGTTCGAAGGTCGGCCCCCGAAAGGTTCCACGACCGCCTCAGGCTACTCGGGCTCCGTGCCCCCTACTGATCAGGGGTTCGAAGGCTGGCCTGTCGAAGGGTTCACAGTCGCCTCAGACACCGAGCGAGGGATGACCAGGGGTACGTTCGATACATAACCAAGGCTCGGGCTGCGCTCCCGAGGTACCCTAGGACATTTCCGAGACCAGCGGGAACGACTCTGTAACGGAATCCCATCGGAGGGAGGCAACGAGCCCTCGGACCCCGTCGCTAGGGGACCGGGTCCGGCAGATCACCCGCAAGTACTTTTGGGCGTGCCTCCGGGCCCCTAGCCGACCCCCAACGAACGGGGCACGGACGTCCACTCGGATTACCCGATCGCAGCTCACCGGAGACACCATGTTCGGTGCCCATCGAGGGTAACATGGCGCACTCCCCCCCTCCTCCTTGCGGAAAGGCGACGTAGGGGCGTATATAAAAAGTCGAGTCTGTCCCTGATCGTCCTCTCGCTCCGTGCGAGGGCTCGGGGGCTGCTCTCGCAAACCCGGCTCCGGCCGAACCGTTGACAGCGTCAACATACCAGCCCGAGAACTTGGGCCCCGACAGTGCACCTGGGTTACGCCCTGCTCGCATGAGGGAACCGCCAGACCAGCCGAAGCATTGCGCAAGGCATTAAGACCTCGAAGGAGTGAAACCACTCCTCCGAGGCCTCGGGGGCTACACCCGGCGGGTGCGCTCGCGCGCACCCACCGGAACAAAGTACCTCCGAGAAAGGCTGGTCCCCTTGCAAAAAAGTGCGATGCAAGCCTCCAAGCGAGTGTTAACACTCTCTTCGAGGCTCGGGGGCTACTGTCGGGGACCATAATTAGGGGTACCCTCAATACGCCTAATTCTCAGCTGGTAACCCCCATCAGCATAAAGCTGCAAAGGCCTGATGGGTTTGATTAAGTCAGGGATCAGTCCATACGAGTGACTTGACCACGCCACGCCCGAGCCTAGCCTCGGGCGAGGGCAGCCGACCCTGAGATGACTCCGTCTCGCCTGAGGTCTCCTCTTTCACGGCAGACGCATCTCCGGCTCGCCCTAGGCCCCGCCTCCGATAAGGAGAAACCCTGACTAAATCACCGCGCCAACCGACCGAGTCACCGGGGCGTTTAACGCAAAAGGTAAGACCCACGGGCGACCAGACTTCGCCAGAGGTGCCATAGGAGACTCCGCCCGACCCAGGGCTCGGACTCGGGCTAAGGCCCCGGAAGACGGCGAACTCCGCTCCGCCCGACCCAGGGCTCGGACTCGGGCTAAGGCCCCGGAAGACGGCGAACTCCGCTCCGCCCGACCCAGGGCTCGGACTCGGGCTAAGGCCCCGGAAGACGGCGAACTCCGCTCCGCCCGACCCAGGGCTCGGACTCGGGCTAAGGCCCCGGAAGACAGCGAACTCCGCTCCGCCCGACCCAGGGCTCGGACTCGGGCTAAGGCCCCGGAAGACGGCGAACTCCGCTCCGCCCGTCCCAGGGCTCGGACTCAGGCTAAGGCCTCAGAAGACGGCGACCTCCGCCTCGCCCGACCCAGGGCTCGGACTCCGCCTCGGCCTCTGCCGAATAATCTCCGCCTCGCCCGACCCAGGGCTTGGACTCTATCTCTGTCTTGCAGGACGGACTCGGCCTCGGCCTCGGAGGAGCCTCCACGACGCCCGACCTAGGACACGAGACCGCCACGTCAACAGGAAGCGTCATCATCACCCTGCCCTAAGCCGACTTGGGTCGCAGAGAACAAGACCGGCGTCCCATCTGGCCAGCTATGCCAGATAGGCAATGATGGCGCCCCGCTAGATCATGACGACGGCGGCTCCCAGCTCCCTTACGAAAGCAGGAGAACGTCAGCAAGGACCCAGCCACCTCGACAGCTGTCCCCCCGTCCGGCTCCGTTACTCCTCCAACAGCCACGACGCCACACCAACAGGGTGCCACGATCTCTCCGGCTGCCACCTGGGCATGTACATAGGGCGCTAGCTCTCCCTCGCTAGACACGTAGCACCTTGCTACACCCCCATCTTGTACACCTGGACCCTCTCCTTACGATTATAAAAGGAAGGGCCAGGGCCTTCTTAGAGAAGGTTGGCCTCGCGAGGACGAAGGGCAGGGGCAGGCACTCTTTCTCTCAGGGCCGCTCTCTCCCCTCACCTCGTGCGGACGCTTGTAACCCCCTACTGCAAGCGCACCCGACCTGGGCGCGGGACGAACACGAAGGCCGCGGGAATTTCTCCGACTCCCTCACGACCCGGCTCCGGCCATCGACCCTCTCTCTCTCTCTCTCTGTTCCCCCCTTCGCGCTCGCTCCACGCGCTCGACCCATCTGGGCTGGGGCACGCGGCACTCTCACTCGTCGGCTCGGGGACCCCCCGGTCTCGGAACGCCGACACCTGGGCACGGTGGCGCCGCTCGGACAAACGGTGGCACCATGGCCGGAGCACCATGTTTTCGGTCCCAAGCGCACTATAGTGAAATCCGATAGATGCAATATGAAGAGGAGTAATAGGCGACACGGATCAAAGGTTACTCACCGAGGATTAAGCGTGCAGTCACCCTGACCACGACGTGGTGCGGAATTGTGGAGAGGTATTGTTCCGGTGAGCAATTCGTTCCTCCACCACATCCGTTAGAGCTCACCACCGCCACGAACGTGTTCAACATAAGCACGCGGTGTTCCCAGGCTATATGCCTCTACCAAAGAGATGGTGCTACCGGATTCTCTTCACGGTGCCCAGACCACTGCGCACGGCTCGGCGTGCAGCTTCTGATGTTTTGGCGAGTACTGCCCCACACGTGAAGCTCCATGGCGGTGGCACAGAGCGTGGTTGCGACGGCTCGGTGGAGTTCCTCGGCCATCCCCCGGCATGGAACATCAACACAGGCAAGTTGCGCGCGGGGCAGCCCTGCGACGGTGCATCCGCAGTCATCTCCAGATCTCTGCCCGACGTCCCCACGAGGGTGGTGTGCACGGTGGTGGATTCGGCACAAGAGGCGGTGTGGTTGGAGAGGGTCAGCGGCCCTAGGCTATATAGGCCCAGCGAGCAAGCTTCTCGGAGGCGCCCAACAACCCTGACCGCACTGAATTCACGATGGTTGTTGCGGTGTGGAAGACATTCTTGACGCTTGGGCCCGCATGGTAGTGGGAGACACACACGATGCCAGGGCTGCCACCGGGGGTCCATCAGCCAGTGACACAATATGGACGCACGTGGGATCCGGTCGTGCGGTCGTGCAGGCCAATTCGGGCGAGCAGTGTCAGCGGCGTGTGGCCTGACCAGTGGCCCCCCACGCGCGAGTGAAACAAGGCCTGGTGCGCGCGTAGGATAGGGGCAGCGCATAATTGGGCCGCGTGGAAGAGCAAAGTTGAGTGGGCTAAGCGAGTGGAGGAGGAATGGGCTGAGGGGACAAGATTCAGGCCCAGTTGCAGGTAATCTCCCATTCGTTTTCTTTTCTCTTATTTTCTGATTTCTATTTTAAATTCAAATCAATCTCAAGTTTGAATTCCAAATTTTACTTTTACATGCACAAATAAAACTCCTGCATGAATGAAAAACTTTATATTATTATTATTATTATATATATATATTTGTTTTAGTTATTTTATACATGATTCCAATAATAAAATAGAGAATAATTCACATCTTATGAATTTTAGTGAAATATAATTTATATTGTAGATTATATATTAAGAAATAGTTTAATCATAATTCTTATACATAATTGCAATCCAAGAATAATTTAGTTTATCTAGGTATATAGAAAATTTATATTAATTTTGAGAGTAGTAACTTTGAAATTATGAATATCTTAAGGAAAGGTGTTTTGATTGGAAACCTTTGGGGAATTTTCCTTATTTTCACAAGATTGAACTTTAGGGTGTTACAAATCCTACCCCCTTAATAGAAATCTCGTCCTTGAGATTTGTAAGAAAAGGGATATAAAAGAATTGGTTTGTGATTTTAGCCTTTAATTTCTAATTAGTTCGAGAATGAAGGGTCTTTTCTTTCATAATCATTGGTGGGTGATTAGGAGAGCATGGGTATACGTAGGTATAACCACATTATTATGTAGGACAAAAGATGGGTAGGTTAGAGCAAGAATAGCCTAGGGTAAGAAAGTTTATGGTGGGAAAGAACTCTGTGTTGGGTGGTAATGCATCTAAAGATTGAATTTGTCTTCTCTCTTTCCTTAACGAGGTTGATCTTGTCCTTTTCGGGTCTTGATCTCATTGATTCGAGGTGAGTGTATATCATTAGGGTTGGGGAATATGGTTAAGATAGATATGGATGAGGTAGACTACATGATGTAGATCAAAAGTTTGTTTGATGTTAGGTGGAGATAGATAGATCATGCAATTCATCATGACTCTATTGGTTGGATAAGTTATGTAACTTGTTATATAGGTCAAGTTGTTGTGTATGGCCAAGTTGATATAAGTCACCAATTTAAGCTTAAGTGAATTAGGAGTATGGCCTTATCTTTTGTACCTGCATTAAGTAATTCACTCTAGATTAAATCACAATAGATTGGATAGAATCTAGATTAGGTTGGTATGGCTAGATTAAACTAGTTAAGACTTGATTAATTTATATAGGGGCAAGTAGGTAGATGTGGGTAGGATAAGTTATGATAGTTGAAAATCTTGGGTGCTTACAATTTTATGTCGGTCTATACAGATTTTGCAACCGTACACATAAATCAAGTACTTGTATATGGCTGAGCTATTATAGGGAACCAGTTTAGGTTAGATAGATCTACCTGGGTAGAATAAATATTATTGGGGTATGCTATAATCCTTTGAGATAGGATGGATTATATGATGTAGGTAGGTTAGAATCTCTGTTAGGTTAAAACAGAGGGGTGATGCAACTAACTGATGGGTAAGGTAGTTGCATATGGTCGGGTTGGTCTATCGTTCTTTATTTAGTGCAGAGTGAACTAAGATAGCACATGTTCTATAGGAGTAGAGTCTCATTTATTTTTACCACTATTAACAGGTTAAGTGACTGACCTTACGTTAGCTCAACTTAAGGTTAGACTTGGTTAGGTTTCATTAACCCATTAGATTGGGATCCGATCTAGAATAAATTGTTATGACTAGTTTAGACTGGATAAGATCTAATTAATTTTGGATTAGATCATGGTTGTTATACTAGTATGGGATAAATATGCTTATTAGGGCAAGATGAATCCATAAGGATAAGATAGAATCTTTTGAGGTCAGATAGATCTGTTAGGATAAGATAAAATCTTTTCAAGATAAAATGAATCCACTAAGGTAAGGGAGTATCTTTTAAGATAAGATGGATCTATTTGATATATTCTAGTGGGGGTTTCTTAGTTGGTCTAGTTTATCTTATAAACAATTTATGAGGATAAGATAATTTTTTAAACTTAAGATGAACCTATTAGGATAAGATAGATTCCTTTAATTTAAGAGGGATCTATTTAAAATAGATACACTTTAATGGAGGATAATCTAGGTTGTTTAGTTATCTCATGAATTTTATTTATTTATATTTATGTCTATATGTATATGCAGATGTATTTGTGTACATTACTCCACAACACATCATACTCAATCAAAGATCCAAATCAAACATGTATCACAAGAACAAACATCCAAGCATATAAATATTTACAAAAATAGTTTTGATTTTGTTCCTAGGAGTAGGTCTCTTATTCCCAAAGGTCACTTTAGGCACAGGATTTCAAAGTGTGAAATCCACTTTTATCTTTAGAAAGAAAAGGTAAGGATAATCAGAGTAAAGCAGCAGTGGATGAGAAAAGATTAAGGAAAGTTTAGAAAGGATCAGAGTAGTAAAGGTAAGTAAATAAGAGTTGTCCAGTTCTATCTAGGTTTTGTCCTCCAGTCAACATTCCTCTGATAGCACTTCTGTCACACCTGGGTTTAGGGCACCAAGGCCCGGGCGCGAACATAATCACCAGGTGTGCTGGGACCAAGTCTCACACATATGATGAATCATGGCATAGGATCAAATGTCACATATTTATTATATAATAGTAGTTCTGTACAAAATAAATAAATAATTACATCATATGACGACACGATCCAGCAACCCAAAGTTGACTGGGAGACGATGGCCTAGACCTCTCACGAACTCGTCATAGCATCCTCCAAGCGCCTCATCCTGCGGTACCTGTTCTTGACCTGCCGGGGGGATGTGAGACAACAAGAGTGAGCTCACATATGTTTATAGCTCAACAAGTTGTGGGGAATAATGTGCATGAACTTGCCAAAGGTGGGAGTTCACATGAAGTGTAAGGCTTACCAAAAAAGGATGGTTAAAGCTGAGCATTGCTTTTAAAGTTGGTCAAAATTTTATTAGCAATTACTAGGTATAAGTAATTACCAATCCAATTAAGTAGTAGAACAAAAGTAATAACAACACCTGCAATGCAATGCATATGACAAATTGAATTTAGTTCCATAAATTAATCATGTGAGGGTCCGAGCTGCTCATGACCGTGCGCACGGCTAGTATACCGGTTTTACACTCTGCAGAGGTTGTGCATCTTTACCCACAAGTCATGTTACCCATCTGCGAAGGGATAGAGACTCCCATACACCTCTACCTAGGAGGCAAGGCAGGGTAACACTATGAGACCTTTACAAAGTTCCACTAGCTTCAAAAAACCCGCTACAGTTTATAAGAAGCTCCAATGCAGGGATCCCTCGCCTGACCGCCATCGCAGCAAAATCAACCCAAGGACCTCCCTACACTGACTACTCCCCTACTGCCCTTGCCCCTTTCGGGTAAGGTAGTCATCCACTAGCTTTCCTAATTAATCAGCCAAGGGGTCCCATTCCTCCCTTGTGGTAGCACTGTTTTCCCAGGTGGTCGCTCCATATTCCAATTAACATAATGATCTTAACATGAACAATAAATATCAACTGATAATAAATGTATAATCATGAATAATGTATATCTCAATGCCCAAATCCACATGTAGCACTAGCAAGTACTACCCAAAAGTTTAGTGGTAAACAAGGCATAAAGATAGCCAAACTAGGGTAACCTATTGGGTCCCATCAAAATTAACCTATGCAGATCATTATGATTAATTAGAACATGACTGGGTAAAATGAAGTGATCAAGGGCACAACTTGCCTGGGACTTGAGGCTCCAGGTACCAGGATGATCTTCAGGTGACTCGTAACCTCACACTAGTCGTAGCAATACAAACAAACATGGTATAGGAAAAATTAACATCACACCGAACATAAAAATAAACTGCGTAATAATAATCTATGCGTCACTACGAGATCGTGGGTTCGAGAATCACTAAAATCGAAGTTACGATTAAGGAGTTATGATTTATGGAAGATCTATGTGATTCAACTATTAAATTATATTATAAGTACATCATATGCGAGAATCTCTTATAAATAATTGATTAAAGATTCTCTAGTCAAATTATAACCATAAGATCAGAATTAATAATAAGGAAGTTAATCCAATAGACATAGATTATTCCAATTAGTTACCTAATTATAAAATTAGGGGATATCATATAACAAATGTTGCTACTGCGTAGTAAATATTTATACGAAGCTAACGCAACTGGACCGAGTCAATTTGGAATTAAAACGAAGAAGTTATGAATTTCCAAAGTCCGTATGTGCTTGCTACAAGATTAATTGAGTATTCAATTCTAGTATGGGTTTCATGTTAAAACAGTGTTACTAAGTAATAGACAATGTTAATACAAAATTATAAGAACTGGAATGGACTAAAAAGGATTAGATATGACTTTTCTATGATTTAAAGTTCTGCAATTATTTTTATACTCAAAATTGATTTCTAAATCTCTTTTTCCTATTTTCTTTAATTCCTGGACCACACACATAATTCCATTGTAGTTCAGTGTTCTATTCATAAATTCTAGGGCCTTGGTTGTAATGGTTTCTTTACGGTCGAGGACGACGAGTTTATTTGCTAGTTTTACGAGGCTCTAATGCAAAGTCGCCAAGTCGAAAGGGTATCTACGAATATCGACCATTAGATCTGAACCAACGGCCAGGATTAGGTTCCCCATTTAAATCGAACTGGTACGCTATGTGAGTCATCGGATTAGACTTCAACGACCCAGATTTAAAGCCGCACACAATGATTCCCTCACGCTAGATCACGATCGGACGAACCAGATTAGTTCCACTGAATCGGTACGTGTGGGCCAATCCTAGCCACTGATTAGGATCCAACGGCCAGAATACTCCCCCAGTCCTCCGGTCGCCTGAGCACGGTGGCACCGCTTGGACAGACGATGGTGCCATGGCCGGAGCATCGTGTTTTCGGTCCCAAGCGCACTACAACAAAATCCGATAGATGCAATATGAAGAGGAGTAATCGGCGACACGGATCAAAGGTTACTCACCGAGGATTAAGCGTGCAGTCACCCCGACCACGACATGGTGCTGAATTGCGGAGAGGTATTTCTTCGGTGAGCAATTTGTTCCTCCACCACATCCGTCAGAGCCCACCACCACCACGAACGTGTTCGACATGAGCACGCGGTGTTCCTAGGCTATATGCCCCTGCTGAAGAGATGGCGCTACCAGATTCTCCCCATGATGCCTAGACCACCGCGCATGGCTCGGCGTGCGGCTTCTGATGTTTTGGCGAGTACTGCCCCGCATGCGAAGCTCCATGGTGGCGGTGTGAGCGCGGTTGCGGCGGCTTGGTGGAGTTCCTCGGCCATCCCCTGGCTTGGAACATCAACACAGGCGAGTTGCGCACGGGGCGGCCCTGCGACGGTGCATCCGCAGTCATCTCCAGATCTCTGCCCGACGTCCCCGCGAGGGTGGTGTGCACGGTGGTGGATGCAGCACAAGAGACGGTGTGGTTGGAGAGGGTCAGTAACCCTAGGCTATATAGGCCCAGTGAGCAAGCTTCTCGGAGGTGCCCAACAACCCTAACCGCGCTGAACTCGTGATGGTTGTTGCGGTGTGGAAGACATTCCTGACGTCTGGGCCCACATGGTAGTGGGAGACGCACATGATGCCTAGGGCTGGCACGGGGGGCCCATCAGCTAGTGGCACAATATGGACGCGCGTGGGATCCGGCCTTGCGGTCGTGCAGGCTAATTCGGCCAAGCGGTGTCAGCGGTGTGTGGCCTGACCAGTGGCCCCCACGTGCGAGTGAAACAAGGCGTGGTGCGCGCGTAGGATAGTGGCAGTGCATAATTGGGTCGTGCGGAAGAGCAAAGTTGAGTGGGCTAAGCGAGTGGAGGAGGAATGGACCGAGGGGCAAGATTCAGGCCCAGTTGCAGGTAATCTCCCATTCTTTTTCTTTTCTCTTATTTTCTTATTTCTATTTTAAATTCAAATCTAGCTGAAGTTTGAATTCCAAACTTTACTTTTAGATGCACAAATAAAACTCCTGCATGAATGAAAAACTTTACATTATTATTTATATATATTTGTTTTAGTTATTTTATACATGATTCCAATCATAAAATAGGGTATAGTTCACATCTTATGAATTTTAGTGAAATATAATTTATATTGTAGATTATATATTAAGAAATAGTTTAATCATAATTCTTATATATAATTTCAATACAAGAATAATTTAGTTTATGTAGGTATATAAAAGTTATATTAATTTTGGGAGTAGTAACTTTGAAATTATGAATATTCTTAAGGAAATGTGTTTTGATTGGAAACCTTTGGGGAATTTTCCTTATTTTCACAAGATTGAACTTTAGGGTGTTACACATCCAAAGGGATTACTGCGTGCGAGAAAGCAGGCGGGTGATGACTCATGAAATCCCGATGCTTATCTCTAGCTTGGGGTGCGTACTGTTGTGGTTGTTGTTGTTGTTTGTACTGTTGGTTTTGCTGATTCTGCTGCACTGACGCTGTAAGTCTTTGTAGAAGTTGCATCTGCGCTGCAATGAACTGATCCATCATGGGATTGGCTGGTGCTGGTGGTGGCAACTGCTGACCACGCTGGTTTTGGTGATTATTGGGACCTAATCGAGTTCGGTTAGAAAGTGCACTCTCGGGGTAAGTTAGGAGTAGAGAAGATTCTAAGGGGAATAGCTTATTATTAATGTTAAGTCTATTGTTATATATATTTTTATATGCTCTTATGGCCATCATTCCATAAGACCATCACACTCAAGCAAAAATCCAAATCAAACATTTCAAACAACACCATCACATGGTTGTTATTATTAATATTGTAATAATATAAAAGTTGTTTTTCGTCTATCGCGAAAACTAACTTATTATAATATAAACAAAAAATCTAAAGCAGCCTGGTGATGGATCCTAGTTCTCCATAACGGATCCTCTTGCGGGAAGGGGATAACACCATAGCAGGGACTTGAACTTCTGGGGATTCCTTCCATCAAGCTGAGCTTCTAGGGCTGCGATCCTTGCATGTGCATCCTCCAGCTCCAAGTGTACCCTAGAGAGGTCCAGGGTAGCACTAACTAGGTCGGTGTTAAGACCTGCCACCACACTAGCTAAGGTGTTGAGGCGATCTTCATTTGCTCCACCTGGAACAATGCTGGTCTGGTTCTCTCCACGAATACGCAGAGGAAGATGCCTGTACTTCGTGTTGTGCAGCTACTGCCGGTAGGTGTGGCTGAGAGACCACAACATTCGCCTAGCAGCATCGCTGACCGAAGCAGCATAGGTGGATAGCGGTGTTAGAGGCTCATGTGCTGACAGAGTCCTAAACCCTCTATCACCTGCATCCATTACCCTGACATGAATGCGAGTGATGTAGTAGCAAGCCCGAGGAGGATCGTACAATCACCTTGTCTCATACAGGGGTCGGACGTAGGTTCCCAACGCATGCAGAACATCCTGCAGTAGGTTGGGGAAGTGCCCTATCTCGAACATTGAGGTGTAATGTTCAGTGACAGGCCATAACCCCACGTAGTGGTCCTGCTGTTCTTCGTTGGCTTCCTCATTGAGGTTTTCCCCAGCTTCTTCTTCTTCGTTGTCTTCATCATTGTTACTAGAGTCGTCTGGGTCATCGCCTCCGGGAGAAGGGGCTTGGACTGCTGGTGCTGGCGGTGCTGAAGCTGACGATCCAGCTGCGAAGGCTAGTGATTCTGCCAATGGGGTGGACGTAGGCAGAAACTCCTCCGAGCTATCCTCCACAATGACTCCGTGCTTCACCCGAAGTGAGGGAGATCCACAGGAATTTCCTCAACTACCACTGGGTAGACAGGAACTTGCCGTGGCGGAGGGATGAAGTTGGTGTTGATCCTAGTGGTTTGAATGGTACAGACCATCTATAAGAGAAAATGTCAACTTAGTTGATGTTTAAAGAGGTAAGGTTAATAAAATACTTTTGTAAGAACAAAATTAGCATGTTTTGAACAGTCTAGGCTTTCCATTTCTAACTAATTTAAAGATCTAGAGTCAGCATTGTTTTGATACCACTTCTGTCACACCCGGTTCTGGGGGCAAAACCGAATGCATAGCATATGTGGGCTAGGATCCATTTCCCACACATATGTTGACGTCACAAGTATAATATATCAAAAGACAATGCAATAAAGGCATAAAGAGAGTAGAGTACTTTATTACATCATCTGAATCATTGTATCTTTAAAAGTATCAACATCAAAGTAGGGCAAAATTAAATATGGGCACTCTTCCACAAGAAGGTGACTGGCGCATCGTTAGACTTAAAACTCATCATGATGTAGCTGAGGTGCCCGATCTTTCGGCGAGTAGAGATAATTCCGATTTGGTGGAAGATGACCCTTGCGATCCGACTACGACGAGCAAGCCCGAGGCGCCAATGCAATCGCTGAACCAACTCCCTGTGGTTACCGACCTTGCTGATGCGAGATCGGCCTGATCACGAAGATCGTTTCCTGTGCGCAATCGAAGAATGAACAAGAAAAAGATGCGAGCAATCTAATCTATTACTCGAGGGTGGAGTTCTGAATACACGAAGACAGCGCAGATTTGCGCGTGCTCGAGAGTAGCTAAAGCTAGATCTAAAACAAAACTCGGAAAATAAAGGAGGCGCAGCTCCTGTATAAATAGAGAGGGGGCGCAGCCCCTAGGGGCGGCCAACCCTAGGTCGTCCATTATGGGCCGCAATTGGGCTGGTCGTCTATTCTTCTGGGCCTTCGTTCTTTAACAACATGATGTAGTTCAATTCTCTTGCACGGGCCCGAGTCACTGGCCCAGGTGGAAGGGGTGGTGCCTGGGCTGGAGAAGGTGCTGCTGGTGTAGATGTGCTCGTGTTGGTGTTGATGTCCTCATCATCCTCCCCTTCTTGAACTGAAGTCGTCCTCGACGGCAACTCCTCGTCTTCTCCCGCATATGGTTTCAAATCTGCAACATTAAAACTAGTGGAAACACCAAACTCCGCAGGCAGGTCAAGGGTATAAGCATTATCATTAATCTTGGTTAGTATCTTAAAAGGACCAGCAGCACGAGGCATCAATTTAGAACGACGCAAAGTAGGAAAACGATCCTTTCTCAAATGCAACCAAACCATATCACCAGGTTCAAAAGTAACTAGTTTCCGGCCCTTACTACCAGTAATCTGATATTTAGCATTAGCAGCAGCAATGTTTTGTTGAGTTTGTTCATGGAGATTAATCATTTGTTCAACATGTGCAAGAGCATCTATGTGTGGGGCGTCCGCAGCATCAAGCGAAAACAAAGCAATAGGCGCCCTAGGAATGTAACCATAAACAATTTGAAAAGGGCACATCTTTGTAGAAGAATGGGTTGCATGATTATAAGCAAACTCAACATGAGGCAAGCAATCCTCCCAACGTTTCAAATTTTTGTCTAAAACAGCCCTAAGCATGGTAGATAAAGTTCGATTAACTACCTCAGTTTGACCATCAGTCTGAGGGTGACAAGTGGTGCTAAACAGCAATTTAGTTCCCAATTTATTCCACAGAGATCTCCAAAAATGACTCAGAAACTTAGCATCACGATCCGAGACTATTGTATTGGGAATACCGTGCAAACGAATAATCTCTCTAAAAAACAATTCAGCAACATTGCTAGCATCATCAGTCTTATGACAAGGTATGAAATGAGCCATTTTGGAGAATCGATCAACAACCACAAAAATGCTATCCCTCCCCTTCTTAGTTCTAGGCAATCCCAAAACAAAATCCATCGAAATATCAATCCAAGGGGAAGTAGGAACAGGCAAAGGCATATACAAACCATGGTTGTTCAACTGTGACTTAGCTTTCTGACAAGTAGTGCAGCGTGCAACAAGGCGCTCAACATCAGCGCGCATCCGAGGCCAAAAGAAGTGGGCAGCCAACACCTCATGTGTCTTGTAGACGCCAAAGTGCCCCATGAGACCGCCTCCATGTGCTTCCTGTAACAACAAAAGACGAACCGAGCTAGCTGGAACACACAGCTTGTTAGCGCGAAACAGGAACCCATCCTGTATGTGAAATTTGCCCCATGGTTTCCCATTAATACAATGGCCGAAAGCATCTTTAAAATCAGCATCATCAACATATTGATCTTTCACAGTGTGCAAACCAAAGATTTTAAAATCTAACTGTGACAGCATGGTATAGCGACGAGACAAAGCATCAGCAATAACATTGTCCTTCCCGTTCTTGTGTTTAATAATGTAAGGAAAGGACTCAATGAATTCTACCCATTTAGCATGACGACGGTTCAGATTTGTTTGGGTACGAATATGTTTTAAAGCCTCATGATCAGAATGGATTATAAACTCACGATGCCAAAGATAGTGCTGCCATGTATGCAAAGTGCGCACTAAAGCGTAAAGCTCCTTATCATAAGTAGAATATTTCAGACTAGCACCGCTTAATTTTTCACTAAAATAAGCAACTGGTTTTCCTTCTTGTAACAAAACAGCACCTAGCCCAATACCGCTAGCATCGCATTCAAGCTCAAACACTTTATTAAAATCAGGCAATTGCAATAGGGGAGCTTGGGTTAACTTATCTTTCAAAGTGTTGAACGCTTCCTCCTGGGAATCACTCCAAGCAAATGGAACATCTTTCTTTGTAAGCTCATGTAGAGGCGCTGTAATGGAGCTAAAATCACGAACAAATCGGCGGTAGAAACCGGCAAGTCCAAGAAAGCTCCGAATTTGTGTGACCGTCGTCGGTGTAGGCCACTCCCGAATGGCAGCAATCTTGCTGCTATCCACCTCAATGCCCTGTGGAGTAACAACATAACCAAGAAACGAGACACGTCGTGTACAAAAGATGCATTTTTCCATGTTAGCAAATAACTGGGCAGCACGCAATGCATCAAAAACAGCACTTAAATGTTCCAAATGCTCTTTCTTAGATTTGCTGTAAATAAGAATATCATCAAAATAAACAACCACAAACAATCCTATGAAGGGCCTTAGAACTTCATTCATCACTCGCATAAAAGTGCTGGGAGCATTAGTCAATCCAAACGGCATAACCAACCATTCATATAAACCAAATTTCGTTTTAAAAGCCGTTTTCCATTCATCACCCAGTTTCATTCTAATCTGGTGGTAACCACTACGCAAATCAATCTTAGTGAAAATAATGGCACCACTAAGCTCATCTAGCATATCATCAAGGCGTGGTATAGGATATCGATAACGAATAGTGATGTTATTAATAGCACGACAGTCTACACACATACGCCATGACCCATCTTTCTTGGGAACAAGTAACACAGGAACAGAGCAAGGGCTAAGAGACTCACGAATGTATCCCTTGTCAAGCAACGCCTGTACCTGGCGCTGAATCTCCTTCGTCTCATCCGGATTTGTACGGTACGGTGCGCGGTTCGGAAGCTGTGCGCCGGGAATGAGGTCGATCTGGTGCTCAATGCCACGAAGTGGTGGGAGACCCAGTGGTAAGTCTTTGGGAAAGACATCAGCGTACTCCTGCAAAAGGTTAGCAACCATAGGGGGAATAGCCAAAGATGGTGCATCATCAAGTGAAATGAGGACACTAGAGCATATAAGTGCATAGCATGGCAAATGAGCACCGTGTAGATCATCAAAATCAGCACGTGTAGCAAGTAAAACAGGAGCCTTCAACTTGATTTCAGAAGGAACAGAGGGCGATGGATCAAGTTGTTTAGCAGTTATAGCAGCTCGAGCAAGATCATCTTTAACAATTTGTTCAGGTGTCATTGGATGTATAATTATTTTCTGACCCTTAAAAATGAAAGAATAATGATTCGAACGACCATGATGCAAGCTATCAGTATCATATTGCCAAGGTCGACCAAGTAACAAAGAGCATGCTTCCATGGGAATAACATCACAATCAACAAAATCAGAATAAGCACCCATGGAGAAAGGAACGCGCACGGAACGTGTGATTTTTATTTTACCACCATCATTAAGCCATTGAATGTGATATGGGTTTGGATGCTTACGAGTGGGTAACGATAACTTTTCGACCAGCTTGGTACTCGCCAAATTGTTGCAACTGCCGCTGTCGATAATGATGCGAATTGACCGCTCCTGCACAACACCCTTTGTATGGAACAGAGTGTGTCGCTGATTCTTCTCGGGCAAAGCGACCTGTGTACTGAGAACACGCTGCACAACAAGACTTTCATACCTATCAGCGTCGTCCGGGTTGACATGTACCTCCGCCTTAGCTGCATGGTCAGTGGCAAGTAGTGCATGTTCAATTTCTTCAGAATCACTAGCGGAAGAGTACTCACCATCGTCACGAATGAGCAAGGTGCGCTTGTTTGGGCAGTCCCGAATCACATGGCCAAATCCTCTACAGCGATGACACTGAATATCTCGTGTACGACCTGTGGGTGGGGCAGTGCTGGCTGGTTTGGTCGTCTTCTCGCGTGGAGTAGTGGTGGACGTGGATGGCGCAGGGGGAACTGGTGCTGAGGTGGATGTCGAGCTTCGTCCTGCAAAGGGGTTAGAATATGGCTTCGAGCGGCGTCCCTGCACTTCACGTTCAGCTTTGCAAGCATATTCAAATAAAGTAGTCATATCATAATATTCCTTATAATCAAGTATATCTTGGATTTCGCGGTTTAAACCACCACGAAAACGTGCCATAGCAGCGTCGTTGTCCTCTAATATGCCACAACGAATCATACCTTTTTGTAACTCCTGGAAATAGTCCTCAACAGATTGAGAACCTTGCTGAAAACGCTGCATTTTATTAAGCAAATCACGAGCATAATACGAAGGCACAAATCGATGTCGCATCGCAGCTTTCAACTGATCCCAAGTGGTTGGAATAGTAGTGGGATGTTTTATTTTAAACTCACGCCACCAAATTAAAGCAAAATCAGTAAATTCACTAATAGCAGCTTTAACCTGAGAATGTGCAGCAATATCATGGCATGAAAATTTTTGTTCAACCTCTAACTCCCAATCAAGATATGCA
Organism: Zea luxurians; assembly: GCA_029449295.1. Taxonomy (NCBI): domain Eukaryota; kingdom Viridiplantae; phylum Streptophyta; class Magnoliopsida; order Poales; family Poaceae; genus Zea; species Zea luxurians. The sequence continues at coordinate 509,061 of JAOPSE010000349.1, read as the reverse complement.
GCAGGATCATATTTGCCATTAAAAGGTGGAATTTTAAATTTAATCTTAGAAAATAAGTCATTAGGGGGATGACGAACCACACGGCGTGCACGACCACGGCGATCTCCATCTTCCCACTCAGTGTCACCACCGTAGTCCTGCTCCATCTTTGTGGTCAACGCATCAAGGCGTGCCAGGATGGTGTCGAGTGTGGTGCGAGTCGCCGTTTGAGCAAGGTCAAGCTGGTTGAAACGCTCGGTCGTCGAAGTGACCGTTGAATCAAGCCGTTCATGCATCGTCCTAATGTCATCAGCAAGTCCATCAACTTGTCCCTTTACTTCCAGCAACTGGGCATCCACCGTGTCATGTGCTCCTGCCATAGTTAGCGCAAACACCAAAACACCAAAAAAAAAAACGACAAAAACAGGGGTGTACTGCTCACAAGGCGCTTACACTAGTGCTGTTATCAAATTCTTATCCGTTCTTACCAAGCCACAGTGGTGAACTGCAACCAACAGGTGGAACCGGTGAAAGATTGGATGAGCGATTGCCTGGAGAAACAGAAACCTACTCGTCGTAGAAATATGTGGAGTTCTGGGTAGGCTGCACTCAAGTCAAGGATTAGCACGACCAAACAATAATGCAAAGTTGAATTATAGTGCAAAACACGAAACTATATTGCTGGCCACAAGTGCAAAGGACGGATGGAACTAGCAGAATGGCAGTACCGTAAATATTGTACTAGCGAGGCCACTAGTAGGAATCACAAGTGATTTTGTTTTTCTTTTTTGTATGAATTTTTTGATATTTTTCTCAGCACAAGAAGCAACAAAATAGGAGTTACACGAAGTTTCACCTAGAACAGAGTTCAGATGTGGTCTACAGAAAATGAGGAAGTTCTCTGAAAAGCGTGCGAGAACTTTGATGAATTTTTTTCTTTATCTTCCTGAATTTTTTTGACAATTTTGTCGAAACCCAAACAGACCGTAGGTGAGTTTGGCCGGCCTCAGAATGGTGTCAACTAGCTCCTGTAAAAATTTCAGATTTTTCGGACACCCGAGCGAAAAGTTATGCCCGGTTTAAGGAAGGTAGCTCAAGTTATGTTTTCAAACGACCGGGATGAAACAACCGTATCCTATCTCCTTCGTTGTTTTTTTTTTGTTTCTGTTTTTTTTTTGACGTAACCGAAGGAGAAAAACAAGGAAACGATGTTGACTCGGTTTTTTTTTTGTTTTTTTTTCGTAACCGAAGGAGAAAAACAAGGAAACGGCCGTTGACTCGGTTTGTTTTTTCTGTTTTTTTTTGACGTAAACGAAGGAGAAAAACAAGGAAACAATGTTGACTCGGTTTGTGGCGTGATCAAAGGGGAGATGGTGGCGGCGCTAGGATTTGAATGGTGGAAGAACACAATGCAACCAGCAACAAATGACGCGAAAGCACACAAATTCAACAATGCAGATTATTGAAAGAAAGTGCGAGGCTCAAAAGGGTGCTGGGATAAGGTCTAACCTAAATTTTTATGTGGTTTTGTGGACTGTAGGAAAAAAAACACTCGATAAACTCACCGATCAACCTGGAAATCTGATACCAATTGATGTAGCTGAGGTGCCCGATCTTTCGGCGAGTAGAGATAATTCCGATTTGGTGGAAGATGACCCTTGCGATCCGACTACGACGAGCAAGCCCGAGGCGCCAATGCAATCGCTGAACCAACTCCCTGTGGTTACCGACCTTGCTGATGCGAGATCGGCCTGATCACGAAGATCGTTTCCTGTGCGCAATCGAAGAACGAACAAGAAAAAGATGCGAGCAATCTAATCTATTACTCGAGGGTGGAGTTCTGAATACACGAAGACAGCGCAGATTTGCGCGTGCTCGAGAGTAGCTAAAGCTAGATCTAAAACAAAACTCGGAAAATAAAGGAGGCGCAGCTCCTGTATAAATAGAGAGGGGGCGCAGCCCCTAGGGGCGGCCAACCCTAGGTCGTCCATTATGGGCCGCAATTGGGCTGGTCGTCTATTCTTCTGGGCCTTCGTTCTTTAACAACATGATGTAGTTCAATTCTCTTGCACGGGCCCGAGTCACTGGCCCAGGTGGAAGGGGTGGCGCCTGGGCTGGAGAAGGTGTTGCTGGTGTAGATGTGCTCGTGTTGGTGTTGATGTCCTCATCACATCATCGTCGTCAGCGAAGTCCTCAGCATCACCCTCTGATCAAAATATTAGCAAGGGTGAGCTCACTTATGGTCGGGGCTCAGCAAGTGGGGGAAAATTAATGCATGTTAACAAGGTAGGCTATGGATGAGCGGTAAGCATTTTAGTTTGTCAATATTTTATTAGCAACACCTGTCTTACTAATAAGTGTGTATCCTAAGTATCCTAGTTAATCAAAGGTATAAGAGTATATCAAAAGCACTTAAGTGAAACCACTTAAGCAAACCATTGGTAGATCATCAGATCTCAATTTATTGTCCATATTTAAGTTCAATTATCATGTGAGGGTCCAGGTTGCTCTTAACCGTGAGCACGGCTGACATATCAGTTTTACACTCTGTAGAGGTGGTACAACTTTACCCACAAGCCATGTATCCCATCTAGCCTGGGTTGATCGGACCCATAAACACTGCCGAGGTGAGTGGCTAGGGATCCATTATGAGGCTTTCACAAAATATCCTTAGTACAAAGCCACCCGCTAAGGTTTCCACATCAGTATTGATGGCCCTCTAGGTGAGGTAACTTAGCCAAGACTACCACCCCATGTTATCATGAGCTGTCACCAAACCACTGTCGCCCCCTCTTGCCCATCTTTCAGGTAGGGTTGCTAAGCACTAAGTCTATAGAGCTAATTATCAAAGCCAGAGCCATGATACCACTCGTGGTTGCACCGTTATCCTGGGTGGTCACTCCATGTTCCATTTAACACAAAATGTTCTTATTTAACCATTAGGTTAACAACATTATAAAACTTTTCTGGAACATAGTATCATCAAAGAGTGACATCATATTCATCAAGTTCAACAGTAGCAAAAATTGCTAAGCATAGCATTTATCCTAGGGTAATTCAAGGAATAGGATTGGTAATTTTAGGAAATCCTTATTTAGGCAAATCCCATCAAATTATGCAATATATATCCAAAAAGTAAACATTATTATATGCATTACTTGGGTACAAATAGAATATGCAAAGGGAGAATCCACTTGCCTTGCTCGAAAGTGTCCTATGAGTCGTCCTCGAACGAGTTTGGTTCGTCTACCTTAGAGTCAACTTCTAGCATCGATTTGGGTATCGTACATACAAAAAGAATATGTACGCCAAATAAATAAACATACACCATTACAGGGATAATCATTCACCATTACATACACATTCATGCATCACACATTTATACTCATAAATATGTCTTAAAGCGTAGATACTTATTAATTCATTATGACTATTACTGCGAGTCATTATTGGTGAAAATATGAGTAAGTGACTAACACTAGTTTTATCTAGTATAATATAAATAAACATTTATTAACAATCTTTATGGGCTAATTATTTTCTTTATTACTAATAATAGACTTTTTGAGTTTTAACCCTTTATTTCTACATAAAAATTATACGTATAGCTAAAAATTGTTTATTTATAATTCCTCTAACATTAATATTCTAAGAATTAATGTACATTACTAATTGGACATAATCATGATTATTATGACATAAATAAGTGTTTTACTAATTCTAAGTAATTAATTGCTATACTTATGAATACATTTATTCTGACTACTAAAAATCTATTTTTCATCTGACCAAAAATGTGTGGTCTAGTATTTTCTTCTACTTCCTTATTTCAATAAAGTTATACTTAAAACACTACTAATAATTATTGTTCATGTGCTAAAGTGAAATTAATTATAAACGTCTATAAAAATCACCAAGTTAGTGACTAGTGATGTAATTTATTTTTTTTGAAATATAAATTCATACACCTGTCAAAATATCGTTGCGAGGCTTGTTTACGATTACACGTATACATCGGAGTCTCTATTTGGTAATTTCTAAACTAAAAATCTCGAAATTGTTTTTATACAAAACTAGGGGCTAAAACGCAAAATGTGTTTCTTCTACCTTGGGCTAGAGCTTGTGCACAGGGGAGCTCTCAGCGAGCAGGGAGCAGGACGTGGCCGGGAAAGGCAGGGCTCGGCCAGGATGCGAAGCATGGCTCCGGCGAAGCTCCGGTGAAGCTCCAGCGACGGCGGGCTCGACGAATGGCGATAGAGAGAGAATGAGGGAAGGAGAGCGAGCTCGGGTGAAGGGAGAGAGGAGAGCTCGTCCAGTTTTTATAAGGAGGGAGAAGGAGAGGGAGAGGCGCCGAGGGGAGGGTGAATGGGGCGCCAACGGCCATTAATGATGACCATTAATGGCATCGTTAATGAGAACGTGGGGAGGGAGAGAGGGAAACGACCAAGCGGTTTCGGGCGCGCGAGGGAGAGGAGGGGACGCAGGGTCGGGCTCGGCCGGGGGCGCTCGGCACGGACCCCGAGGGGCGCGGGTCGGGACGGCGGCGTGGCGGCTTGGCCAGGCGCGCGCGGGTGTGGCGGCACAGCCACGAAGGAAGACGAGGGGGCCCTGACGGGTGGGCCCCACGTATCATAGGGAGAGAAGGAGGACGGGATGGGGGTGCGGCCGGTTGGCTAGGGTTTTGGTTTTCTTCTTTTTCTATTTTAAAAATATAAATAAATATATTCTTAAATAATTCAAAAATCATAATAATTATACCAAAATTATTTATAACTAAAATATTTATTTTTGGACCATTATTTCCATATTAATCAATTGGATTTTTATTAGGAAAGAAACTCTACTAAACTTCCAAAAATCAAATATGAGCAAACAAAAATTATTCTAAATGCAAATAAAAATCAAACATTTGAAAGAAAATTTATTACCATAATTACCATTAATAAACTAAATGCTTTTTTAGTTGATGGTTTTGGTAGTGTTACACTTTTCCCTTGGTCATATCCTCTTCTTTGTCACCTGCAAGTTTTTTAACTCTATCCTTTGTTGTGTTTTGTTTGTCATCTCTTTTACCCTTCTCATCACTCTATCCTACCTTGTGATTACATTATGTCTATTATCTAAAATCTCTGATCTCCCATCTCAGTTCGAGAGTGGTGTTTTTCTTATTCCGCCCTTGTTCGTAACCTCATCTTTGCCATGTGCAAGACTTGTCATGACCCCATTCTTGGTTGTACTTGTACCGTTGGCTCTTCAATGCCTTCATCTTTTCTCTCATACCCTTGTCTGTTATCGCCTTTGACCCATGCAATATTGATGTCTTCTACCTGAATGCTTACCTTGAACTTATCCTTTAAAAGCCTCCCCTTTCTTTCAACCTAGTTTGGGAGTCGTGAGTTACCTATATCTCCCTTGATTTATTTTCCCTCCTTGTCGCCTTACAAGTTTTGTCTTAATTCCATCCTTTGCTGTGTGTTTTATTTGCTATCACCATCTCCTTGTCATCCATCGATCTTGCCTTGATACTCATCTTTATTCTGGCTCCTTAAAAATCTCCTCTCTTCCACCTCAATTGGGAAGTGGCTGCTCACCTATCTGGCCCTTGGACGTACCCTCTCCTTTTCCATTTGCAGGTCCTATCTTAACTCCATCCTTTATGGTACTTATATCTTTTGTCTTATTCCTATCTACCTCCTCTACTAAATCCTTGTCTGATATTACCCTTAAACCCTCGTGATATCTATGCCCTTGCCCTCCTACTTATCTTGAACCTATCCTTTGAAGCCTCCCCTTTTCCATCCCTATTCGAGGATAATGCCTCATCTATCTCATCATTGACTGCTCCCCCATCTCTGACACCTTGCAAGCTTTTCCTCAAATGCATCCTTTGTCGCGTGTTCATCTGTTATCACCTTAACCCTTATCATCCCTTGATCTATACCTTGATGCTTATCATATACCCGTATTTTAAAGCTTCCTCTCCCATTTCAGTTCAAGAGTGTTGTCTTACCCCTCCCCGCTCTTGTTCATCCCCTTTTTCCTCTGTCGGGTGGCAAGTCTTATCTTAACTCGATCTTTTGATGTGCTTTCGCCTGTTACCTCCTGTACCTTTGTAATCATTGGACCTTCCATGATGCTTATCTTATGTATACCTTTTGAATTATTATCTTTCCCATCTCAATTTGAGAATGGTGTTTACCTACCCTGCCCTTGGTTGCATTTTCTCCCTTGTCAATTACAATCCTTGCTTAAACTCCATCCTTTATTGTGCTTGTGTCCCTATCCTACACGTCTTGTTCTTCTCCTCGTCCTTCGACAACCTTAGAGATTAGTTATTCCCTTTTTAGAGAAGACCACCATCTAGTTAGCATTAATGTGTAGCAACGAGATGTTTGTTGTTGTATGCTTGTGATATTTGTCTTTGTGTGATGACTGATTTGCTTCTTTGTGATGAGTGTTGATGTGTTGTGGCCCTTAGTCCGCAATGACATCAGTTCACTAGGTGAGTGCCATATATTTAGGTAGTTGGGTCTCTTCCCTGCTCTCCCTATCCGTCTATGCCTACCTTTTCTCGCTATTCTTTCCTCTTTCACCTGTCTAGTCAGCGACCTCCAACCTCTCCCAATCAGTCAAGATCAGAGTCGACAACATCTTCACCAAATGCATATCAACGCTCCTGTTAAGGGGGTTAGCCGCTAACCCCAATGAAGACAATGCGATCAACATCAACAGACAAGATCAAAGTGGCGCAGCGGAAGCGTGTGTGGGTCCTAACCCACAGGTCCAAGGGATCCTTAAGAATTGTATGAATTGGTCTCGAGCATTCGAAAGACAAAGCAACTAGTCTGCAAGTAAGATTGTAGAGTCAAAGTTGAATCAAAGAAGTTATGAAAGACCAATGAACCAATCTCATTTTTTTGCTAGCCTCTTCTTGAATCTCGAGGACGAGATTCTGTTAAGGGGGTTAGGTTTGTAACACCATGAATTTGGGGGTATAAAATTTATTTTCTAATATCCACCAAATTCAGGTGTTACTCTCTCAGTTCTTTGCTTTCCTTCTCTTTTTCCTAAAAATGGAGAATTATTTTGTTTTATTTTGGCATAAACCTAGTGGAATGAGCCCTAGAGGCACTTTGTTGTTTCATTCATGTTGTTGCATGGTGTTTCTAAGTGCAAATGTGTTTTAAACATGTCAGTATATGCTATAGAAGCTCTCGGTATATTTTCGTATTTTTCGAAATATTTTTCTATTTTTTAGAAACTAAAATATATTTATTTGAGGGACTTAAAATGTTTTAGAAACTCTAATTATGTTTTTTGAGTTCATTAGGTGGCAAAACATTTATAGGAATTTTTTTGGAATTTTTCAAAGTATCTATAATATTTTGAGCACAAAATATGGATTTCTAGGCTTTTTTCCGAATTTTAAAATGGTAAAATCTGAATTTTAACCGAATTTTCATCTCGTCCGAACCCTATATATATATATATATATATATATATATATATATATATATATATATATATATATATATATATATATATATATCCAGCTTCATCTCATTGAGCCCGTTCCAGAACATGAAACGGTTTCTTCAAATTCAATCTCTGGCTCCCGGTATTGCTCGCCAAAGTTTGGAGCGGTTCCAACTCCGGCGAGCAATTACTCCCAATCTGTGCATCATCTGCGGAATCCGAGGGTACTGCTGCGTTCGTCTCGTTGAGGGCTTCGTCGAGGCGCATTCGGTTCGTCGATCGGACCTCCGAATCTTTGGCAATCGACGGATTTCTTCTCGGCTCCGGCGAGGGTCTTCTTCTCCGGTGAGAAACCTCCATTGTTGTACCTAGGGTTTCTTCGTGTTCTTCGTTTTCCTGTCCATGCAGTACCTCCCTCACTCTCCTCCCACCTTCCCCGTCGGCGGCGCCCCTCCCACTCCGTTTCCTCTCCTCGACGTGGTCCCCTCACCCCCCGCGGCGGCGGCCGCCCGTGGCGGTGGCGGCTCGGCTCGGCTGCGCCCCATGCGTGCCCTACGCGCCCCCTAGCCCATGGCCCCGGCTGCGCTCGACCCCACGGTGGCGGTCGGCCCGATCTCGTCCTCCCCCTGCGCAGCCCCCTCATCTTCCCCTCCTCTCTCTTCAATGGATGTGAGGATGAAGATGAGGTGAGAAAAAAGATGGCAGTTCTGTAATTTAGTACGCGTGAATTACAGTCTAGTTTAAAACAGTGATAACTTTTGCGTTATAAAACCGATTTGATTTATTCAAATTGCATTAGATTCGTATTAAATTTATCTTAATTTAGAAATATTTATCCCCACTGTTGCACATTTTATTTAATTTATTTAAACGTTTATTTAACTAATGGCTACTGTAACGACAATTCAATTTTAAAATCTAATTTAGAAATTCGATTTGACATTTATAATTAGTCACCAATATAATTAACCTTAACTGAAATGTTACTTATTAATAATTGTTTAGTGTAATCATGTTGTCATTTATTTATTAGTTTCGCATGTCGGTCCGCGCATACCGTGCACGTGCCGCGGTGCTGTTTCGTACGCATCTTCACGTGTCGTTCGTGAATGTCGCGCGTGCTGTTCGCACGCGTTGTCATGCGCCATTCACGTGTATCGCGGGCCTTGCCGCACGCCGTTCACGCGTATCGCACGTTATCCGCGTGCGAGATTAAACCGTTCGCTTATAGTTACTCATGTGAGTTAATTTGTTATTTATTTAATCATCCACAATTAAAACAATAAGTTAGGCAAAACTAAGTAGTAGATATTATTTATATTTAAGAAATGTCGGATTAAATATTCTAATTAATACTTTCTCAGTGTAAACACGCTAACCCCTCGACCGTAGCTTCGACTATCGCCATTCTTTTCCTCGTATAACAGTAGAAGCGCTCTCTATTTTATATTGCTCGCTTTTATAATATTTTATCTTGTATGGTGTAATGTTCTTATGCATGTATATGTTTGCTTGTGCCTGTTTGTATTCGTTGCGCATCGCGAATAGACTGCGATCCATTTCCGAGCTTTGAGGAATCGACAGTCAAGCTTCGGCGACCAAGAGATCGAACTCTTCGAGTTCTACGAGGATGAAGATCCTGAGCATCTGTTTGGTGAAGGCAAGTGTCATTTGACCTATTATGTCTCATTTACTTTATAATTCATCAACCCGTATACCATGATCAACCTAAGGATTGACTAGTATTCTGTTTTCCTATCCTTGTTTACCCTTTGGGAATTGATTATTATGATTAGTTTTATGCTAGAGTTTTACTTTAATCAATGAACATGATGAGATACAATGATGATACTATGATTTTATTCTGGATATGATGATATACTTGTGGCATTTTAGGGGACTCGAGTGGTTTCTCGAGTGCCTCTCTGTAAGGACCTGTTCGTTGGATGACCACCCGGGAAAACAGTGCAACCATGAGGGTGATATGGGATGCCCTTAGCTAATTAATTAGAGGAACTGAGGTGTAGTTCGCTTCGCCGTCATGCCATCAATTAGGCTCGGTGTATGTGGCTCGCTCTGCCAAGGGTGGGTTGCCCCTTGGGGAGGAGTGCGGTACATTTAGGAAACCTAACGGGCGGCTATAGCCTCAGGGAATCTTTGTAAAGGCTTCGTCGTGAATCCTTGGCCATTCACCTCGGGAGTGAATAAGGGTCTTGCAAGCCCGGGCTAGAGAGGGAATCACGGCTCATGGGTAAAGTGCGCAACCTCTGCAGAGTGTTATGAAACTGATATATCAGCCGTGCTCGCGGTTATGAGCGGCCTTGGGAGCTCATTTGGTTAGAGACACATAGAATTAGGGCAACTTTGTTTATAGATGATGATGAGGAGGATAATGCTGGTTTCTATTATGATTATGATTATGGTTTCTGGTATTCTTTCCGTTTGGAAAGAGTACTTTTGGGTTAACAACTTGGGTTAATGTTAAAACTTGGCTCTCTACTAGTAATAATTACTTGACCAACTAAAAGCAATTGCTTGACCTTAACCCCACATAAAGCTAGTCCACTACAACCAAATGGGATATTTGCCGAGTACGTTGATGTGTACTCACTCTTGCTTTCACAAAACACGAGGTTGCCTTTGGTGCAATCTATGCTTAGGTAAAGAAGGTGTCGAGGCAGATCTCCAGGAGTTCCAGGACTTCGACGAGTTCGAGGATTAGGTTAGCGAACTCCCCCAGTCAGCTGCCTGTGGTGGGTTAATTTACGTTGGCTACGTTTCGATTCTGTGTACTTCCATTTATATTATGTAAATGACTCTAGTCTGTAATATTATTACTCTTGCTTTCACAAAACACGAGGTTGCCTTTGGTGCAATCTATGCTTAGGTAAAGAAGGTGTCGAGGCAGATCTCCAGGAGTTCTAGGACTTCGACGAGTTCGAGGATTAGGCTAGCGAACTCCCCCAGTCAGCTGCCTGTGGTGGGTTAATTTACGTTGGCTACGTTTCGATTCTGTGTACTTCCATTTATATTATGTAAATGACTCTAGTCTGTAATATTATTACTTACTCTTTATTATTATTCGAAGCATTATGCTATGATGAGTCATTTATGTAATCATTGTGTACATGAATTTCTGATCCTGGCACATACATGGTTCACATTTGGTTTACTTTCCAAAACCAGGTTTGACAAAGATGCATGGAAGTAATACTAAGTTACTTATCAAAGTAAGAGTCTACAATTGTCGAGTCAAGCTTTTAGGAAGTGGCATCTAGTGGCCTAACTAGGATTTAATCAAAGGTAGGTCAACACTTAGATTATTTCCTTATGGTCTTGTTGTGACTTAAGTAGGTTGCTGGTATCTTTTAACTTAAATTGGTTAATTGTTGTTTTCTCTCTTTTTCCTTTTTCCTATTGAGCTTTTAATGGTGGTTTGAATTACACTTATGATTTAGAATTTTTCAAAAATTCTACAAAAATTACAGTAGCTTCTTACTGATTAAACTAGGTTGTCCTAGAAATTTGGGGTCCAAAATAATTAGGTTCTAGTTTGGATAAAAATAACAAGAGCTAGGGCAGAAGGGGTACATTACACAACATCTCCTATTTAGAAGTGGCTACTGCCCTGTTGGGCACCTGTTCTCAAATGCTATGAGTTAAGAACAAGGCAACACAAAATATTAATGGTTAAAGTCCTTCGTCCTTCGAAGCATTATCTCCCTTAGGATATAATGATCTTCAGATGAAGGTCATGAAGGACGTACCTTCATCATCGCTGTATATATTAATGAAAGAAGAAGCATATGAAACATGAGAAATGGCATGAACAATATTATGACATCATTAATATATCTTCTTTATATCATCATGAATGAACATGAACAATATTGAATTACATTTGTACCTTCGGCTTGATAGAAGGCAAAAGTCCAAGCGTGACGCACGAGTGAGTACAAGTCAGCGTGGCACACGAGTGAGTACAAGTCAGCGTGAACAATACGGGGGTACTGTTCATCTATTTATAGGCACAGGACGCAGCCTGTGTAAAATTACATTCATGCCCTTTATGCTTACTATGGACTTAAGGACAATCTATTGAGGACTAGATAGGCTTTTCCTCTTTAAGTCGGTTCCTTTTTCCTCTGCCGAGCCAAAGCTTCCCTGTGCGTAGCTTCGGGACTGATTCAACCTTCGTCCCGACCATGCTTTTCATATCGTGTACAGCTTCATTCCGAGTCCGAAGGTCCCTATACATATATTATACTTGGGAAACATTGTTAGTCGAGTTTTTGAGGACCTTCGGAAGACGAAGGCCCACAACAGTAGCCCCTCGTAGTATTAATTTGTTATAACAACGAATTTAGACTACGACATGAACGAAGGCCTTAAGTCGAAGGTCCGAAAAAACACCTTCCCTTTGCTAGAATAGCAACAGTCAATGACAGTCGGGGCCCACCAACTTGCGACACACTGGGCATATAAATATGAACCATAGCGGCTGCATTTGATAAGCTATTTCTGCCGTTTGCATTATTTTCTCAAATTTCTAGCTCTTGTTCACCAGCTCTCACCTGATTTTCAAGCTTTTGAGCTTTGGTTTAAGGACGTGTTTTTGCCATGTCTGAGGAGAAAAAGATAACTGAGGAGACGAAAATAACTGAGGACACGAAGTTGTTTGAAGAGAGAAAGGTTGTGGATCCCTTCATCGCTAGTTTTTTCGAATCCATGGCAAAAACGAACATTGAAAAAATTACAAGAGAAATACTGGTGGATCTGAGTGAAGATTCCAACGACAATGATGAGTATGATGCAGAAAGTGGCGATGAAGATTCTAAAGATCAGCCATGGGGACCAAGCCATACCATCTTCGGAAAATTAACTATCAAACAAAGTCATGCTGATGCTATGAGAGGAAGATACTTCCACGATATGACTACTGTGAGGATTGGAGGAGACAGCACTACTCCTACTCCTAAAGTAAATGAGGTGGTTATTTACCGAAGCTTTTTGAAAGCAGGGCTTTGGTTCCCATTGAGCAGATTCTTGGTTGAGGTACTGAAGACATTTCAAATCTTTCTTCATCAACTTATGCCTGAAGCTATAATTAGGATGGGTTTGTTTATTTGGGCTGTGAGAAGCCAAGGATTGGAACCAAGCGCAAGATGTTTTTGTAGCATGCATGAACTTTTGTATGAGACGAAGGCTACCGGCAAGGAGCAGTACCACAATAACTTCGGTTGTTACGGCTTCATTGCTCGACCCAATGCAAGCCATCTAGTTCCTATATTCCAAAAAAGATGGCCTGGGGCCTGGATGGAAGAATGGTTTTATGTCAAGAATGATCTGATTGAAAGAGAGAATATTAAGGAAATCATCCAACGCCCCATCTGGTCTCGATTCGGCCTTCGGAGGCCAAAGGTGATAATCAATCAGAATGACGAAGCATGCCAAAAAGCTTTTAGCAACATCTGTGCCTTTATTGGCACAAGGGATATAGTTCAAGAGCACATAGCGTACAGAATATGGCCACTTGTAGAAAACTGGGATATGCCGAAGGATACTATTGCCGAGTCAATTGAAGGTGGGTTGGTTCGATTGAAGTATACCTTTAGATTCAGAGATCGGTTTGATGAGCCAAACGATGATTGGCTAAAAAGTATTGAGGCTATTAGCGACGAGCTGCTTGGAGTATATAGCAAAGCCAAAGATGATGCCTTGTCCGCAGCCTTCGGGAGCTGGGGGAAGAAACGATTAAACAGAGTATTTGATGCCATCAGCTTTATATACCCTGATTACCACTACCCGCTGCGAGGGCAAGGAAGAAAGAGAAAGACTGCCGCTTCGGCCACCATAGTTGTTCTGAAGGGCAAAAAGGTGAAGGTTTTGACCCACCCGCCGTGTTATATTGAACCGGCCATGGTGCCTGAATTTGGCAAAGAAGCCTCTTCAACTGCCGAAGCAAGACAAGGTGCTCTAATTGTGCATGGCGTTGAAGAGCCAATTGTAGTGCCGAAAATATAAACAGCCGGGCCGATCGAAGCTAAGGATGATAAGGCCGAAGAGCCAAAGGTGGAGGAAACAATGAAAATGCCAGAAATTCTGAGCCCATCAGCAGGAGCAGAATTGCTGAAGGTAAAAAAACTACTGCCGCAACTCCCAAAAGGAGGAGGATGGCCAGCGTACTAGACGTTGTCATAGAGACCATGAAGGCCTTAACTCCTGCTTCTATCAAGAAAACTACCGAAGCTGCCAAAAATCAAGTCGAAGCCGAAGCTGGGCCTTCAGCGCCTACTAAGACAAAGGCAGCCGTGCTTGAAGATAAGGTGGGTCAACAAAGTTCAGATACCGGAAAGACGATGGAGCAAGTCATGACAGAAAAAGAAAAATCTCCTGTCCCTGAAGCCTTAGTTGAGGATACTGATTACATTGTTCGACATGCTTCGGGGAAGAAATTATCTAAAGAAGAAATCTTGGAGGCCAAACACTAAGCCCAAAGACTGAAATATCTGAAGGGGGCCTTACTGTTCAATGGTAGTAACAAAGATGATTTCCTGTACTATCTCCCGGATAACAAAGAAATATCCGTTTGCCAGGAGATAGCTAAGAGTATGAGATTTCCTAAGCTTGAAGAAGGCCTTTCAGTCTTATCGAAGGATGATCTTGCTGACAGCCACGCGTACAACAGTATAAATGTATAGAGGTTAACTTTGAAGCTAGAAAATGAAGTATTTTATTTCCATAATCAACTCTTCTTTTTTTTGCAGGACTTAATTCTTAGTAATGCCTTGAGGGCTCAGAAGAGCGCCGAAGACGAAGGCTGCGCAATGGCTCTTAACAACCTTCGTTCTGAGGTGATTGAACTGAGAAACAAAGGTCTGGAGAAAGACAAAATTTTGATTTCATTGGTGAACAAAGCAAAGGAAGACGATGCTAACTACAAAGCTCAGGCCGAGGCCCAGAAAACCAAAATTGAAGACCTTTGGAGACAACTAGCCGAAGCTAAAGAGAACTATGCGGTCGCACAGGCTAATCAAGAGATCAGTGAATACTGGAAAAGTAAGCTAAAGAAAAATGTTGAAGAACTTCGCGAATCCAAGGAAAGGTGCTTTGAGAAATCCTTGGATTGTGTGAAGAAATTGAAAACTAGCTTCGCCAAAGTGGGCGCTTACTCTGCTGAAGAAAACTTCATACGAGGCGATCCCGAAGGCATTGTTGAATGGATAAGTGGAGAAGCCAAAGCCTTTGAAGAAATTTTGATTGATCGCGGGGATATTTGCGCGTTTTTCAGTGCGCGGGGAATCTCAGCTATTCTGGAGAAGGCCGGATGTGATCACATTAAGGCTATATAGCCCAGGCCAAAGCTGCCTTCTCCATAGAGGATACGAAGGATCCTTCAGCGCAACTTTAATGGGCGGGAAGTTTTATAACGATGTCTAGGTGAACAGTGGCCGAGAGCTGGCCCACGAGATTATAAAAATGAGTGAAAAAGACACCCACGACTCTTGAGCAGAAGCAAAACGAACTAAAGAGGCTGCAGAACGCAAAAGGCGTATATGTATTATTTTTTGGTTTTTTAGCTTCGGTACTTGCTTTGTGGCTTCGAACTAATCAATTTTACCTACTTCAGCTAAACTATCTCCACCGTCGGAACCGTATGATCCCCTAGCTGATCCAGAAATGAAGGAATCATTGGACATCATAAGCATGACTGAATCCATTATTGACGAAGTCGTCGATAAACTTTTGAACGAAGTTGCGGAAAAAGTCCTTAGAGAAGAATAGATTTCATTGTAATAGTATTTTGAAATGCTTGATGTATGGGACAATGGGATGAACATTAAACTTCTATTGTAACAAAACTATGTGACATTTGATGTATGTAATATTGAATTGAATATGTAAATTATTGTAATTTATTTCTTTGCGATGCATGAAATTTACACACATACCGTTTTTGAGCCTTCGGCGAAAAAACACCTTCCCTTCTTTCATGTTTCGTAAAGAAAGGGATCCCTTCTTATGACAAGGCTGATAAAACTTTATTTCCCGAAGCTTACTTCGTGCTTTAGTACATTTTCAATTTGACGAAGCATTCGCCGGATATTGGCTTCGTACTCGATTCTTGTGCCGGTAATACAATATGATGTATGATGTAATGTTATGTGAAATGATGTGATGATATGATGCAAAATGATGAGGATGCCGAAGACACACACCCACACTAGAATACACAAGCTCTGCATCCGCTTAGTTACGACTTTTGAGCTTCTTCACCTTCTATTTTGGTGATATAAGTTCTGCATCCCCTTAGGAACGTCTTTTGAACTTCTTCGCCTTCTATTTCGGTGGTATAAGTTCTGCATCCCCTTAGGAACGACTTTTGAACTTCTTCGCCTTATATTTCAGTGGTATTTGGCTCTGCATTCCCTTTGGAACGACTTTTGAGCAGAAAACTTACACTGCGCTCCCTTAGGAACGAATTTTTGTAGCTTTGTGAATTTTGGCTCTGCATTCCCTTAGGAACGACTTATGAGCAAAAGACTTACGCTGCGCTCCCTTAGGAACGACTTTTGTAGCTTCGTTTATGTTGGCTCTGCATTCCCTTAGGAACGACTTTTGAGCTTTGTAAATCTGTGAAGAAGATATATTTCATTCTGGTATAGGCAGAATCATTCGGGAAATTAAAACTAAGTTTTCATTGCTTGTTCCTCATACAGAAAGCAAAATGGCGTAGAAAGTGAAAGTATTTCAGAAGAAGGATATTGCTTAGTAGATGTGCTTTGATTCTAGTACGGTGCTATTGACCGTACGAGCTTCGGACTCCTCCCTGAAGTCACGTTGCTGTTGTGGGTGTTGGCGCCCTTCTGGTTGCTAGCTTCGGGTATAAGTAGGTTGTAATGGAGGTGGTGGTGGGAGCTGAGGCCAGGAAGCTTGTGAATGGCTTGCTGAAGTAATAGAGACTGCAGGTTGATTGCCCACATATTCTGGTATGTAGGGAGAGTGGCACGAAGCAGTATGTAAGACCTGCTTCGGCTGATTCTTCCGGGCTTTTGCTTCGGCAATCTCTTTTTTCTTCTGAATGGTGATTTGACGCGTTCTTGTAGTGTGGTCCTTGTCTTCACCATAGAATAAGCAATAGATTTTCCTGGGCTGATCCCCATATCTTCCTCTGAAGCCCCTGCCGCCTCGGCACCTTGAAGCTGGTGGCCTGAAGGAGCTTTGCTGCTGTCCTGAAGATTATGAACTGTGTTGTGGCCTATGAAACTAGCCTCCTTTGTCATCATTCCTGACTAGAGCTATGGATTGATCTGACATGCCTAGGGTGGATTCTTCCTCCGAAGCCCCTAGTCATCTCAGAAAATATGTAAGCTTTCTCCCTTCTTTGGCAGAAGTCATTGTTAGCCCGGATGTACTCATCCATTTTCTGAAGCATCTTCTCCAGAGTCTGGGGGGCTTCCTGGCGAAGTATTGGGCTGTAGGCCCTGGCCGAAGACCTTTGATCATGGCCTCAATGACGATTTCATTGGGCACCATAGGTGCTTGTGCTCTTAGGCGCAAGAACCTTCGGACATATGCCTGAAGGTACTCCTCATGGTCTTGAGTGCACTAGAACAAGGCCTGAGCAGTGACTGGCTTCGTTTGAAACCCTTGAAAACTGGTGATCGGCATGTCCTTAAGCTTCTGCCATGACGTGATTGTCCCTGGCCGGAGAGAAGAGTACCATGTCTGGGCCACACTTTGGACTGCCATGATGAAGGACTTCGCCATGACTGTGGTATTGCCCCATACGAAGATATAGTTGCTTCGTAGCTCATCAGAAACTGCTTCGGATCTGAGTGCCCATCATACATGGGAAGCTGGGGTGGCTTGTATGATGGGGGCCATGGGGTAGCCTGTAGTTCTGCTGATAGAGGAGAAGCATCATCAAAAGCAAAATTTCCATGATGGAAATCGTCATACCAATCATCATCATTGTAGAAATTGTCTTGACGAAGCTCTCTTTATGGAGGTCTTCGGTCCTGGTCATCTTGAGTGAGATGACGTATTTCTTCAGCAGCTTCATCGATCTTCTTCTGTAGATCAGAAAGACGAAGCATCTTCTGTCTCTTCCTTTCGACCTGCTGATGGATAGCTTCGAGATCCCTTATCTCCTGGTCCAGCTCTTCCTCCTGGGGTGTTGGACTTGTAGCCTTCCTCTTTTGAGTTTGAGCTTCGCGCAGTGTGTCCTGGTTGACGTCCAGTGGCTGCAGTGCAGCCCCTAGCCCTGAAGAAGTTTTCTTCAGCGGCATGACGAAGGTCACGGCTGGCCGAAGGTGGTCGATTGAGTTCACCGGAGGTGGGCGCCAATGTTGGGCACTTGTTCTCAAATGCTATGAGTTAAGAACAAGGCAACACAAAATGTTAATGGTTAAATTCCTTCGTCCTTTGAAGCATTATCTCCCTTAGGATATAATGATCCTCAGACGAAGGTCATGAAGGACGTACCTTCATCATCGCAGTATATATTAATGAAAGAAGAAGCGTATGAAACATGAGAAATGGCATGAACAATATTACGACATCATTAACATATCTTCTTTATATCATCATGAATGAACATGAACAATATTGAATTACATTTGTATCTTCGGCTTGATAGAAGGCAAAAGTCCAAGCGTGACGCACGAGTGAGTATAAGTCAGCGTGGCGCACAAGTGAGTACAAGTCAGCGTGAACAGTACGGGGGTACTATTCATCTATTTATAGGCACAGGACGCAGCCTGTGTAAAATTACATTCATGCCGTTTATGCTTACTATGGACTTAAGGACAATCTATTGAGGACTAGATTGGCTTTTCCTCTTTAAGTCGGTTCCTTTTTCCTCTGCCGAGCCGAAGCTTCCCTGTGCGTAGCTTCGGGACTAATTCAACCTTTGTCCCAACCATGCTTTTCATATCGTGTACAGCTTCATTCCGAGTCCGAAGGTTCCTGTACATATATTATACTTGTGAAACATTGTTAGTCATGTTTTTGAGGACCTTCGGAAGACGAAGGCCCCCAACATGCCCTAATTGGTACTTTCCTGGTATTTATATGTGATAACATGGTCTTATGCCAACTTTTACCAAGGGATACTTAGTGGATATTTAGTTGTAGTTTTCTAAAGTTCTAGGGCTAGATGGTGCTCTTAACTAACTTTCTTTTTGAAAAATGTCAAACAACAGATTTGGAAATTTTTCTAAACTTTTCTTTGGACAAGAGCAATCATTCCTAAGGTAGGATATTTTCTCTACAGGGAAAGGTTTCTATGATTTTCTAATGTTTTCTCTATTTCTCTCATGGGGTAGGTGGCACTATATTTTGTTTACTGAAATGGGACTTTTTATATTTTTCTCTAAAGCTACACTACTTAAGTATTCTAAGAAAAATAGGGTTGCTTGTTGTTTCACATTTTTATGTCCTTTTTCATTTTCTAAAAAAATGGGCAGAAACATAAATTCATGGTTAATCTCTACTTAATTTGGTGAATTAGGGTGTTCAACATTTTAAATGAGGCTAATGTTAATTAGGCATCTATTCCATTTTTTAACCCTATCATAACAATTCTACTATTTTTCCCTTTATTTCTATACTTTAAAGAATATCCTAAATTAAATCAAAACTTCCAGAAACAGTATTGGACTAGGGTGGTGTCGGCGTTTCGGACCGAGGGGACCCTCAACCGGACCGACTAGTGAATTTTGTGCCGCGTACCCCTGTCCAGATGGGTTGATGCAAGATGGAACACAAGAGGAGGGATGAGGCTTATATTATCTTGCACCGGGGGTGCTTGCAGTAGGGGTTACAAGCTTCGCGAGAGAGGGAACGGGTCCTAGGTCTCCTGAGAAGCCTAGGGTTGCGGAGTGGAGCTCGATGCTTGAGTGAGTCCGTCTCCGTCGTCCTTGCTACCCGTGCCCCCCTTCTCTTTTGTTTCTCTTCTTCCCTGAGAAGGCCCTGGGCATCCCCTTCTATAGATACAAGGGGATGGTCTAGCTGTACATATGGGGGTGTTGCTATGTGCTAACGTGGACTGCGGAGAAGTGCTTGAGCCCTGTAGAAGCGTAGCTGGTGGTGCGGTCCTGGGTCCTGCCAACGTTTCTTTGCCTTCATAGAGAGCTTGAGGACTATTGACGTCATGGATGCGTGCGGGGAACCATCATTACCTGTTGCCGGAGTAATCTAGATGTGACTTCGGTCTTGTTCCTTTGTAGGCTGAGGCAGCTAGCTAGAGGTAGGGTAATGATGTATCCCCTTTAGCGTAGTCGGTCCGAGGCCGAGGTCGGGCGAGGCGGTGACTCCTCCCGAGGCCGAGGCCAAGGTCGGGCGAGGTTGTGACTCTTCCCAAGGCTGAGGCTGAGGTCGGGCGTGGCGAAGACCTTCTCCCGAGGCCGAGGCTGAGGCCGAGGCCTGGGGTCGGGCGAGGCGGAGCTCCCTGTTGCACCCGAGGCTAAACTCGGGAGAAGCCGTGACTCACTATTGTTAGCCTTACCCTGGTGGTTGGCACAGTAGTTGGAACGGGGTGAATAGTGCCGTTTTCCTGTCAGAACGATCAGTAAAGGGGCGAAGTGACTACGGTCACTTCGACCTTGCCAACTGAGGCGCGTGTGTTAGGATAAGGTGTCAGGTGATCCCTGCATTAAATGTGCATGCGATACGGTCGGCAGTAAGGTGATTTGGCCGAGGTTGCTATACGACAAAGTTTGCCCGAGCTTAGCCTCGGATGAGCCGGGGGTGCGCCCGATGCCTGAGGGGGGCCCTCAGGCGAGTTGTGAATCCGTCCGGGACCACTGTTCTTGCTCGAGGCCGGGCTCGGGCGAGACGAGATCGCGTCCCTAGGTAGATGAGGCTTTAACTTTGCGCCGTGCTTACCAGCCTTTACGGTCTATTTTGAAGATGTTTTCCAGCTATGCTTAGGAGTATTGGGGGTACCCCTAATTACGGTACCCGACAGTAGCCCTCGAGCCTCAAAGGGAGTGTAGACACTCGCTTGGAGGTTCTGCCAGATTTTTTGCAAGGAGACTAGCCCTTCTTGGTTATGTTTTGTTCCGAGGGTGCGTGCGAGCGCACCCGTCGGGTGTAGCCCCCGAGGCCTCGGAGGAGTGGTTTGACTCCTCTGAGGTCTTAATTCTTCTTGTGATTCCTCGGTCAGCCTTGTTGTTCCCTCACGCGGCCTGGCCACAGCCCGGGTGCATGGTCAGGCTCCGAGTTTTCAAGCTGGTTTGTTGACGTGGTCAACAATTTGGCCATAGCCTAGTGCAAGAGCAGCCCCCGAGCCTCTGCACGGAGCGAGAGGACGATCGAGGACCGTCTCAGCTTTTTGCTGTACGTCCCTTCGTCGCCTTTCCGCAAGGAGGAGAGGGGAACGCGCCATGTTACCCTCGGTGGGCGCTGAACATGGTGTTTCCAGTGAGTTGCTAACGGGTAATCCGAGTGGACGCCCGAGCCCCGTTCGATAAGGGTCGGCTAGTGGCCCAGAGGCGCGCTCCAAAAGTACCTGCAGGTGATTTGCTGGACCCGGGCCCATTTGATAGGGTCCGAGGGCTTGGTGCCTCCCTCCGGTGGCATTCCATTACAAAATCGTTCCCGCTGGTCTCGGAAATGTCTTAGGGTACCTCAGGAGTGCAGCCCGAGCCTTGGCCGTGTAACGGGCGTACCCAGGGTCATCTCTGACTCTACATGTTCTGGGGCGGCTGTCGAATCCCTTCGAGGGGCCAACCTTCGAACCCCTGATCAGTAAAAGGGCTCGGAGCCTGAGTGCTCTGGGGCGGTCGCCGAACCCCGCGGGGCGCAACCTTCGAACCCCTGATCAGTAGGAGGGCTCGGGGCCCGTTTCCTTCGCTGCGAAGGACTCCTTCAAAATGTCCCGTTTTCCGATCCCTATGGAGAGAGAGAAAGAGAAAGGAAAGGAGATATTTCGAAGCAGTGTGGCACACCTTTTTTGAGGCAGTCATCATGACGGAGACGAAACGGTGCCCGTCCGCCTGCCTGAGGAGACGTGTGTCCTGCCAGGGAGTTCATGCGACGGGACGGGCGACCCGTGGGGTATCTGTTGCGCGTGCGCGAGCCGTTCGAGGAATGGAACACGGGTGCGTCGTCTTTATGCTGTAGGAGAAGGCTCCCTTGTCGCTTCAGGGGAAGATGCGAGCCTATAGGTGGGACCAGGGCCAGGTTGGTGGTTGGACCGCTGCCTCCGCCTGTTGCTGCAATTACCGCCGGTCCGCCTATGGTCATACCAGCCGTCGCGTCTAACCCCACAGCTGACTGACCCATGACCGTCACACTTAATTGGCACTATTGGGTCATGCGTGGGGCTGCCTCGAGTCGCTGCACTGGTTTTGTAGTCCCGAGAAGACACGGCATTGGCGCAAGTGGCGGTGTGGTTTCTTTACACATGGTAACCGGTGCGCCGGTTACATGACATGCGGGCCCGGGCCTCCATGCTGGACCGCCAGTTGCGACGAAGCTGAAAGGGTGTACAACCGTGGTGCGGTTGCATGCTTCTGGCGTGGCGGCCCGCCCTTTCGACCGCTAGATTCGGCGAGGATGAGAGAGCGCTTACCCATGGGGTGGTTGGATGCTTCGTGTGCGGCGGTTTGCCATCTTCGTGTTGCAGGTCAGTTTGTATGACATGTGGGACCTAGCCCCCGTGTCGCAGGGCGAGAACCCTGGAGCACGTCGGGGGAGACTTTGCCTGCGACGTTTTAGGGCGTGAGTGGGGAGATCTGCCTATAAAAAGGGACCGATCTCCCAGGCAGTAACCATGCTTTGCTCCTCTCGTCTTCATCGCGCCCCTCCGCCTTTCGAGCCTCCAGATGAGGTGTGCCGGTGTTTTCTGGCGACCACACCGCCGGAGAGCTTGCGCCCGTGGCGATGCCAGTGGTCTTGCCTTCTTCTTGCTAATGTTTAGAGGAGCGCAACTCTGTGGGTGTTGGAGCTCTTCCGCCATTGCTCGGCTTCAAGGATTTTCATCATGCAGCCCGGCTACATTCCCCCACCAATGGTCATCCAGAAGGATGACCACCAGCCTCATGGTGGGGAAGGGCAAGCCGGGATGTGGCCTCCCTGCCGCCCTCAGCTTCAAGGATGTTCATCATCCGTGCTGGGGGCGAGGGCAAGCTGAGTTGGGGCCCTGCCTTCCGCATGGGCTGGAGACCCGCTTCTTCCTCCAGCATTCGGGGGAGAAGGGCGTTCACCAGCCTTGCGGAGGAGGCGAACTACCACCTGCTGCCTGGTCGGGGTGTGGCTGTTCATCAACCGCATGGGCGACGATCGTGCCGTGCGTAGGTCGGCTACGCCCACGGCTCGTCCCGCGCCGCCGGCCACACTGGGGGGTCGTATAAGACGTCGTATGCCGCCGGAGCGGTGTCCACGCTCCTGGATGGCCCTGTCCTCACTCCTGTGGCGACGATGGGAGCGAGGACCTCCTTGTGCGTGCTGGGGCGGCCGCCATTTACTAGTGCGGTGTTGGTGCGCAGGTGGCCGCTGTCGTCGGTGCTGAGGTGGTGGTGGTCGCCATAGGTGAGGCTTTCCACCACAGAGGTGGTTGCCTCTGCCGACGAGACCGTCTGTGCCTCCTGTGCCGGACCTCCGACTCTTTGGCTTTAATGGCTTGTTCTCGCCCCCCGTGTGGGGACGCGGGTGAGGGACTTTTCACACTAGCGTTTGCCCTGGGGCAATCGCTGCTGCTGTCTAGCCGCCCGAGGCGGAGGTCGTTGTCGCTGCTGGTGCAGTGGTCGCCGGTGAGCCGCTTGGAGCTCGTTATCTTGCAGCCCTTCCGGTGTGGAGGTAGTTCATTCCTGTGGGAATGGAGCTGAGGTCCCATTTGTAAGGGAATGTAAGAGCAAAATGTAATTGCTTTAAGTACTAAGACATCTGCTGCAGGTTGGGAAAACCGCCGAGGGTGCTGCTGACATCTAAGTCTATGTAGCATAGCTGTCCCAAGTATGCGTGTTTGTTTTCTGCGGCTGCCGAGGCCTGAACATTTGGGTATTTGAGTATAAAGCCGTGTTTCTCTCCTCTTACTTTGAGCATTAGGACTTGTTCGGTAGCAGAATCACTTATCCGAGCGTGAGCTACCCTTCGTGGAAAGTGACGAGTGAGGTATCCATATCCCGGAGGCGTAGGAGTCCCTCGGCTCGGTCGGCCTTGCCATTCAAGGTCTCACTTGTCATTTTTTAGGATTCCGCTATCGATATAGTCGAAAGGCACGAAAGTTGTTTTGGTAGAAAACCTTTCCGAGGAAAATTTTGACGCAGAGGGGGTTCCCCCTTTTCAGACCCGAGGCAACCGCTCGGGTCGGGACCCTCGCGGAGCGGCGGAGGGCCTGGCCGTGGCCGACGGGTCTGCCCGGTTTGCCCAAGCCATGGCCTCATAGCAGCGTGCCCGGGCCGAAGGTAAGTTTTGCCTGCTTTGTGACTTTGGTTTAGCTTCATCCTTTTCCTTGTGTCTGAAGAACATCGTCCGGCTGTCTTCAGGGTTCGAGGCGGCTCTCGACGAGTCTGTCAAGAATTGCAAGGCACTTGCCCAGGCGGCTGAGCAGAAAGAAGCCAACTGCATGGCCATGTCTGAGGCCATCTCGGCCTTCTGCCGGACCTTTGGCCTCGACGACGCCTCCTCAGGCAGCTCCCCCCAGAGTCGCCTGTGGGCCTTGGGCGGCCACGTGCGCAGCAGACTCCGCGGGGCGCTGCACCACGGCGTTAGGTGGGCCTTCGCTGTCTTTGCTTCCCACTACGACGTGGGTCAGCGAGGGCTACTGCTTACCCGACGAAGAGGAGGTCGCCCT
This sequence comes from Zea luxurians, assembly GCA_029449295.1. NCBI lineage: Eukaryota > Viridiplantae > Streptophyta > Magnoliopsida > Poales > Poaceae > Zea > Zea luxurians. Next base: position 484,802 of record JAOPSE010000349.1, on the reverse strand, counting down.
GGCCGAGGTCCAAAGGCTCGATGCAGCTGCCGAGGGCCCAGGCGCGGCGTTAGCTTCCTTTTTTGAGGTGGAGATCCTTCCGCCTGGGTCACCGTCCAAGGCCGGGCCAGATTCCGCCGCAGGGAGGAACGACGCCGAGGGTGCTGCTCCTCCCCCTGCCGACACCTGAGCCTGTGGGGAACAGTTTATTCTAAGTATGTGTATGTTTCTCACGGCCGTTGAGGCCTAAACATTTTCAGTGTTAGAGTATAAAGCTGCGTTTCCTTTCCTCTTGTTTCGAGCATTAGGACTTGTTCGGTAGTAGAGTCACTTATCCGAGCATGAGCTACCCTTCATGGAAGGTGACGAGTGAGGTATCCATATCCCGAAGGCGTAGGAGTCCCTCGGCTCGGTCGGCCTTGCCGTTCAAGGTCTCTCTCGCTCGTTTTTAGGATTCTGTTATCGATATAGTTGAAAAGGCACGAAAGTCATTTTCTACCCGAGCGTTAGGACTTGTTTGGTAGCAGAATCACTTATCCGAGCGTGAGCTGCCTTTCGCGGAAGGTGATGAGTGAGGTATCCGTATCCCAGAGGCGTAGGAGTCCCTCGGCTCGGTCGGCCTTGCCGTTCAAGGTCTCACTCGCTCGTTTTTAGGATTCCACTATTGACATAGTCGAAAGGCACGAAAGTCGTTTTGGTAGAAAACTTATCTGAGGAAAATTTTGACGCAAAGGGGGTCCGCCCCTTCTAGCCCCTAAGGGAGGGTCGGTTTTTGCTGAGGCAAGGCCAATCCTCCCTTGACAGCTAGACTTTTTAATTGTACATGCAAAGGGACCGAGGTACATGAACGACTTGAAACACTTTAAGGGTAAAAGCGACGTAGTTGTTCGATGTTCCAAGTGTTGCTGTAGACCTCGCTTTGATTGTTGGCCAGCTTGTATGTCCTGGGCTTCAAAATTTTGGCGATGATGAACGGCCCTTCCCAGGGAGGAGTAAGTTTGTGGCATCCTCGGGCGTCTTGTCGTAGCCGAAGCACCAAATCTCCCACCTGGAAGCCTCGGGGCCGAATCCTTCGGGCGTGGTAGCGTTGCAGAGACTGTTGATACTGCGCTGAGTGTAGCAAGGCTACGTCCCGAGCCTCTTCTAGCTGGTCCAATGAATCCTCTCGGCTGGTCTAGTTGTTTTGGTCGTCGTACATCTTTGCCCTCGGGGAGCCGTATTCTAAGTCCGTGGGTAGGATGGCCTCGGCCCCATAGACTAGGAAAAACGGCGAGAAACCCGTGGCCCGGCTCGGCGTTGTCGTCAGACTCCAAACCACAGAGGGTAGCTCTTTTATCCACCGCTTGCCAAACTTGTTGAGGTTGTTGTAGATCCTTGGTTTTAGCCCCTGCAAAATCATGCCATTGGCGCGCTCCACTTGCCCATTTGTCATTGGGTGAGCTACGGCGGCCTAGTCCACACGGATGTGGTGGTCTTCGCAGAAGTCTAGAAACTTTCTCCCAGTGAACTGCGTGCCATTATCGGTGATGATAGAGTTTGGGATCCCAAAGCGGTGGATAATATTTGTAAAGAACGCCACTGCCTGCTCGGACCTGATGCTGGTTAAGGGTTGGACTTCGATCCACTTGGAGAATTTATCGATGGTGACCAACAGGTGCGTGAAGCCCCCGGGTGCCTTCTACAAGGGACCGACGAGGTCCAGACCCCACACAACGAAAGGCCAAGTGATAGGTATTGTTTGTAGAGCCTGAGCAGGCAGGTGTGTTTGTCTCGCGTAGAATTGACACCCTCGGCAGGAGCGTATAATCCTAGCGGCGTCGGCCACTGCGGTTGGCCAGTAGAAACCTTGTCGGAAAGCATTTCCTACGAGGGTCCGAGGTGCTGCATGGTGACCACAAGCCCCCGAGTGTATTTCTTGTAACAGCTCTTGTCCTTGGGCGACGGATATGCATCGTTGGAGAATGCCTGAGGGACTGCAGTGGTACAACTCCTTTTCATCACCCAGTAAAACGAACGACTTGGCGCGCCGAGCCAGTCGCCGAGCTTTGGCCTTGTCGAGGGGCAGCTCTCCCCGGAGGAGATATTCCAGGTACGGGGTCTGCCAGTTTAGGTTTGGTGTGACCCCATTCTGCTCCATCTCGACGCGCAGGGCCTCACCCTCGGCGGCCGAGGGTACCTCGGACTGGGTCGAGGTCTCCTCAGGTTCGGGTGTGTCGTTGAGTTTGATGGATGGTTGATATATGTCTCTAGAGAAGACATTCGGGGGAACCATTGTTCGTCCCGAGGCTATCTTAGCCAGCTCATCTGCAGTCTCGTTGTACCGTCGAGCAACATGGTTGAGCTCCAGCCCATAGAACTTATCTTCCAAGCGCCAAACTTCGTCGCAGTAGGCTTCCATTTTCCGATCGCGGCAATGAGAGTTCTTCATGACTTGGTCAATAATGAGCTGCGAGTCGCCACGGGCGTCGAGGCGCCGAACCCCTAGCTCGACAGCGATGCACAACCCATTAACCAAGGCCTCGTATTTGGCCATGTTGTTTGACGCCGGAAAATGGAGGCGTATTACATAACACACATGTTCTCCGAGGGGTGAGATGAAGAGCAAGCCCGCACCTGCTCCGGTTTTCATCAACGACCTATCGAAGTACATGGTCCAAAGTTCGGCCTGGATTGGGGCTGTTGGCAACTGGGTGTCGGTCCATTCAGCCAGGAAGTCGGCCAAGACTTGGGATTTTATGGCCTTCCGAGGTGCAAATGAAAGTGTTTCCCCCATGAGTTCCACTGCCCATTTTGCTATCCTACCCGAGGCCTCTCGGCACTAGATGATCTCCCCTAGGGGGAAAGATGACATCATAGTAACCGGATGAGACTCGAAGTAGTGTCGCAGCTTCCGTCGTGTCAGAATCACCACGTATAGTAGCTTCTGGATTTGTGGGTAGCGGATTTTTTGTCTCGGATAGCACCTCGCTGATGAAGTAGACTGGCCTCTGGATGAGCAATATATGCCCTTCTTCTCGTCTCTCGACAATGACCATAGCACTGACCACCTGAGTGGTTGCGGCGACGTAAATCAAGAGGGCTTCTCCCGTAGCGGGGGGCACCAAGATGGGCGCATTAGTAAGGAGTGCCTTTAAGTTTCTGAGGGCTTCTTTGGCTTCGGGAGTCCAAGTGAAGCGCTTGGCCTTCCTTAAGAGGCGGTACAAGGGCAATCCTTTCTCGCCAAGGCGCGAGATGAAGCAGCTCAGGGCCGCAAGGCATCCCATGACCCTTTGTACTCCTTTTAAATCTTTGATGGGTCCCATGTTGGTGATGGCCGTGATTTTCTCCGGCTTGGCCTCGATGCCTCGTTCGGAGACGACGAACCCTAGGAGCATGCCTCGGGGGACTCCAAAGACACACTTCTCAGGATTGAGTTTTACACTCTTCGCTTTTAGGCACCTGAATGTTACCTCAAGGTCAGAGAGGAGGTCAGAGGCTTTCCTTGTTTTGACAACGATGTCATCGACGTAAGCCTCGATCGTTTTGCCGATGTGCTCTCCGAACACATGGTTCATGCACCTCTGGTATGTTGCACTTGCATTCCTCAAACCAAATGGCATAGTGGTATAGCAATACATGCCAAAAGGTGTGATAAAAGAAGTCGTGAGCTAGTCGGATTCTTTCATCTTGATTTGGTGATAGCCTGAATAGGCATCGAGGAAAGACAGGGTTTCGCACCCAGCGGTGGAGTCCACAATTTGATCGATGTGAGGCAGAGGGTAGGGAACCTTGGGACATGCTTTATTTAGCCCAGTGTAGTCTACACACATCCTCCACCTCCCACCTTTTTTCTTTACAAGTACAGGGTTAGCTAACCATTCTGGATGGAATACCTCTTTGATGAACCCTGCAGCCATTAGCTTGTGGACCTCCTTGCCTATGGCTCTGCGCTTTTCTTCATCAAAACGGCGCAGGTGTTCACGGGTCGGGCTCCGGCTCGAATGTCCAGTGAGTGCTCGGTGACATCCCTCGGTATGCCCAGCATGTCCGAGGGACTCCACGCAAAAATTTCGGCGTTTGCACGGAGAAAGTTGATGAGCACTACTTCCTATTTGGGGTCGAGCTCGGAGCCGATCCTGACTTTCTTGCTGGCATTGTTGCTGGGGTCGAGAGAGACAGACTTGACTGCCTCGGCTGGCTCGAAGTTGCCGGCGTGCCGCTTCGCGTCGGGCGCCTCTTTGGAGAGGCAATCCAGGTCGGTGATGAGGGCTTCGGACTCGGCAAGCGCTTTGGTGTACTCCATGCATTCCATGTCGCATTCGTAAGCGTGGCGGTATGTGGGTCCGACGGTGATGACTCCCTTGGGGCCTGGCATCTTGAGCTTGAGATAAGTGTAGTTGGGGACGGCCATGAACTTGGCGTAGCATGGTCTTCCCAGCACCGCGTGATAGGTCCCTCGGAACCCTACTACCTCGAAAGTGAGGGTTTCCTTTCAGAAGTTGGAAGGAGTTCCGAAGCAGACGGGCAAGTCAATCTGTCCAAGGGGCAGGATACGCTTTCTGGGTGCAATCCCATGAAAAGGTGCTGCACCGGCCCGGATCTCGGACCGATCAACCCCCAAGAGCTCTAGGGTCTCGGCGTAGATGATGTTGAGGCTGCTGCCTCCATCCATGAGGACTTTGGAGAGCCTAACATTGCCGATGATAGGGTCGACGATGAGCAGGTATCTTCCTAGGCTTGGCACGTAGTCGGGGTGGTCGCCTTGGTCGAAGGTGATGGGCTTGTCGGACCAGTCTAGGTAGACTGGCATTGCTACCTTCACCGAGCAGACCTCCCGGCGCTCCTGCTTGCGGTGCCGAGCCGAGGCATTCGCCACTTGCCCACCGTAGATCAAGAAGTAGTTGTGGACCTCTGGGAACTCTTCTTCCCTGTCGCCTCCTTTCTTGTTGTTGCCCTGGTCCTTGCCATCCTCCGCCGAGGGTCCAGCCTTATTGATGTAGTGCCGGAGCATGTCGCACTCTTCAAGGGTGTGTTTGATGGGACCCCTGTGATAGGGGCATGACTCCTTGAGCATCTTGTCGAACACATTGGCCCCTACGGGAGGCTTCCAAGGATTCCTGTGCTCAGCAGCAGCAACGAGATCCACGTCAACGGTGTTGCGTTTTGCTCGCGCCTTCTTCCCAGTCTTCTTCTTCGTGCCGCGCTGGACAAACGCCTTGGGGTCGTCTTCCTTCTGCCTTCCCTGAGGCTTCTTGTCCTTCCAAAAGATGGCTTCGACCACCTCCTGACCAGAGGCGAACTTGGTGGCTATGTCCATCAATTCGCTCGCCTTGGTGGGTGTCTTGTGCCCCAGTTTGCTTACCAGGTCCCGGCAAGTGGTGCCGGCGAGGAATGCTCCGATGATGTCCGAGTCGGTGATGTTAGGCAACTCGGTGCACTGCTTTGAAAACCGCCGGATGTACTCTCTCAGGGATTCCCCTGGCTGCTGGCGGCAGCTCCGGAGATCCCATGAGTTCCCAGGGCGTACATACATACCTTGGTAATTTCCAGAGAAGGCCTTGACTAGGTCGTCCCAGTCGAAGATCTGCGCAGGGGGCAGATGCTCCAGCCAGGCCCGGGCAGCGTCAGAGAGGAAAAGGGGGAGGTTGCGGATGATGAGGTTGTCATCGTCTGTCCCTCCCAACTGGCACGCCAGCCGGTAGTCCGCGAGCCACAACTCCGGCCTTGTCTCCCCTGAGTACTTGGTAATGGTAGTCGGGGCCCAGAACCGGGCCAGGAACGGCGCTCGTCGTATGGCTCGGCTGAAGACCCGCGGGCCTGGTGGTTTGGGCGTGGGGCTCCGATCCTCCTCACTGTCGTAGCGTCCCCCGCGTCTGGGGTGGTAGCCTTGGCGCACCTTTTCCTCGAGGTGGGCTCGACAGTCGCGGCGGTGTTGCTCGTCACCGAGGTGATCCCGGGCTGCAGGTGTCTCGCCTCCTGTGAGCTCGGTGTGGACCGAGGCCTCGCGCATGTGTCGGGAGGATGCTGCGTGATGTTCCGAGGGGCATCCTCGCCTTCGGGAGGCAGAGCTCTCGGCTCGTCGGGCTGCGGCGTTTTCCAGGAGGTTCTTGAGTTTGCCCTGGATATGTCGCCCCTCGGTGGTAGATGGCTCCAGCATCGTTCGAAGCAACATCGCTGCTGCAGCTAGGTTCTGGCCGGCCCCGTTGAAGGCCAGTTGCAGCATTGCCCTGGCGTTGTCAATAATACGGCGCTAGACGTCCCGGGCCCGATGACGTGCTCCTCCAGCGAGCGCTCGGCCTACCCACTCTTGCTCGAGGTTTTGTCACAGCTGCACAAGTCGGCCCATTTCTTCGTTGAGCTTGGCCTGCATCTCGCGGAGTTGCTCGAGCTGTGAGCCCTAACCCCCATAGGGACCTGGGCCACAGCTAGCTCCCACAGGATCTCAACGCGAGACACAGGTGCAAGGGCGTCGTCATTTCCAGGCATGCCGAGGTGGTTGTCTCCGTCGTGATCTTCCTAATCGATGTGGAAGCACTCGCGAGTTGGGTCGTAACCCTTGTCGTCAAGGCTGTGGCCATCGTCAAAGTAGCCGGAGAGGCACCGGTCACATGCGGATATGAAGTCTCGCATGGCACCGGGATCATGGAGTCCGGAGAAATCTCAACTGACGTCGGGGTCGTCCTCTTCCTCGAAACCCGCGGGTCCGGAGGTTGAGACGACCGTCAGTCGGTCCCAAGTTGACCACATATGGTACCCCGGAAGGTCAGGATATGCCCTTACGAAAGCGCTTATCGAAGCGGGGTCGCTTGGTGGGTCGAAGCTGAACCTAAAGGGAACAGGATGGAAAACTGAAGGTACCTCTTGGTTTTTGGACGACGGTGAAGTTGCATCGGAGGTGGAATGTGTCGTTATCTCAGGTGCGAGACTAATGCCCAACAAGTCCCGCGCAAGGGTGCCGGCGTCATCAGTCCGCCTGGGGCTGGCGTTTTGCTAGGAAGCGACACCCGTCATTGTCTCAGGTGCGAGGATAACACCCAACATGTCCCCCGCAGGGGTGTCGGCGTCATCGACTCGCTCTGGTCCACCAGCCGTCGAGGTGCTACCTCCTGCCTGGCCATGGTTGCCCCGTCTCCGTCTCCTCCGGCGAGGAGGGTGGCGGGGTTGACTCGGGTGTTCCTCTTCCGCCACGGGGAGATGTCGTCATCGAGTTCGCCTCCGCTGGGTGAGCCGACGACTGTTGTTGTTGTCGTGCTGCGGAGGGAGCAGTACCATGTCGTAGCCGCCGTCGGGGGACATGAACTCGAGACTTCCGAAGCGGAGCACCGTCCCGGGCTGAAGAAGCTACTGAAGATTGTCCATCTAGAACTCAACAGGAAAGTATAGTCAACACGCAGCTGCCCCTACCTGGCACACCAACTGTCGGCGTTTCGGACTCGGGGGACTCTCAACCGGACCGACTAGTGAATTTTGTGCAGTGTGCCCCTGTCCAGATGGGTTGATGCAAGATGGAACACAAGAGGAGGGATGAGGCTTATATTATCTTGCACCCGGGGTGCTTGCAGTAGGGGTTACAAGCTTCGCGAGAGAGAAAACGGGTCCTAGGTCTCCTGAGAAGCCTAGGGTTGCGGAGTGGAGCTCGATGCTTGAGTGAGTCCGTCTCCGTCGTCCTTGCTGCCCGTGCCCCCCTTCTCTTTTGTTTCTCTTCTTCCCTGAGAAGGCCCTGGGCATCCCCTTTTATAGATACAAGGGGATGGTCCAGCTGTACATATGGGGGTGTTGCTATGTGGTAACGTGGCCTGTGGAGAAGTGCTTGAGCCCTGTAGAAGCGTAGCTGGTGGTGCGGTCCTGGGTCCTGCTGACGTTTCTTTGCCTTCGTAGAGAGCTTGAGGACTATTGACGTCATGGACGCGTGCGGGGAACCATCATTACCTGTTCCGGAGTAATCTAGATGTGACTCCGGTCTTGTTCCTTCGTAGCCTGAGGCGGCTAGCTAGAGGTAGGGTAATGATGTATCCCCTGTAGCGTAGTCAATCCGAGACCGAGGTCGGGAGAGGCGGTGACTCCTCCCAAGGCCGAGGCCAAGGTCGGGCGAGGTTGTGAGTCTTCCCGAGGCTGAGGCTGAGGTCGGGCGTGGCGGAGACCTTCTCCCGAGGCCGAGGCTGAGGCCGAGGTCGGGGTCGGGCAAGGCGGAGACCTTCTCCTGAGGTCGAGGTTAAGGCCGAGGTCGGGGTCGGGCGAGGCGGAGACCTTCTCTCGAGGCCGAGGCCGAGGCCTGGGGTCGAGCGAGGCGGAGCTCCCTGTTGCGCCCGAGGCTGAACTCGGGAGAAGCCGTGACTCACTGTTGTTAGTCTTACCCTTGTGGTTGGCACAGTAGTCGGAACGGGGTGAATAGTGTTGTTTTCCCGTCAGAACGATCAGTAAAGGGGCGAAGTGACTGCGGTCACTTCGACCTTGCCAACTGAGGCGCACGTGTCAGGATAAGGTGTCAGGTGATCCCTGCATTAAATGCGCATGCGATACGGTCGGCGGTAAGGCGATTTGGCCAAGGTTGCTATACGACAAAGTTTGCCCGAGCTTAGCCTCGGACGAGCAGGGGGTGCGCCCGCTGCCTGAGGGGGGCCCTCAGGCGAGGCGTGAATCCGTCCAGGACCACTGTTCTTGCCCGAGGCCGGGCTCGGGCGAGACAAGATCGCGTCCCTAGGCAGATGAGGCTTTAACTTTGTGTCATGCTTACCAGCCTTTACGGTCTGTTTTGAAGATGTTTTCCAGCTATGCTTAGGAGTATTGGGGGTACCCCTAATTACGGTACCCGACAGTCCGTAATTAGGGGTACCCAACAGGTGGTGTAGGAAATGGGTGACGTCTAAGAGGGAGGTGAATTAGGACTTCTAAAAGTTTTACTAAAGCAGGCCACAAATAAATCACTAGATCAAAACTTATGCAAATAATCAAACTAGAATGTGCAAACTAGGTTTTGTCTAAGTGTTGCTATCTCTACCGCAATGGCTAAGTTTCAAACTACACTATATAAGCATAAATACAAGATTGAAACTTAAATACTTAATATAAATGCGGAAGTTAAAGAGCAAGGTAGAGATGCAAACTCTCGTGGATGACGCCGGTATTTTTACCGGGGTATCCAGAACCACACAAGGTCCCGACAAATCCTCGTTGGTGCCCCTACACAAAGGGAAACCCACACAAGGGTCAAGCACCTCGGTCGAGTAACTTCGTAGAGAGCCACGGGCCTTCTCCACGCGCAAGTGGTGCTTCGCTTCCGGCTCCTCTAGGACGCTCATCGCCGTCTCCACTATCGAGCTTCCGGTCGAAACACCATGGGCCTCGTTCCCTCTAGTACACGGTGGCAGCCGTGACACAAACAACGTTGTCATGGTCTCGCAAGACTCTCGCCCCACTCGGTACAATTACAATGGCTCGTGAAGAGCCGAGGGGTTGTGTGGTTTATCTAAACTCACTCAACTAACTAGGGTTCACCTAGAGCAAGCGCTAAAGCAGTCTAACTAACCTAAGCACTTCGCAAAGCACCTACGCTAATCACCGAGTGATTCTATTAAGCACTTGGGTGTAAGAGCACTTGGGAATGTCTACTATATGCCTTGCTATGTCTCTTGGGCTCCCACACATGGAAATGGCCGGTTGGGGGTGTATTTATAGCCCCCAACACAAAACTAGCCGTTGGAGAAAAGTTGTGCTCTCTGCGGCACACCAGACAGTCCGGTGCACCACATGACAGTGCACTGTTCACTGTCCGGTGCGCCTAGCTGTTGCCCTGACACCATAGGTGACCATTGGCACTGCAAGCATTTCACACCGGACAGTCTGGACTCCACACCAGACAGTCCGGCGGTCTTCTCTCCACAGTGCCACATGGAAGCCGTTAGGGTTCCTGTTCCTGGTGCACCGAACAGTCTGGTGCTCCTCACACAGACAGTCTGCAGGCAACACTTCTTTCTTCTATTGGACTTCACTTGATCTTCATAATGTCTTCTTTTGAGGAGTTGCTTTCCTCAATGTCTTGGTCCAAGTTACTTTAGCATCCTGTGAACTACAAACACAAACACTAGCAAACACATTAGTTCATAGTTTATGTTAATCATCAAACACCAAAACTCATTTAGCCAAATGGCCCAGGGTCCATTTTCCTTACAGGTAGGTTTCTATTTTTGCTCTAAAGTTTACATTATACAGAGTCTAGCAAAATTGGTTTGACCAAATTTGGATAATTATTTTTCAAGTTATGCCTTTTCTAAATTTGCTGCAGATTAAAATGAATCAGAAATTCTAATGGAAAGGAAACACATCTTGTGCTCGGGTCCCTGGGTAAAACCTCTTCTTTTCCTTCCATGTGTGCCCTTGGTGTACTATTCATATGAGTCATGGGCTTAACACAAAACCCCCTAGATTTCTAAACATCCCAACCCAAGATCCTTGGGTGATTGGAACAGTAACCGCAGCGAAGAAAGTGGCAGAGCGGCTTACCAGTGGTGGTAGCACTCCGGCGGGTAGTTGGTGAGGTCGGGGATGCTCTTAGGATCATGTCGGTGGTCGGGTCATCTTCGTAGATGGTCGAAGCTGCTCGGTCCACATTCGCAGGTGGCAGTGGTCGACGACGGCTCCAAATTCCGGCCAACGACAACGGTAGAGCTTACTCCGATCGGCGGGCGAGCTTTATGGAGTTGTGGTGGCGCTAGGTTTCAATGGAATTGGACGGAGGTGGGCTGCGGAAGCCGGCCCACATTCACCGGTGGAGCTTCGTCTCCGGTGAAGTCGATTACACTGTTCCGTTGAGGTTTTGTTCAGGCTCTAGCTCGAGGAGGCTTTACGAGGCTCTGGGGGAGTTACTGGTGTGGTTGAGTGGGGTGAAACGCGATTGGGGCGGGCTGGCCGTGGTGGCCGTGCTTGCGTGATAATGGTGGCGCGCACGGAGCTCGCTAGAGTTGGCAACGTCTCGGGCGGAGCTAGGCATTGGGCTGAAGGATTTATGGAGGCAGTGACCGTGGGCTTGGGTAGCCTTTATAGGTGTGGACACGAGTGGGGCGCTGCGGTGGCCGACCGACCACGTGGGTAGAGCCCGTTCGGCTCCTGCCAGTCGATGTCGAACACCTGGCATCCGCGCGTTTAGCCAACTTCCCTTGCGTGTAGTCACTTGTCCGAGCCCGATCTCAGCAAAAACCTTATCTATGATTTGTTGTTTATACCCTAAGCTAGTGATGTTGTATGGGAGTAGTCAGGTTTTGCTCACTGGCTGCAAAGGTATGTGTAACACCCTAAAACCCTATTTTGGGATCTAGAGAAAATTCATCTCAGGAACTAAATAAAAATGTTTTCTAAGAAAAGATGGGAGAAAATAATCATCATAAGACTAGAGGTAGTTTTCGAATAAACTATATAAATAAAATACTTGTAAAGAAATATATCCAACCTAAGGTAATTCTTTATATTGAACCTTACCTTTCACAAAAAAATATATAATGAATACTTTTATTCTTCTAAATTAAACTTTTTAGCTTTGATCACATATTCAAAATTATTTGTGTATTGCATATGTGAACCAAGACTTAGATAAATAAATTGGAGAATTTTATACTAGTGTTTTTGTTTGTGAATTAAAAACCTAAATTTAAAATCTCAACTGCAGATTTGAATTCAATTTTGAAATTGGATAGCAAATAGGAAAAAAAGAAAATATAAAAAGGAAAGGTCATACCTGGGCTTGGGCTAATTTCGTTCCTTTCAGCCCAGTTGCCAAATTCTGCTGCGCGGCCCATCACGGTCGTCCGCACGCACTGTGGTGGGCACCGACACCCCTACCCCACGCGTCAGCCGCCCCGTCATGTGCCTCCTTTGTTAACCACTACCGCGTGGGACCCACAGTACAGCCTTCCCCTCGCGCTAGCCACTTCCGCGTGGGACCGCCGCGCCAGGTCGACTCATTCCTATCCGCGCGCTCGGGTGAAACAGAAGTCGCCGTCTTCCTCGCGAGCTCTCTAGTGCCAGCTTGGGTAAACACTTCCCCGCCAGCCTCCGCGTCCTTGGGAGCTCCGCGTGATCACCGCCAGGTGGGACCCGTAGGTTAGGTTCGCCCTCATCTAGCGCGCGGACTCCATCAGCTCCACTCTTTCCCCCTCTCAACTACTTCCACGGTGCGCTCGGCTGGAAATCCGCCGGTGATTTCGGCATGGTGCCCGCGCACGCCACCGTGACCGCACCTATCCGGCCGTATAAACCTCCCTCACGGTTATTCCGCCCCCACTTTTTCTTCCCTGTGCTCGCGTCTTCCTCCCATGCTCGCATCCTCTCTCCTATCGCACCACGCCGCCACCGTGGATTGCCGCCAGTAGAGCAATTAGGGCCCTAATCTGGTCACCCGAGGCTTGGGCAACTCACAAAGAATCTGGGCATGGACGCAATTGGAAAGTGGTGACCGCGAGCCGTGGGGTTTCCTCGTCGGGGTTCGTCGTCCGCCGCACCACGTGGTCGGTCGATTCTGGCGCCCGGATACTTGGTAAGTAACCTTGGACTATGTTCGCTACCTGTTTCTCGTTGCGTAGTAGCTAGCGCGGTGAGGAAACGTGCACTGGGGGCATGAATCGGGTGTTCGCCGACGATGGCGTGGTGCGGGTTGGGCGGCGCCGGAAGCCGTCGTGTGGACATTGGGGGCGGTTCTCGGTTCGATTCCGCACGGCCGGTGAAATCTCGGTGTACGCCGACGTTCGGGCGGGGAAGCGTTGCGCCATTGCTGTACCATCTCGTTGTGGTGCTGCGCGTAGCCTTTAGAAGGGGGGAATCCCACCTGCCTCGATCAGAATTCTTCGTCGGCCGTCAAGGGAGACGCTGCTCCGCGCATCTTCGCCATATGCTTTCCCACCCCTGGCGTTCCGGGTGAGAACTACCCCTCTAATTTCTCCTTTACCCTCGCATCGCGTTGGACCAGTCGGCCATGGATTTGGGACTCAGGATTACTGGTTCATAGCGCACCGGCGGGAGCTCCGCCATGGAGCTCATCCCCGCCGCCTTGCTTCGACCTAGGTGTGGGCGCGTGTGTGCGAACCATTGGATTCACACGGGATGGCTGAGATTAGATGAGAGAGAACGATTGGATGTGTTAGATCGTAGCCGCCCATCTGGATCTGACGGTGGGTATTATAGCACGAGGTTGGGAATCTTCAGCCGAGGGATTGAGATCCGATGACTGTGATTCGGTACTGGTTTGAGAAGACCTAGTTCTAATCTGGGGTGCACGTGTTAGATCGAATGGCCACGGTCAGCCCATACCGTTTCGGCGTATGAATTTTGCGTATGAGTCCTTGAACTTTAGGGGAATGAAACCCGCAGTCCACCGCGGGGTAAATCTGAGTCTAGGGAATACTTGCGCGCCAGCCCCTGTCTTTTACAGAATTTAATGCTTAGTCCAGAGAACAGAAAATCCAAAGAATCCATTTAGAAAAAACATTTTTGTGTGAAAATAATTATAGGAACTTAAGTAATTTCTAGAAAATACATTTTAACTCCTTTTTAGTCCATTCCAGTTCCTATAATTTTGTAATATTATGGTTTATCATCTAGTACTACTGTTTTCACATGAATGTCACCATAAAATTTATATCCTATTAAATCTTGTACAAAACACATAAAATCTTTAGAAATTCATAACTTAAAATATATAACTCCGATTTGATCCGTTCAAGTTGCGTTAGTACCGTATAAATATCTAATACGCAGTAACGACATTTATTATACCATGAATCATTCTTTTATGATTAGATCTTTATTTAATTTATGTTGGTTAGATTTGTTAATCTGCTTATTAATGTAGTAGAAGATGATCTATGATCAATTTATGACTTAGATTAAAGTTGAGATAATTATTTATAGAATAACCTCTTATATGATTTATACTAACTAATTTATAATATAGTTCAACATTTTAATCCCATAAATCCTCCATGAAATCATAACTCCCTATTCGTAACTCCGATTTTAGTGAGTCTCGTTCCCACGATCCCGTAGCAGCGCATAGATCATTATTGTTTAGTTTGTACTTATGTTTGGTGTGATGTTAATTTTGTCTATACCATGTCTGCTTGTATTGCTACGACTAGCGCGAGGTTACGAGGACCCGAAGAATCACCCTGGTAACTGGAATCGCAAGTGCTAGGCAAGTTGTGCCCATGATCCACTTTTGTTACCCAATAATATTATTTATTATCACTATTCAATGCATAGGTTTAATTTTGATGGGACCCAATAGGTCACCCTAGTTTGTTTATCCTGTTTACCTTGTTTACCCCTGTTTCACTTGGGTAGTTATGCTATTGCATTATGTGGTTTCAGGTTAATATTTCATTATATCCATGTTCGAATTATTTTGTTATGTTATTTATGTTCATGATAAGATCATTATGTTAATTGGAACATGGAGCGACCACCCGGGAAAACAGTGCTACCACAAGGGTTTAATGGGACGCCCTTGGCTGATTAACTAGGAAAGCTAGTGGAGGTCTTCCTTACCCGAAAGGGGCAAGGGCAGTAGGGGAGTGGTCAGTGTAGGGAGGTCCTTGGGTTGATTTTGCTGCGATGGCGGTCAGGCGAGGGATTCCTGCATTGGAGCTTCCTATAAACTGTAGCGGGATTTCTGAAGCTAGTGGAACTTTGTAAAGGCCTCGTAGTGTTACCCTGCCTCGCTTCCTTTGTAGAGGTGTATGGGATTCATGACCCCTTGGCAGATGGGTAACACGGCTTGTGGGTAAAGATGCGCAACCTCTGCAGAGTGTAAAACTAGTATACTAGCCGTGCTCACGGTCCTGAGCGGCTCGGACCCTCACATGATTAATTTATGGAACCTAAACTCAATTTGTCATATGCATTTGCATGGGATTATTTATTAATTTTGTTCTATTATTTATTATGGTTTGGTATTTACTTACACCTAGTAATTGCTAATAAAAGTTTGACCAACATTAAAAGCAATGCTCAACTTTAACCATTTTCTTTGATAAGCCTTACACTTCATGAGCTCCCACCTTTGGTGAGTTCATGCCACATTATTCCCCACAACTTGTTGAGCGATGAACATGTGTGAGCTCACCCTTGCTGTCTCACACCCCCCACAGGAGAAGAACAGGTGGTTCAAGAGGAGCCATAACGAGGAGTTCGATTCGATCTAGGTGGCGTCTCCCAGTTGACTTTCTGGCGCCAAGGATATTTTAGATCCTGTTATATTTATCTTTTATTTTGTAAGACTTCCCCTATGTAATAAGTACTCTGATTATATTGTGACATTTATCTCTATACACTCTGTGATTATATATGTTGTCTTCTTTGGCGCATGTATGAGATGCACCCTGCTTTGTCCCTTAAAACCGGGTGTTACAGTATGGTGCACTCAAGTGTGATCTGTCTAGCAAATCATTTTCGAGGCAAAATTCAAGGTTTAGTCATGTCACACTTCGAGTTCTAATGTCATCGTATGTGTTAGGGTAAGTAGTTACGCACGACTTTGTCAATTAGAGTCATTAGTTTTAAGGTTTAAATCCTAGTGAACATGGGGAAGTTTTGGTTAGGGTATGATTTTCAGAATATGAACATTTTGATTTTTCTTTACTTCTCTCTTGTGTAACTTATTTGGGAATTTTGGCAAACCTTTTTGGGGTGTTATCCTTACTAACTCTTGTAGGTATTTTGGTGTGCTACAACTTTTATTAATGGTCTAAGTCATGATAGTGTGATCCCTATAATTTAATCCTTTATCTCTTTTTGATGCTTCCATGGCTCAAGGTAGTGTGTTTAGGGTTTTGGTTACTTTGTAGCGTGTCATGGTCAAAATCTGCCTTCTAGGGTGATTAGTACTTACTTAAGGCCTTGGTTCTTAGGTGTGGTGCCTTTTTGTCCAACTAATCCACATGTGATAGTAGGTTTATCCGGGTAGCTTTGGTTAACTCTATAGGTGTTGGGCTTAACTCCATAGCTAACACCTGAGGTGTTACT
Organism: Zea luxurians; assembly: GCA_029449295.1. NCBI lineage: Eukaryota > Viridiplantae > Streptophyta > Magnoliopsida > Poales > Poaceae > Zea > Zea luxurians. The sequence goes on along the minus strand of JAOPSE010000349.1, from coordinate 468,836 downwards.
ACCTACCCCCTTAAAAAGAATCTTGTCCTCAAGATTGGAACAGAGTAACTAGGGGTATGGGTTACGTACCAACACCTAGAAATTAGGGGTAGTTCTTGTTTAGATAATCCTCAGTTTCCCACGTGGCTTCTTCTTTAGTATGATTACTCCACTGAACCTTATACATCCTCAATACCTTTCTACGAGTGAATCTATCCTTGCAATCCAAGATTTTGACAGGGTGTTCCTTGTATGATAGGTCGGGATCTATTACCATCTCTGGCTCGATTAGACCTTCTGTCGGCACTCGAACACACTTCTTTAGTTGAGACACGTGGATCATATCGTGTATCACAGACATCTTTGGTGGTAGCTTTAACTTATAAGCACCTGGTCTGCATGCTTCTATGATCTCATAAGGTCCTATATAGCGAGGGGCTAACTTGCCTTTAATGCTGAATCTCTGCACACCTTTTGTGGGTGAAACTTTATGTAAACCCTGAATAATGCTTTATGGAATTTTTAGCTAGTTCTTTATTATTTTATAAGAATAATAGTAGAAGTCTATTTGAACCTGAGTTTTATTCTGACGTATACTTCTCTTATAAAGTGCCAATTAAACATATATATATATAAGAGTTAGCCACCTTGGAATTTTATGGTACATTTCAAATCGAAAAGTCAAAACCAAAGTTTGAATTATGAAAATTTGAAGAAGAAAGAAAATAAAAAAAAAGAAAAAAGAGAAGCTTACCTTCACTTGGGCCTAAAACATCTAGTCGACCCACTCTTCCCACCATGCGCGGCCCAAACCTTCACCAGCCGCGCGGCCCAGTTGGCCGGTGGTGTGCACGTGTTTGCGCTGATAGTCAGGGCCCACGATATCCATCCAACTGCAACGCGAGACCCACTGGCCAGATGGATGCCCACATATCTTCATCACCCCTACGTGGTGGGGCCCACCTATCATCCTCGACTCTTCCTCACAACGGCTTATCCTGTGTGCTCGGGTGGGTCCTCGCCGGGGAACTCGGCAACAACCGTGGCTCTCTCGCCATGATCACGCCCATGTCGTAGTATAAAGCTTTCCCCTCGCGTCTATCCTTCTCCTATTCTCGCGCTCTATCTTTTCTTTTCCCTCGTCGTCACATCGCGCCACCAACATTGAGCCACTCTATTCCCGGCCGACGACCCACGCTTGCCTCGACATCGATCTATGAGCTACTCTGTCCCCTGTCAGTGATCTTCACTCACCACTGCTCCACTCACCTCACAGCGCTGTGTTTCACCGTGTCGCGTCTCACCAATGAGCAACCGAGCACCACACTGAAGCTTCACAGGTTGCTGTCTGTGTTTCTCCTCGCCGTGCGTCGTCGTAAAGTTGAGGACGTCGATGCCATGTTTGCTTACTGTTTTCAGTCTTGCATGCGTATACAAGGAGGGTACCAGCATAAGGTAGAAGATGCACATGAGCGGTAGATTTTGAAATCAAGGGTAGGGATTAGATCCATGGAAGGGAAGCCCACTGCCGTCGGATTCCTGATGGCACTCGAGATTTAATCAACCAAATAACGTTTCGGCCGATGGGATCCTCACCATCGGATCTAAATCTAGTAGACGAAAGCACATACCCCTTCGTCGTTATAACGGACCCATCAGATCAGGATCAGACGGCTCATACTCGTTTAGATCCATTCAGCCTAGCGCTCTTATAAAAGAGACCCTAAGAAATCCTCTATTAAGCCCGTCGTCCCCCTCTATGTAAGGAATATAACAGTTGGGTCCTGAATTTAACAGTTTAAAACCTAAGTGTAACACCCCTGGTGTTACTATAACTAAAACTTGAGCATGGCATCATAAACATTAGCATTGCATATGTTTGACACACCTAGAGTGCATTTACTAGGTAAAAATTTCAAACAAGTTGTATTTTGCAGATAGAACCCTGGATAGGGAACTTAGCCCTAAAGGGGATTAAAGGGGGTAAAACATAACCAAATTGAGAAAACCTAAAAGCCTTAGGGGACTAATCATAAAATGTTCCCAAAAATGAACTTGAATCACATTTATACCCCTGGGATACCAAAAACCCCATTTGAAACCCTGGAAAACCCTAAAACCAAACCCTAGGGACCTATGTGCAAAATTAGTCCACTTTTGGACTAAAGTGCAAAAACCAAGTTAAATAAGTATATTAAGTCATTTGGGTCACTCATATGTGAATTTACAAGCCAAACCCTAAGTTTTGGACTCATTTGTAAAAAGGACCCTAATTGAAAATTCATGTTAAGTCTGAATTTCAGAGTTTTGGCTCAACTATGGAGCCTTGCAACTTTTAAATTCTAGGGTTTTTGCCCTAGGTCACCACATCAAAATTGTAGCCCAATCATAGGAGAACAACTTTGCTTAAGAGTGTGAGCTCAGTTGTTAAGAAAAATCCAGAGATAATTAAGCTCAAAACTTGGCTATCAGGATGGTTTCATTCTAAAATTCAGATATTCAGTGTAACAGAGTCAGCTTTGAGTGTGAATTCAACCATGATCTAGTGATCAAATGAGATCAGTCACTATAGTCGAAATGTAGGTGGTATATAGCTCTACAAATTTGCTTCAGGTCACTGGATGTGTTGCCATTTGAAATTAAGAGAAAATGTGACCTAAACTTGCTCTGTTAGTTCATCAGAATGACCATCGCCATGGTACAGTAAATGATAGACTAAAGAAGATCCCACCCCCCTGCTCATCGCCGGTGGCCCGTCGCTGTTGATTGTTGCTCACCGTGATTTGTGCGCCGTGGCCATCAGATAAGCATAGCCCAGTAAAGATCCTCGCCGCCGGTGAGCTGGATGCCACCCCGGCCAGCCGTAATCCCTTCCCCTTGCTCACCGCCGTGGATACAGGGGCTCACCGTTGCCCGCCGCATGGCTCTGCCTTTACACCTCGTCGCCGTGACTCTCTAGAGCAGTCCCATCGTTGCCGGTGAGCTCGCCACGACTGAGGACACGCATTCACGCGCGCCAGTGCCTTCTTCTACCTCCGACCGCCGTGCGTCCTTCTTCAAATTCCCGGCTACCGTCGATGCCCTCTATAAATTGATGGCCGAGGTAGCTGCGCTATGTCATCGTGAAGCCTTAGCACCCACTCCCACCCGTAATCGTTCACCCGAGCTTTGGAATTTCAAACTTCCCCCAAATCAAGTCTCCGCCACCGCGAAGAACACCTCGCCGCGGCTAGCCCTTTTCCGGTCAGTCCCTATCCCCTGTTTCCTCGTTTGAGCACTCTCATAGCTCTGTAATGCTTACCGTGTCACCAATTCGAACTGAGAGACCACCAATCATCGGGAACGCACTCATCTGTCCGCCACCCATTCGGTTCACGCGGACAGAGCTTGATAGCTCACCAATGGTGCAATTAACTTAGGGGAAATGTTCAGGGTAGGTCCGATTTGGTGTCCGCCGCTCGGGAGCGCTGGTCATGGCCCCGTTTGGCCGGTCTGCTAGCTCGCCGGAGCTCGGCTGTGCATGAGCGCCGTCGAGGACCTCCCTCTATTAAGGAATAGAAGTTGGAGGACTTTTCTGCCAAGCGTTAGTGACTCAAGAAAATAGTAGCCGAACTCGTTTTCAGTTAGCCAAGAACCTGAGGGCTTTTTCGCAAAGCTGCCATCGCGCGCGTGGGCGCGGGCGCGATTCTGCGTGGACCTGGGCCGCCTGGGCTAGAAACGGCCCATCACTGTCTTAATCTTTTTCTTTTTCTTTTTCAGTAGAGCTTTGGAAATTTGTTAAAAATTGTAGAAAAATCCTAAAATTGTGAAACTAATTTTTGTAGACTTCTTATTTTCCATAGTATTTAATAAAAATAGTTTCATGATTTTTAGGTTAAATAAGGAATTTTAAGGTATTTAAAGTAGTTTAAGGTAGTGGTTCTGGATTTTTAGAAAATAAATGGTCCTATACATTATTTAGAAGCCTTGGGTAGAGTTTGGGTTGATTTGAACCTTGTTTGATAACTAGAACCCAAAACCCCCACCCCTGCTCTATGAACTCCTTTACTGACTCCGGAAACCCTAAGTTCTTGGAGTTCCGTGAAGGAAAATTGTATTCAAGACCTTAGATAATAAGTTTTTATTATCTTTGCACTCTCATGAGCATTACATGGCATTCATTCTTATATACATATATGTGGTTATATTTAGAAAACGAAGAAGAAGTTGAAGTGAGTGAAGAAAAGGCACCACCACCTTCGGACTCTCAGGCAGGATCTTATCTCTACTTTGACATCTGCGGGCCTGAGCCTGACTCACCTACTAACGAAGGCAAGCCCCGATTCATTTGCCACTTTCCTTGATGTTTTTAAAAATCTTTCTCACTTGTTTGCTGCATTAAGTAATAGGAGTTGATTGCTAAACAATTCCTGCACTACCTTCCTTGATCTTGATCACCTTCCTTGATACCTTGTTTTACAAAAGGTTTTTACTCTGCTTAGTATTGCTCTAGCAAAACAAAAACAAAAGATGATTGGCAAAGTGGGAGGTTTTTGAAAATAAAACTTGATGGTGGATCCATCATGGCCATGATGGGTTCAACATCGGAAAAGTTGTACCTCTGACAGGTACCAAGTTTTTGGGGTTAAATGATTAAGCTGAGACCGGGCGGGTGACTTGCACGAGAAGAGAGTCTCGGTGTAGTGCCTCCGTCTAAGTCGATTAAGGACCGTCTCGATGTAGGCTTGATGACCGAGGACCCTTTAACTGGTCACATGCCTCGTCATGGGTAAGCCTTGCCTCGGGCAGACTAAGGCCAGAATAAGATAACACGAAATGGGCGTGGAGCGGTGGCGAGAGTAGCGTGTACCCTCCATAGCAAGAGGCTGGACAGTGGTGTATCTGTGCTCTCGGTTTGCGTGAACCTGATCTGGTCTTAAGAAACCCAGTGGCGGGTTGACATATGCAAGGGTTAAGTGCTATATATGTCGTGTGATCGGAGATCCTCAGCTGAGTATAATCGATTCGGATCGCCGTACCTTCGCGGTTATGAAGACTTGGTCACTGCCCTATACGTAGAACTCTAGTAGAGATGAAGGATGGATTAAGAACTTGGCTAGTTCAGGATGAGTGTTTGAACTAGGTTAGCAAGAACTCTAGATGTAGGTAAGTTTACCTAACTTGACAAGAAAAATAGATTTTTAAGGATCCACTTTTAGTAAGCATTTATGCAACAACAGAGTCATTGATCTTGAGATACCTTACCTTGATTCCCTTTTAACCAGCATATCCTTGAGAGTCTTTTCTTTAGTCGGGTAAGACTTGCTGAGTAATTCCATACTCAGGGTTCATTCCCTCGTTGTATTTAGGTGAGGAAGCAGCAGATTTCTGTTGCTTCTGTACCAAGGTGGTCCCTCATGAGGAAAAACAAGAGTGAAGATATGGGAGGACATGGTCCTCCATAAGAAACTTTTATGTAAAGACTGTTCGGAAGGAGTTTTGCCTCCCTTGGTTATGTAATAATACTACTCAGCACTCGTTTATATTTCTGGTCTGTAATAAGCAACTTGATCTTACTTTTTAATAAATGTAAGTTTATGTAATCACTTCCGCATTTCGATATCTCCGATGTTCTGTAATGTCTGCAAGACGGGTGAAACGTTCCTGGAAAGGTAAGAAAAGATACCGAACTTGTCAAGTGATTCAGGAACATCTACAGGGTTGCCTGATGTCTGTTGGACAAGGACAACTGTAGGTGGGCCTAATAACTTGGGAGGTTCCGTCACAGCTGGTATCGGAGCGTAGCCCTTCTTCGCAGATATTAAGAGGCATTTTCAAAAGGATTTTCTAAAAACTCACCTAGAAAGATTTCTTCTATTCTTATCCCCCATATCTGAAGAATCTATATGAAAGACCAGATAGGAAGAGTGCTATGTATAGAAGGTATGAATCAACTAAGGTTGATTCTGTAATTACACATGCATCATGCTAAGAATTATACTAATAAAATTTTCCCCTAAAGAAATGCTGCCGCGCACAAGGAAGACCGCACGTAAGTCAACAGGCCCAATTGGAGTACCTCGTCATCAACTTGCCCCGCGGGATGAGGATAGTAGTAGCGGAAGCAACGACCCAATTGGGGATCTCGAAGCCTGCGTGAATCAGCTTCAAACGGAACTGCAACACAGGACCAGCATGTGGGTCGCGGATGGCGACAGGATAAACGAATTAAGGAGTTACATCCGCCGTCTGCAGGATTAGCTTGCTGATCGGGATTTAGCGCTCGACTGGGAGGTACAATCTCGTTCAGTGGCTTGGGCTAAGGCAGCAAAGGCTCGAGCCCGAGTCGAGGAACTTAGTTCTGCCATTGATAACCTGCAGGCATATTGCAATACCCTACATGAGGAAGTCCATGTACTGTATTTGCAACTACATCCCAGTGCACCTATAGATCCTGTCGGGTCGGAAGCCGGACCCTCGCACGTTGCGGAAGAAGCACTTGGTGGTGAGTGTTGGAACTTGCTCACAGGCGCAAGTTGATCCAACGGGGGGGGGGTGTAATAGCGCAAACAGGGTTTCAGCACGTGATGGCAAAAGCTCTGTTCATCCAGCCTCTCAAGGGCACTGTGCGGGGGTATTTATAGGTATCTGAGTGCCCAGCGTCCTGTGTTAAGGACGCATGTGCCCTCAGACACCTAGGTTATCCCCAGAATATTCCCAAAAAGCGGGGTTACAGACTGTAATTACCGGGACGCCTTTACAAATTAGGCCCGTAACACGCAGCGGCCACGCAGGGCCCGTTACAATGGGCCGGATCACACGTGGGCCTCCATGCTGGACGAGGCCGCACGGTGGGATGACCTCGTCACGGGGCTTCGTCCGATGTCGTATGGGGCGAAGGGTGTCCCTGCCCGTTGTCTTGTCTCCGTTGGGCCAACGACTACGGCAAAGGCCTCGAGCGAAGGGTGGCGTCTTCGCCTTTGCCCCAACATTTGCCCTCCGAGGGACCAGTTTGACTAAGTCATCTGGTGCCGAAGAAGTCGCTAGATGGCGGAGACGCTACCCTCGCTCGAAGTGGTTCCGCGGGGGTTTTTGACATGACCGTTGATTGACACCGTACTGTTGGACTGCGGGTTTCCCGAAGCGCCACGCCCTGTGTATAAAAGGGGGCGGGGGGCGGCGCGTTTCGAACTTTATCCTTCCACGCTCCGTGAAAACCCTAGCCACTTTTTCCACCGTCTTGCTGCTCGTCTGCCCTCCTTGCTCTTGTTCGCCGGAGATCTGGCTCGAGTGAAGCAGACCGCCTACCGCCGCCGACGGTACGTAGCGATGCCGACCTCTTCTTCTTCTGCTGCCGCTACGCCGCCGGCCGACGCGTTGTCTGAGGAAACGCTGAGTACTGTGGCGGCGGAGGAGTTGCGCGCCGGCGATACGGTGGATTTTGGTGTGTCGCGGATGTCGTCGGTCCGCGTGCAAGATATGCAGCGGCTTGGTTACTTTGGCGGCGGAGTCGCTCGTGTGCCAGGGACGGAGGAAGTCCCTGAGCCAGAAGGCGAGTTGGTTGTGTTTGAGGCGTTCTTTGCCGCTGGTCTCCGCCTGCCTGCGCACCGATTTGTTGGAGAAGTCCTGCGCAGATTTAACGTTCAGATTCATCAGCTGACTCCGAATGCCGTGGTGGCTCTGTCGAAGTATGTCTGGGCGACGACTTCGTACGGCGGACAGCCATCAGTCGAAGTCTTTGCGAAGTACTATTGCCTGCACTGGCAAAAGAGGATGATTGGAAATGAAGTTGCCTAGTTTGGGTCCTGTACATTTACGCCGAAGACCGGCAAGACCACGATGGAGGTAGTTGAGTTGGTTCCTTGCGCCAGCAACAAGTGGGGCAATTGGCATGAGTTTTGGTTCTACGTCGCGGAGGGTACAGTCGAAGACCATCCGGGGCTCCCCGTGTCCGAGATGTGCTCGCATTTTTACTTAGCATACCCGCTTTTTGAAGTGGCAGAGGAGGATGCGGACGAAGGGACCCTTCGGTGCGTCGCTGGCCTGAGCAGCGGGCGCGATTCGGTTGAGGAGTTTGTGGCATACGGGGTATGGCCTTTGGCGCATGGCTAGGCGCTGGGCGAAGTGTGCCCTAGCCAGATGCCTTCCCATGGTGGGAAGCTGGTGCGAAGTCCTTCCTTCGCGCTAGATCTGCATAGCCGCGATCCAGCCGCCTTTGTGCATGAGGCGGAGGATGGGGCGGTGCGGAACGTTGGTCGATACGTGCCGAGGACAGAGGGCCAGCGTAGCTGGGACATTCGCGGGTCAAATGACCGCTTGAACAGGGTTTTTGAGTTGAATCGTCTGCCGTATGGCGGTTATCCTGGCCAAGACGATGTGGATCGTCGCGGGAAGAAACCGGTGGTAGAGTCTGGAGACGACCCCGCGCCGGCGGCCGCCCCGTCCTCTAAGAAGAGGAAACTAGGTACTGCTATGGGAGGACTTGGGGTTTCTGATGGTTTTGCTAGAGAATTGTTGAGGACATGCGCGGCCCCGGGGGAAGGATGTCTTCGCGCGAGCTCTGGGAGTCTTCGGCGCGGATGCTGAGGGTTACCGGGGGTTGGTGGCCTAAGAATGTTCCTGTCCCCCACGCGGCCGGCGAAGACTTTTTTACATCTCGCATGGTTCGTGATTGGAAAGTGTTTCCTTACGGGCGGAATATTGCTGTTGTTGTGTCGGCAGTGATGGACAAGGATCGCCAGGGAGCTGCACAGAAGCGCCAGGCGGTTGTCAGGCTTCATGAAGCTAGGCCGAAGAGGCAGCGGGGGGCTACGAAGGCTACTGCCCCCGGCGGAGGCCAGCCGCCGCTGGTGGCGAAGTCGGCCGTCCCTGCATCCAGCAGTGCGCCGGAGGCTGCGAAGGCGGCTGCCGCTGGTGGTTCCAAGTCTGTGAAGGCCGCCCCTGTGCCCAGCGGGGTGCCGGAGGCTGCGAAGGCGGCCCGAGAGTTGCCGCCGCCAGGCAAGCGCGTCGCCGACTTCACCACCGACATTAGTGTGGAAGATTATCTTGTTGGTAAGTCGTTGGCTCGATTTTTTTTGTTAATAAGTTGATATGTTGCAGGGTCGGACGAAGGCCAACTTGTTGTTGCTCCGCCTGCCGGGGCGAAGGCCGGTGCTTTTAGTGCCGGTGGCGAGATTCCGGCGCTCGCTGCAGTCAGGGACGAGGCGGGTGCTGTGTCTCGCCGGCTGAAGGAGCTGAAGGAGGGACTAAGTCAGGTACGTGGAGCTGGACTTCGGTTTTTTACCGGCTTTGCTGGGGCTGTGGTCTTATGTGTGTCTTGTAGGCGACTGACTTCGCTGACCGCACGGCGTCGGGAGCCCTGACGACAGTTGTGTCTGCCGAAGTCGAGAGACTTCGGACGCAAAATGCTGACGCCGTCCGGGAGAAGTCGGCCGCCGACAGCAAATGCCGCAAGCTGGCGGATAAGGTGGCCGCGCTGGAGGGTGAGAGGACTGACCTCCGGCACCAACTGCCGGAGGAAAGGAAGGAGGCCAATGAGGCCCTTGCCAAGGCGCAGTCTGCGCAGGCGGAGGCCAATTTGGCGCGGGCGGAGGGCAGTCTTGCCAGGCAGCGCGCCGAGGAGTTGGAGGGGCGGCTCAACGCTCTGCAGGCCCGAGTGGAGAGGGCCGAGGCTTCGACGCGCTCGGAGGCTGAGCGGACACGCAAACAGCTTGTGGACTCATACCATGAGCTAGGCGCGTGGACCGCTGACTTCGAAGTGCCAGATCGAGAGCCCGGACTTCGCTGCTTCGAGTGGATACAAGAGGAGCTGCTGGCGCTCCCCACCATTGTGGAGGGGTTTATGTCCTACGCCTCCCTGGTCACCTGCGAGGGGGCGATGAACGTGTTATCTCGCGAAGGGTGCCGGCACTATGTGTTCTTCGACCAAGCTGATGAGGATTTCGACCGTGATGTCTACAAGGTTGAGGACCCTATAGTGAAGGAATCCGCCGGAGCCCTCTACGACCGGATGTGGGGCCCCCACGGTCGGGAGGCGGTCAGGGAGTGGGCCGAGACGGCGAGGGGTCAGGTAATGTTTGGCATTTGTCTAGTGTTTGTTGCGTGTGGGTTATATGTGGGTGTGCTGAATCTGTGTGCCCTGTCTTAGGCGGCGCATGGCGAAAGGGTGGAGGACTTCGGGGCCTTGAACAGCGTGCAGCCTGAGTCGGAGTCGAACCCGGTGGTGGCTGTGCCCGAGACCGCCCCGGACCCGCCCCCGGAAACCGTTGAAGGCGTTCCCGACGCCCCCGCAGCCACCGTGGCCGGTGGAGGCCCATCGCCAACTACCGCGCTGAGGGCCGACGATCCTGTGCAGATGGCGGCAGAGCCGGCAGCGGAGGATCCCGCGACGGCTGGGTCTTCGCAGGTGGCGTAGTCAGTGTGGGTAGTTAGAGAATTTTGGATATGTTGCTGAAACTTGGTTGCTGCGCAGGTTCAAGATTTTGAGCCTGCGCACGCAACCGCTACTACTAATTTTTTGGCGGCTTCGACCGTGGATGATGGTAATGAATTGGAAGGGTCTGCATCTAAGTTTTCTGATTTTGGTGACTCTAGGAGCTTGGTTGAGTGGACTGAGGAGTCGTCAGATGAGGACTTGGACTACTTTGCGGCCTTGGATGTGGCAGTGGCGGAGGCTTCGCCGCAAGCTGCGGATGCTGAAGTTGTGCCTGGTCCGAGTACTGGGCGTAGGCGGCGAAGGGCGGTTGCGAAGCGTAGAGTGAGTGGGGCGGACATCGGTCGGCTTCGTGTGAGTGGGGCTGGCAGGCAGGAACTGTTGTCCTTGCCGGCCGCTGTGAGTGCAGGTGAGGGGGAGTTGCGAAGTCTTTTTGCGGGTGAGGAGCTTAGGATAATGTTATTTAACTATAGGGAGATGGGAATTATTCCGAAGGTTGAGCCGATGTAGAGTGTGATGCCCTCGCTTGTACATGTGTAATGGCTTGTATGATGAGGTTGTGTGCCTTCGCACACTCGGCTATGTTTGCGAGGGCGTTACGTGCTTGGTCTGGTGTATTTGTTATGTTGGTCTGGTGCGCATGTAGTCGGTCTTTGTGCGGACAGTTTGGTGTAGCCGTTTTTGCACTCGTTAGGCTTCGTCCGACTGTACCATTGTAGTCGATTCGTCGCACTTGTTGCGCTGTCCCTGCTGCACCCTGAGGCGACTTCTGCAGGGATAGTCTTCGCGGAAAACTAGGATTTTTCGCACTTATTATGCTAGCCCGGCTGCACCCTTAGGCGATTGTTGCACGGGTAGTCTTCGAGGAAGACCTCGATGTCTCGCACTTGTTGTGCTAATCCGGTTGCACCCTTGGGCGACTTCTGCGCGGATAGTCTTCGTGGAAGACTTCGATTTTTCGCACTTGTTGTGCTAGTCCGGCTGCACCCTTAGGCGGCTTCTGCGCAGATAGTCTTCGTGGAAGACTTCGATTTTTCGCACTTGTTGTGCTAGTCCGGCTGCACCCGTAGGCGACTTCTGCGCGGATAGTCTTTGTGGAAGACTTCGATTTTTCGCACTTGTTGTGCTAGTCCGGCTGCACCCTTAGGCGACTTCTGCGCGGATAGTCTTCGTGGAAGACTTCGATTTTTCGCACTTGTTGTGCTAGTCCGGTTGCACCCGTAGGCGACTTCTGCGCGGATAGTCTTCATGGAAGACTTCGATTTTTCGCACTTGTTTTGCTAGTCCGGCTGCACCCTTAGGCGACTTCTGCGGATTTGTCGCACGCGAGGGCGGCTGCCGCTGGACCTCGTGGTGACTTTGTATTAGTCGAATGTCGAAGACCGTCTGTGCGGTCTTGTTTCGATGTGGATTTTGCAGGGGATTTTTCTCTTGTATATTACATGACTCCGCCTCATTAAAAACCTCACCCCCCGGGAGGAAAAGAGTGCAGGCCAGAACAAAATTGTTTTTGCAAATTACAAGGGCGAGCTGGCCCTGATGAGTCAAACAAAAAATTTGCGCAGATTATCAATGTTCCAGGAATGCTCTAAGTCTTCGCCGTTTGGCGTTGCAAGCCTGTATGCGCTGGGGGAGGCCTTCGACTTGACAATGTAAGGGCCTTCCCACATGGGCTCTGTCGGTGTTTTGGGTCCGACCGCACACCTGGGGTTGCCCCTCAAGGTGTTTTAGGAGTAGGACGGTGTCGACAACTGTAGCAAAATGGTTTGTGCAGATCGCACGAGGGACAGTGGACGAGGTTTACAGGTTCGGGCCGCTTAGAGATGCGCAACACCCTACGTCCTGGTGAGTATGCTTGGTGAATGTGGTTACAAGAGAGCTCTCTGGATTGAGAATACAGAGAGTTGATGTGGGTGGCTAAGTAAAGTGTCGATCGATCTGAAGGGGTGCCCCCTAGGCCTTATATACTCGACCGTGGGGCAGTACACGTGGATAAGATAGCAACAAGTAGCTAAAAGATAGTGAACCTCTTGAGATTATCCCTACGTAACCCTCGCCGACTTATCCCCGCCCGGCTTCGTTGCATGGAGGCTCCAGCGCGGGAAAGTCGGATCTTTGTTGCGGTCATTTGCTCGATGCTGTGGGCCGTCCGGGCTTGTACCAATCCGGCCCCATGTCGTTCTGCTTCGCTGGTTGTTTCTCCCCAGGCCCACGAAAGAAATGACCTTACGATTTATTGGGCCCTTGGGCCTTTCGTGAGGTCCTTTACTCCTTTAGTGGACCCAGGGGATATCTATCCCCCACAAGCCCCCGATCTTTGGGTTAATTTAGAGGTAATCAACCTGAAGATCCCCGGTCCAGCTTACAGGTAATTTGAAGAAAGATGGCTTCCTGTTGTCTTCTCCTGCTCTGATCACTCGTTGACCAAAACCTGGTTTCGTGCCTGTGCCTTAGAGGTCGGCATTCCAATTTGTAGGATTCTGAACTTCATTGGGTGCACCGGAGGTGCACCCAATGGGTGTAGCCCCCGAGCTTCGAGTAGATTTTGGAAAATAATCTACTCGAAGGTCTTTAGTAGAGATCATTTCCATTTGTGTTCACTCATTTTGGTTGAGGGTTGGCTTTTTTAATCTTGTCCCATGCTTTAGAAATCGGCACTATCTCGGCTTGGAATGATAATCCATGGGGTGCACCAGAGGTGCACCCAATGGGTGTAGCCCCCGACCTTCAAGTGGATTTTTGAGGATAATTCACTCGAAGGTCTTCTTTTTATGTCCTTTTGCTGAAGATTATCCTTTCTGCTTGTAAAAAAGTTGGCATGATGTCATCCACGCTATGTCATCAATATTATGCTTCAGAGGTCAGCATGTATTTTGTCTTTTGCAGCCAAGTTCGCAATCCATCCGTATCTTGCTAGGTAGTATAATTTATTTGCTCTGTGACTGATTGGACATTCGATGGACGTTCTCTGTCTAGTCTTCAAGTCGTGTCTGTCGACCATATTTTGCACTCTACTGGCTATATTTGGCTTCCCTCTAACTCTTGTTGATATCTCATTTTTGTCCTGAGGCATTCACTGCATGCCCTGCACAGATGTGACCATTTTGAAAAATATACTGATAATTCCTGGGTGTCCCCCCCCAATGGGTGTGGGCAAGGGACGGCTTGGTACGCTGAGTGTTTTAGCCGGCTGCTTCTGAGTAGTAATGTGATGGGACGGCGAGTGTAATCATATCCTTTGCGCTGTTGACTGGAGTCCCAATGGGTGTAGTGTTGCATGAAACGGCGTCAGCCGCCTGACGTGTCTCCAGACGGGTGGAAGTGCCTATTGACTGCTTTGCGACTGTTCAGTGACCGCGGTTGGAGGTGAGCGGTTGCTTTTCCCTTCTATAAATAACGCCGTTGCCCCTCTGGTTTTTTCACATCTCTTCGCTGTTCTTTACTGCTTCCTTCTCTTCTCTCCCGTCTGCTTCCGCCATGGGCAAGAGCAACAAGCGCAAGCGCGAACCGACTCCTCCATCGGAGGATTTCGGTGACTCGGAATACTCGGAGGAGGAGTTCTCCTCCGAGTCCGAGGGAACTCCGGCTCCCGTCTCTCCCTCGGCGTCGTCCGATGACTCGGACGACTCCCAGGGGATAGCCGCGGAAGTCTGGTCATACATCCGGGCCGTCGAGCGCTCCGGGCTCAAGGGCTCGGATGAGTCGGAGTACTCCTCGGATGAGGAGGACTCTGATGGCGGCGGCGAGGACGAGGACGACGACGACGACGGCGACGACGATGACGGTGGCGACGACAGCGGCAGCGGCAGGGGCAGCGGCGATGGCGGCAGGGACGGTGACGGCGGCGGTAGCAGGGGCAGCACCTAGGGTGGCAGCAGCAATGGCAGCACCAAGGGCGGCGGCGGCAGCAGGGGCAGCACCAAGGGCGGCGGCGGTAACAGGGGCAGGGCCAGTGGCTAGACGCCACTGGTCTTCTTAGATATTAGTATAGTATAGTATAGTTAGAATAATGTAGTGGTAATGTAGAGTAGTATAGCGTAGTGTAGTAGTAGTAATGTAATGTAGTAATAGTAGGGGAGTATCAACTCGCGAAGAGTTGATTTGCAAGTTTATTAACTTCCCTTTGAATGAAAGAATGACGTTTGGCTTCTCTTTTGATGACTTCCCCATTTACTTGTGAGTGTAATTCCTTTGAAAGAGTAAGCGAAATACTCGAGCATTGAACTGATGTTTTCTGAAATTGTTGCCGAGTAACTTTGTAAGTGGTGTCAGCGCTTGTAGAAGTAACTGCCGAGTAACTGAAGATTGTGTCTGCGTTTTTAGAAGCAACGCCGAGTGACTGAATGTGATATCAACGTTTTAGAAGCAACACCGAGTGACTGGAGGTCGGCTTCGGCATTTTAGAAGTAATGCCAAGCAACTGAACTTGAAAACAGCGTTTTAGAAGCAACACCGAGTGACGGGAGGTCGACATCGGCATTTTAGAAGTAATGCCGAGCGACTGAATACGAAATCAGCGTTTTAGAGGCAACGCCAAGTGACTGGAGGTAGACGTCGGTATTTTAGAAGTAATGCCGAGCGACTGAATACGAAATCAGCGTTTTAGAGGCAACGCCAAGTGACTGGAGGTCGACGTCGGCATTTTAGAAGTAATGCCGAGCAACTGAATACGAAATTAGCGTTTTAGAGGCAA
The DNA here is from genome assembly GCA_029449295.1 of Zea luxurians. Classification (NCBI taxonomy): domain Eukaryota; kingdom Viridiplantae; phylum Streptophyta; class Magnoliopsida; order Poales; family Poaceae; genus Zea; species Zea luxurians. Next base: position 453,753 of record JAOPSE010000349.1, on the reverse strand, counting down.
CGCCGAGTGACTGGAGGTCGACGTCGGCATTTTAGAAGTAATGCCGAGCGACTGAGTACGAAATCAGCGTTTTAGAAGCAACGCCGAGTGATTGGAGGTCGACGTCGGCATTTTAGAAGTAATGCCGAGCGACTGAGTACGAAATCAGCGTTTTAGAAGCAACGCCGAGTGATTGGAGGTCGACGTCGGCATTTTAGAAGTAATGCCGAGCGACTGAGTACGAAATCAGCGTTTTAGAAGCAACGCCGAGTGATTGGAGGCCGCCCGAGCCACTTTGAGGATGGTGGCCGAGTGATGAGGTGGCGCATTGGTGTTCTGGGGATAACTGCCGGGTGACCACGTGGCACGCTGGTTTTGGAAATAACCGCCGGGTGATGACTGGGCACTTTTTGAAACGGTATCTGGCTCAAGAATATCCCATAAGAGCTGCGCTTTTAGCCGCCTTTGCTTTCCGTGCCCTAGTTCTTGCATTCCCGCTTCCGAATCCTCTCCGCCACTCGCCTCCATTCTGCTCGCTGGTAGAATCGAGATGGCGCCCAAGAGGAAGACCGCGAGCTCGTCCGCTGTGGTGATTCCTCCAATCGATCCCAACAGCCAGTTGCCCTTTGCAGGTAACCACATGTCCATCATTTCCGAAGCTGAACTCCTCCACCTCGTGTCTATCGGGGTTCTTCCTCCGCGGGAACTCTGTTCTTGGCGGACTTGCCACGGGACTACTGTCCCGACAGAGGATACCCACGAGTCTGTAGTTTACGCCCCTTTTCTTCTCCGCGGCCTTGGCCTTCCCATCTCTCCCTTTTTCCGCGGTCTCCTTGATTTCTACCACATTAACCTGACCCATCTGAACCCTAACTCAATTCTGCAAATCTCCATCTTCGTTCACTTATGCGAAGCCTTTCTTGGCGTGCTGCCGCATTTCGGCTTATGGAAATACCTGTATCATTGTCGCCCTGGGATGGCCGGGGGACAACATCAGTTGGTCGGAGGTGCCAGTTTGGAGATGCGCCGCGGACGGAAGACTGAGTATCTTGAGATTCCCCTTAAAGACATTATTAAGGGATGGCGTCTAGAGTGGTTCATAGTTGATAATTATGGAAATTCTCTCCCCTCCTGGTCGGGAAGACAGCCAGACGTTCGCACCCCAAGCTGGACCGAGTCTCCCACAAATGAGGAGGTAGCTGAAGCGGGTGTGTTGCTAGCTGAAGTTGGACTGCTGAAAGAGAGAGGTCTAACTGCTGAAGTTGTGGTCGCTGACTTCGTTTTCAAGAACATTCAGCCACTGAAAGATAGGGTCTACCCAGCTTATCTGTATCGAGGGCTAGCCGACTCAACTCGGGTTACCAACAAGAGAATCCCTTCTGCAGACTTGGTGAGCCGACTGGAAATGATTCTCATGGGCAAGGTTTCCAATGTTGGTGCTCCGGTGGCGTACTCGGCCTGGAACTTGCCTCCTGCCAAAGCCTTCACCCTTTTCGTGTCAAATCCACCTGTGACTGATGGCAATTTGGGCCTTAGAATGCGACCCTCTGCTGAAGAAGTTAGTGCTTTGGTTGCTTCGCTTTGGGAGATTCCTGATGACGAACGGCAAGTCCATTTTGAGGTGCCCCTGAACCCTAGTGATGCAGATATAAATGCCATGCTTGATCTGCTAGCTGAGGATTCTTCCGACGCTGCTCCTGCTGGTACATTGGCAGTGGTGCCCCTCCCAGAAGTTGATACAACTTTAGATGTTCAGAAACCTGTCAGTACTCGCCCGAGGCGCCCTAGCCGAACCAATCAGCCTGAGCCTTCTGCTGATGAGCAAAAGAAGAAAAGAAGACGCCTCCGGCGAGTATCCAGTTTTGATGAGGACGCTGGTACCTCAGTTCCTGCTGCTGAAGAAGTGCCTGCGACTGGACTTACTGACGCTGACCCCAATGGGTGTACCCAAACTGCTACTGATCCCAATGTGGGTGCTCCACCTGTTGCTGATCCCAATGGGAGTGCTGCTTGTGTTGTCGGTGTGGATGACGAGGGGGAAGAGAATGAGGTTCCTTTAACTCGAAAGAACAGTCGGCAGTTCATCGCCAGTGGTGAGAGTAGTGGAGTTCCCTCTCCTGCTTTGTCTGCCCTCATTGGTCTACAAGAACTGTCTCTGGCCAACTTTGATCAAACTCTTGAGGATATGGTTCCAGAGGACTTGTTATCGGAGCCAGTGGATGATGGTGCAATGGAGGCTTGTGCTGATGTGCCCGATGCTGGGTTGGGGTCATCCCGTGCCTCGTCGACCTTAGAGCGCGATCTTGAGGGCCGGGAGACTGACTTGAATCGTCCTGGTCCTATGGAGGTAGATGAGGGCCCATCAACCTTAGAAGTGGTTACTGCAGAGAGCTTGGACCTCAAGAGTGGTGCTGTCACATACCCAGCCCCCGAGGGTGTCGCCGGGGATGACTTAGCTCAGGTCGAGAGTGTAAGCCACTGCCCAGCCCCCGAGGGTGCGGCCGGGGATGATCCAGCTCAAATGGGCAGTGCTAACTATGACCCAGCCCCCGAGGATGCCCGAGCAGGGTCTCCTTCCTGTACCTCCATGGACGTTCACGCGGGATCTCCTCCACACTCTGGTTGTATGGTGGTAGCCCAGAGTTTGGATCAGGGAATCGCTTTAGAGGGCAGCGTCCCTGCTGACCGAGTGTTGGGCTCTGTTGAAGGTACTGAATTGATCTCTGCTGATTCGTTGCAAACTGCTCCAGGTGGTGGCTTTACATCTGCTTATCAACTGATTTCTCCTGATTTGGGAATCCCTTCGTTCTTCTCCAACCTCCAGGTACTGTGATGTATTTTAACTTGACTTTTACATTGCCTAAACTGCTGTCGTCACACTCGTCTGTTTTCCTCATTAGGCTTTGGTGGATGGGATGGCTAGCCAGCTGAGGCTTCAGGGTGCTTCCACCCCAGAGGTAGCTTCATCTCTTGCATGTTGGAATCCGGTGTCACTTCAACGTCGCGTCTCTGAATTGGAGGCAACCAACGCTGGTTAGTGCTTTTTTGCTTCTCTCTGCCTTCGTTGTGGACTGCCTTACCTTCTGACCCCATTTTGTTTGATTATCTCTCGTTAGGAGTGACTCGGCAGATTTCAATTCTTGAGGAAAAACACTCCCGAGATCTGGCTGAATTGGCTCAGCGGTGCACTGATTTTGAGGAGAAGTACTCTCAGGGCCAAATTGAACTGGGTCAAGTTTCTGTTGCTTTAGATGACGCCAATGCCCTGAATTCTTCCCTTCATGCTCCGCTTGATTCTGAAAAGGTAATATACAAAACTGTGCCTTGCCTTGCTGTGCTCCTATTACTTGCTTGGTTTTTGAAGGAACTGACTTTTGCTCGCAAGAAGAAAAGCGTATCCTTGCTGCTTCTCGTGACAATCTTGACAGGTTGTATCGTGATTCTAGCAATTCGCTGACTATCTTGGAGAGAAGTCATCGCTTCACCATGGAAGAATTAGACCTCCAACGTCGCAAGCTGCAGGAATCCATGGATGAGGTAACCCGGCTCAAGCAGTTGATATCAGCAAAGGATGCTACTATCAAAGAACTCCGAGCTTCCAAAAAATCCGTTGCCCAGGAGTTAGAGACTGCTCGACTGGCTGCTAAAGCCGCTGAAGAAACTTCTGTTACTCTCAAGGCCCAGCGCGACAAAGCCTTGGACAAGGCTATTCGGGCGGGACGAATCTTGATGAGGAGACCTGGCGTGGTTGTTCCTGAAGACATAAGGGCTGACGTGAATGCTACCCCTGATTCCTCGAGTCGCCCTTCTTCGTCGGTCGCTCCTGAGAAAGACATTGTAAAATAGAGAAACATTTTGCGTGCTCCGAGCGCGCGGTTAGCATGATCGAGTATTTGTTAGAGGACATCAGTTTATCATTCGAAATGACATAATTACTCTCTCATTGTATCAGAATTTATTAGTTCGTGAGTTGGCAGTAATGACGCATGATGATTATGAAATTTGTTTGCGGGATATAGAAGTCATCCCCTGAATTACATAGGCGCGAGCATGTTGCACCGGTCTTAAGTTGTTGCCAACTTAAGTCGATTGATCCGTTAGTAGGGCATAGTGGTCGCCCTGAGTTAAGTAAGCGTTAGCGTGTTGCACCGCCTTAAGTCGTCGCCGACTTAAGTCGATTGCTCCGTTAGCAGGGCATAGTGGTCACCCTGAGTTAAGTAAGCGTGAGCATGTTGCACCGCCTTAAGTCGCTGCCGACTTAAGTCGATTGCTCCGTTAGCAGGGCATAGTGGTCACCCTGAGTTAAGTAAGCGTGAGCATGTTGCACCGCCTTAAGTCATTGCCGACTTAAGTCGATTGCTCCGTTAGCAGGGCATAGTGGTCACCCTGAGTTAAGTAAGCGTGAGCATGATGCACCGCCTTAAGTCGCTGCCGACTTAAGTCGATTGCTCCGTTAGCAGGGCATAGTGGTCACCCTGAGTTAAGTAAGCGTGAGCATGTTGCACCGCCTTAAGTTGCTGCCGACTTAAGTCGATTGCTCCGTTAGCAGGGCATAGTGGTCACCCTGAGTTAAGTAAGAGTGCAAGTCAATCGTAAATGAACTGAGTATCCTTGAAACCTCTTTTTTACTGATGACATATTTCCACTTTACAGTGTACATCATCATCTCAGCAGTTTTGAGATACAGCTAGGGATAAAACTTTCTGAGGTGTTCTATGTTCCAGGAGTTCCCAACTTCTGTGCCATCCATCTGAGTGAGGCGATACGATCCGGGCCGAGTGACTTCTGCTACCACGAAGGGTCCTTCCCATAAGGGTGATAACTTGTGTCGCCCCTCCCCCGTTAGAATTCGGCGGAGGACGAGATCTCCTACTGAGAAGGATCGTTGTCGCAGAGCCTTGTCGTGATAGCGCCTTAGAGTCTGCTGGTACCTTGCTGATTGGATTACTGCGTTTAGCCGTTCCTCCTCAAGTACATCTATGTCCTCCAGCCTGGTGACCTCAGCTTCTGCTATGCTTTCAAAGATCAGCCTTGGCACCCCAAACTTGAGATCAGCAGGTAGCACTGCCTCCGACCCATAGACCATGAAGAAAGGAGTGTTTCCATGCAGAGCTCGGCTGTCACACCCGGCTTCAAGGAACAAAGCCAGGTGCATCTCATACATGCGCCAAGAAGACAACATATATAATAACAGAGTGTATAGAGATAAATGTCACAAAACATCAGAGTATTTATTACATAGCGGAAGACTTATTACAAAATAAATTATAAATATAAAACGAACTAAGGATTGTCGGCGCCAATGTCAACTGAGAAACGCCACCTAGATCAGATCGAACTCCTCGATACGTGGCTCCTCCTGAACCACCTGTTCTTCTCCTGTGGGGGGTGAGAGACAGCAAGGGTGAGCTCACACATGTTCATCGCTCAACAAGTTGTGGGGAATAATGTGACATGAACTCACCAAAGGTGGGAGTTCATGAAGTGTAAGGCTTATCAATAATAGAGGTTAAAGCTGAGCATTGCTTTTATAAGTTGGTCAAAATTTTATTAGCAGTTACTAAGTGTAAGTGAATACCAAACCATAATAAAATAATAGAACACAATTAATAACAAATCCCATGCAAATGCAAATGAAAAATTGAGTTTAGGTTCCATAATTTAATCATCGGAGAGTCCTGAGCCGCTCATGACCGTGAGCTCGGCTAGTATACCAGTTTTACACTCTGCAGAGGCTGTACCCTTTACCCACAAGTCGTGTTTCCCATGTCGCCAGGGTTAGCTAGGCCCTTAGACACTACCGAGGTGAATGGCTAGGGATCCACTACGAGGCCTTTACAAAGTTCCACTAGCTTCCGAAAACCCGCTACAGTTTATAGGAAGTTCCAATGCAGGGTTCTCGTCTGACCGCCATCGCAGCAAAATCAAACAAGGACCTCCCTACACTGACCACTCCCCTACTGCCCTTGCCCCTTTCGGGTAAGGTAGTCTTCCACTAGCTTTCCTAATTAGTCAGCCAAGGGGTCCCATTCCTCCCTTGTGGTGGCACGTGGTTCTCAAGTTAAGCTCCATGTTCCAATTAACAATAACATAATGATCTTGACATGAACATAAATAGAATAACAAAATAACTGGAACATGGATATAATGAAATATTAACCCAAAAACCACGTAAAGCAATAGCATAACTACCCATATGATTCAGGGGTAAACAAGGAGAAATGGATAAACAGACTAGGGTGACGTATTGGGTCCCATCAAAATTAAACCTATGCATGGTAAATGATTATAAAGGAACATTATTGGGTAACAAAAGTGAATCAAGGGCACAACTTGCCTGGCACTTGAGATTCCAGGTACCAACTTGCTTTTCAGATGACACGTGTCCTCGCGCTAGTCGTAGCAATACAAACAAACATGGTATAGATAAAATTAACATCACACCAAACATAAGAACAAACTGAATAATAATAATCTATGCGTTGCTACGAGACTAACGGAACTTGAACGGATCAAATCGGAGTTAAAACGGATTAGTTATGATTTTCCAAAGTCTGTAGGTGTTTGGTACGGAAATAACTAAGTGATAAATTTTAATCTAGTTGTCATGCTAAAACAGAGTTACCAATTGATAAACATTGTTAATATGAATTTTATGCAACTAGAATGGATCCATTTGGAGCTATAATGAATTTAATATGATTTATCCAAGTTTCTGGAATTGTTTTTATACTAAAAACCTATTTTCTTTATTATTCCTGAATTTCCTAAGGGTTCTGGACCGCGCGCATAAAAACAGAGAAACCTGGGAGTCTCTGTGCAAGAAACACCAGACACAGCGCCAAAGCCGTGTACGGCGGGTTAAATCTTATGAAGTACAGGGGCTCTTTTGTGAAAAACACGCGGCCGAAGGGGTATCCGCCCGCCAGAGCCATCGGATCCGTGATGGACGGCTCAGATTAGATCCATCATTCCCTTCAACCTGTTGGAGTATTAGTCGTCCGATTGGAGATCAACGACTAGCAGTGCTTCATGACGTGATCTAACGTTAGCCTTCGGATCGTGAATCAGCGACCCAGATCGAACTCGCGAAACGGGATGGGTTGCATTAATCTGGACCACTGCTTTGCAAATCTACGGCCCAAATCAACCGCCATCCACTTCTAATCCCAGACGACCAACGATGATCCAACGATCAGAACGCCGCCTACCCATGCCTATGGCTGCTACGGCGGCGGAGCGCGCGGTACCGCGGCGGAGGATTGGCCGGAGTTCAACCATCTGCCGCGCCAGTGCCCACATTGCATGCCTAAGCAATTCAAAGCGATGCTGGGAACAAGCAAATTCGAAACGGGGAGGACTCACCATTAATCGCACAGCCGTAAGCCCCGGCCACGACGCATGATGGCACCGCCGCGAACCATTTGCTCCGATGAGCAATTCGCCGCTACTCCGGACACCACGGTCACCGTTATCGCCTCCAACGGATTCTAGGAACGTAGTCAGATCACCTGCGCCGGTAACTGCTGGCACGGGAGCTCCACCGACGATGATTGCTTGCAGCGGCAATAGGATCTACCTGATGGCGCTCACACACCCTCACGGCAGTGGGTTAAGCGGGGCTTAATGGCTTGGCACCAGGCGTGGATCATGGTGGAATAGCGTCGCGCTTCGAGGCTCGGGTCTTATACTCAAGACCGATGGCCACCACTTGCCCGAATCCCAGGGGAAAACTCCGGGCCGTCATCCTCGCAACTTCTGTTGGCGCGCTCCGAATCTCGCGGGGAGGGAGATGCTTCTGGCGGCTAGGGTTTGGGCGAGCTGCTGGGCTGGCCATACTGCCGCACGCGGCTCCACTGGACAGACGTTGGGAGCGGTGCGCGCGTGATACGGGAGAGGGAAGAATGGGCAGCGGCGGAATCCGCGCACATGCGAGCGACGAATCCGTGGCGTTCTGTTGTGGAGCTCGCGTGGGAGACAAGCCTGACATGGTGACCCCACCAAGCAGTGACCAACAGAGAAAGCGAGCACAGGGTGGCTGACATACCGGACCCAGGTGTCGGCGCTAGATTAAGGCGCGGCAATGGGCCAGCGCGAGGAGGAGGGTTCAATGGGCCGAGTGAAGTTTGGGCCCAGCAGGCGTTTTCTCTTTTTTTATCTGTTTCTTTTATTTTCTTTCCCAAGTCCAAGACTTCAATTCAAATTTAAATTTCTATGTGAACTTCGATTTTAAATATTAAACACAAATATAATATGAATAGTGATTTCACTACCCGCCATAATATTATATTTTTTTATCTTATAATGTGTATTCATTTATTTTTCCTCTCTTTTCTAGATTCAAGAATTTCTTTTAGATTCTAAATTTCCTTTTGAGATTGAAATGAATTCAAACAGTGCTGTGAACTTGTACTCTAATTAATGTACAAGAATAGGCATAGTAGTATAGGAGGGTTTTAATTATTTGTATGTTTATTTACTTTATTTTTTGTGTAGTATCTTTCCTATTTTTCTCCGATTCTCAATTTCCAAATTTAGGTTTAATGCATGTTTCAAATCTACTATATTTCTTTATCATTATCTTTAGGAGTGAATGCACAAACAAATAAAATTCAGCATGATGCATAATTTAGTAGCATATATTTTTATTAATTATTTGTTTTCAAATGAAGTGTTCACATGTGATGACAAATAGACACAACACACATATATAAATAAAGGAAATATATTTTTTTCCTTTTATATTATCTCTTACAAATTGGGTATTACAAATCCTACCCCCCTTAAAAATAATCTCGTCCTCGAGATTTAAGAAGGACTAGGGAAAAGATGGGGAAAAATCTATGCGAAGCTCTTCTTCTCTCTCCCAAGTAGCTTCATCTTCTCCGTGGTGACTCCATTGTACTTTGCACATCTTTATCACCTTATTTCATGTAACTCTAGTCAAAGTGTCAAGAATCTTGATCGGATACTCCGTGTAAGTCAAATCACTCTGAACACTTAGCTCTTCCATTGGTAACTGTTTCTCAGGGACATAGAGACACTTCTTACGTTAAGACACATGGAATTCATTATGCACATCAAATAGATTATCAGGTAGCTCGAGTTGATAGGCCCTCTCTCCAACTTGCCTAAAAACTCAGAATGGTCCGATAAAGTGAGGGAACAATTTGCTCTTAGCTTTAAATCTCCTCATTCCACGAAGTGGTGACACCTTGAGGTACACATAACCTCCATCCTCAAATTCTAGTGGTCTCCCTCTATTATCAGCATAGCTCTTTTGCCTGGTCTGAGCTATCCTCAAATTCTCCCGAATTATATGGACTTGTTCTTCTGCCTCTTGAATAAGTTCAGGTCCAAAGATCTGTCTTCCTCTAATCTGGTCCAAAATAGAGGAGTCCTGCATTTCCTGCCATATAGAGCCTCAAATAGTGACATCTTCAGACTGGCCTGGTAACTATTATTATATGAGAACTCAGCATAAGGTAGACTCTTGTCCCAACTACTACCATGCTGAAGGGCACAAGCTCTCAACATGTCCTCCAATACTTGATTAGCTCTTTTCAGTCTGTCCATCAGTCTGAGGATGATAGGCCAAACCAAAAATTCAACTCTGCATCCATATTCTCATGATAACTTTTCCAAAATCTGGAGGTAAACTGTGATCCTCTATCCAAAATGATCTTCTTCGGTACACCGTGTAAAGACACAATCCGAGCCATATATAATTCTGCCTATGGAGATCACTTATAAGTAGTCTTGGTCGGAATGAAATGAGCTACTTTAGTCAATCTATCCACAATAACTCATATCGAATCACATCCTTTCTGGGTGCGAGGCAATCCAGTAATAAAATCCATACCAATCTCTGCCCACTTCCACTCGGGTCTCTTTAGTGGGTGCAATAGTCCAACTAGTCTTTGGTGTTCGACCTTAACTCTTTGACACACATTGCACATAGTCACATGTGCAGCCACATCTCTTTTCAATCCATACCACCAGTATTTCTGCTTCGAATCCTGATACATCTCGGTACTACCAGGATGAATAGAATAATCCAAGTCATGGGCCTCCTTTAAAATAGTCTCACGAAGGCTTTCAATATCAGGAACACATATCCGATCCTTGAACCATACGGTGCCTTGCTCATCTTCCGTGAATTCTAGACCTCGACCTTTAGTAATCAGATCCTTAATCTCTTGTATTTTAGCACCACCAACCTGTCCTTTGTGGATTTCTTGCTCCAAGGTAGGTTCCACATCAATAATAACTCCTTCAGTGTGAGCGACTATCCCCAGGTTAAGTCTTCTGAAATTCTCAACAATCTCATCGGGTAGCTGGGCAACAACAGCTGAATGAACATGCTCCTTTCGACTCAAGGCATCTGCAACCAAATTTGCCTTGCCCGGGTGATAGTGAGTCTCCAAATTATAATCCTTAATAAACTCCAACCAATGGCGTTGCCTAAGGTTGAGATCCTTCTAAGTGAGTATATACTTCAAACTCTTATGATCCGTATATACTTGGCACTTCTCGTCCCATTTAAATTCTCTTCCTTTCTCCAAAAGTGAAGTCATAGGTTTAGCAATCTTAGAAAATCCTTCAATAAATCTTCGATAATAGCCTGCTAATCCCAAGAAACTCCAAATCTCTGTAACTGTAGTGGGTATGCTCCACGCCACTATCTCCTTGACTTTAGCAGGATCCACTGAAATCCCTCCATTAGAGATGATATGTCCAAGAAATGGCACCCCGCCAATCCAAAACTTGCATTTGCTATACTTGACGTAGAGTTGATTGTCTCGTAGCTTCTATAGCACCAATCTCAGATGTTCCTCATGATCATTATTACTCTTGGAATAAATAAAAATATCGTCGACGAAAACCACGACAAATCTGTCCAGATCATGTACACCTTATTCTTCAGATCCATAAAATAGGCTAGTGCATTGGTTAATCCAAACGACATAACATTGAACTTATATAATCCATATCGGGTCGATAAAGACGTCTTGGGAATATCCGATGGCATAATCTTCATTTGATGGTAACCCGATCGGAGGTCAATCAAAGAGAATATCCTAGCATCTCTCATCTGATCAAATAAATCCTCAATACGAGGTAACAGATACTTGTTCTTCACATTAACATCATTAAGGGATCTATAATCCACACACATCCTTTGTGATCCATCATTCTTCTGTACAAACAGAACTGGCGCTCCCCAAGGTGAGGAACTCGGACGAATGTATCCAGCTTCTTGTAACTCCATTAACGGCTTCTTAAGTTCTTTTAACTCTTCTACGAACATCATGTATGGCCGTTTAGAAATAGGGGCAGTCCTAGATAAGGGATTAATGACCAACTCAACTTCCATATCTGGTGGCATCCCTGGTAATTCTTCTGGGAAGACATCAGGAGAATCCTTAACCACACGGATGTTGTCACCAACAAACTTCCCATCGACTAAGAATGCTGCTAGTCTGGTGGTGGTAGTTACTGCAATTCTATCTTCAAATATTTCTCCTTTGGAACTGGTGAGTTCTATGGTTCCTTTAGCACAGTGTATAAACTGTCTTTGCCTTTCTTAACCATGACATACCAAGGATCAAGTCTATACTGCTCTCTTCTAACAGTATAGGGGTAGCCCATCTGGGTTAGAAACACAGGGTAAGAAAGGAATAATTGTAGACAAGGCGAGTAATTACGAGGAATGTTATCGCGGGGGATTTAGTAGCTAAGTAGAATAGTGTGTTATCCACTAAAGCTGATACATTACCTTATGGTGGTACATGCTAAGATGCCCAACTATAATGTTTCAATCAATCAAAGAAGCAAATCAAGCATTTATCATCAGAACAATCATCCAACATTTTTTTAATAGAGAAAATAATTTTAATTTCATCTTAGGTCTCCTATCCCTTAAAAATGTCATAGGGGTAGGGATTCCAAGATTTGAAATCCATCTTGTCTTAGAGTAGTAAAGGTAAGAATAATCAGAGTAGAATGGCAAAAGGTGAGACAGGATCAAGACAAGATGAGTATAGAAAGAATCAGAGTAAGATAAGTAGGTAAGAGTCTGTCCATTTCTATCTAGGTCTCGTCCTACAGTCAACATTTCCTCTGATACCACTTCTGTCACACCCGGCTTCAAGGAACAAAGCCAGGTGCATCTCATACATGCGCCAAGAAGACAACATATATAATAACAGAGTGTATAGAGATAAATGTCACAAAACATCAGAGTATTTATTACATAGCGGAAGACTTATTACAAAATAAATTATAAATATAAAACGAACTAAGGATCGTCGGCGCCAATGTCAACTGAGAAACGCCACCTAGATCAGATCGAACTCCTCGATACGTGGCTCCTCCTGAACCACCTGTTCTTCTCCTGTGGGGGGGGGGTGAGACAGCAAGGGTGAGCTCACACATGTTCATCGCTCAACAAGTTGTGGGGAATAATGTGACATGAACTCACCAAAGGTGGGAGTTCATGAAGTGTAAGGCTTATCAACAATAGAGGTTAAAGCTGAGCATTGCTTTTATAAGTTGGTCAAAATTTTATTAGCAGTTACTAAGTGTAATTGAATACCAAACCATAATAAAATAATAGAACACAATTAATAACAAATCCCATGCAAATGCAAATGACAAATTGAGTTTAGGTTCCATAATTTAATCATCGGAGAGTCCTGAGCCGCTCATGACCGTGAGCTCGGCTAGTATACCAGTTTTACACTCTGCAGAGGTTGTACCCTTTACCCACAAGTCGTGTTTCCCATGTCGCCAGGGTTAGCTAGGCCCTTAGACACTACCGAGGTGAATGGCTAGGGATCCACTACGAGGCCTTTACAAAGTTCCACTAGCTTCCGAAAACCCGCTACAGTTTATAGGAAGTTCCAATGCAGGGTTCTCGTCTGACCGCCATCGCAGCAAAATCAAACAAGGACCTCCCTACACTGACCACTCCCCTACTGCCCTTGCCCCTTTCGGGTAAGGTAGTCTTCCACTAGCTTTCCTAATTAGTCAGCCAAGGGGTCCCATTCCTCCCTTGTGGTGGCACGTGGTTCTCAAGTTAAGCTCCATGTTCCAATTAACAATAACATAATGATCTTGACATGAACATAAATAGAATAACAAAATAACTGGAACATGGATATAATGAAATATTAACCCAAAAACCACGTAAAGCAATAGCATAACTACCCATATGATTCAGGGGTAAACAAGGAGAAATGGATAAATAGACTAGGGTGACCTATTGGGTCCCATCAAAATTAAACCTATGCATGGTAAATGATTATAAAGGAACATTATTGGGTAACAAAAGTGAATCAAGGGCACAACTTGCCTGGCACTTGAGATTCCAGGTACCAACTTGCTTTTCAGATGACACGTGTCCTCGCGCTAGTCGTAGCAATACAAACAAACATGGTATAGATAAAATTAACATCACACCAAACATAAGAACAAACTGAATAATAATAATCTATGCGTTGCTACGAGACTAACGGAACTTGAACGGATCAAATCGGAGTTAAAACGGATTAGTTATGATTTTCCAAAGTCTGTAGGTGTTTGATACGGAAATAACTAAGTGATAAATTTTAATCTAGTTGTCATGCTAAAACAGAGTTACCAATTGATAAACATTGTTAATATGAATTTTATGCAACTAGAATGGATCCATTTGGAGCTATAATGAATTTAATATCATTTATCCAAGTTTCTGGAATTGTTTTTATACTAAAAACCTATTTTCTTTATTATTCCTGAATTTCCTAAGGGTTCTGGACCGCGCGCATAAAAACAGAGAAACCTGGGGGTCTCTGTGCAAGAAACACCAGACACAGCGCCAAAGCCGTGTACGGCGGGTTAAATCTTATGAAGTACAGGGGCTCTTTTGTGAAAAACACGCGGCCGAAGGGGTATCCGCCCGCCAGAGCCATCGGATCCGTGATGGACGGCTCAGATTAGATCCATCATTCCCTTCAACCTGTTGGAGTATTAGTCGTCCGATTGGAGATCAATGACTAGCAGTGCTTCATGACGTGATCTAACGTTAGCCTTCGGATCGTGAATCAGTGACCCAGATCGAACTCGCGAAACGGGATGGGTTGCATTAATCTGGACCACTGCTTTGCAAATCTACGGCCCAAATCAACCGCCATCCACTTCTAATCCTAGACGACCAACGATGATCCAACGATCAGAACGCCGCCTACCCATGCCTATGGCTGCTATGGCGGCGGAGCGCGCGGTACCGCGGCGGAGGATTGGCCGGAGTTCAACCATCTGCCGCGCTAGTGCCCACATTGCATGCCTAAGCAATTCAAAGCGATGCTGGGAACAAGGAAATTCGAAACGGGGAGGACTCACCGTTAATCGCACAGCCGTAAGCCCCGGCCACGACGCATGATGGCACCGCCGCGAACCATTTGCTCCGATGAGCAATTCGCCGCTACTCCGGACACCACGGTCACCGTTATCGCCTCCAACGGATTCTAGGAACGTAGTCAGATCACCTGCGCCGGTAACTGCTGGCACGGGAGCTCCACCGACGATGATTGCTTGCAGCGGCAATAGGATCTACCTGATGGCGCTCACACACCCTCACGGCAGTGGGTTAAGCGGGGCTTAATGGCTTGGCACCAGGCGTGGATCATGGTGGAATAGCGTCGCGCTTCGAGGCTCGGGTCTTATACTCAAGACCGATGGCCACCACTTGCCCGAATCCCAGGGGAAAACTCCGGGCCGTCATCCTCGCAACTTCTGTTGGCGCGCTCCGAATCTCGCGGGGAGGGAGATGCTTCTGGCGGCTAGGGTTTGGGCGAGCTGCTGGGCTGGCCATACTGCCGCGCGCGGCTCCACTGGACAGACGTTGGGAGCGTTGCGCGCGTGATATGGGAGAGGGAAGAATGGGCAGCGGCGGAATCCGCGCACATGCGAGCGACGAATCCTTGGCGTTCTGTTGTGGAGCTCGCGTGGGAGACAAGCCTGACATGGTGACCCCACCAAGCAGTGACCAACAGAGAAAGCGAGCACAGGGTGGCTGACATACCGGACCCAGGTGTCGGCGCTAGATTAAGGCGCGACAATGGGCCAGCGCGAGGAGGAGGGTTCAATGGGCCGAGTGAAGTTTGGGCCCAGCAGGCGTTTTCTCTTTTTTTATCTGTTTCTTTTATTTTCTTTCCCAAGTCCAAGACTTCAATTCAAATTTAAATTTCTATGTGAACTTCGATTTTAAATATTAAACACAAATATAATATGAATAGTGATTTCACTACCCGCCATAATATTATATTTTTTTATCTTATAATGTGTATTCATTTATTTTTCCTCTCTTTTCTAGATTCAAGAATTTCTTTTAGATTCTAAATTTCCTTTTGAGATTGAAATGAATTCAAACAGTGCTGTGAACTTGTACTCTAATTAATGTACAAAAATAGGCATAGTAGTATATGAGGGTTTTAATTATTTGTATGTTTATTTACTTTATTTTTTGTGTAGTATCTTTCCTATTTTTCTCCGATTCTCAATTTCCAAATTTAGGTTTAATGCATGTTTCAAATCTACTATATTTCTTTATCATTATCTTTAGGAGTGAATGCACAAACAAATAAAATTCAGCATGATGCATAATTTAGTGGCATATATTTTTATTAATTATTTGTTTTCAAATGAAGTGTTCACATGTGATGACAAATAGACACAACACACATATATAAATAAAGGAAATATATTTTTTTCCTTTTATATTATCTCTTACAAATTGGGTATTACATCGGCTAGGTTGGGTTCTTAGGCTCCAAACGACATAGGGTAATTCCCTTATCCACTTTCCTGCGAATTTTTCATTCTTATCGAAGACCTTTTTCCTGAGTGCATCCAATATCATCCCGTTGGCTCGCTCAACTTGCCCGTTGGCTCTTGGATGGGCTACAGATGCATACTTGATCTGAATGCTCTTTTGCTCGCAGAAGTCCAAGAATTCTGAACTTGTGAAGTTGGATCCTAAATCAGTTATGATGCTATTTGGTATCCCGAATCTGAATATTATGTCTTGTATGAATTCCACGACCTTAGCAGAGGTTAAAGAGGCAATGGGCTTGAACTCTATCCATTTAGTGAATTTGTCAATTGCTACCAATACATGAGTGTATCCCCCTTGAGCTTTCTTGAAAGGTCCAATCATATCCAGTCCCCAGCATGCGAAAGGCCAAGTTACTGGTATGGTCTGCAGTTGCTGTGCTGGCATGTGTTGTTGCCTTGACAAGTATTGGCAGGCTTCGCACCTCTGAACTAACTCGGTTGCATCGTTCTTTGCTGTTGGCCAATAGAATCCTGACCTGAAGACCTTCCCGACTAATGTTCTGGAGGCTGCATGTATTCCACATTGCCCAGCATGGACTTCCTCCAGAAGTTGCTTCCCAGTGGACGGGAGAATACACCTCATGAAGACGCCTGATGCACCCCTTCTATATAATGTCTCCCCAATAAGTGTATAGTGAGCCGACTGTCTTGCAATGCGCTCTGCCGAATTTCTGTCGTCTGGTTCTTCTTCATTCTTTATATACTTAATGATCGGCCTTCTCCAGTCATCAGGGTCTGACTCGGGTTGATCTATGATGTTGCACTCTTCTGTTTGATCCATTGAGATACTTGGCTGCAGAATTTCTTGCACGAAAACTCCGGGTGGGACCTGAGTTCGACTAGACCCTAGCTTGGACAGTACATCGGCTGCTGTGTTCCGATCTCTTTCTACATGATGAAATTCCAGACCCTCGAATTTATCTTCTAGCTTTCGGACGGCAGTGCAGTATTTTCCCATTGAATCGCTTGAGCAATCCCACTCCTTGTTTATCTGACTGATGACTACCAGAGAGTCTCCGTATACCATTAATCTTTTGACGCCCAACGATATGGCAATGTTCAATCCATGGATCAAAGCTTCATACTCGGCTGCATTGTTGGAGGCTGGGAATAGCAACTGGAGGGCGTACTTGAGGTGTTCGCCTCCAGGCGCAGTGAAGAGAATCCCTGCTCCTGCTCCCTGCAGCTTCAGTGAGCCATCAAAATACATTCGCCATACTTCTGTAGTCTCCGGGTTGTCTGGTACTTGCTGTTCAGTCCACTCTGATACGAAATCAACCAGTGCTTGAGTTTTGATGGCAGTGTGAGGTCGGAACTCGATGTCATGAGATCCCAGCTCACAGGCCCACTTGGCTATTCGACCGATGGCTTCCTTGTTGTGAAGAATATCCCCTATTGGAAAACTTGTAACTACTATGACTTTGTGGTCATCAAAGTAGTGACGCAGCTTGCGGGCAGTTAGAAGTACTGCGTATAATAGCTTCTGAACTTGAGGGTACTTTTTCTTCGAGGGGCCTAGGACTTCACTAATGAAGTAGACAGGATGTTGTACTGGATAGGCATGTCCTTCTTCTATTCGCTCGACTACCAACGTGGTGCTTACCACGTGAGTCGTGCAAGAGATATACAGTAGCAAATCTTCAGCTGGTTGAGTTGACGTAGCTCGCCGGGGTGGTTTCGGTACTGGTGGTGTTGTCAAGAATTTTTTCAGAGCATCTAGAGCTTCTTGTGCTTCTGAAGTCCATTGAAATTTATCCACCTTCTTGAGTAACTTGTAAAATGGCAAACCTTTTTCTCCTAGCCTGGATATAAATCTGCTTAGAGCTGCCATACATCCCGTAAGTCGCTGAACCTTCTTCTGCGATCGAGGTGCTTCCATCTTCATGATAGCTTCAATCTTATCTGGATTAGCCTCAATTCCCTGGTGGCTGACGATAAACCCGAGCAACTTTCCGGCTGGTACCCCGAAAGCACATTTCTCGGGATTAAGCTTCCATCTATACCGCCTTAGACTGCTGAAAACCAGTTGCAAGTCTTCGATGAAGTTGTTTGAGTCCTGTGTTTTGATTACCACATCATCCACGTAGGCTTCCACACGCTTGCCCTAGTGATCGGCTAAGCATGTTTGAATGGCTCTCTGGTAAGTTGCTCCAGCGTTTTTGAGGCCAAACGGCATGGAGGTATAACAGAAAGCACCAAACGGAGTAATGAATGCCGTTTTTTCTTCATCTTCCTTTGCCAGACTAATCTGATGGTATCCAGAATAGCAATCCAGGAAAGACAGCATAGAACATCCAGCGGTGGAGCCCACCACCTGATCTATCCTCGGGAGCACGAAAGGATCCTTTGGACAGTGTTTGTTGAGATCAGTATAATCAACACACATGCGCCAATCCACTTTATTCTTTTTGAGTACAAGAATAGGGTTGGCTAACCACTCGGGATGTAACACTTCTTAAATGAATCCAGCCGCGACCAAGCGAGCTAACTCAGTGCGAATGGCCTCTCTCTTGTCGGGCGTGAAACGACGTAATTTTTGCCGAATCGGCCTTGCCTGGGGATAAACCTTCAGTTTGTGCTCGGCCAGTTCTCTTGGGACTCCCGGCATATCCGCAGGTTGCCATTCGAATACATCTCGGTTATCTTGCAGAAACCGGACGAGCGCGCTTTCCTATTTGTTATCCAGGCTGGAGCTGATGATAGCCGTCTTGCGCTCATCAGCGAACCCCAGGTTGATTCTCTTGGTTTCTTCAGTCGGCCGCATAGAGGTCGCGGTCTGAGCTTCGCTTGCCGGTACTGCGAGGTCCTCCTCAGGCTTAGAGTTCGCCAGTGTGGAGGGAGCCGTCGATGGCTTGGCGGTGAGGGCTGCTTGAATAGCCACTCGGAAACACTCTGCGGTGCCTTGGAAGTCGGCGCGCACGGTTATGATCCCTTGCGGTCCTGGCATCTTCAGTATCATGTATGTGTAATGCGGAATGGCCATGAACTTGGCCAATCCAGGCCTCCCGATGATGGCGTTGTACCCGCAGTCGAAGTTCGCCACTTCAAACCTCAGGAACTCGGTTCTGTAGTTCTCCGGTGTTCCGAAGGTGACTGGCATGTAGATGTGGCCCAGCGGGTATTCCCCTTTCGTCGGCACGATGCCGAAGAAAGGAGTGTCCGACTCGTGGAGCTCTTTGAGGTGAACTCCCAAGCCTTGGAGTGTCCGGGGGAAGGTGACGTTGATGCTGCTCCCCCCGTCCACTAACACCTTCTTCACCCGGCTATCTCGGATCACCGGATCGACGAGAAGCGGGTATTTGCCCGGATGGTCGAAGTTGAGCCATTGATCTGCCCGAGTGAAGGTGATCGGGTGCTCCGACCACCGGTATGGGGCGGGAGGGCCGGTGGTCGCCACCAGTATCTGGCGATCGTTGAGCTTTTGCTGTCTTCTGTTCTCCTGCGATCCGTGTCCGCCGAAGATGACGTTGACCTCCCTGTCAACGCGTGGGAAAGCTCCTCCTCCTCCCTCCTCCTGCCGATGGGGTTGTCGTGGTTCATCTGGTCCTCCCCTCGGCGGAGGAGGAGGTAGAGGTTGGAAGGGTCGGCCGTGTCCAACGGAATGCTTGAAGTCTCGGCAATTACGAAGAGTGTGGCGCATGTCCTTGTGGTACGGGCACTGGGCGTCGAGGATGTCGTCCAACGTGCGTTCGCCTCCACGAGGTCCTCCTCGGGCGCGAGAGGCAGGTGGTCCGGCGGCGTGCACTTCTTCGCGAGGCCTCTTCTCCCATTGTTTGTCGGGTTGCTGGTTCGTGTCGCGTCGTGGTGCTGCCGGTGGGGGCTTTGCTCCTCGATGAGGTCCTGGGCTCGCTCGTCGGCGGTGATGTAGAGGTCGGCTTCCCGGAACAGCTCCTCGGAGGTAGTCGGTGCCCTCTGTAGTATGGCTCGGACGAAAACCGAGTCATTGGATCCTCTATAGAAGTCCTCGATCACGGCCGCCTCCGTGACCTCGGGGATACGATTTCTCATGGTCTGAAACCTTTTGAGGTACGACCGGAGAGTCTCGTCCCCCCGGCGCTTGATGGATTTGAGGTCCCATGGTTGCGCCGGCTTGTCGGAGAGAGACTGGAAGTTGGCGGTGAAGCGTCGACTGAAGTCGCCCCAGACGTCGATGCAGTGTCGGGGTAGATGTCACAGCCATTGCAGCGCGTCTTGCCCAAGGACAATGGGTAAGTACGCGGTCATCACGTCTTCGAACGCCCCGGCAGCTCGAGCAGCGGTGGTATAGACGGCTAGCCAACCCCATGGATCCTGCTTAGGTTCATATTTGTCAACATTGGATACCTTGAAGTTGGGAGGCCATTGGATGGCCCTAAGGCGCGGAGTAAGAGCGGACACTCCGCACGTATCCTCCTGTCGTCGGGGACGATGTCTGTCCCGGGGAGGGGAGTTGTGATTGTAGTTCCTCGACCGTCCCCGGGTGGTTCCGCTAGTTGAGGCCGTTACCGACTCAGTTCTGGTGGCTTGGCTCTAAGTCGGGATGCCATGATCCCTGTCATACTCCTCCCGACGGCGAATCTCGTTCTCATGCCGCCGCTCGCGTGAAGCATTGATGAAGCTTCGTGCGTCTCGGCGACTGTTGATGGCGTGTCGTAGATCGTTCGGCGGGTGAGCGAGCGGTAGAAGATGATTGGCCGCCTGGGTGAGCAGTCGTCGGTAGCCCCCGGCGTCAGGAGTCCGAGGAAGTCCCTCAGCTATCCGAGCCAGTACCCCTCCGACTTCGCTCGGCGTGTTCATAGCTCGGGCGAAGTCGGGGTTCAGGTTGCGCCCGAAGAATGGATTCTCCTGGCGCTGCCTCGCATCTTGCTCAGCCTGCTCCTGAGCTCGTCGGCGATCACGTCGTCGGGAGTTCCTTCGTTCTCTGAAGACGCGTTCTTCCGGAGTTTCTCCTACCTCCGAGACCTCGTCTCGCGAGACAGGCTGTTCCGGATTCCGCTCTCCGGCCACATGATGTCGTCGAACGTTCCTGTGCCGGTTCCTCCGTCGTCGGGACTCTCGTTGAGGCGGTTCTTCCCCGGGTGCAGTCGGCTCGTCGTCGGAGACGATAGGCGACTCCGCTCTCCCGATGAAGAGGACGTCGGGGTAGAATGGTGCTGCTGTCGTGGTGACCTTCTTCCCGTTCCCCTTTGAGGCATGAGGAACGGAAAGAGCAACTTGCTTCTCCCCGGTTACCTTCTTTCTAGCGATCTGTGTCCACTCTTTTGTAGGAGAGGTAGGCAGTGGAGTTCTCCGGGTCAACGAGCCCTCGGCCCCCGGCTTTCCGGAGACGATCCTCATCCGGAGAGTTGGAGGTTGAGCTTCTCCGGTATTTTCGGAGTTTGTTGGGGGAGACTTCTTTTCCGGTGGATCCGCGATACGGTGCAGAATTCCTTCTTCATCCGCTACAAATGAGATTGTTCCGAAGCAGAACACGGATCCGGGATGCAGGGTGATCTTGCTGTAGAAGATGATGGCCATTGAGCTAGCTTGGATTGTCGACACACCCCCTACCTGGCGCGCCAGCTGTCGGTGTTTTGCGTCCGACCGCACACCCGGGGTTGCCCCTCAAGGTGTTTTAGGAGTAGGACGGTGTCGACAACTGTAGCAAAATGGTTTGTGCAGATCGCACGAGGGACAGTGGACGAGGTTTACAGGTTCGGGCCGCTTAGAGATGCGCAACACCCTACGTCCTGGTGAGTATGCTTGGTGAATGTGGTTACAAGAGAGCTCTCTGGATTGAGAATACAGAGAGTTGATGTGGGTGGCTAAGTAAAGTGTCGATCGATCTGAAGGGGTGCCCCCTAGGCCTTATATACTCGACCGTGGGGCAGTACACGTGGATAAGATAGCAATAAGTAGCTAAAAGATAGTGAACCTCTTGAGATTATCCCTACGTAACCCTCGCCGACTTATCCCCGCGCGGCTTCGTTGCATGGAGGCTCCAGCGCGGGAAAGTCGGATCTTTGTTGCGGTTATTTGCTCGATGATGTGGGCCGTCCGGGCTTGTACCAATCCGGCCCCATGTCGTTCTGCTTCGCTGGTTGTTTCTCCCCAGGCCCACGAAAGAAATGACCTTACGATTTATTGGGCCCTTGGGCCTTTCGTGAGGTCCTTTACTCCTTTAGTGGACCCAGGGGATATCTATCCCCCACAGGCTCCAGCTTGCCTCTGGACTCTGTTCGAGCTGTCCGGACGAGTACGAGGTCCCCTTCACTGAATTCCCTTGGGATGACTGCCTGGTCGCGCCATGCTTTTGTCTGGGCTTGGTATTTGTCCAGAGCCTGTAGGGCGAAGACGCGGTCTCCATCGATGAGATCCTTCGAAGTCGGCTCGTCTACGTCTGGGACGGCCGACGCGGCTGTCCGAGGCGACCCATGCTTATTTCTTGCGGAGTCATGGCCTCCGATCCGTATAATAGGCGGAAGGGGGTAAACCCAGTCGCCCTGCACTCAGTTGTATTCAGTGCCCAGACCACTTCGGGTAACAGGTCGGGCCACTTGCCTTTTTTGTCATCGAGGAGCATTTTCTTGACAGCTGTGAAAATTTTGCCGTTGGCGCGCTCCACGACTCCGTTGGACTGGGGGTGGTACACGGAGGCGAAGGCAAGCTTGGTGCCGATGGAGAAGCAGAAGTGTTTGAAATCTTGGTTGTCGAACTGCTTGCCGTTGTCGACCATGAGTTCGGATGGTACTCTGAAGTGGCAAACAATATTTTGCCAGGGCCGTCTTTGATGTGATGGTGGACACTGCCCTCGCTTCAATCCATTTGGTGAAGTATTCAACGGCTACAAAGGTGAACTTGAGGTTCCCCTGAGCCGTGGGCAGGGGCCCGACAATGTCTAGGCCCCAGCGCTGAAGGGGCCACGTGTGGGCGATCAACTTCGTGAACTGCGAGGGGCGTCCCATGCATGGGGAAAATTTCTGACAGGCCTCACAGGATCTGACAACCCGATTTGCGGCGCAGATAATGGCGGGCCAGTAGAAACCTTGGCGTATCACCTTTGCCGCTAGGGCCCTGGGGCCTGCGTGGGAGCCGCAGGTCCCCTTGTGGACTTCGCGCAGGATTTGACCGCCTTCGGTCTCGGTGACGCACTTAAGCATCGGCTGACTGACCCCCTTTTTGTAAAGTTGGCCCTCGATCAATGCGAAGTCCAGGCTTCGGTGGTGGAGGCGCTTGGCCTCGTTGCTGTCGACTGGGTGATAGTACCCCTGCAGGTACAGGGTTACTGGCGCCCGCCAGTCTTCGGTCATGATAATGTTGATCATGCGGTGGCCCTCGCTGTCGTTGGTTATTTGGAGCCCTTCAGGGCTGCGGACGGCTGGTGTGCCGGTGACGTGATAGAACACGTCGGAGGGTAGGGCTTCACCCCTGGCGGCTGCTTTGGCCAGTGCGTCAGCTTCTTCATTCTTGGCTCGGTCCACATGCTACAATGTGAATCCCTTGAATTGTCTCTCGAGACTTCGGATGGCCGCGAGGTATAGCATAAGTGCGGGGTCCTTTGCTGCATAGTCTTTCTCGACTTGGCCGGCGACTACCTTGGAGTCTGTTCGGACTATGCAGGTGGTGACATCGAGGGCTCTTAGTTTGCGGAGGCCGAGGATGACAGCTTCGTATTCTGCTATGTTGTTTGTGCTTTGTCGGATTCCAGAGCGAAGCTTAAGCGTGCCGCGTATCTGTGCCTGACCCCGACGGGTGAGGTGATGACTGCAGCAGCGCCTGCCCCCGCATGGCACCAGGCGCCGTCGCAGTGGATTGTCCAAACCTTCTCTGCGGACGGATCCGGCTGTGTTATTGGCCCGGTCCAGTCGACGACGAAGTCTGCTAGAACTTGTGACTTGATCGCTGTCCTGGGCTCGAAAGTGATGTGGTAGCCGGAGAGTTCTGCCGCCCATTTGGCGATCCGTATCGATGCCTCCGGGTTTCTGAATAATTCATCGAGTCCCCTATCTGAGGTGACGCAGACCTTGAATGCTTCAAAGTAGTGGCGTAATTTGCGCGAAGACATAACAACTGCATATGCAATCTTTTCGAGTTCCGTCATGTTGCATTTTGAGGGTGTGAGCACTTCGGAGACATAATAAACTGGGCACTGCCTGATCACACCCTCTACTGTCTGCTCTTGAACCAGTGCCGCGCTGACCGCGTGCGGCGAAGCCGCAACGTAAAGCAACAGTGGTAGCGAAGAGTCGGGGCTCGTAAGAACGGCCAACTCCATCAGGTACTGTTTTAGTGAGGCGAAGGCCGCCGCCTGCTCTGGTCCCCAAGCGAAGTCTTTTGCGCCGCGGAGTGTTTTGAGGAAGGGAAGACTTCGCTCAGCAGATTTGGAAATGAATCTGTTGAGGGCGGCCAATCTGCCCGTCAGACGCTGGACCTCTCTGGCTGACTGCGGGGGCGTCATGTTGATAATGGCCTGGATTTTGGTTGGGTTGGCCTCGATGCCGCGGTGTGATACCAGATAACCCAATATTTTCCCCTGGCGAACGCCGAAGACGCACTTATCGGGGTTCAAGCGAAGTCGTGCGTCCCGCATGTTCACGAATGTCTCGACGAGGTCTGCGAGATGGTCCTCTTTGTTCCTGCTGGCGACGACAATGTCATCCACGTATGTGAATACGTTTCTGCCGACTTGCCCTTGGAGCACTGTTTTAGTGAGCCGGGAGAAGGTGGACCCGTTCTTGAGTCCCTCCGGCATTCTGATAAAGCAATATGTATATTTGATGATAACCGGAGAAGCAGTCGAGGAGTGACATGACCTCGCACCCGGCCGCGCTATCGACTATTTTGTCGATCCGGGGCAACGGGAAGTTTTCCTTTGGGCAGGCCTTGTTGAGACTGGTGAAGTCTATGCACATTCGCCACTTGCCGCTCTTTTTCTGCACCATTACCACGTTGGAGAGCCACGTGGGGTAAGCCACTGGCTCGATAAATTTGGCTTCCAGGAGGCGGTGTACCTCTGCCTTGGCGGCCTCTGCCTTCTCGTCGGACATTTTGCGAAGCCGTTGTTTTTTTGGTCTCACCGAGGGGTCGATTCCCAAGCTGTGCTCAATTATGGATCGGCTGACCCCGACTAGGTCGAGGGCTGACCATGCGAAGACGTCCTTGTTCTTGGACAAGCAGCACAGGAGTTTTTCCTCGTCATGCGAAGTGAGGCCTTCGCTGATCATGACTGTTTGCTTCGGCGTGGCCTGGTCGAGGGGGACAGTCTTGGTCCCGTCGATGCTCTGCAGCTGCGCCTTGTGTTGTTTTTTAGTTGGGCAGGCGGGCGCTGGGACCTCGCGCTGGGACGTGAGGCAGTGGACATTTCTTTGCCCGGGGACGAAGTCCCGCTCTATATTGCGCGCAGTCTGCTGATTGCCGTAGACCGAGATGGCGCCTAACGAACCTGGTATCTTCATGCACAGGTACAATCCGTGAATGGCTGCCTCAAACTTGTTGATGGAGCCCCGGCCCATGATGGCGTTGTACGGATACACCATGTCGACGATGTCAAAGGTTATTTGCTCACTTCGGGCATTGGGCGCTACACCGAAGGAGAGAGGCAACTCTATTTTGCCGATAGGAAAAGTGCCCTTGCCGCCGAAGCCGTACAACGGATTGTACGAAGGCTTGAGCAAGCTGTGGCTTATGCCCATGCGGTTGAAGGCATGGAGGAAAATGATGTCTGCCTGACTGCCATTGTCGATGAGGACTTTGTGCAGGTCCCAGCCTGCCACGCTGCAGTTGATGACCATGGCGTCGATATGGGGGGCGCTGCGCAGGTCGACATCTCGGGCGTCGAAAGTTAGCGGTGCATGGGACCACTTCGTCTGCACGACTGGACCGGTGATGGCGACGTGGTTGATGCTGCAGTAGTGGTCCCGCTTCTGTCGCTTGGTGTCGAAGTCGACACTGGACCCCCCAGTGATCATATGAATGACTCCGCGATACGGCTGATCGGCGAAGTTTTCTTGCTTGGGGGCATGGGGGTGGGGGATGTTTTGTTGTTGCTGGTGTGGAGGCGGGGGTGGGGGAGGTACGATTTGTACTTCCTGATGGTGTTGGTAAGCGTGGTGCAGTGGATGCGGGGCGGGGGTGTGGATGTATGGTGGAGGGTGTTGCTGATAAGTGTGCGCGACGACTCTTGGGTTGTCGGCCGGTTGCGCCCGTGCCATCCTATCTCTGGTGGCCTTCGTCTCTGGGCAGTCTTTGGTTTGGTGGGCGCAGTCTTCGCCGTGGAAGAGACAGTAGAATCGGCGCGGCGGCTGCGCGCGTCCCCGGCCCCTACCGCGAGTTCCACTTCCGCGGCCCTGAGGGGATATTCCTGGCGGCGAGGGGCATCACCAGCGGGGTGCTGGTTGGCAATGTTGTGCACCTGCTGCTGATTACGGCCGTCTCGGCCGGAGTCTGGCTGCGGGGTCCTCGTCCACGTGCGGCTGGACTATGGAGCATCTTTGGGTTTCCTCTGAGACTTAACC
Organism: Zea luxurians; assembly: GCA_029449295.1. Classification (NCBI taxonomy): domain Eukaryota; kingdom Viridiplantae; phylum Streptophyta; class Magnoliopsida; order Poales; family Poaceae; genus Zea; species Zea luxurians. Next base: position 427,423 of record JAOPSE010000349.1, on the reverse strand, counting down.
TTGCGCTGGTGGAGCTCTTCGGATTTGGCATATTTTTCAAATAGTTGATATAATTCCTGGAGGTTCTTGGGCGGGTCCCTGATTAAGTGGCTGTAAAGTTCGCCGGCGCGAAGGCCACTGATGGCGTAGTGAATGGCGATCTAGTCATCAACTGAGGGCAGCTGTGACTTGAGTGTTAGAAACTTGCGGTAATACTCCCGCAGAGTCTCTTTTTCCAGCTGCTTGCAGAGTGAGAGTTCGGCCAAGGCGTCGGTGTCTGGGCGGTACCCTTGGAAGTTGAGCAGGAATTTGTCCCTTAGGCTTCTCCAGGAGTCAATGGACAACAGGGGCAACCTGGTGAACCAGGTGAGAGCTGGGCCTTCGAGGGCGATGATGAAAGACTTGGCCATTGTGGCGTCGTCCCCTCCGGAAGATGCAACGGCGACCTGATAACTCATGATGTACTTTGCTGGGTCCGTGCTGCCGTTGTACTTGGGATAGGTCCCTGCCTAGAAGTTGGCAGGCCAGGGTGTCACTTGCAGATGTGGCGCCAGGGGACTTCACTCGTCGAGGTAGTTGACCCCTTGAAATGGCGCGGCGTGTGGGAAGGCATAGTCGCGCTGGGGGAAGTGCGGGTCTTCCACTTGCGCGCGCTGTTGCAGGGGTGGCCCGTGCTGCAAGCCGAGGTGGCCTTCGCGCTGCATCAGCGCGATCTCCCGCTCGAGGTCCTGGGCCTTCTGCTCTTCGTCGCGTATCATTTGCCGCACCTTGCCTAGTGCAGACACGCGCTGGCGCTTGGCCTCCAGTATCTCTTTTTGCCTCTGGAGATTGCGGTTCTTGAGGCGCAGGGCATGCAGCTGTAGCTGTTCTTCCGCTGAAATGCCGAGGACTTCACCGTCCTCGGTGAGGTCCGCGCCCTCCGGTGGGGCGAAGCCGAGGACTTCACCGTCCTCAGTGAGGTCCGCGCCCTCCAGTGGGGCGAGGCCTGGGGGAGGTTGCGGTTGTCCTTCAAGGCCGCAGGTGCGGAGAGTGTCGTCTTCACAGGTGCGGGGAACATCGTCTTCAGCAGCCTCTTGGTGGGTGGAGTGGGTGAGTGCGAGGGCCTTGCCCTTTTTTGCGGCCAGCAGTGCTGCCTTCGCAGCCTCGTCAGCCTTCGAGCTAGCTTTCTTGGGTGCCATCGTGGGTGGTTTTTTCGTAGCACGAACGGTGGGCGCCAAATGTTGGAACTTGCTCACAGGCGCAAGTTGATCCAATGGGGGGGGTGTAATAGCGCAAGCAGGTTTTCAGCACGTGATGGCAAAAGCTCTGTTCATCCAGCCTCTCAAGGGCACTGTGCGGGTGTATTTATAGGTATCTGAGTGCCCAGCGTCCTGTGTTAAGGACGCATGTGCCCTCAGACACCTAGGTTATCCCCAGAATATTCCCAAAAAGCGGGGTTACAGACTGTAATTATAGGGACGCCTTTACAAATTAGGCCCGTAACACGCAGCGGCCACGCATGGCCCGTTACAATGGGCCGGATCACACGTGGGCCTCCATGCTGGACGAGGCCGCACGGTGGGATGACCTCATCACGGGTCTTCGTCCGATGTCGTATGGGGCGAAGGGTGTCCCTGCCCGTTGTCTTGTCTCCGTTGGGCCAACGACTACGGCGAAGGCCTCGAGCGAAGGGTGGCGTCTTCGCCTTCGCCCCAACAGTGAGCTAGACCTTTTTAAGCCCCCTCCTTCTATGAGGCTGGTCGATGAATGGTCTCCCACACCCGACGACGAGGTTGCCAGGAACAACCAGAAGCAGGAATAGTGGTATAGTTGTAGAAATAGAAGTAGTGTATTGTAGGTTGTATTATTATATAGTAGGTAATGCTATTGTATACTGGGTAATGTATCCTGTTGTAAAATTGAGTCTGTACATTACTCTTTTTGGTAATGTAAATTGGATGGTTTTGTCTTTGGCATATTATATTTTTGTTCAAATGTTTGTTGCCACAGATGTCGTCCAAGACCCGATCCCAGGATGCAGCTGGACCCTCTAGTGGAAGGGAATCTACTCCAAATCCACCTCCTGTTCCTCCCACACTGGCTGAGGCGATTGCCGCCTTAGTGAATGCGACCGCTGATAATACCCGTTTTCTGAGAGATGGTGGGCCAACAGTTTCAGTAGCTAGGTGGGCGGGGCTATCAACAGGGCCCCCACGAAACTTCTTACCTGGACTTCTCAGAGACACGTCCACCCCTGTTTGTTAAAGCTGAAGATCCGTTAGAAGCCGATGAATGGCTTCGAGTTATTGAGCAAAAATTCGGACTTCTGCATTGTTCGAAGACCCAGAAGCCTTTATTCGCAGCCCAGCAACTACGCGGCCCTGCCAACACTTGGTGGGGAAATTTCGTGGCCGTTCAACCGGCCAATCATCAAATAACCTGGGAAGAATTCAAGGTGGCCTTCCGCGAGCATTATATACCCGAAGGTGTTCTACACATGAAGCAAGAAGAATTCATGAAGCTAAAGCAAGGAGGGGATACTGTTAATCAGTATCTCAATAAGTTCAATCATCTGTCGCAATATGCAATCGATCAAGTGAACACTGATCTGAAAAAGAAGAATTGTTTTATGAGAGGTCTAAATGATCGACTGCAAAGATAAATGGCAACCTGCATAGATCTTACTTATGGAAAAGCTGTCAGTACAGCATTGGCTGTGGAAGCGAAGTATGCAGGTGTCGGAAAATCTAAGGGATTTTGAGGTGATAGGCCTAGTCAGGGCCCGGTAAAAAGGCAACGGTTTGTTCTCCGGCCTTCTAACCAGAATCGTTCACGTGCACCCTCCTTCCCTTTCAAGCAGCCAATCATTATTCGTCCCAATAATGCCCCCACTGCCCCAAGTCAGCCGGGTGCCCCAGGCACTCGATTCCCTGCTTTGCCCAGCTCCTCGATCGGATGTTTCAACTGTGGCAAGTCTGGGCATTTCATCAAAGATTGCCCCTATCCCAAGCAGAACCAGTCAAATAATCAGCAAGGATCGAGGAATTCATCTCAAGTCAAGGGAAATACTAAGGGCAAAAATATCAAGAAGACGGGACGCGTATATTATACACAAGTGGCCACTACACCGGACGGAGAGCCGGTAATGATGGGTATGTTCCTCGTGGCCAATCATCCTGCAGTCATTCTCTTTGATTCTGGTGCTTCGCATACGTTCATTAGCAAGAAATTTGTGGAGCAACATCACATTTCATGCCATGAATCAAAAGAGGGGTTTAAAATTCACTCACCGGGGGGACAAATCTTTACTAGAGAAGTGGCCTATCAAGTGCCTGTATCATTGGCCGGACAGGACTTTCCTACCAATATGATCGTTCTGAAAGGCCAAGACATAGATGTCATTTTGGGTATGAATTGGTTGGCCAAGCATAAAGCAACACTCAACACTGATCAAAGAACCATCAGTTTGAGTCATAATCAAGAAGAAATTCTCTTGCCCATCCCCATTCCAAACAAAACTACTGGCAGAGTTTATGAAGTCATGGTATCGGAAATCAAGGATATTCCGGTAGTATGCGAGTTTCCTGATGTCTTTCTCGAGGATTTGTCGGGATTGCCACCTGAAAGGGATGTAGAGTTTGTAATTGAGTTGAAGCCCGGTACGGCTCCCATTTCTCGAAGATCGTACCGTATGCCTCCGAATGAGTTGGCAGAATTGAAGATTCAATTACAAGATCTGCTTGAGAAAGGATTCATCCGGCCAAGCTCGTCACCTTGGGGTTGTCCAGCCATATTCGTCAAGAAGAAGGACCAAACCTTACGGATGTGTGTGGATTATCGACCCCTGAATGAGGTCACTATCAAGAACAAGTACCCTCTTCCGAGGATTGACATTCTGTTTGATCAACTGACCGGGGCGAGGGTATTCTCCAAAATTGATCTCAGATCGGGCTATCACCAGATCCGTATTCGGCCCGAGGATATACCGAAGACCGCATTCACTACGCGGTATGGGTTGTTTGAATACCTGGTAATGTCTTTCGGGTTAACAAATGCTCCGGCCCACTTCACATATTTGATGAACTCGGTATTCATGCCCGAGCTAGACAAGTTTGTGGTGGTCTTCATTGACGATATTCTAATATATTCAAATAATGAGGAGGAGCATGCTCAACATTTACGGATCGTGTTAACACGCTTGAGGGAACATCAGTTATATGCCAAATTCAGCAAATGCGCGTTTTGGCTGGAGGAAATTCAGTTTCTGGGACATGTTTTATCTGCCAGAGGGATTGCAGTAGATCCCAGCAAAGTCAAGGACATTTTGGAGTGGAAACCCCCGACCACTGTTCATCAAGTCTGAAGTTTCCTTGGACTGGCTGGATATTACCGCAGATTTATACCAGATTTTTCTAAGCTTGTGAAGCCAATCACAAGTTTACTGAAGAATGATATTAAATTCAATTGGTCTTCCAAGTGTAATGAAGCTTTTGAACAACTGAAGACATTATTAACCACTGCTCCGGTATTAGCTCAACCGGATATCACTAAACCTTTTGATGTATATTGTGATGCATCAGGCAGTGGGCTCGGCTGTGTATTAATGCAAGAAGGCCGAGTAATTGCATATGCTTCAAGGCAGTTGTGCCGACATGAGGAGCATTACCCAACTCATGATCTGGAGCTAGCTGCTATGGTTCATGCCCTGAAAATTTGGCGTCACTATTTGTTGGGAAATATTTGTCATATTTATACAGATCATAAAAGCTTGAAGTATATCTTCACCTAGTCAGAGTTGAATATGAGGCAAAGACGATGGCTTGAGCTTATTAAGGACTATGAACTGGAAATTCATTATCACCCAGGCAAAGCCAATGTTGTAGCAGATGCACTGAGCCGTAAGGTTTCTTGTCATTGTCTTACGGTGAAGACCTCTGACAATACCTTATGTCAGGAGATGGAGAAGCTAAACCTAGGAATGGTCCAGCAAGGAACCCTGAGCCAGCTAAAGCTTGAGTCAGTCCTCTTACGCAGGATAATTGATGCTCAAAGAAATAATGAGGGTATGAAACACATTCGTGAGAAAATAAGGGCTGGAAAAGCCAAATGTTTTAAAGAAGATGATCAAGGCATTGTATGGTTCAATGATCGCATAGTGGTGCCAAAGAATGAAGAGGTCCGCCAGCAAATCCTTGATGAAGCGCATCTTAGTCGTTATTCTATTCATCCTGGAAGCACTAAGATGTACTAAGACTTGAAACAACATTATTGGTGGACAAAAATGAAGATCGAGATTGCACGCTATGTGGCTAGGTGTGACACTTGCAGACGTGTTAAAGCCATACATTTGAAAGCTCCAGGTCCATTACAGTCTCTACCAATACCGACATGGAAATGGGAAGACATAAGTGTGGACTTCATTATGGGATTGCCCAGGACCGCAAAAGGGTATGACTCTATTTGGGTTATCATTGATCGACTTACCAAGATCGCCCACTTCCTCCCGGTTAAAGTAAAATATCCTGTCATCACCTATGCGGAATTATACATTGCTCACATTCTCAGTTTGCACGGTGTTCCAAAGACTATAGTGTCGGATCGTGGGTCCCAATTTGTATCCAAATTTTGGGAAGAACTTCATAAGTCCCTGGGTACTAAGCTACTCCACAGTTCGACCTATCATCCTCAAACAAGTGGACAGACTGAGAGGGTTAATCAAATACTCGAAGATATGTTGCGAGCATGTGTTCTGGACTTCTCACATAAATGGGATGAATGTTTGCCTTTAGCAGAGTTTTCATATAATAATAGCTATCAAGAAAGTATCAAGATGGCACCCTTCGAAGCTTTATATGGATAACGATGTCGTACTCCGCTAAATTGGTCTGAACCTGGGGAAAGGTACTTCTTCAGGCCTGATATGGTGAAAGAGACGGAAGAAAAGGTTCAGAAAATAATTCATAATATGAAGAAAGCACAAGCTCGTCAGAAGAATTATGCAGACAAACGGCGAATGCCCTTATATTTTCTTGAAGGAGACTATGTCTACTTGAAGGTTTCACTAATGAAGGGTGTATCGCGTTTCGGGTTAAAAGGGAAGCTTGCACCCAGGTACATTGGTCCATTCCCTATACTTGAAAGATATGGGCCAGTGGCATATCGACTTCAACTACCCGAAACTTTGTCTGCTGTACATAATGTGTTCCATGTGTCACAATTGAAGAAATGTCTTCGGGTACCAGATCGAACCATTGAAGTGACAGATGTTGTCCTTGAACCAGACTTGACATATTCTGAGCACCCTATTCGAGTCTTGGATCAAAAGGACAGGGTTACCCGGAGAAAAACTCTCAAGTTCTACAAGATACAGTGGAACCAACATTCTGAAGAAGAGGCTACATGGGAAACTCAAGACTTTTTAGATAAGAATTTCCCAGGCTTTTTAGCCTCATGTAATTTGTAATGTGTGTATAGTTATTGTAATAAAGAAGTGAACCCCACACCACCCCCTGCCTTGTACTAGAAATAAGGAAATAAAAATGTGACACATTTCCTTTTCCATTACTCACCCTAGGACTTTTAATCTCGGGACGAGATTCTTTTATGGGGGGGAGGATGTAACACCCCTGGTGTTACTATAACTAAAACTTGAGCATGGCATCATAAACATTGTCATTGCATATGTTTGACACACCTAGAGTGCATTTACTAGGTAAAAATTTCAAACAAGTTGTATTTTGCACATAGAACCCTAGGATACCAAAAACCCCATTCGAAACCCTGGAAAACCCTAAAACCAAACCCTAGGGACCTATGTGCAAAATTAGTCCACTTTTGGACTAAAGTGCAAAAACCAAGTTAAATAAGTATATTAAGTCATTTGGGTCACTCATATGTGAATTTACAAGCCAAACCCTAAGTTTTGGGCTCATTTGTAAAAAGGACCCTAATTGAAAATTCATGTTAAGTCTGAATTTCAGAGTTTTGGCTCAACTATGGAGCCTTGCAACTTTTAAATTCTAGGGTTTTTGCCCTAGGTCACCACATCAAAATTGTAGCCCAATCATAGGAGAACAACTTTGCATAAGAGTGTGAGCTCAGTTGTTAAGAAAAATCCAGAGATAATTAAGCTCAAAACTTGGCTGTCAGGCTGGTTTCATTCTGAAATTCAGATATTCAGTGTAAAGAGTCAGCTTTGAGTGTGAATTCAACCATGATCTAGTGATCAAATGAGCTCAGTCACTATAGTCGAAATGTAGGTGGTATATAGCTCTACAACTTTGCTGCAGGTCACTAGATGTGTTGCCATTTGAAATTAAGAGAAAATGTGACCTAGACTTGCTCTGTCAGTTCATCAGAATGACCATCGCCATGGTACAGTAAATGATAGACTGAAGAAGATCCCACCCCCTGCTCATCGCTGGTGGCCCGTCACCGTTGATTGTTGCTCGCCGTGATTTGTGCGCCGTGGCCATCAGATAAGCATAGCCCAGTAAAGATCCTCGCCGCTGGTGAGCTAGATGCCACCCCGGCCAGCAGTAATCCCTTCCCCTTGCTCACTGCCGTGGATACAGGGGCTCACCGTTGCCCACCGCATGGCTCTGCCTTTACACCTCGTCGTCGTGACTCTCTAGGGCAGTCCCATCGTCGCCGGTGAGCTCGCCACGACTGAGGACACGCATTCACGCGCGCCAGTGCCTTCTTCTACCACCGACCGCCGCGCGTCCTTCTTCAAATTCCCGGCCACCATCGATGCCCTCTACAAATTGATGGCCGGGGTAGCTGCGCTATGTCATCGTGAAGCCTTAGCACCCACTCCCACCCGTAATCGTTCACCCGAGCTCTGGAATTTCAAACTTCCCCCAAATCAAGTCTCCGCCATCGTGAAGAACACCTCGCCGCGGCTAGCCCTTTTCCGGTCAGTCCCTGTCCCCTGCTTCCTCGTTTGAGCACTCTCATAGCTCTGTAATGCTTACCGTGTCACCAATTCGAACTGAGAGACCACCAATCATCTGGAATGCACTCATCTGTCCGCCACCCATTCGGTTCACGTGGACAGAGCTTGATAGCTCACCAACGGTGCAATTAACTTAGGGGAAATGTTCAGGGTAGGTCCGATTTGGTGTCCGCCGCTCGGGAGCGCCGGTCATGGCCCCGTTCGGCCGGTCTGCTAGCTCGCCGGAGCTCGGCTGTGCGTGAGCGCCGTCGAGGACCTCCCTCTGTAAAGGAATAGAAGTTGGAGGACTTTTCTGCCAAGCGTCAGTGACTCAAGAAAATAGTAGCCGAACTCGTTTTCAGTTAGCCAAGAACCCGAGGGCTTTTTCGCAAAGCTGCCATCGCGCGCGCGGGCGCGGGCGCGATTCTGCGTGGACCTGGGCCGCCTGGGCTAGAAACGGCGCATCACTGTCTTAATCTTTTTCTTTTTCTTTTTTAGTAGAGCTTTGGAAATTTGTTAAAAATTGTAGAAAAATCCTAAAATTGTGAAACTAATTTTCGTAGACTTCTTATTTTCCATAGTATTTAATAAAAATAGTTTCATGATTTTTAGGTTAAATAAGGAATTTTAAGGTATTTAAAGTAGTTTAAGGTAGTGGTTCTGGATTTTTAGAAAATAAATGGTAATTCCAAAAATGTCCAAATTTTTTTTATATGAGTCCTATACATTATTTAGAAGCCTTGGGTAGAGTTTGGGTTGATCTGAACCTTGTTTGATAACTAGAACCCAAAACCCCCACCCCTGCTCTATGAACTCCTTTACTGACTCCGGAAACCCTAAGTTCTCGGAGTTCCGTGAAGGAAAATTGTATTCAAGACCTTAGATAATAAGTTTTTATTATCTTTGCACTCTCATGAGCATTACATGGCATTCATTCTTATATACATATATGTGGTTATATTTAGAAAACGAAGAAGAAGTTGAAGTGAGTGAAGAAAAGGCACCACCACCTTCGGACTCTCAGGCAGGATCTTATCTCTACTTTGACATCTGTGGGCCTGAGCCTAACTCACCTACTAACGAAGGCAAGCCCCGGTGCATTTGCCACTTTCCTTGATGTTTTTAAAAATCTTTCTCACTTGTTTGCTGCATTAAGTAATAGGAGTTGATTGCTAAACAATTCCTGCATTACCTTCCTTGATCTTGATCACCTTCCTTGATACCCTGTTTTACAAAAGGTTTTTACTGTGCTTAGTATTGCTCTAGCAAAACAAAAAGTTTTGTTTTACAAAAGATGATTGGCAAACTGGGAGGTTTTTGAAAATAAAACTTGATGGTGGATCCATCATGGCCATGATGGGTTCAACATCGGAAAAGATGTACCTCTAGCAGGTACCAAGTTTTTGGGGTTAAATGATTAAGCTGAGACCGGGCAGGTGACTTGCACAAGAAGAGAGTCTCGGTGTAGTGTCTCCGTCTGAGTCGATTAAGGACCGTCTCGATGTAGGCTTGATGACCAAGGACCCTTTAACTGGTCACATGCCTCGTCATGGGTAAGCCTTGCCTCGGGCAGACTAAGGCCAGAATAAGATAACACGAAATGGGCGTGGAGCGGTGGCGAGAGTAGCGTGTACCCTCCGTAGCAAGAGGCTGGACGGTGGTGTATCTGTGCTCTCGGTTTACGTGAACCTGATCTGGTCTTAAGAAACCCGGTGGCAGGTTGACATATGCAAGGGTTAAGTGCTACATATGTCATGTGATCGGAGATCCTCAGCTGAGTATAATCGATTCGGATCGCCATACCTTCGCGGTTATGAAGACTTGGTCACTGCCCTATACGTAGAACTCTAATAAAGATGAAGGATGGATTAAGAACTTGGCTAGTTTAGGATGAGTGTTTGAACTAGGTTAGCAAGAACTCTAGATGTAGGTAAGTTTACCTAACTTGACAACAAATTGGATTTTTAAGGATCCACTTTTAGTAAGCATTTATGCAACAACAGAGTCATTGATCTTGAGATACCTTACCTTGATTCCCTTTTAACCAGCATATCCTTGTGAGTCTTTTCTTTAGTCGGGTAAGACTTGCTGAGTAATTCCATACTCAGGGTTCATTCCCTCGTTGTTTTTAGGTGAGGAAGCAGCAGATTTCTGTTGCTTCTGTACCAAGGTGGTCCCTCATGAGGAAAAACAAGAGTGAAGATATGGGAGGACATGGTCCTCCATAAGAAACTTTTATGTAAAGACTGTTTGGGAGGAGTTTTGCCTCCCTAGGTTATGTAATAATACTACTCAGCACTCGTTTATATTTCTGGTCTGTAATAAGCAACTTGATCTTACTTTTTAATAAATGTAAGTTTATGTAATCACTTTCGCATTTCGATATCTCTGATGTTCTGTAATGTCTGCAAGACGGGTGAAACGTTCCTGGAATGGTAAGAAAAGATACCGAACTTGTCAAGTGATTCAGGAACATCTACAGGGTTGCCTGATGTCTGTTGGACAAGGACAACTGTAGGTGGGCCTAATAACTTGGGAGGTTCCGTCACACTAAGCTTCTACCAAATTCCTTCCACCGTCCCCACAAACGCTGATATTTATAAAACTAAATTCTAGAAATAATTTTAATTATAGAAATAATTCCATAATCTTAGCCGTGAAAAGGATCATGAGATATTTAGTTTATACTCCTAAGTTCGGGCTATGGTACCCCAAGGGATCTACCTTTGATCTAATCGGGTATTCTGATGCTGATTATGTCGGATGTAAGATTGATTGAAAGAGTACATCAGAGACTTTCTTGTTTCTGGGGAGATCCCTGGTATCTTGGGCTTCAAAGAAACAAAATTTAGTAGCTCTATCCACCGCCGAAGTCGAGTATATTACAGCAGGACATTGTTGTGCACAATTAATCTGGATGAGGCAAACTCTTAGGTACTATGGCTACAAATTGAGCAAAGTCCCTCTCCTATGTGACAATGAGAGTGCAATCCGCATAGCGGACAATCCTGTTGATCACAACCGCACAAAGCACATAGACTTCTGGCATTACTTCCTGAGAGATCACCAACAACTGGGAGATATCACAATTGAATATGTTAGCACCCACAACTAGTTAGTCGATATCTTCACCAAGCCCCTAGATAAAAAGACTTTTAGTAACCTAAGGAATGAATTAAATGTCTTAGATTCTCGAAACTTTGATTGAAATCTTGCACACTTTGCTCATTTTATACCTTTGATCATGGCATGTCTCTTTCATTTGGTACAATGGATATTTCTTATTCTTCTTGTGCCAAAGCTAAGACCAATATACTTCCAAGTGTATTTCTATACTTAGTCTTAAATTGAAAGGGTGTAAGGAAAATGGACCCTGGGCCATTTGACTAAGTGAGTTTTAGTGTTTGATGAACAACACAATCCGTGAACTAATAAGTTTTCTAGCGTTTATGTTTGTAGTTCACAGGATGCAAGATTTACTTGGACTAAGGAATTGAGGAAAGCAACACCTCAAAAGAAGACATTAAGAAGATCCAAGAAAAGTCCAAGTGTGCTGCTGCGGACTGTCTGTGCAAGGCGCACCGGACTGTCCGATGGCACACCGGACTGTCCGGTGCCCACACGCCAGATTGTTCGGTGCACCAGGGAACTGCAGCCCAACGGCTAGTTCCAGGTGGCACCTGGAGAGAAGACCACCGGACTGTTCGGTGTGAGCACTAGACTGTCCGGTGTGGAAAGCCTGCGACGCCAATGGTCACCGGCTCTGACAGGGCAACGGCTAGGCGCACCGGACAGGCTACAGTGCGCTGTCCGGTGCACCACAGGACTGTCCGGTGTGCTGCAGAGAACTGCAGCTTTTCTCCAATGGCTATTTTGGAGTTGGGGCCTATACATACTTCACCCAACTGGCCATTTGAAGGTGTGGGAGCCCAAGCAACATACCAAGGCATATAGTGCACATTTCCAAGAGCTCAAACACCCAAGTGCTTAATAGAATCACTCGGTGATTAGCATAGGTGCTTTGCGAAGTGCTTAGGTTAGTTAGACCGCTTTAGCACTTGCTCTAGGTGAACACTAGTTAGTTGAGTGAGTTTAGACAAACCACACAACCCCTCGGCTCTTGCGTGAGTCATTGAAATTGTACCGAGTGGGGCGAGAGTCTTGCGAGACCGTGACAACCGCGTTTGTGTCACGGCCACCACCGTATACTGGAGGGAACGAGGCCCGCGGCGTTTCGGCCAAAAGCTCGATAGTGGAGACGGTGGAGAGCGTCCGAGAGGAGCCGGAAGCGGAGCACAACTTGCACGTGGAGAAGGCCCGCGGCTCTCTACGGAGTTACTCGACCGTGGTGCTTGGCCCTCGCGTGGGTTTCCCTTTGCGTAGGGGCACCAACGAGGATTAGTCGGGACCTTGCGTGGTTCCGGATACCTCGGTAAAAATACCGGCGTCATCTATGAGAGTTTGCTTCTCTACTTTGCTCTTTAAGTTTCCGCATTTATATTAAGCATTTAAGTTTCAATCTTGTATTCATACATATTTAGTGTAGATTGAAACTTAGCCTTTGCGGTAGAGATAGCAACACTTAGACAAATCCTAGTTTGCTCTTTCAAGTTGATTACTTGCATAGGTTTTGCTCTAGGGATTTAATTGTGGCCTAGTTTAGTAAAAGTTTTAGGAGTCCTAATTCACCCCCCCCCCTCTTAGGCATCACTCGTTTCCTACAAGTGGTATCAGAGCCTGGTTTGGCTCATTTGAAACGCTTTAGCTTCACCGCTAAAAGAGCCGACGCTTTTTAGAGGAAGGGATGGATACCCATAGGCCACCACACTTTGACGGCACTAACTTCCCATATTATAGTGCTAGAATGGCTTGTTACCTAGAGGCCGTTGATCTAGGTGTTTGGAGAGTCACTCGTGATGGGATGAAACCCCTCAAGTATCCCGAGAAACCCACCACGAGTGAGGAAAAAGAAATTCATTTAAATGATAGAGCCAAAAATTGCTTGTATGAATCTCTTAGCATGGATATTTTTAATCAAGTATTTACCTTGAAAACTGCTAATGAGATTTGGCTAAAATTGCATGAGCTCCATGACGGCACATCCAATGTCCGTGAGCAAAAACATTGCCTAGTCTTAAATGAGTATAATTCTTTTGCTATGAAAGATGATGAGCTTGTTAGAGACATGTATTCTCGTTTGAATCTAATTATCAATTTGCTCAATTCTATTGGCATTAATAAGCTAGGTGATGCAGACATTGTGAGGAAGATTATCTCCCTGCTACCACAACAAAGATATGGGAGCATCATCACCATCCTTCACAACATGGAGGACTTGAGCAACATGACCCCGACCATTGTGATTGGGAAAATCGCGGCTTTTGAGATGTCGCGAAAAATGTGTCGGGGAGAGGAGCCAACTTCCTCAAGGCCATATGCTTTTGCATGTGATGAAAGGAAGGGCAAAAAGAAGGCTCCCACTCTAAGTTCCTCAACTGAAGAAGAGGAAGAAGAAGAAAGTGATGATGATGAAGATAATCAACCATGCACATCATCCTCCGAGGACGAAGAAACAATCCGACGCGTCGGAAAGGTAATGAGGATGATCCGCTAGATTAATCTAATGGGTGTGCCCCTGCAGGTCGAAGATCTTCTCTTTAACATTGACAGGAAAAAGCAAAGGAAGAGAGGATGCTTCGCATGTGGGGAGAAGGGCCACTTCAGGGACAACTGTCCAAATATGGCCAAACCCAAGAAGGAGAGGAGCAAAGGCAAGGCGCTAATAAGTGTTAGAACTTGGAATGATTCTTCAAGTGAAGATGTACCTCCAAGGACGCGCAGCCACTGGTCCTCATCGCGCTCATCACGATCATCACACAAATGCCTTATGGCAAGAGGTAACAAAAGCATTCCATCCTCTAGTGATGAAAGTAGTAGTGATGATGAAGGTGAGGGATAGCCCTCTCTAGATGAGCTTGCGGAAGCCGTAGAATTTTTCCATGATGTTTGCACTAAACAAAAAGCTCAACTTAAAACTTCGAAAAATAAGTTGATTAGCTCCCAAAATGATTATAAAGGTTTGCTAGAAAAATTTGAAACTTTTGCAAACTTAAATAGTGAGCTATCAACTAAAATTGAGCTATTAGAATCTAGTGCTCCATCCACTGCTACCGATGATAGCCTTATTAAAAAGAATGAAAACTTAAGGCTAAGTTAGCTAGCTCCCAAGAAGCTATTGAAAATTTGTTAGAGAAAACGGAAATTCTTAGCATACACAATAATGAGCTAACTACTAAGCTAGAAAACATTGGTAGCACCCCAACAGCATCTTTAGTTGAAATACCTAAAATTATTAAGAAAGATGCTTCTACTTCCTGCTTTGATTTGATTGATGATTCTAACCCCTGCAACCAAGTTCTTGTTAAGAATATTGTTGTAGAAACATGTTCGGATGAGGTTGCAAAGGAAAATGAACAATTAAAGCAAGAAGTGGCTCGCCTTGGCAAGGCTTTGTATGACAAGAAAGGCAAAGCCAAACAAATCCGACCTCCACAGGATAACACCACTGCGGGAGTGAACAAGCCTATGGAGGGGGAAACTGTGATTTGTAGGCTATGCCACATGGAAGGCCATAAGTCTTTCCAATGCAAGGCGATGACCGGGGATAAGCAAAGGCAAAAGCTCAATCAAAAGCCATCAAGCAAAATCTCCAACACCTACATAAAAAAGGTGGACAAAAAGACTACTACACCATATTTGATCAAGAAGAAAAAGAATGGAAAGGTGATAGCAATCAAGGCCAACAAGCAAGCCAACAAAGGAAAAGGGGCCAAACGCATCTAGGTGCCAAAGGAAATAATTTCAACCATGAAAAGCACCAAGAAGGTTTGGATCCCGAAAGGGAAGTGAGTGGACTGAAGGTCCTCGAGAAATTTGGAGACTTGGCAAAGTTGGGATGTATATCATGGGATACATCATATTGGATCAATTTTATTGCCAAGTGGGTTAGTGAAAATTTTGGACCTAAATTTCCCACCCATGACTAAGGTAACTAGATTTATTGTATCTCTTGTTTTTAGATATGCGTATCTATTTACCTTTTATCTAGTTTACCTTTCTTGCCTAGTATTACATTTGTTATTTACTTTTGTTTAAAATTATGCATACTAGGTAAATCTCATGGTAGGATTGCTTGCTTTCAATTCATATACTTAAGCAAACCTACATGGTTTAAAATGTATATTTAAGCACGACACATAGCTTCTATATCACTTCATTGTAAATGATGCATCAATTGAAAATTTTGATTTCTACAAGTTGTATCATTTAACTTATATGTGCCAAAGTTCGGATTATAGATAATTTGCCCCTCTTGATATCAAATCAAAGTGCATGTCTCCTACAAGTATTCAAAACTTGTATGCACATCTTCAGGGGGAGGTTACTCTATAATCTGATACTTTGAGACTAACACCCTTTCAAGTCTATTTCATGTGATAGTCTCATTGTAAGGAAAATAAGGTCCCCGGAGAAAGACAACAATCTTCCACTGCAAAATCTCCAAGAACTCTCATGTCTCTCAAGCTCGCCATTGAACTTCAATCAGTATCTTTTGAGACTACATCTAGTATCATTTACATGTCTTCTCCAATATTTGATTAGACTATATTTCATATCATATACTTCCATGTTGCTAAAAATGCATAAGTGGTTAACTCATATTCTGTTACCTATGCATAAGGGAAGTTAGTCTTTTCAAATCATGTCTTGCACCTCTAATTTTCACATGCTTTTTCCTAAGGTCTCTGTCAGGGGGAGCTTTTCTTCATCTCTAAAGGGGGAGAAAAACTCTTTCTAATGGAGGACACTCATTTAGGGGGAGTAATCCTTTGAGGACAAGCTTTTATTTACTTCCTACATGCTTTTAATGTCTTCCTTTTCGGTGGTTGATGCCAAAGGGGGAGAAGTTTAGGGACCAAAGCAATGAAAACTATATCAAACACCAAACACCACAAATTTTAAAATTTTATGTCTACAAATGGTTTTTCAAGTGGTTTTGGTTATTTGGTCCTAAAATAGGAAGTAAGTGAATTATGGAGTTAGGGGGAGGCTTAAGTCCATAATATCACATTGTGGGGACAATCATGCATCCTAGCAAGTAGATCGCATATTTTCATTCAAATACTTGTATTATTTACTTGCTTTGGTAGTGTTGTCATCAATCACCAAAAAGGGGGAGATTGTAAGGAAAATGGACCCCGGGCCATTTGGCTAAGTGAGTTTGGTGTTTTATGAACAACACAATCCGTGAACTAATAAGTTTTCTAGCGTTTATGTTTGTAGTTTACAGGATGCAAGATTTACTTGGACTAAGGAATTGAGGAAAGCAACACCTCAAAAGAAGACATTAAGAAGATCCAAGAAAAGTCCAAGTGTGCTGCTGCGGACTGTCTGTGCGAGGTGCACCGGACTGTCCGGTGCCCACACGCCGGACTGTCCGGTGCACCAGGGAACTCCAGCCCAACGGCTAGTTCCAGGTGGCACCCGGAGAGAAGACCACCGGACTATCCGGTGTGAGCATCAGACTGTCTGGTGTGGAAAGCCTGCGGCGCCAACGGTCACCTGCTCTGACAGGGCAACGGCTAGGTGCACCGGACAGCCTATGGTGCGCTGTCCGGTGCACCACCGGATTGTCCGGTGTGCCGCAGAGAACTGCAGCTTTTCTCCAACAGCTATTTTAGAGTTGGGGCCTATATATACTTCACCTAACCGGCCATTTGAAGGTGTGGGAGCCCAAGCAACATAGCAAGGCATATAGTGCACATTTCCAAGAGCTAAAACACCCAAGTGCTTAATAGAATCACTCGGTGATTAGCGTAGGTGCTTTGCAAAGTGCTTAGGTTAGTTAGACCGCTTTAGCGCGTGCTCTAGGTGAACCCTAGTTAGTTGAGTGAGTTTAGACAAACCACACAACCCCTCGGCTCTTGCGTGAGTCGTTGAAATTGTACCGAGTGAGGCGAGAGTCTTGCGAGACAGTGACAACCGCGTTTGTGTCACGGCCACCACCGTGTACCGGAGGGAACGAGGTTCGCGGCGTTTCGGCCAGAAGCTCGATAGTTGAGACGGCGGGGAGCATCCGAGAGGAGCCGGAAGCGAAGCACCACTTGCGCGTGGAGAAGGACCGCGGCTCTCTATGGAGTTACTCGACCGTGGTGCTTGGCCCTCGCGTGGGCTACCCTTTGCGTAGGGGCACCAACGAGGATTAGTCGAGACCTTGCGTGGTTTCGGATACCTCGGTAAAAATACCGGCGTCATCCACGGGAGTTTGATTCTCTACTTTGCTCTTTAAGTTCTGCATTTATATTAAGCATTTAAGTTTCAATCTTGTATTCATACTTATTTAGTGTAGATTCAAACTTAGCCTTTGTGGTAGAGATAGCAACACTTAGACAAAACCTAATTTGCTCTTTCTAGTTGATTACTTGCATAGGTTTTGCTCTAGGGATTTAATTGTGACCTAGTTTAGTAAAAGTTTTAGAAGTCCTAATTCACCCCCCTCTTAGGCGTCACTCGTTTCCTACAAAGGGAAATGAAGTTGTAGGCAAAGGCAGGGCTTCCACTACATATTCATCAGTATCCTTTGCCCTACTCATGTATTTACATTCATATCTTTCTTGTTAAAGGCTTACCGATTTCTTCGTTTTTGGCGTTTAATGCCAAAGGGGGAGAAATTAATAGGCCAAAGCAAAAGGACCGCACCACCACCCTGTTTTCTAAAAACTTTTTTCTTCCAAATTGAAACTAGTGCGTTTGCAAAAACCCTCTTGATAGCTAAGAGGAGAAATCTTTTAGGGGAGCTTTTGTTTAGTCAAGAGAAAAGCATTTGAAAAGGGGGAGAATCTTTCAAAACTTGAAAATGCCTTTGGAAATCATATTCTTATACTGTTGTCTAATTGCAAAAGAATTTGAAAAGACTTTTCCAAAAGATTTGCAAAAACAAGCTATGTGGTGCAAATGTGGTCCAAAATTTTAACTATATCAAAACATTTATACTTAGAACTACTTTTACTTCAAAGTAACTTATGCACATTTGTCAAAATGCAAACTAGCTACATTTCTCCACTTTATGTTTGCTTTGGTTTGTTTTGGCATCAATCACCAAAAAGGGAGAGATTGAATGGGAAATGGCCTTAACCATTTTTTATAATCGATTTTGGTGCTTGACGACCATCACAAATCTTTTGGACTAACTAGTTTGTCTAGTTGATCATTTCTCAGGTGCATAAGTTCATCTATATCAATTCTAAGTCGACTGTCCAAAATACCATAGATTTTTCTGGATAGGAGAAGCTTTTTGGAAAATTCACCTATGCGTGGACCATCCGGTCCCTATGGTCGAACCGTCCGCGACACCAAGGTGTGCCTTGGACAGAAACTATACAAAACTTGCATTTACCCTACGGACTATCTGGAGCATAAGAGAGCACTGTCTGAGACCAAGCTCAGACCGTCTACTCATTGAAAAACCAGAAAACCCGAATCCCTTGTGCTGATATAGGTGCATATAGTATTGAAAGCCGTGTGGCACACATGCACGTCATTTCCGAGTGAGGCTGAAGGTCTTCTGATGCCAAAGCATGACCATATAGGATGTTGAATGATGCCCCTTATATCCTCCCTCTGGTCCAGGTCATTCTTCACATAAAACCACTCCTGCATCCAAGAGCCTGGCCACTTCTTCCGAAATGTAGGCACATGATAACTGGCCTTAGAGCGGGGCACGAAGCTGTAGCAGCTGAAATTGTTGTGGTATTGTTCTTTCCCAGTTGCTTTCGTCTGATATGATAATTCATGAATATTACAGAAGCACCTAGCGTCTGGCTCTAACCCTTGGCTCCTCATGGCCCATATAAAAACCCCTACTTTTATAAGAGCCTCGGGGATAAGTTGATGAAGGTATATTTCAAAAGTTTTCAGAACTTTGACCAACATCTTATGCACTAGGAAACGAAGTCCATCTTTCATGAAGCTTCGGAAAACTACCACCTCATTAGCTTTGGGAAGAGGAATGGTATTCTCCCCTCCAGCCCTCACAATAGAAATATCACTAAAGTATCTGCCTTTCATCGCTCTGATCTGCTATTGCTTAACAAATGACTTTCCAAAAACAACATGGCTAGGCCTCCACGGCCGATCTTCAAATTCCTCATTCCCACTCTCTACATCGAAACTCTCGCTGTCGCTGGAATTCTCAGACAACCCAGCCAACATCTCATTGGTGATTTTTTCTATATTGGTCTTCTCCATAGCTTCGTAAAAACCAGTTAGTGCAGGGTCAGTGATCTTCTTCTCTTCAGCCATTTAGACGATGGTTGCATAGATGCTGAAGCTCAAAAGTCAATCGAGCTCAAGAAAGCAAAGAAACTCAAAATGGCAAACACAGCGCAACCAGCTAGATAGCACAAAAAATACTCACGACAGAGGCTTCTATATATACTCAGAACCCCACAGTTCGGTGGGTCCCACAATTCAGAGTGATTCGCTATTCTAGCTAAGGGAAGGTGTTTTTTCGGACCTTCAGCTAAAGGCCTTCATTCACGTCGCAATCTAAATTTGTTACAAAGAAATAAATCAATACTGCAAGGGGCTACTGTCGGGGACCTTCCTCTTCCAAAGGTCCTCAAAAACGTGACTGACCATATGTTTTCAGTATGACATGCATTATTACAGGGGCCTTCGGCTTCGGGATGAAGGTCTTCTCTCATAACAGGGTGAAGATGTAGCCCGAAGGTGATAAGAATGGACGACAAAGCTATAGCCGAAGAGCTTCGGCTTGATGTGATGACGAAGACCATGTATGATGATGACCGAAAAGGGACAAAGACTACTCAGTCCTTAATGATTTGTGTTATGATTATAGATGAATGTCAGGGGCATAAATGTACTTTTACTCGGTTCGTGTCCCGTGCCTATAAATAGACGAACAGTATCACTGTACTGTTCACGCTAACTTGTAATCACTCTCTCGTGTCCTCACCTTCGAGCAAGCCGAAGGTATCAATGTAATACAAATTCTGTTAATATTCATATGTGTTTTATAGAATGCAAATATGAATGAGTTAACAAGATGCAGTTATTGTCTTCATTCTTATGCATTCTTATCCATATATTAAATGATGAAGGTACGTCCTTCTTGTCCTTCATCCGATGAGCATTATACCCATGAGGGGATAATGCTTCAGAAGATGAAGGTCCATAATAATTAACAATTGTGTTGTCTTGTTCTTAACCCATAGCATTCGAGAACAAGTGGCCAACAAGAAGCACTCGACCGGTCTGTGTGACCGATTGAGAGAGGGAAAGGGTTGGAATAGACCCGGCCTTTGTGGCCTCCTCAACGGGGACTAGGTTCTATGGAACTGAACCTCGATAAACAAATCACAGTGTTCATTTGGTTGATCTCCACTCGATTTGTTTTTCCCTTTCCTCTCTCTCTAAAAGTTCCCTTGCTCATATTTGATTTGAGTTTGCTCCCAAGGTTATCTGCATCAATTGAGCAACTCATAGCAAGAGGAACAATCTTCTACACTCCGAATTATTTCTAACAATAACCCCGGTCATAGTGCGTGTTCAAAGTTTATAATTTTCAGGTTTTGTCTATTCACCTCCCTCTAGGTGACTTTCAATTGGTATCAGAGCCTGGTGCTACATTAGAGTCCAACAACTCGAAGTAATGTTGGGAGAACATGCCAAGAGGGAGATGGTCACATGCGATAAGCCCAAAGCCTCGGGAAGGAAGAACGATGAAAGGACTTCGTCAAATGAGGCTAGCGACAAGCATAAGGAGGAATCCGCTTCCTCCATCAAGTCACATAGGAAGGGTGACAAGAAGAAAAATAAAATGAAGAAGGTGGTCTACTACAAGACCGACTCTACATCACCTTCCACTTCTGGCATCGAGTCTACCACTTTGAAGTGCCAAGAGCGCAAGAAGTATAGTAAGATGCCTCTACGCTATCCTCGCATTCCTAAACACGCTCCTTTATTTGCCGCACCTCTTGGCAAAGCACCATATTTTGATGGTGAGGATTATTGTATGTGGAGTGATAAAATGAGGCACCATCTAACCTCACTCCATGAAAGCATATGGGATATTGTTGAGTTTGGAGCGCAGGCACCACAGGTTGGCGACGAGGACTACAACTCCGATGAGGCCGCCCAAATAAGGCATTTTAATTCCTAAGCAACTTATATACTCCTTGCTCCTTGTGTCGAGAGGAGTACAATAAGGTGCAAGGGTTGAAAAATTCTAAAGAAATTTGGGATGTCCTCAAAACGGCGCATGAAGGGGACGAGGTGATCAAAATCACCAAGCACGAGACGATCGAGGGAGAGCTCGATCGATTCATCCTCAACAAAGGAGAGGAGCCACAAGCAATGTACAACCAGCTCAAGACAATGGTCAACCAAGTGCGCAACCTCGAGAGCACCAAGTGGGATGACCATGAAATGGTCAATGTTATTCTAAGATCTCTTGTTTTTCGTAATCCCACTCAAGTTCAATTGATTCATGGAGATCCTAGATACAAACAGATGTCTCTCGAGGAGGTTATTGGCAAGTTTGTGAGCTTTGAACTTATGATCAAAGACTCCAAACACATTGTCAACTTGGAGCAAGGCTCCACCTCCACACCCGAGGTGCAACCCATTGCATTCAAGGCAACGGAAGAGAAGAAGGAATAGTCTACACCAAGTAGACTCCCAATCGACGCCTCCAAGCTCGACAATGAGTGGATGGCTCTTATCATCAAGAGCTTTTGACAAATCCTCAAGCAAAGGAAAGGGAAGGACTACAAACCCCGCTCCAAGATGATGTGCTATAGGTGTGGTAAGTCTGGTCATTTTATCACAAAATGTCCATATACATGTGACAGTGATAGGGACGATGACAAGAAAGGGAAGAAGAAGATGGAGAAGAAAAGATACTACAAGAAGGGTGGTGAGGCGCACATGGGGCGAGAATGGGACTCCAACGAGAGCTCCACTGACTCCTCCTCGAACGAGGACGCCGCCAACATCGCCGTCAATAAGGGCCTTCTGTTCCCCAACGTCGACAAAATGCCTCATGGCTAAGGACGGCAAGAAGAAAAAGGTACATTATAGAGATACCCCAAATACACAACTTCCGATGATGAGGGTAGCGCTAGTGATGATAATGATGATTTAACTTCTCTTTTTGCTAACCTTACCAAGGACCAAAAGAAAAAGATGAATGAAATGATAGAAACTATTTATGAGAAGGATGATATCTTGGAAAGCCAAGAGGACTTGCTTGTTAAGGAAAATAAAAAATTTTAAGTTGAAAAATGCTTATGCTCTTGAAGTAGAAAAATGTGATAATTTGTCTAAAGAGCTTAACATTTGCAATGATTCAATTTCTTGTCTTAGAACTAAGAATGATAACTTAATTGCTAAGATAGAAGAATCGAATGCTAGTAATGTTTCATCTATTTTTGAGCATGTCATCATTTGCACTAGATGTAGAAATGTTTATATTGATGGTATGAATGATCACCTTGCTATGATTAAAGAACAAAATGATCACATAGCTAAATTAAATGCTAAAATTACCGAGCATGAATTAGAAAATGAAAAATTTAAATTTGCTTGTAGCATGTTATACAATGGGAGACACCCTGGCATTAAGGATGGTATTGGCTTCCAACAAGGGAGCCAAAGCAACACCAAAGTTAATGCCCCCAAGAACAGACTATCTAACTTTGTTAAGGGTATGGCTCCCATGGTTTAGGATAGAGAGGGCTACATTTTATATCCTAAGAACTATCCTGAGCACAAAATTAAGAGAATTCATGTTAGAAGATCTCATACTGGTTCTCATCATGCTTACATGTATAGAAATGAGGCTTCTAGCTCTAGGCATTCAACTCATATCAAAATGCCTAAAAAGAAAATTGTCAATGCATCAAATGAACATAGCATTTCATTTAAGACTTTGGATGCGTCTTTTGTGCTAACTAACAAATCAGACAAAATAGTTGCCAAATATGTGGGGGGTAAACACAAGAGTCCCAAGACTTGTGTTTGGGTACCCAAGGTGCTTGTTTCTAATGTCAAAGGACCCAAGACCGTTTGGGTACCTAAGAACAAGGCCCAAATTTGTTTTGTAGGTTTATGCATCCAACGGGTCAAGTTGGACAATCGATAGCGGGTGCACAAACCACATGATAGGGGAGAAAAGGATGTTCTCATATGAGAAAAATGATGATCCCCAAAGAGCAATTACATTCGGGGATGGAAATCAAGGTTTGGTCAAAGGTTTGGGTAAAATATCTCCTGACCATTCAATTTCCAATGCTTTTCTTGTAGATTCTTTAGATTACAATTTGCTTTCAGTTACTCAATTATGTAAAATGGGCTACAACTGTCTTTTTACTGATGTTGGTGTTACTGTCTTTAGAAGAAGTGATGATTCAATAGCTTTTAAGGGAGTGTTAGATGGCCAGCTATATTTGGTTGATTTTAATGATAACAATGCTGAACTAGACACTTGCTTAATTGCTAAGACTAACATGGGCTGGCTCTGGCATCGCCGACTTGCTCATGTTGGGATGAAGAATCTTCACAAGCTTCTAAAGGGAGAGCACATTTTAGTACTAACAAATGTTCATTTTAAGAAAGATAGGATTTGTAGCGCATGTCAAGCAGGGAAGCAAGTTGGGGCTCATCGTCCACACAAGAACATCATGATGACTGCTAGGCTTCTTGAGCTACTCCACATGGATCTATTCAGCCTGATCGCTTATATAAGCATCGACTGGAGTAAGTATTGTATTGTTATTGTGGATGATTATTCTCGCTTCACTTGGGTATTCTTTTTGCAGGAAAAATCTCAAACCCAAGAGACTTTAAAGAGATTCTTGAGACGGGCTCAAAATGAGTTCGGATTGAGAATCAAGAAGATTTGAAGCGATAATGCAACGGAGTTCAAGAATTCTCAAATTGAAGGATTTCATAAGGAGGAGGGCATCAAGCATGAGTTTTCTTCTCCATACACACCTCAACAAAATAGTGTTGTGGAGAGGAAGAATAGAACCCTATTGGATATGGCAAGGACCATGCTTGATGAGTATAAGACACTAGATCGATTTTGGGCGGAGGCGATTAGCACCGCTTGCTACTCCATCAACTGACTCTATCTACACCGAATCCTCAAGAAGACATCATATGATCTCCTCACCAGTAAAAAGCCCAATGTTTCTTATTTTAGAGTTTTTGGGAGCAAATGTTTTATTCTTATTAAGAGAGGTAGAAATTCTAAATTTGCTCCTAAAGCAGTAAAGGCTTTTTACTTGGTTATGACTCAAACACAAGGGCATATAGAGTCTTCAACAAGTCCATTGGATTAGTTGAAGTTTCTTGTGACATTGTGTTTGATGAGACTAATGGCTCCCAAGTGGTGCAAGTTGATCTTGATCAACTAGATGATGAAGAGGCTCCATGCGTCGTGCTAAGAAACATGTCCATTGGGATGTGTGTCCAAAAGAATCCAAAGAGCCTCCACAAGCACAAGATCAACCATCATCTTCCATACAAGCAACTCCACCAACTCAAGATGAGGAAATAGCTCAAGAAGAAGAGGATGAAGATCAAGACGATTAGCCACCTCAAGAAGAGGACATTAATCAAGGGGGAGACGAGGATGATCAAGACAAGGAAGATGATCAAGAGATTCAGGATCAAAGACCACCACACCCAAGAGTCCACCAAACAATTCAAAGAGATCACCCCGTCAACTCCATAATTGGTGATATTCACAAGGGGGTAACCAGTCGATCTCGAGTTTCTCATTTTTGTGAACATTACTCTTTTGTGTCTTCTATTGAGCCATACAGGATAGAGGATGCACTTAGAGATTAGGACTGGGTAGTGGCAATGCAAGAGGAACTCAACAACTTCATGAGGAATGAGGTATGGCATTTAGTTCCACGTCCTAAAATGTTGTAGGTACCAAGTGGGTATTTCGCAACAAACAAGATGAGCATGGTATGGTAACTAGGAACAAAGCCCGACTTGTTGCCAAAGGATATTCACAAGTCGAAGGTTTGGATTTTGATGAAACCTTTGCACCCGTAGCTAGGCTTGAGTCAATTCGTATATTACTTGCCTATTCTACTTACCATGGCTTTAAGTTATATCAAATGGACGTGAAGAGTGCCTTTCTCAATGGCTCTACAAAGGAAGAGGTGTATGTTGAGCAACCTCCCGACTTTGAAGATAGTGAGTATCATTCACATGTTTATAAGCTCTTAAAGGCGCTTTATGGGCTCAAGCAAGCCCCAAGAGCATGGTATGAATGCCTAAGAGACTTTCTTATCATAATGGCTTCAAAGTTAGAAAAGCTGACCCTACTCTCTTCACTAAAACTATTGCTAAAGACTTGTTCATATGCCAAATTTATGTTGATGATATAATATTTGGGTCTACTAACAAGTCATCTTGTGAAGAGTTTTGTAGGATCATGATACAGAAATTCGAGATGTCTATGATGGGGGAGTTGAAGTATTTCCTTGGATTTCAAATCAAGCAACTCCAAGAGGGCACCTTCACCTGCCAAACTAAGTACATTCAAGACATACTCAAGAAGTTTGGAATGAAGAATGCCAAACCCATCAAGACACCCATGGGAACCAATGGGCATCTCGACCTCGATACGAGAGGTAAATCCATAGATCAAAAAGTATATTGGTCGATTATAGAATCTTTACTCTATTTATGTGCTTCATGACCGGATATTATGCTCTCTATATGCATGTGTGCAAGGTTCCAGGCAAATCCTAAGGAATTTCACCTTAGGGCCGTGAAAAGAATCATGAGATATTTAGTTTACACTCCTAAGTTTGGGCTATGGTACCCCAAGGGATCTACCTTTGATCTAATTGGGTATTCCAATGCCGACTATGCCGGATGTAAAATTGATAGGAAGAGCACATCAGAGACTTGTTAGTTTCTGGGAAGATCCCTGGTGTCTTGGGCTTCAAAGAAAAAAAACTCAGTAGCTCTATCCATCGCCGAAGCTGAGTATATTGTTGCAGGACATTGTTGTGCACAATTACTCTAGATGAGGCAAACACTTAGGGACTATGGCTACAAATTGAGCAAAGTCCCTCTCCTATGTGATAATGAGAGTGCAATCTGCATGGCGGATAATCCCATTGAACATAGTCGCAATAAGCACATAGACATCTGGTATCACTTTCTGAGAGATCACCAACAAAAGGGGATATCGAAATTACTTATGTTAGCACCCACAACCAATTAGTCGATATATTTACCAAGCCCCTAGATGAAAAGACTTTTAACAAGCTTAGGAATGAACTAAACATCTTAGATTCTTGGAACTTTGATTGAAACATTGCACACATTGCTCATTTATATACCTTTGATCATGTCTCTTTCATTTGGTACAATAGCATACATCTTATTCTAAGACTAATGTGCTTTCAAGTATATTTCTATCCTTAGTCTTAGATTTTAAGGGATATGGAGTATTTGGCAAAGGCAAGGATTCCACTACAACTCTATCGGTATCATTTATCCTTTGCCCTCCTTATAAACTTTCATTCATATTCAATGGGGGAGAATTAAAAGGCCTCTCAAGTTTCTTTGTTTTTGGCGCTTAATGCCAAAGGGGGAGAAAGTAATAGGCCCAAAGCAAAAGGACCGCACCACCACCCTATTTTTCAAAAACTATTTCACAAAGGGGGAGAAATTATTCAAATTACAAAAACTCTCTTGACAGCTAAAAGGAGAACTTCTTCAGGGGAAGCTTTTATTTAGCCAATGGAAAAGCATTTGAAATAGGAGGAGAATTTTCAAAATCTTGAGAATGCCTTTTGAAATCACATTCTTATACCATTGGCTATTTGCAAAAGAACTTGAAAAGACTTTTCCAAAAAGATTTGCAAAAACAACCTAAGTGGTGCAAATGTGGTCCAAAATGTTAAACTAGAAGAAAGCAACCATATATACTTAGAAATATATTCAATTGGTTTAATTCAAAGTAGCTTTTGCACATCTGTCAAAATTGCAAACTAGTTTCATTTCTACACTTTATATTTGCTTTGGTTGGTGTTGGCATCAATCACCAAAAAGGGGATATTGAAAGGGAAATGGGCTTAAACATTTCCTATAATCGATTTTGGTGTTTGACGTCCATCACAAACCACGTGAACTAACTAGTTTGCCTAGTTGTCATTTATCTCAGGTGCATAAAGTTCAACATAAACCAACAAAGAAATTGAGTTGGGGAACTCTACAAAGTTTGGAGCAAAGACAAGTATAGGTGCAGCCAGTGGCGCACTGGACACTGTCCGGTACCTAGGCCGAGGCACCTCACGAATTGGCCATTCTCGGGTTTTTATTAGAGCCACTTCGTTATAATTCACCGAACTATCCTGTGTGCACCAGACTGTCCGGTGAGCCAACGGAGCAATGGTCAACTGCGGTGAACAGTGCACAGTGCAGAAGTCAGAACTGCAAAGTCAGAATGCACCAGACTGTCCGGTGTGCCACCGGACTGTCCAGTGCCGCAAGAGGACAAAGGACTTCAACGATCAACCACTCCAAACCCCAACAGTCGATTGACATGGCAGTGTGGCACGCACTGGACAGTGAACAGTGGCATGTCTGGTGCACCACCGAACTGTCCGGTGTGCCTGTCGACAGCAAAGTCAGCCAACGGCTAGGAAGTGGTTGGAGGCTATAAATACCCCCAACCACCACCATTCAAGTAATCCAAGTTTTCTAAACTTCACATTCAATACAAGAGCAAAAGTATACACTCCAAGACACAATCAAAAGATCAAATCCTCTCCAAGCCTCAAAATCAACTCAATTGCTTAGTGACTTGAGAGAGGGTGTTTTATGTTTCTTTTGTTGCTCTTGTTGCTTGGATTGCTATCTTCTTCTCACTCTAAACTTCTTAAGTGCTTTGTAAAGCTAGCAAGAGGCACCTAAGTGTGTGGTGATCCTTGCGAGGTCTTAGTGACCCAAGTGATTAAGGAGAAGCACTCGTTCGGTCTGTGTGACCGATTGAGAGAGGGTAAGGGTTGGAATAGACACGGCATTTGTGGCCTCCTCAACGGGGACTAGGTTCTTTGGAACCAAACCTTAGTAAACAATTTGCCGTGTTCATTTGTGTTGATCTCCACTCGATTTGTTTTTCCCTTTCCTCTCTCTATAAAAGTTCCCTTGCTCATATTTGATTTGAGTTTGCTCTCAAGGTTATCTACATCAATTGAGCAACTCATAGCAAGAGGAACTATGATGGAACCTCCGAAGGTATTAGGCCCACCTACAGTTGTCCTTGTCCTAAGGACCTTGGACAACCCTGCAGACGCGCATAATCACTTAACAAGTTCGGTAACTATATCCTCATCACTTCGCTCAAAAGCGCTTCACCCGTCATGCAGATATTACATCACAAACCGGAGTAAAGGAATAGCGGAAGCGGATTACAATAACATAATTTACATTAACAAAATATAGAGAGAGTGCACTTATTACAATACCAGGGTCATGAGTGCATAAAGTATTATTACAGATTAGGGAGGCAAAACACTCTCCCGCGCAAACGTTTAGTGTTTTCAAAATGGGAGGCAAACATCCTCCCGCGACCAAATTCACTGCTGGGGCTCCTCATTGGGTATCACCTTTGAGCAGAAATAGCAGAACTCCGCTGTTTCCTCACCTACAACAACATGGGTTCGAAAACCCTGAGTACGGAGTTTACTTTCACAAGTCTTACCCGACAAAGGAAAAAGACTCTCAAGGATATGCTAGCATGAGAGAGTCAAGGTAAGGCTAACCAATAATCAAAGACTCAGTTTGCTGAAATGCTTACTATCAGTGGATCCTTAGAAGTCCAGTTTTATTGTCAGGTTAGGTCATTACCTGTAACTAGAGTTCTTTCTACCCTAGTTCAAGCACCTGGCCTACGCTAGCCGTCTTTTATCACCCTTTTAGTTCACTAAATTGCTACGTGATAGTCAGTGACCAAGTCTTCATGTCCGAGAAGTAAAAACGATCTGAATCAATTTATACTCATCTGAGGATCTCCAATCACACGACATATGTAGCACTTAGCCCTTGCATATGTCAACTCGCCACCGGGTTTCTCAAGACCAGATCGGGTTCACACCAACCAAGAGCACAGATACACCACCGTCCAGCCTCTTGCCACGGAGGATACACGCAACTCTCGCCATCTCTCCACTCCCATTGCGTGTTGGCCTTTCTGGTATTGGTCTACCCGAGGCAAAGCTTACCTATGACGAGGCATGTGACCAGTTAAAGGGTCCTCGGTCAGCAGGCCCACATCGGTACGGTCCTTAAGTGACTCAAACGGAGACACTACACCGAGACTTCCTTCTCGTGGAAGTCTCAGTCTTAGCTTTATCATTTTAAACCCAAAGTTTGGTACCTGGCAGAGGTACATCTTTTCCGACGTTGAACCCATCATGGCCATGATGGATTCACCATCTAATACTTTTCTTTTGAAAACTTCCCATCCCATCTAAAGCATCATCTTTGTTTAAAACAAATCATTTTGTTTTCTAAAGCACAGCTAAGCATCAGAAAGCTTTTAGGTAAAACATGTATCACGGAATGGCATCAATTCTAAGGAAACGGAAATGCATCAAGTGTTTAACACACAACTCCTATCACCTAATGCATCGAGCAAAGTGATAAAGATTTTAAAACACAAGGAAATGGATAATGCACCGGAGCTTGCCTTGTGTTGTAGGGGATTTGGGATCTGTTCCATAGATATCAAAATAAAAACTATTCTCGGCAGGTGGAATCTTAGCTGGTGGTGTAGCTTCTTCTTCTTCTTCGACAATTACTTCTTCCTCGTTTTCTATACATAACCATACATATACATGAATGCTCATGTGATGCTATGAATATGCAGTTATAATAGAAATACATCAAGTTGTATCTTGAATACAACTTTCCTTCACTGTCGGTGTTTCGACCCCGGGGGGTCCCTGGACCGATGAGTAAATTGTCGCCGCGTGTCCCAGCCCTGATGGGTCGGCGCGAGACGGAGCACGAAGGGGGAGAAGAGAGGAAAAGGGGAAACCCGCGGCCTCCGTGTTGTCCTGCGCCCAGGTCGGGTGCGCTTGCAGTAGGGGGTTACAAGCGTCCGTGTGGGGGGAGAGCGAGGGACTCTACGCGTCGTCCCGTCCTCCCGCGCGGCCAACCTCCTCGTAAGAGAGCCCTGGTCCTTCCTTTTATAGGCGTAAGGAGAAGGCCCAGGTGTACAGTGGGGGGTGTAGCAATGTGCTAACGTGTCTAGCAGAGATGTAACACCCGGTTTTAAGGGACAAAGCCGGGTGCATCTCATACATGCGCCAAGAGGACAACATATATAGTAACATAGTGTATAGAGATAAATGTCATAAAACATCAGAGTAATTATTACATAGCGGAAGACTTATTACAAAATAAAAGAATAAATATAAAACGAACTAAGGATCGTCGGCGCCAATGTCGACTGAGAAACGCCACCTAGATCAGATCATACTCCTCGCTTTGAGGCTCCTCCTGAACCACCTGCTCTTCTCCTGTGGGGGGTGTGAGACAGCAAGAGTGAGCTCACATACGTTCATCGCTCAACAAGTTGTGGGGAATAATGTGGCATGAACTCACCAAAGGTGGGAGTTCATGAAGTGTAAGGCTGATCAATGAAATAAAGGCTGAAGCTGAGCATTGCTTTTATAAGTTGGTCAAAATTTTATTAGCAGTTACTAAGTGTAAGTAAATACCAAACCATAGTAATAATAAGTAAAAGTAATAATAAAATAATCCCAAATGCAATGAAATGACAGATTAAGATTAAGTTCCATAAATTAATCATGTGAGTGTCCGAGCCGCTCATGACCGTGAGCACGGCTAGTATACCAGTTTTACACTCTGCAGAGGTTGCGCATCTTTACCCACAAGTCGTGTTACCCATTTGCCACGGAGTTGATCAGACTCCATACACCTCTACCTAGGAAGCGAGGCAGGGTACCACTACGAGGCCTTTACAAAGTTCCACTAGCTTCAGACTACCCGCTACAGTTTATAGGAAGCTCCAGTGCAGGGTTCCTGGCTAACCGCCATCGCAGCAAAATCAACCAGGGACCTCCCTACACTGACCACTCCCCTACTGCCCTTGCCCTTTCGGGTAAGGTAGCCCTCCCCTAGCTTTCCTAGTTAATCAGCCAAGGGCGTCCCATTAAACCCTTGTGGTAGCACTGTTTTCCCGGGTGGTTCTCCATGTTCCCATTAACATAATGATCTTAACATGAACAGTAAAGAATAAAACAGATAATAAAAAGTATAACAATGAGTGATTAATATCTCTATACCCAAATCCACATAAAGCAATAGCATGTACTACCCAAAACTTTAGTAGTAAAACCAGTGGTGAAGCAAGGTATAAAGATAGTCAAATCTAGGGTATCCTATTGGGTCCCAGCAAAATTATCCTATGCAGATCATTATGAATAATAAGAACATGAATGGGTAAAAGAAGTGATCAAGGGCACAACTTGCCTCCAATGAGCTCCTGCTCAGCTACTTCAACTTGTTGAAGCTCAGGTTCCACAGTGGCTTGCTCGTCTACTCGCATCAATACAATACATACATAGCATAGCATAAATTAACATCACATCAAACATGCAAATAGAATATACAGTAATAAACTAGACATTAAAATATGATCACAGGAACTGGAATCATTAAATTTGGAGTTATATATTTTAAGTTATGGATTTTCTAAGGTTTTATGCATTTAGTACAGGATTAAGTGAGAGAATAATTTTAATGTGTTTGTCATGTCAGAACAGAGGCACTAATGGGTAGACAATATTATTACAAAAATTTAGGAACTGGAATGGACAAATTTGGAGTTCAAATGAATTTTCTATGATTTATACAAATTCTAGCACTTATTTATATATTAAAAATCAATTTTTGTATTTATTTCTCTGATTTTCTAAGTCTCTGGACTGGGCATCAAAATCTGTAAAGCGCAGGGGCTCTGGCGCAAGAAACCAGAGACACAGGAAACCCCCCAGGTGGACTGCGGGTTCATTTCTGTGTTAGTTAGGGGCTCAGATGCAAATGCGTATCCGCGAAGGGGTATGCACGGTTTCTGGCTGCCAGATCGTGAATCAAGGGCCACGATTAGATCTAGGTTATCATCAACCAGTACACGATGACCGCCCTCAGATTGAGGATCTACGGCTAGGGTTCAATTGACGGGCGCTCCGCTCCTAGCCGCACGATACCAAACCGACGCCTCGCATCAATTCCAACGAAACGGTATCCGTAGTCTAATCTTGACCGTTGCGCGACGGATCAACGGTTCATGGCATCTGGACCCGCCAAGCAGCGGCGGCGGCGCCACGCCCCCCCCTTCTACGGCGGCGCCATTACTGGCGACCACCAAATCTACGCGACAACGGCCCAAACTCCGAATCGAGAGGTGCAACGCGTAGCTAGGGACCTAGTGAGCTTGGCAAGATCTTCTTACCGAGGGATCGCGCGTGCAGTTGAGCTAGCCACGAGTCCAGGCGATTTGGTGGCGCTCCGCCCTCTCCGGCGAGCAATTAAGGGGCGCTCGGTCGATGATTCCTCCCGCAAACGCCACGGACGGCCTCGCACTAGCTCGGTGTAGACCCCCGACCCCTCCAACAGCTTCAAGCGGCGGTGAATGGATGGGAGGGCACGGCGACGCCGCACGTCCCTTCTCTCGGTGATATGGTGGCACTGGAAATCAAGGCGGTTGCGAACCTAGGGAAGCTATGGAACGGGGGAAGGCAAGGGCGGCTGGTGCTTTATCTCCTGGCACGGTCAATCGGTTCGTGCGCGCTAAACTAGCGCCAGCATCGCGTCTGCCGTTCACGCGCTCCGCCATGCTCGGAGATCAAGTTGTTGACGAAGCTGACTTGTGGGGGCCATCGGCCAGTGTTAGCCGTGTCTAGGGAGACCGACACCAAGACCCCACATGTCGGCGCACAGGTTTGGTCGTTGGGCCGCACGGTGAGGAAATGAATGGGCCAGTTTGGGCCCAGCGCGACAGTGAACGGGAGAAGCGTCCCGCGCGTAGGAGCCGGCTGCCAGGCGGGCCCCACGGGTCAGCGAAAAGATGAGATGGGCGCGGGATAGTGTGGTTCGGTGGGCTGGCTTGCTGGTCTTTCGTAGCTGGGCCGAAATCAGGCAGAACGACCCATGAAGCCCTTTAATTCTTTTCCATTTTTACTTTCATTTCTTCTCTCCATTTCCAAGTTAAATTTGAATTCAAACTTAAATTCAAACTTCTATGGCTCATCACTTCAACTTATATTTGTGAGATTAGGGATATTAACTCTGAATATGTTTATTTATATATATTATCTATATTTTTTATATCCCTTCTCTCTTTCTTATTTCCAAACTCTAATTTCCATTTAGGGTTTGATCCAACCTTTAGAATTATTATCTCTTTGTTGTTATCCTTATTATTTTATTTAATGTGCAAACATATAAAACTCCAACATGATGCATATTCTTTTTATGATGCAAATATGGCACATAAGATAAGGAATTCACTATATAATCCTCTTATACAATTTTGAGTATTACAAGAGAGGAGCTAGCGCCCTAAGTACATGCCTTCGTGGCAGCCGGAGAGTTCTTGACACCCTGTTCATGTAATTTCGTGGCCGTCGGAGGAGCGCTGGAGCCTTGAGGAAGGACAGCTGTCGGGGCTGTCGAGTCCTTGCTGACGTCTCCTTGCTTCCGTAAGGGGCTGAGAGCCGCCGTCGTCATGGAGCACGCAGGGCGCCATCATTGTTATTTGTTTACCGGGACGAGCCTGATGGGACGCCGGTCTTGTTCCCCGTAGCCTGAGCTAGCTAGGGGTAGGGTAATGATGGCCCCTCTTGAGACGTGGTCGGTCCAAGCCCTAGGTCGGGCGAGGTGGATGCTCCTCCGAGGTCGAGGTCGAGTCTGTCTTCCGAGGTCGAGGTCGAGTCCGAGCCCCGGGTAGGGCGGGGCGGAGACTGTCGTCCGAGGCCAATGCCGAGTTCGAGCCCTGGGGTCGGGCGAGGCGGAGTTCGTCGTCTTCCGGAGCCGAGGCCGAGTCCGAGCCCTGGGGTCGGGCGAGGCGGAGTTCGTCGTCTTCCGGGGCCGAGCCTGAGTCCAAGCCCTGGGGTCGGGCGAGGCGGAGTTCGTCGTCTTCCGGGGCCGAGCCCGAGTCCGAGCCCTGGGGTCGGGCGAGGCGGAGTTCGTCGTCTTCCGGGGCCGAGCCTGAGTCCGAGCCCTGAGGTCGGGTGAGGCAGAGTTTCCTATGGCGCCTGAGGCCGTACTTGGCTGCTGTCAGCCTCACTCTGTCGAGTGGCACAGCAGTCGGAGCGACGCAGGCGGTGCTGTCTTCTTGTCAGGCCGGTCAATGGAGCGGCGAAGTGACTGCAGTCACTTCGGCTCTGTCGACTGAAGGGCGCGTGTCAGGATAAGGTGTCAGGCCATCCTTGCATTAAATGCTCCTGCGATACGGTCGGTCGGTGTGGCGATCTGGCCAAGGTTGCTTCTTGGCGAAGACTGGGCCTCGGGCGAGCCGAAGGTGTGTCCGTCGCTTGAGGGGGTCCTCGGGCGAGACGTGAATCCTCCGGGGTCGGCTGCCCTTGCCCGAGGCTGGGCTCGGGCGAGGCGAGATCGTGTCCCTTGAGTGGACCGAGCCTTGACTTAATCGCACCCATTAGGCCTTTGCAGCTTTGTGCTGATGTGGGTTACCAGCTGAGATTAGGAGTCTTGGGGGTACCCCTAATTATGGTCCCCGACAGTAGCCCCCGAGCCTCGAAGGGAGTGTTGATACTCGCTTGGAAGCTTTTGTCGCACTTTTTTGCAAGGGAACCGGCCTTCCTCGGTTGCGTTTTGTTCCGGTGGGTGCGCGAGAGCGCACCTGCCGGGTGTAGCCCCTGAGGCCTCGGAGGAGTAGTTTGACTCCTTCGAGGTCTTAGTACGTTTCGTAATGCTTCGGCCGATCTGGTTGTTCCCTCATGCGAACTGGCCGTAGCCCGGGTGCACAGTCGAGTCCCAAGTTCTCGGGCTGGTATGTTGACGCTGTCAACGGTTTGGCCGGAGCCGGGTTTGCGAGAGCAGCCCCCGAGCCTCCGCATAGAGCGAGAGGACGGTCAGGGACAGACTCGGCTTTTTACATACGCCCCTGCGTCGCCTTTCTGCAAGGAGGAGGGGGGAAAGCGCCATGTTGCCCTCGAAGGGCGCCGAACATGGTGTCTCCAGTGAGTTGCTAACGGGTAATCCGAGTGGACGCCCGTGCCCCATTTGTTAGGGGTCGGCTAGTGGCCCGGAGGCGCGCTCCAAAAGTACCTGCGGGTGATTTGCCGGACCCGGTCCCCTTTTGACGCGGTCCGAGGGCTCGATGCCTCCCTCTGGTGGGATTCCGTTACAAAATCATTCCCGTTGGTCTCGGAAATGTCCTAGGGTACCTCGGGAGCGCAGCCCGAGCCTCGGTTATGTATCGAACGTACCCAGGGTCATCCCTCGCTCTGCGTCTGAGGCGGCTGTCGAACCCTTCGGGGGCCAGCCTATGAACCCCTGATCAGTAGTGGGCGCGGAGCTCGAGTGGCCTGAGGCGGCCATTGAACCCTTCCGAGGGGCCGGCCTTCGAACCTCTGACCAGTAGCGGGCGCGGAGCCCGAGTGCTCTGAGGCGGCTGTTGAACCCTTCCGAGGGGCCAGCCTTCGAACCTCTGATCAGTAGGGGGGCTCGGGGCCCGCTTCCTTCGTGGAGAAGGATCCCTTTCGGAGTATCCCCTTTCCCGATCCCTAAGGCAAGAGAGAGAAAGAGGAAGTGGAAAAGGATACGAAATCGAATGACGTGGCGCACCTTTTTTGACGCGGTCATTATGGTGGAGGTGAAGCGTCACCTGCTTCGCCTGCCAAAGGTGTCGTCTGTCCTGCCGCAGAGTTAATGTGACGGGACGAGTGGTTCACGGGGCGGCCGTTGTGTGTGCGCGAGTCGTTCGAGGAACGGAACGCGGACGCGTCGTCTTCACGCCGTGGGAGAAGGTCTTCTCGCTATCCTAGGAGGGGACGTGAGCTTGCTGACGACTTGACTGCCGCTTCCGCCCGCCTGCCACCACCATTACTGTCGGCCCATTTCTGGTCATATCGACCGTCGCGCCCTCTCCCGCGGCTAACTGACCCATGACCAATGTGCTCGGTTGGCACTGTCGGGTCATGCGCAGGGTCACCTCGAGTCGCGGCACTGGTTCCACAGTCGAGAAGGCGCGGTACTGGCGCGAGTGGCGGCGCAGTTTCTTGCACGTAGTAACCGGCGCGCCGATTACATGACGTGTGGGCCTGGGCCTCCATGCTGGACGCGTCGAAGTCGAAAGGGTGCGCCCCCTAGGTGCAGTTGCATGCCGCCTGCATGGCGGTCCGCCCTTTTACGCGCTGTCTTGGGCGAAAGTGGAGGAATGCTCGTAACCGCTGGGCAGTTGCGCGCACCGTGCGCGGCAGTTTGGCTTTGTCTGCCCTGGGCCAGTTTGCATGACGCGTGGGGCCCAGCCCCCGTGTCGTAGGGGGAAGACCTTGGAGCGTGTTGGAGAAGACCCAGCCCGTGACGGCTGAGGACGCAAGTGGGAAGAGTTGCCTTTAAAAGGAGGGTGACCCCCTTGAAAGGCAACCATGTCCTCGCGCTCCCCCCATGCATCGCGTCTTTCCACCTTCCGAGCCCCCAGATGGCGATGACGAATGGCCCTTCCCAGGGAGGCGTGAGCTTGTGCCGCCCTCGGGCGTCTTGTCGCAGCCGAAGCACCAAGTCGCCCACTTGGAGGTCTCGGGACCGAACCCCTCGGCCATGGTAGCGTTGCAGGGACTGCTGGTACCACGCCGAGTGTAGTAAGGCCATGTCCCGAGCCTCTTCGAGCTGGTCCAGTGAGTCTTCTCGGTCGATCTAGTTGCTTCGGTCGTCGTACGCCCTCGTCCTCGGGGAACCGTATTCTAAGTCCGTGGGCAAGATGGCCTCGGCCCCATAGACTAGAAAGAACGGTGTGAAGCCCATGGCTTGGCTCGGCGTTGTCCTCAGACTCCAGACCACCGAGGGGAGTTCCTTCATCCATCGTCTGCCGAACTTGTGGAGGTCGTTGTAGATCCTCGGCTTGAGTCCTTGCAGAATCATGCCGTTGGCACGTTCCACCTGCCCATTCGTCATGGGGTGAGCCACGGCGGCCCAATCCACCCGGATGTGGTGACCCTCGTAGAAGTCCAGGAACTTTCTTCCAGTGAACTAGGTGCCGTTGTCGGTGATGATGGAGTTCGGGGCCCCAAAGCGATGGATGATGTTGGTGAAGAATGCCACCGCCTGTTCGGACCTGATGCTGTTCAGGGGTCAGACCTCGATCCACATGGAGAATTCGTCGATGGCGACCAGCAGGTGCGTGTAGCCCCCGGGTGCCTTCTGCAAGGGACCGACGAGGTCCAGTCCCCACACATCAAACGACCAGGTGATGGGTATTGTCTGCAGAGCCTGAGCGGGCAGGTGAGTCTGCCTTGCGTAGAATTGACACCCTTGGTAGGCGCAGACAATTCTAGTGGCGTCGGCCACTACGGTCGACCAGTAGAAACCTTGTCGGAAGGCATTTCCAACAAGGGCTCGGGGCGCTGCGTGATGACCGCAAGCCCCCGAGTGTATTTCTTGTAAGAGCTCCTGGCCTTCGGCGATGGATATGCATCGCTGGAGGATGCCGGAGGGGCTGTGGTGGTAGAGCTCCTTCCTGTCACCCAGTAAGACGAACGACTTGGCGCGTCGCGCCAGTCGCCGAGCCTCGGCTCGGTCGAGGGGCAGCTCTCCTTGGTGGAGATATTGTAGGTACGGGGTCTGCCAGTCTCGATTAGGCTGGACCCCATTCCGCTCTTCCTCGATGCGCAGTGCCTCACCCTCGGGGGCCGAGGGTGCCTCGGGCCGAGCCGAGGGCGCCTCGGGCTGAGCCGAGGGTGCCTCGGGCTCGGGCGTGTCGTCGGTCTTGACTGAGGGTTGCTGTAGGTCTCGGGAGAAGACGTCCGGGGAACCATTGTCCGCCCCGAGGCTATCTTAGCCAGCTCGTCCGCAGTCTCGTTGTATCGTCGGGCGATGTGGTTGAGCTCGAGCCCATAGAACTTGTCCTCCAGGCGCCGAACCTCATCGCAGTAGGCTTCCATCTTCGGGTCGTGGCAGTGGGAGTTCTTCATAACTTGGTTGATGACGAGCTGCGAGTCACCGCGAGCGTCGAGGCGTCGGACCCCTAGCTCAATGGCGATGCGCAACCCGTTGACCAGAGCTTCGTACTCAGCCACGTTGTTGGACGCCGGGAAATGGAGGCGCCACACGTAGCGTAGGTGTTTCCCGAGGGGCGAGATGAAGAGCAGGCCCGCTACTGCCCTTGTTTTCATCAGTGACCCATCGAAAAACATGGTCTAGAGTTCCGGTTGGATCGGAGCCGCCGGGAGCTGGGTGTCGACCCATTCAGCCACAAAGTCCGCCAAGACTTGGGACTTGATGGCCTTCCGAGGGGCGAACGAGATTGTCTCGCCCATGATTTCCACCGCCCACTTTGCAATCCTACTCGAGGCCTCTCGGCACTGGATGATCTCCCCCAGGGGGAAGGATGACACCACAGTCACCGGATGAGACTCGAAGTAGTGTCGCAGCTTCCGCCACGTCAGGATCACCGCGTACAGCAGCTTCTAAATTTGCGGGTAGCGGATCTTGGTCTCAAATAGTACCTCACTGATGAAGTAAACCGGCCTCTGGACGGGCAATGCATGCCCTTCTTCTTGTCTCTCAACCACGATCGCGGCGCTGACCACCTGAGTGGTAGCGGCGACGTAGATCAAGAGGGCTTCTCCGGCGGTGGGGGCACCAAGATGGGCGCGTTCGTAAGGAGCGCCTTCAGGTTCCCGAGGGCTTCCTCGGCCTCGAAGGTCCAAGTGAAGCACTCGGTCTTTCTTAAGAGGCGGTACAGAGGTAGGCCTCTTTCGCCGAGGCGTGAGATGAAACGGCTCAGAGCCGCAAGGCATCCCATGACCCTCTGTATGCCTTTCAAGTCCTTGATGGGCCCCATGTTGGTGATGGCCGCAATTTTCTCCAGGTTGGCCTCGATGCCCCGCTCGGAGACGATGAACCCCAAGAGCATCCCTCGGGGGACTCCGAAGACACACTTCTCGGGATTGAGTTTTACGCCTTTCGCCTTGAGACACCGGAATGTCGTTTCAAGGTCGGAAAGGAGGTCGGAGGCTTTCCTCATCTTGACTATGATGTCATCGACATAAGCCTCGACCGTTCGACCAATGTGTTCGCCGAACACGTGGTTCATGCACCTTTGGTACGTCGCACCCGCATTCCTCAAACTAAATGGCATAGTAACATAGCAGTACATGCCAAAAGGTGTGATGAAAGAAGTCGCGAGCTGGTCGGACTCTTTCATCCTGATTTGGTGATACCCTGAGTAGGCATCAAGGAAAGACAGGGTTTCGCATCCAGCAGTGGAATCCACGATTTGATCGATGCGAGGCAGAGGATAGGGAACTTTTGGACATGCTTTGTTTAGACCAGTGTAGTCTACACACATCCGCCATTTCCCTCCTTTCTTTCTCACAAGCACGGGGTTGGCAAGCCATTCGGGATGGAATACCTCTTTGATGAACCCTGCGGCCATCAGCTTGTGTATCTCCTCGCCTATGGCTCTGCGCTTTTCTTCGTCGAATCGGCGTAGAGGTTGCTTCATGGGTCGGGCTCCAGCTCGGATATCCAGCGAGTACTCGGCGACATCCCTCGGTATGCCAGGCATGTCCGAGGGACTCCACGCGAAAACTTCGGCATTTGCGCGGAGAAAGTCCATGAGCACTGCTTCCTATTTGGGGTCGAGCTCGGAGCCAATTCGGATCTGCTTGGAGGCGTCGTTGCTGGGGTCGAGAGGGACGGACTTAACCGTCTCCGCTGGCTCGAAGTTGCCGGCATGGCACTTCATGTCTTGCGCCTCCTTGGAGAGGCTCTCCAGGTCGGCGATGAGGGCCTCGGATTCGGCTAGGGCCTTGGCGTACTCCATGCACTCCATGTCGCATTCATACGTGTGTCGGTACGTGGGGCCGACGGTGATGACCCTGTTGGGGCCCGGCATCTTGAGCTTGAGGTAGGTGTAGTTGGGGACGGCCATGAACTTAGCGTAGCATGGCCTCCCCAGCACTGCATGGTAGGTTCCTCGGAACCCGACCACCTCGAACGTGAGGGTTTCCCTTCTGAAGTTGGAGGGAGTCCCGAAGCAGACGAGCAGATCGAGTTGTCCGAGGGGTTGGACACGTTTCCCAGGGATGATCCCGTGAAAAGGCGCCGCACCGGCCCAGACCGAGGATAAATCGATCTGTAGGAGCTCGAGGGTCTCGGCGTAGATGATGTTGAGGCTGCTGCCTCCGTCCATGAGGACCTTGGTGAGCCTAACGTTGCCGATGACGGGGTCGACAACGAGCGGATATTTCCCCGGGCTCGACACGTGGTCGGGGTGATCCCCCTGGGCGAAGGTGATGGGCTTGTCGGACCAGTCTAGGTAGACTGGCGCCACCACCTTTACCAAGCAGACCTCCCGACGCTCTTGCTTGTGGTGCTGAGCCGAGGCGTTCGCCACTTGCCCACCGTAGATCATGAAGCAGTCGCGGACCTCGGGGAACTCCTCTGCCTTGTGATCCTCCTTCTTGTCGTCGTGGTGAGCCCTGCCACCCTCCGCAGGTGGCCCGGCCCTGTGAAAGTGACGCCGAAGCATGGCGCACTCCTCAAGGGTGTGCTTGATGGGTCCCTGATGATAGGGGCACGGCTCCTTGAGCATCTTGTCGAAGAGATTGGCGCCTCCGGGAGGTTTCCGAGGGTTCGCGTCGGCGGCGGCGACAAGGTTCGCGTCGACGGCGTCGCGTTTCGCTTGCGACTTCTTCTTGCCTTTCTTCTTAGTGCCGCGCTAAGTGGACGCCTCGGGAACATCTTCTGGCTAGCGGCCCTGGGGCTGCTTGTCCTTCCGGAAGATGGCTTCAACCGCCTCCTGGCCAGAGGCGAACTTGGTGGCGATGTCCATTAGCTCGCTCGCCCTAGTGGGGGTCTTGCGACCCAGCTTGCTCACTAGGTCGCGGCAGGTGGTGCCGGCGAGGAACGCGCCGATGACATCCGAATCGGTGATGTTGGGCAGCTCGGTGCGCTGCTTGGAGAATCTCCGGATGCAGTCCCGGAGAGACTCTCCCGGCTGCTGGCGGCAGCTTCGTAGATCCCAGGAGTTCCTAGGGTGCATGTACATGCCCTGGAAGTTACCGACAAAGGCTTGGACCAGGTCGTCCCAGTTGGAGATCTGCCCCGGAGGTAGATGCTCCAGCCAGGCTCGAGCGGAGTCGGAGAGGAACAGGGGGAGGTTGCGGATGATGAGGTTGTCATCGTCCGTTCCACCCAGTTGGCAGGCCAGCCGGTAGTCCGTGAGCCATAGTTCTGGCCTTGTCTCCCCTGAGTACTTTGTGATGGTAGTCGGGGTTCGGAACCGGGTCGGGAACGGCGCCCATCGTATGGCTCGGCTGAAAGCCTACAGACCGGGTGGTTCGGGCGAGGGACTCCGATCATCCCCGCTGTCGTAGTGTCCCCCACGCCTGGGGTGGTAGCCTCGGTGCATCCTCTCGTCGAGGTGGGCTCGATGGTTGCGGTGGTGGTGCTCGTTGCCGAGGCGACCCGGGGCCGCAGGCGCTGTGTTGCGCGTGCGCCCGGTGTGGACCGAGGCTTCCCGCATGAATCGGGAGGTCACGGCGCGATGCTCCGAGGGGTATCCCTGCCTTCGGGAGGCAGAGCTTTCGGCCCATCGGACCGCGGCATCCTCTAGGAGATTCTTGAGCTCTCCCCGTATACGCCGCCCTTCGGTGGTTGATGGTTCCGGCATTGCGCGGAGAAGTATTGCTGCTGCATCCAGGTTCTGGCCGACCCCACTGGAAGCCGGTGGTGGCCTTGCCCTGACGTCGTCGGCGATGCGGAGCTGGATGCCCTGGGGTAGATGACGCGTTTCTCCGGCCGGAGCTTGGTCTGCCCATTCCTGCTCGATGTTCCGGCAGAGCGGCTCAAGTGTTCCTGCTCCCTCATCGAGCCTGGCCTACATCTCGCGGATTTGCTCGAGCTGTGCGTCCTGACCCCCCGTAGGGACTGGGACCACAGCTAGCTCCCGAAGGATGTCAACGCGAGGCGCAGGCCTAGGGGGATCACCGGTTTCCGGTATACCAAGATGGTTGCCTTCGTCGGGACCCCCTAGATCGACGTGGAAACATTCACGACTTGGGTCGCAGTCTTCGTCGCCGAAGCTACGGCTACCGTCGGAACAATCGGAAAGGCAGTAGTCGCATGCGGTCATGAAGTCCCGCATGGCACTGGGGTTACCGAGCCCGGAAAAATCCCAACCAAAGTCGGGCTCGTCATCTTCCTCGGAACCCGAGGGTCCATAGGTCGAGATGGC
The DNA here is from genome assembly GCA_029449295.1 of Zea luxurians. Classification (NCBI taxonomy): domain Eukaryota; kingdom Viridiplantae; phylum Streptophyta; class Magnoliopsida; order Poales; family Poaceae; genus Zea; species Zea luxurians. The sequence continues at coordinate 384,950 of JAOPSE010000349.1, read as the reverse complement.
CGTCAGCCGGTCCCAGGGTGACCGCATATGATACCCTAGAGGGTTGGTGCATGCCTCTATGAAGGCTCCCACCAAACCGGGGTTGCTTGGTGGGTCGAGGCTAAATCCAAAAGGCACGAGATGAGAATCTGTCGGTACCTCTTGGTCGACAGGCGGTGACGAAGTCACGTCAGGGGCGGACTGCACCGTCGTCTCAGGTACGAGGGTGACGCCCAGCAAGTCCTTCGCGAGCATGCTGGCATCGTCCGCTCGCTTGGAGTTGGCATGTTGCGGGGAAACGGCGCCCGTCTTCATCTCAGACGCGAGGTCGACGCCCGACGTGTCCCCCGTCAGGGCGCCGGCGCCGTCGACTCGCTCGACAGCCGACGAGGTGCTGCCTCCTGCTTGGCCACGGTTGCCCCGCCTCCTCCTCCGTCGGCGGGGGAGGTGACAGGACAAACTCGGATGTTGTTCTTCCGCCACGTGGGGAAGACGTCATTGATTCCGCCGTCGGCGGGCGGGTTGTCGGCCGCCATTGTCGCTGTCGTGCAGCGGAGGAAGGAGTATCATGTCGTAGCTGCCGTCGAGGGACATGAAATCAAGACTCCCGAAACGGAGCACCGTCGCGGGTTGGAAAGGTTGCTGGAGACTACCCATCTGGAGCTTGACGGGAAGCTGTTCGTCAACACGCAGCAGGCCCCTACCTGGCGCGCCAACTGTCGGCGTTTCGACCCCAGGGGGTCCCTGGACCGACGAGTAAATTGTCGCCGCGTGTCGCAGCCCAGATAGGTCGGCACGAGATGGAGCACGAAGGGGGGAGAAAAGAGGAAAAGGGGAAACCCGTGGCCTCCGTGTTGTCCTGCGCCCAGGTCGGGTGCGCTTGCAGTAGGGGGTTACAAGCGTCCGCGTGGGGGGAGAGCGAGGGACTCTACGCGTCATCCCGTCCTCCCGCGCGGCCAACCTCCTCGTAAGAGAGCCCTGGTCCTTCCTTTTATAGGCATAAGGAGAGGGCCCAGGTGTACAGTGGGGGGTGTAGCAATGTGCTAACGTGTCTAGCAGAGAGGAGCTAGCGCCCTAAGTACATGCCTTCGTGGCAGCCAGAGAGGTCTTGACACCCTGTTCATGTAATGTCGTGGCCGTCGGAGGAGCGCTGGAGCCTTGAGGAAGGACAGCTGTCGGGGCTATCGAGTCCTTGCTGACGTCTCCTTGCTTCCGTAAGGGGCTGAGAGCCGCCGTCATCATGGAGCACGCGGGGCGCCATCATTGTTATTTGTTTACCGGGGCGAGCCTGATGGGACGCCAGTCTTGTTCCCCATAGCCTGAGCTAGCTAGGGGTAGGGTAATGATGGCCCCTCTTGCGACGTGGTCGGTCCAAGCCCTAGGTCAGGCGAGGTGGATGCTCCTCCGAGGTCGAGGACGAGTCTGTCTTCCGAGGTCGAGTCCGAGCCCCGGGTCGGGTGGGGCGGAGACTGTCGTCCGAGGCCTAGGCCGAGTCCGAGCCCTGGGGTCGGGCGAGGCGGAGTTCGTCGTCTTCCGGAGCCGAGGCCGAGTCCGAGCCCTGGGGTCGGGTGAGGCGGAGTTCGTTGTCTTCCGGGGCCGAGCCCGAGTCCGAGCCCTAGGGTCGGGCGAGGTGGAGTTCGTCGTCTTCCGGGGCCAAGCCCGAGTCCGAGCCCTAGGGTCGGGCGAGGCGGAGTTCGTCGTCTTCCGGGGCCGAGCCTGAGTCCGAGCCCTGGGGTCGAGCGAGGCAGAGTTTCCTATGGCGCCTGAGGCCGGACTTGGCTGCTATCAGCCTCACTCTGTCGAGTGGCACAGCAGTCAGAGCGACACAGGCGGCGCTGTCTTCTTGTCAGGCCGGTCCGTGGAGCGGTGAAGTGACTGTAGTCACTTCGGCTCTGTCGACTGAAGGGCGCGTGTCAGGATAAGGTGTCAGGCCATCCTTGCATTAAATGCTCCTGCGATACGGTCAGTCGGTGTGGCGATCTGGCCAAGGTTGCTTCTTGGCGAAGACTGGGCCTCGGGCGAGCCGAAGGTGTGTCCGTCGCTTGAGGGGGTCCTCGGGCGAGACGTGAATCCTTCGGGGTCGGCTGCCCTTGCCCAAGGCTGGGCTCGGGCGAGGCAAGATCGTGTCCCTTGAGTGGACCGAGCCTTGACTTAATCGCACCCATCAGGCCTTTGCAGCTTTGTGCTGATGGGGGTTACTAGCTGAGATTAGGAGTCTTGGGGTACCCCTAATTATGGTCCCCGACATTCACGGTACACTTGGGTAACTAGGGTTTCCTAAGTCAATACTCTATTAGGATAAGGCAAATATTACCTTAGAAAGCTGGGGTTTTGGGCTTGGGGATCAAACAATGTCCAAGGGCTCTAATTATCATGTTAAGCTTGCCCAAAAAGTTTTATGATTTTTGGAGCAATCCAGTAATTTCTAAAATTCCAAAAGACTAGGTTTAGGCCTTCTTAAATGTTGAATAATTCATCGTTGGGACTAAAAATCTTGGAATTATTTTATCAAATACTAGAGGAATTTAGGAGTCTAGTAAAATTGGTCCCATATATTTGTCATTTTTCTAGAATTTCCTACAAATTTCCTAAGCCTTGTAGAAAAAGAAAAGGGAAAAGGATGAATAGCATTGGGCTGAAACCAGCCCAAACCGACCCACGTCCAGGCCAAATGCGCTCGCGCGCGCGCCCGCGCTAGTCACTTTGCACAGAGGACCCTGCTATTTGAAAAATCATTAAAGAATCCTTAGCCACTATTCCTCTGTCTCTTACATGTGCATCGAGCCCCTTCTTCTTTCTCATCTTCGCAAGCCCGGGTCCCCGACGATGGACGACGACGTGCATGCTCCGGCGAACTCCTACCGGCCGTGATACGCAACAATCAGTGCCCTAATATGGTCTACGCCTAATTCAGACCTTGGCGATCCACTAGGAATGCCTAATTTACCCTGAACGCTGCCCTAAAGCTCGGTCTACGTATGCCCGCGGAGCTTGAGTCTTTCCCGTCGTGTTCCCGACGACACAGTACAGCAACATACAAATTGGGGGCACGGTAAGCTTTAGCAACGTACCAGAGCTCAAGAACGGTAGCTAGGAAGGCGGGTGGAGGGGCAGGATGGTGGGTCGACGGAGGGGTGCTCACGGCGGTGCGGAAAACAGATTTGGGGAAAACCCGAATTAAGGCACTACGGTGGACGATCAGGCGCGAGAGTGGGTGCTTTGGGTTTGTGATAAGCAAACGAAGCTGGTTGTGCACTCAATTTATTGCAGCTAGCCACAGTTGTCCTGAATTTGAAGGAGATTTGGATCACGGTGGTGATGGGATGTTGCACTGGTGAGCTCGTCGTGGCGTTCAACGGCACTATGACTCAAGGGTGGTAACTCTTAGCTTGCCACGACTTTAGGTACATGGTGAAAGGACTACAACATGGCACAATCACGATGAACGGTGATCTCCACGTCGACGACCATCCAGCCACGTTGTGGCGCAAGTGGGTACGGCGACAGGGCAGTAACATTGCCCCGACATCATCCCCTACGCGAGATTTTTCACCCTATGTAGTTATCTGCATGCCACCGGGCACGAATCGCAATGACGGCGAGGATCACGATGCAAGATCACTAGCGGTGGTGCACTGAACCTAGCGATCTTCGTCAGGTTACTGTACCATGCGAATTTCCTTCAGTGCGCTTGACAGAGCAGATTGAGAAGCTCCATTCTCCATTTTTCATGTGGAGAGCTATTGATCCATCTGCACCAAAGTTGTTGCTCTATAAACCAGCTTTGATTTTGCTATAGCATCCACAATCAAATATTTACTGGATCCTACTCAAAATTGATCCCAAAGTTCTACCAATGTCACTGGTGGTCATGATTCAGCCATCAGTGGTGACTGACAGTCCATCTTTTAGCCAGTTTATCTCCAATTTTTATACAACATCAAAGCTCAGTCACTTAAGCAAAGTTGTACCCCTATCATAGCTCTACAAATTTTATGCGTCGACCTAGGGCAAAATCCTCATGAATTAAGAGATACAAGACTCCAAAGTTGGCTCAATTTCACTGAATTTTAGACTTAGCCACATAGTGCTCATGTGACTTTTTGCAAATAAGTCCAAACTTCATCATAGAACTTGAAAATTCTCTAATGTGAAAGTTACTTGGTTTTTGATTCTCTATCACTTTGATATTTACACTTTGGTCCAAAAGTGCATAGAATTTGCATTTACGTCCCTAGGGTACAAATTAGGGTTTTCTAGGGTTTATTCTAGGGTTTTGAGCACTATAGGGTTTTTGTGCCACTCAAACCCATCACTCTTGATATCTTGTGAACATTTCTAATGGCTTTTGAGACATTGCTCATCTTGGCTTCACTTTCATCCATAGGTCCTAATTCCAGGGTTAAGTACCCTACCCTAATATTAAGTACAACTTAAGTCACATATGTTGGAACTTGCTCACTGGCGCAAGTTGATCCAACGGGGGGGGTGTAATAGCGCAAACAGGGTTTCAGCACGTGATGGCAAAAGCTCTGTTAATCCAGCGTCTCAAGGGCACTGTGCGGGGGTATTTATAGGTGTCCGGGTGCTCGGCGTCCCGTGTTAAGGACGCATATGCCCTCAGTCACCTAGATTATCCCGGAATATTCCCATAAAGCGGGGTTACAGACCGTAATTATAGGGAGGCCTTTACAAATTAGGCCCGTAACGTGCGACGGCCACGCAGGGCCTGTTACAATAGGCTGGATCACACGTGGGCCTCCGTTCTGGACGAGGTCGCAGGATGAGACGACCTCGTCACAGGTCTTCGTCCGGCCGCGTATGAGGCGAAGGGTATGTCTGCCGCTGTCTTGCCACCGTTGGTGCAGCGAGTACGGCGAAGGCTTCGAGCGAAGGGTGGTGTCTTCGTCTTCGCCCCAACATTTGCCCTCCGAGGGACCAGTTCGACTAAGTCACCTGGTGCCGAAGACGTCGCTAGATGGCGGAGACGCTGCCCTCGCTCGAAGTGGTTCCACGGGGGTTTTTGACATGACCGTTGATTGACGCCGTACTGTTGGATTGCGGGTTTCCCGAAGCGCTGCGCCCTGTGTATAAAGGGGGACGGGGGGGGGGCGGCGCGTTTTGAATTTTGTCTTTCCGTGCTCCACGAAAACCCTAACCGCCTTCTCAAATCTCTTGCTGCTCGTCTGCCCTCCTTGCTCTTGTTCGCCGGAGATCTGGCCCGTGTGAAGCAGACCGCCCGCCACCGCCGCCAGTACGTAGCGATGCTGACCTCTTCTTCTTCTGCTGCCGCTACGCCGCCGGCCGACGCGTCGTCTGAGGAGACGCTGAGCACTGTGGCGGCGGAGGAGTTGCGCGCCGGCGACACGGTGAATTTCGGTGTGTCATGGATGTCCTCGGTCCGTGTGCAAGATATGCAGCGGCTTGGTTACTTTGGCGGCGGAGTCGCTCGTGTCCCGGGGCCGGAGGAGGTCCCCGAGCCAGAAGGCGAGTTGGTTGTTTTTGAGGCGTTCTTCGTCGCTGGTCTTCGCTTGCCTGCGCACCGATTCGTGGGAGAAGTCCTACGCAGATTTGACGTCTAGATCCACCAGCTGACTCCGAATGCTGTGGTGGCTCTGTCGAAATATGTCTGGGCGACGACTTCGTACGGCGGACAGCCATCGTTCGAAGTCTTCGCGAAGTACTATTGCCTGCACTGGCAGAAAAGGATGATCGGAAATAAGGTTGCACAGTTTGGATCCTATACATTTACGCCGAAGACCAGCAATACCTCGATGGAGGTAGTTGAGTTGGTTCCTTGCGCCCGCAATAATTGGGGCAACTGGCATGAGTTTTGGTTCTACATTGCGGAGGGCATAGTCGAGGACCATCCGGGGCTCCCCGTGGCTGAGATGTGCTCGTATTATTACTTAGCGTACCCGCAGTTTGAAGTGGCGGAGGAGGATGCAGACGAAGGGGCCCATCGGTGCGCGGCCGGCCTGAGCAGCGGGCGCGATTTGGTTAAGGAGTTTGTGGCGTATGGGGTGTGGCCTTTGGCGCATGGATGGGTGCTGGGCGAAGTATGCCCTCGCCAGATGCCTTCCCGTGGTGGGATGCTGGTGCGAAGTCCCGCCTTCGCACTGGATCTGCGTGGTCGCGATCCGGCCGCCGTTGTGCGTGAGGCGGAGGATGGGGCTGTGACACCCCAGTGTCACTCAGGGTTTTTCTTTCAAAAGCCAAACCAAGAGCCATTATTTTATGTGAACCAAAGTAAGCATGAGCATCAAAATAACTTAAGAAATAATGAAGTCACCAAGTATAAACTTAAAAGTGTCATGATCAAAGCAAATAAGTCCCTTAAAAGATCAGATTATGCAACCCTAGTTTAAAAATCCTAAATGAGCCTCATGAGCAAAAATTCAAAAAGTAAGGAAAAGGGAGTGAAAAGTTTAAAATTTTGAGTTGAGCCAATTATAAAAATTGAAGTATATTTAATGGGCAACAAGAAAGGTTGAGAAAGCTTAGCCAAAATAGCTCAAATAAAACCCCAAATCAAGCTTTCCATGTGTGGACTTAATGAGAATTCTGAATTTCAGATTTCTGAAATTCAGACCTTGATCCAAAGATCAGGGATGTTCACCTTGATCCCTAACTCGAATCCTAATGACCCCATTGACAAAAATGTGCCTAACTAACCCCTCTGTCGTGTGCCAGAAGATGGCATTGGGACGCGAGCCCTAGACACGACTAAACCTTGGATTTGCCTCGGATTTGCGCAAGGAGACAGACCAGATTTCCTGGCTCCATATCTCTGCAACCATTAGGCAAAATCCTATGACCACCACACAAGAATGGTAGCTTGTAGGGAGGGGAAGAGGTTTTGTGCATTGACCAAGGCGAGAGCAGGCTCGGATGAGCAACTACACGCGCGAGAACTTGGGCAGAACGCGTGCTCCCACGTGTTCGACCCTGGCCGGCGTGCCAGAGCTCGCCCAACCCGCGCACGCGCGCTCCCCGGCGACCAGTCGCGTCCGCCGCGCGTCCTCGCCCTCGGCCGTGCCCGCCCGCGCCTATAAAGCCTCCCCAGGCGCGCCTCACTTCGCCCCGCACTCACCCTCACCGGCCAGCCACTTCCCTTAGCTCCGGCGAGCTTGTTTTCCGCCCGCCATTGCCGCCCGAGCTTCGGCCGTCGTGGCCAGCCCACACCAGCCGTCCTCAAGCCAAGCCAGAGCTTCGGCCAGCTCCACCAGTAGCCCGTGAAGCTCGCCAAGCCCTCGGACCTAGCCGGACATCACCGGAGGCCCGAGATCGACTTCGCCGGACTTCGGTCATCCGCCGCCGCGCGTGGACCGAGTTATCCGGTGAGTCTCCGCCCAATTCCTCTCGCTCATGTCTTCTCTGGCATCCCGTGGACCTCCCTGACCCGTTTGATTGAACTACCTCGCCGTGACCAGGCCGGTCTCCTCGCCGCCGACGAGTATCCCCGCCTGCGCGCGTGGACCGACCGACTCCGGCCATCTCCGACGGCGTTCCGCACACCGTTGTGATCCCCAGGACCTCCCCTTCATCCTCGACCACTTCACCGGAACAGTCTCGCCGCCGGTAAGCCCCTCCGCCCTTTTCCCCGCCGCGGCTACTGTTTAAGTTAAACTAAGGACCTCGGGTTAGGAGGTGAAGAACCCGAGGGGTTTTCTGCAATGTCAGAGACCCTGGTGAATAGTAGCCTGAGGACTGATTCGCGAGGAAAACTTAGAAAACCGCCAGGGACCCCAGTGCAAAGTAGTTTTTCATTTAAATCGATTCTGAAATTCTTTTAAATAACCAGAGAACTTGTAAAATTCATAACTTGATGAATTCTTACTCAAAAAATGTCAAACCAATTTTGCTAGCCTCTGTATATTACAATCTATCATTTAAAAATAGTAAACCCTATGCTTTCTGTTCAAAATTTTAGAGTTTAAAATTAAAAACAGAAACCCCCTAAACCTTATTTAATCAAGGAAAATTAGTTTTTCTTCTGTACTAGACTTAAGAAAATTTGTGGGTATTCAAACCTCTTTTAGACACTATTTAAAAATAGTAGGAACCCCAGTATTAGAAATTATGATGTATTTGCTCATTTAAAGATGTTTTGTCCAAAACTTAGAGAAAATCAGAAAGATATTATAAATTAATGAACAGTGATTAATATTATTTTTCCTAGTTTACTTATGTAACAGAGGACTTAGGAAAAATATAGAGACTATTAATTTGGACAAGTGTTAAATTACAATGAATTATTTAGCCTAAATAAGACTGGAAATCAATTATTAAAGAGGCTAAACTATAACCAAAATGCTTAACAAAAATCCAGTGAACCTATAACCACCAGAGCCCCACTACAAAAATACAGAGCACCTCAGCCCAACTTTCTAAGTAAGGAAAATAAATGTAAAGTGATAATAAGACATTTTCCAACTAAATCATGAACAACCTCAAATAATGTGATAATGGGCAACCAAAAATCAACTAAGTCCATGATGAGGTAGACCACCAAAGAAAAATGCAAACCCAAGAAAAAGAAGCAAACTCATACCAATTGCTAATGATTTAAGGGAAAGGCCATTTAATTCAAATAATGCACCCCACCCCTTCCCTTAAGCAAAAAGATGCCAAACTTCAGAATGATTGCTCTTGCACAAAATAATAACTAAGAAAAATAAGAACTCTGTTGTTTGATATTTTTCAAATATAGTGGTAGTAGAAAGCACCCATTTGGCTAGAAACTTGAGAAAACCATAGGAAAATAATAAAAAGGTATTAATGGCTAGAAATTTGTATCAAGTCATATGATAACACCTAAAAGCCAGCAAAAATAAGTTCTGAAGAATTACCCACTGTTAAATAGTAGTTGTAGTTCAAAGCACCTCTTCTACCCTAGAGTTTAATAATTTTGTGCAGAGAAAACTATTCACTTTCTGATCCCCAAATTTTAAGAAAAAGAAACATACACCAGTAGCAAGCCACTGTAATTTTTACAGAATTTTTAGAATTTTATAAAAGCAACTTGTAGTTCAAACCTACTCCAAAGCATTAAAGAGAATAAAAAGAAAAGGAAAGAAGAGCTAAACCCCACTTCAATCAGTCTAACTTGAGTACTTATCAATCATCCCTAAGACTTAAAAAGAATTCAGTGGAACCCCTAAAAGTAAAATCTACCACTTGCCTTAGCTAAAGTTTAACTTAATTTACCAAGTATACCACCCAAGGGTCTTGCGTAAGTAAAGTTAACTTTGTTTAACTCAAGAAAGATCATACCCCTTTTAAGTTGTGAGTTCTAAAAGCACATATCATATCATGCATATATCTTACGCATTGCATTCATTAGATTGTAATCTTGCCGACGGAGAGTACGTGCTCATCCCCGAGCAAGGACCTGTCCAAGAAGAGGACCAGGAGCAGGCTTCAGAGGCTGCTATTGAGGATCTCCCCGCAGCCCCAGCGATTGAAGGCAAGCCCCGGTTTTATGCATAACCGTTTATATATGCTATTTTACTACACTTAATGTTTGTAGGTTTGTAATGTGCACTTAAGTGTAGGAATTGCTTGAAACCTCTAGTTGCATGAACTTAGGGCTCCTTTTTGAGATGAATACTAGTATGCTAGGACGAGTAGCTGCTTGCTAATCAGGATCTCGGTAGAAGTCGAGTGATTTTTCTAGCACTCGCGCGAGGTCAGGAATTGATTGTATTCATCTTGATAATGGGGTATATGTTGGTCTATGGACTTGGATCCAGGGAGGATGCCTTGTCCATGAGACGGGAAAATGAATTAAGGATTAATGTGTGGATACCTGAGTCAAGCTTTTGAACGTACTAAACACATGCCGGGAAAAATGGTAACCGGTAAACCTAGTGCCTGAGTGAAGCCGGGCGCGGACTTTATCCCTCATGCGACCTGAGACTGGTTCTCCCATGCTAGCTATGGTGGGTACAAGTGCGGTCACTGCACGGCGGCAGCCGGGGCTAGTGGAGCATTGTATGCCAAGGCGGTGAGGCCTGGACGCGAACGGGGAATCGATGGGGACGGTTGTCATGTGTAGGGTCGGAATACCCTGCCATGCCGTGTGTTTAGGTTTACCTTGCAAGGTTTAAAAACTCGATTCGAATCGTCTGCTTCTCGCAGCTAATGAGACTGCTTGATTCCTGGTACTGCATCGAGTAAGAAGTGAAATGTGGTTATATGAGATAACTTGTTGTTTGAACTAAATGATTGTTACCATGTATGCTTAGAAAGAGCAAACTTAGCTGAATTAACGATACTAGAATTGGAAAAGCTAAAACTTGTTTTTAGACTCGGCTAGTGCTTTTGGCAAACCAAACCCCTCAGCCAAACAGCTGCATAGTCTAGAGGTAGAGGAGTAGACTCCTCACACCGGGTAAGTCTAGCTGAGTATTAGTATACTCAGCCTTGCTTGTGGCACCATTTTTGCAGGTACCATGCAGGATTTGGTTGATGGTGTGACTTGGCCAACCACCCTGCCACCGGGTTGGACGGTCGAGTGGGATGTTGCTCCGGCAGGAGAGGAGCATGAGGAGTAGTGGGCCAGGCCTTGCCCATTTCCTCATTACCGACGACATCGATTATCCGCTGCACTTTACTTTATGAACTTTATTTGCTTCTCCAGAACTCCGATTTATGTAATAACCCAGTACTTAATTTGAGGTTTCCTGTTTTATTGTATTTCTTCTGTGACTCACCTTCGAGTGAGATTGTGGAATTTGATCCTGGTTAAGTGGCTCTATCAGACTAGATCTGAAGGACTAACGGGTTATTCCGATTTAAGTGTGTCACGGCCCTTGAGGCATGACCTAGGCACTTAAGCTGGAATAATTCGGGTGGTTCTGCCACAGCTGGTATCGGAGCAAAATCCACCACAGAGAAGAACAATAAACCATGAATACCCATTTTCAAAATCTAAAACTTGCCTAGAAACTGCTATAGATCGTCAGGACTAGACCGCTAGACCTAGGACGAAAGGCCTTAGGCATAGAGGGAAATAGGTGGCTAATTAATTAGGCCCCGTGGGCCAATACCTATATTTTAGGATGCCCTAAAAAGGCACCCTATTTTCTTTTTGAGAGGCAACGTTTCTTCCAGCATGCATGCATTATAAAACATAAGGAGGAATTAAAATTGGAGCTAACCCCCTTTTTCTTAAAACCATTTGGGCTCTCTTTTTCTTTTTCCTTCCACCATAATCTTTATCTTTGATTCCCTTCCGCAGATGAATTCACCCACCCCCGCTATTGGAGGAGACTCTCGTTTCAGTTCCGACTTCCTTTCTCGCGATGGCTTTCCCTCCATCTTGTGGGAAGTGCTTAACTCCGCCGGTTACCCTACGCCCCCTTTGTACACGGTGCAGTTGTATGAGGAGCATCGGGTACCTCGTTGTCGGGTCTGGCTGACTTTGGAGGCTCATCCCCTTCAGCCGGGTTGGCGTTCTCTTGACTCTGAGACGATCGGACTCAGGACGGACGACACCGTTGAGGCAGCAGCCATGAAGGCTCTGACGACTTTCTGTGGCTATCATCCCCTGGAGATGGTGATGCACCCCTTGGGACTCTTCCCTGCTGAGAAGAAGGATGATCCCATGTGGTGTAACCGCGTGAGCCATGTGAAGGATGTGTGGGCCATGTATCCTGACTTGGTTGGGAGGGTCACTGTTCAGTGCATGAGTGCGTTGTACCGCCTTCAGGCCCTTCAGAGCGATGCTATGACACTTCTTGCTAACACCGCTCGGACTGCCAAGCTCACTCTCGACAGTCGGGAAGATTTTGTGGTCGACCTATCCACAGAGTTGGTGGAAAAGGATCTGCAGGTGGAGAGGCTGAACCAGCGTATCGCTACCCTGGAGCAGCAAGTGGAGATCCAAGACAACACTATTGATGTCTTGGAGAACCAGCTTCACGATGTGCAGAGGGAACTCGAGGAAGCAAACGACCACTTGGACATGCACCACCTGGAGATGGAGGCCAATGAAGCAGGAAGCGAGGGAGAAGAGGCTCCCGAGGAGCTAGGACCAGCCCCTGGTGCCAATGGAACTACCTCCGCGATGCCCCCTTCACCCGCATCCAGTGTCGCTTCCACCGCTCAGGGTTAAGCAGTCACTTCGACATTTTAGGTGGATAGAAACCTATGTGAGCTTAGTAATATCATATTTTGGACTAGGCTTGTGGGTACTTTCCCCTGATTAATGTAACCCTGTGAACATTTGGAATCTGTGGGATCCTTGTCACCATGTTACCTTCATTTCGAACCTGATATTATGATTATGGCATTCTTTTTCTTCTATATGAAATGATATTTTGCCGTTCGAAATTGTGAGTTGGGATAACAATGGCGACAATCTCTGTTTTCAGATGGCAGCTAGGCAGCGTCGCGGGCAGAACGAGCAGGTTCCCCCGCCACCTCCTCCAGCTCCCACAGTGCAGGAGCTGATGGCCCAGCAGAATGAGATTCTGCGACAGCTCTTGCAGCGGCAGCCCCACCCCCAGCAGCATGGTGGAGGCCAGCCTCAGCGACCTCCGGCTATGGCAACATACCAGGAGTTTCTGAGCACGCAGCCGCCCTTGTTCACCAAGGCAGAGGATCTGTTGGACGCCGACGTATGGCTTCGCGTCGTCGAGTCCAAGTTTCCCCTCCTCACGGGAGACTGCCCTGATGCTACCAAGACCCGCTTCGCCGCGCAGCAGCTTCGCGGATCTGCTCGGACTTGGTGGGATCACTTCCGTGCTATGCTCCCTGATGATCGTGAGGTATCTTGGGAGGAATTCAAGACTGCCTTCAGAGGACACCACATTCCAGCTGGCATTCTTGATCGGAAGTTGAATGAGTTTCTGGCCCTCAATCAAGGAACCCGCACGGTACTGCAGTATGCGCAAGCCTTCAATGACTTATGCCAGTATGCAGGGTATCATGCTGATTCTGATGAGAAAAAGAGGGATCGCTTCCGCAGGGGTCTCAATACCAAGCTGCGGGAACGACTCAACACTGTCCGGGCTGATAGCTTCAATGAGTTGGTCAACATGGCCATCTCTCAGGAGGATTGCATTGTTGCTCACCGGGCAGAGAAGAAGAGAAAGGCACCAATGGCAGCACCATCCGCTCAAGCTCAGAGGTTCCGGATTGTTTCTCACAATCAGAGCAGGGGTTTCCAGCAGCAGGTAGGCAGATGGGTGATCAGGCCACCTCCGCAGCAGCAGCAGCAGCCGACACCCAACCGCTACCCAGCTCCCGCCCCAAGGAACAATCAGCCTCCGCAGCAGCAGCAGTTCCGCCAGGGCAATGGGAACAAGTGTTTCACTTGTGGCAATGTGGGCCACTATGCCAAGAATTGTCCCAGGAACCAGCAGAGGCAGCTGCCAGCACCAAATCAAGACAAGGGAAGAAAGCAGAAGGTGCAAGTCAGGCAAGGGAAGCTCAACTTCACTGCTCTAGAGGAAGTGCCAGAAGGAGCTCCTATCATGACTGGTATCTTTTCAGTTTATAATCAACCTGCTTTAATTCTGTTTGATTCTGGTGCATCCCATAGTTTCATTAGCCAAAAGTTCAGTGCTAATTGCAAACTGCCATTTTCTCGCTCAAAAGGGTCATTCATGATAGTCACACCTGGGGGTAAAATTGCAACTAATCAATTAAACCAAAGTGTGCCTATTCAACTGGGAAGCCACATTATCAAAACCACTCTTCTTGTGTTGGGATTGGAGAATGTGGATATTATTCTAGGGGCAAATTGGATGACCTTGCACCAAGTTGTGCTTGATATAGCCAACCGTACCGTGGAAGTTAATTCCCCTTTCTGCGGGAATTTCACTTTGATTTTGCCTAGTCAGGGTTCTTCTCAGTCATGTGCTTTCTCTATGACGGAGCTACCTCTAAAGAAGATCCCAGTGGTCTGTGAGTATGCAGATGTCTTTCCTGATGAATTGCGAGGAATGCCACCGGACCGGGATATTGAATTCGCCATCGAGTTGCAACCGGGAACGACCCCAATTTCCAAGAGGCCCTACCGAATGCCACCCGCTGAGTTGGCAGAATTGAAGAAGCAATTGCAAGAATTGCTGGATAAGGGTTTCATTCGCCCAAGCACTTCGCCTTGGGGATGTCCAGCACTATTTGTGAAGAAGAAGGATGAAAGCTTGAGGCTGTGTATAGATTACCGCCCTCTTAATGCGGTAACTATCAAGAACAAGTATCCTTTGCCTCGTATTGATGTTCTCTTTGACCAGTTGGTCGGAGCCAAGGTGTTTTCCAAGATAGACCTTCGCTCTGGCTACCATCAGATTAAAATACGAGCAAGTGATGTTCCGAAGACGGCATTCTCAACCAGATATGGGCTATATGAATTCTTGGTGATGTCATTCGGGCTGACTAATGCACCAGCATATTTCATGTATCTGATGAATTCTGTTTTTATGCCGGAATTGGATAAGTTCGTGGTGGTTTTCATCGATGACATTCTGGTGTACTCATAGAACGAAGAAGAACATGCTGAGCATTTGCATGTAGTACTTCAACGTCTGCGAGAGCACCACCTTTATGCCAAGTTATCCAAGTGTGATTTTTGGCTAAAAGAAATCAAATTCTTGGGTCACACTATCTCTCAGGCTAGAATAGCTGTTGATCCTGATAAAGTGCAAGAGGTGATGAACTGGAAGCCACCAACAACTGTTCGCCAGATTCGGAGTTTTCTGGGATTAGCCGGTTATTACCGAAGATTTATTCCGGACTTCTCTCGAATTGCGAAGCCTATTACTGAGTTGCTGAAGAAAGAAGTAAAATTTGTGTGGAGTCAGAAGTGCGAAGATGCCTTCCATGCATTAAGGCAGCATCTGACCACAGCACCAGTATTGGCGCAACCCGACAGCAGCAAACCTTTTGATGTGTATTGTGATGCCTCGGGCACCGGGCTAGGTTGTGTCTTGATGCAAGACAACCGAGTCATTGCTTATGCTTCAAGAGCACTCAGGCCTCATGAGCAAAATTATCCCACTCATGACCTTGAGTTAGCAGCAGTGGTTCATGCATTGAAGATGTGGAGGCACTATCTAATCGGGACCCACTGCAACATCTTCACTGATCATAAGAGCCTTAAGTACATTTTTACTCAGGCTGATCTTAACATGAGACAGCGAAGATGGCTAGAGCTGATCAAGGATTATGACCTGGAGGTACATTATCACCCAGGAAAGGCTAATGTGGTAGCTGATGCCTTGAGTCGGAAGTTGCAGTGCAACTGTGTTCTGATGGATTCTCGCATGAACACCTTGTGTGATGAGTTGAGCAAGATGCAAATTGAAGTGATTCCTTCTGGTTCTTTGTCTCACGTTTCTGTTGAGCCAGCTTTGCAAGACCAGATCATCACGGCCCAGCTCAGTGACAAGGGAGTGCAGATTATCAAGAAGAATCTCCATCAGAAGGTTGAGAAGTATAATTGTTTCCGCCAGGATGAGAAGGGTGTGTTATGGTTCAAAAGCAGATTGGTGATTCCTAAAGACCAGGATCTCAAGAGGAAAATTTTGGATGAAGCTCATCTCTCCAAATTCTCTATGCATCCGGGAAGCACCAAGATGTACCATGATTTGAAGCCTTTGTACTGGTGGACCAGAATGAAGAGGGAGATAGCCCAGTATGTATCAGAGTGTGACACCTGTCAGAGGGTAAAGGCAAGCCACTTGAAGTCAGCTGGAGCTTTGCAACCACTACCCGTACCTTCGTGGAAGTGGGACGACATCAGCATGGATTTCATTGTGGGTCTGCCCAACACCTCTCGTCATCATGATTCAATTTGGGTTATTGTGGACCGATTGACGAAAGTGGCACATTTTCTTCCTGTGCACACCACTGATAAGGCTCAGAAGTATGCAGAATTGTATGTTGACCGGATCGTGTGTTTGCACGGATTACCTCGGACCATTGTTTCTGACCGAGGAGCCCAATTTGTTGCCAGATTTTGGGAACAATTGCAAAAGTCTTTGGGAACCAAGCTAATCAGGAGTTCAGCTTACCACCCACAGACTGATGGTCAGACGGAAAGGGTAAACCAAATCCTGGAAGATATGCTGAGAGCTTGTGCAATCGATTGTGGTAAGAACTGGGATAAGCACCTCTCCTTGGCAGAGTTTGCTTATAACAATAGTTATCAATCCAGCCTAAAGATGGCACCTTTTGAAGCTCTCTATGGAAGAAGGTGCAGGACACCACTCAATTGGTCTCAGTCTGGTGAAAGAGAAGTTTTTGGACCTGATTTAGTGACTGAAGCCGAAAGGAAGGTCAAGCTAATCAGGAAGAATCTAGAAGCTGCTCAGGCCAGACAGAAGAGTTATCATGATAGAAGAAGGAAACCTCTCCAGTTCGAGGTGGGAAGTTTTGTATACCTCAAGGTATCACCCACCAAGGGAATGCAGAGGTTTGGGATCAAAGGCAAGCTAGCCCCTCGTTACATTGGACCTTATGAGATCATAGAAGCATGTGGACCCGTGGCATACAAGCTGAAGTTACCTTCAAAGATGTCTGCCATTCACAATGTTTTCCATGTGTCTCAGCTGAAGAAATGTGTTCGGTTGCCAACTGAAATCTTAGCAGAGCCAGAATTGGAGATAGAGCCAGATCTCTCGTACCAAGAGTACCCCTCCAAGATTCTGGATTGCAAGGAAAGATCAACTCGGGCTAAATCGATCAAGATGTTCAAGGTCCAGTGGAGTAATCACTCAGAGGAGGAAGCTACTTGGGAAACCGAGGAATTCCTGAGATCCAACTTTCCCGATTGCCTACCTAAGGAAGCTGGTATGTAATCACCCCCAACCCCTCCTCCTGCCTTTCGAATCTAATTCCCAAAAATATGATCTTAAATCAGAATGAAGTAACTATAAGGAAAAACTTAAAAGGACTTCCTTCTGAAGTTGCAAAGAGAATGACATTCGAAGAGCAGTTTATCCTAATAATGACAATAATCACCCATTTCCTATAAGTCTCACCCTTCGCTTTACCCCGGGAGGACTCTGGCCCGAATCTCGGGACGAGATTCCTTTAAGGGGGGAAGGCTGTGACACCCCAGTGTCACTCAGGGTTTTTCTTTCAAAAGCCAAACCAAGAGCCATTATTTTATGTGAACCAAAGTAAGCATGAGCATCAAAATAACTTAAGAAATAATGAAGTCACCAAGTATAAACTTAAAAGTGTCATGATCAAAGCAAATAAGTCCCTTAAAAGATCAGATTATGCAACCCTAGTTTAAAAATCCTAAATGAGCCTCATGAGCAAAAATTCAAAAAGTAAGGAAAAGGGAGTGAAAAGTTTAAAATTTTGAGTTGAGCCAATTATAAAAATTGAAGTATATTTAATGGGCAACAAGAAAGGTTGAGAAAGCTTAGCCAAAATAGCTCAAATAAAACCCCAAATCAAGCTTTCCATGTGTGGACTTAATGAGAATTCTGAATTTCAGATTTCTGAAATTCAGACCTTGATCCAAAGATTAGGGATGTTCACCTTGATCCCTAACTCGAATCCTAATGACCCCATTGACAAAAATGTGCCTAACTAACCCCTCTGTCGTGTGCCAGAAGATGGCATTGGGACGCGAGCCCTAGACACGACTAAACCTTGGATTTGCCTCGGATTTGCGCAGGGAGACAGACCAGATTTCCTGGCTCCATATCTCTGCAACCAGTAGGCAAAATCCTATGACCACCACACAAGAATGGTAGCTTGTAGGGAGGGGAAGAGGTTTTGTGCATTGACCAAGGCGAGAGCAGGCTCGGATGAGCGACTACACGCGCCAGAACTTGGGCAGAACGCGTGCTCCCACGTGTTCGACCCTGGCCGGCGTGCCAGAGCTCGCCCAACCCGCGCACGCGCGCTCCTCGGCGACCAGTCGCGTCCGCCGCGCGTCCTCGCCCTTGGCCGTGCCCGCCCGCGCCTATAAAGCCTCCCCAGGCGCGCCTCACTTCGCCCCGCACTCACCCTCACCGGCCAGCCACTTCCCTTAGCTCCGGCGAGCTTGTTTTCCGCCCGCCATTGCCGCCCGAGCTTCGGCCGTCGTGGCCAGCCCACACCAGCCGTCCTCAAGCCAAGCCAGTGCTTCGGCCAGCTCCACCAGTAGCCCATGAAGCTCGCCAAGCCCTCGGACCTAGCCGGACTTCACCGGAGGCCCGAGATCGACTTCGCCGGACTTCGGTCATCCGCCGCCGCGCGTGGACCGAGTTATCCGGTGAGTCTCCGCCCAATTCCTCTCGCTCATGTCTTCTCTGGCATCCCGTGGACCTCCCTGACCCGTTTGATTGAACTACCTCGCCGTGACCAGGCCGGTCTCCTCGCCGCCGACGAGTATCCCCGCCTGCGCGCGTGGACCGACCGACTCCGGCCATCTCCGACGGCGTTCCGCACACCGTTGTGATCCCCAGGACCTCCCCTTCATCCTCGACCACTTCACCGGAACAGTCTCGCCGCCGGTAAGCCCCTCCGCCCTTTTCCCCGCCGCGGCTACTGTTTAAGTTAAACTAAGGACCTCGGGTTAGGAGGTGAAGAACCCGAGGGGTTTTCTGCAATGTCAGAGACCCTGGTGAATAGTAGCCTGAGGACTGATTCGCGAGGAAAACTTAGAAAACCGCCAGGGACCCCAGTGCAAAGTAGTTTTTCATTTAAATCGATTCTGAAATTCTTTTAAATAACCAGAGAACTTGTAAAATTCATAACTTGATGAATTCTTACTCAAAAAATGTCAAACCAATTTTGCTAGCCTCTGTATATTACAATCTATCATTTAAAAATAGTAAACCCTATGCTTTCTGTTCAAAATTTTAGAGTTTAAAATTAAAAACAGAAACCCCCTAAACCTTATTTAATCAAGGAAAATTAGTTTTTCTTCTGTACTAGACTTAAGAAAATTTGTGGGTATTCAAACCTCTTTTAGACACTATTTAAAAATAGTAGGAACCCCAGTATTAGAAATTATGATGTATTTGCTCATTTAAAGATGTTTTGTCCAAAACTTAGAGAAAATCAGAAAGATATTATAAATTAATGAACAGTGATTAATATTATTTTTCCTAGTTTACTTATGTAACAGAGGACTTAGGAAAAATATAGAGACTATTAATTTGGACAAGTGTTAAATTACAATGAATTATTTAGCCTAAATAAGACTGGAAATCAATTATTAAAGAGGCTAAACTATAACCAAAATGCTTAACAAAAATCCAGTGAACCTATAACCACCAGAGCCCCACTACAAAAATACAGAGCACCTCAGCCCAACTTTCTAAGTAAGGAAAATAAATGTAAAGTGATAATAAGACATTTTCCAACTAAATCATGAACAACCTCAAATAATGTGATAATGGGCAACCAAAAATCAACTAAGTCCATGATGAGGTAGACCACCAAAGAAAAATGCAAACCCAAGAAAAAGAAGCAAACTCATACCAATTGCTAATGATTTAAGGGAAAGGCCATTTAATTCAAATAATGCACCCCACCCCTTCCCTTAAGCAAAAAGATGCCAAACTTCAGAATGATTGCTCTTGCACAAAATAATAACTAAGAAAAATAAGAACTCTGTTGTTTGATATTTTTCAAATATAGTGGTAGTAGAAAGCACCCATTTGGCTAGAAACTTGAGAAAACCATAGGAAAATAATAAAAAGGTATTAATGGCTAGAAATTTGTATCAAGTCATATGATAACACCTAAAAGCCAGCAAAAATAAGTTCTGAAGAATTACCCACTGTTAAATAGTAGTTGTAGTTCAAAGCACCTCTTCTACCCTAGAGTTTAATAATTTTGTGCAGAGAAAACTATTCACTTTCTGATCCCCAAATTTTAAGAAAAAGAAACATACACCAGTAGCAAGCCACTGTAATTTTTACAGAATTTTTAGAATTTTATAAAAGCAACTTGTAGTTCAAACCTACTCCAAAGCATTAAAGAGAATAAAAAGAAAAGGAAAGAAGAGCTAAACCCCACTTCAATCAGTCTAACTTGAGTACTTATCAATCATCCCTAAGACTTAAAAAGAATTCAGTGGAACCCCTAAAAGTAAAATCTACCACTTGCCTTAGCTAAAGTTTAACTTAATTTACCAAGTATACCACCCAAGGGTCTTGCGTAAGTAAAGTTAACTTTGTTTAACTCAAGAAAGATCATACCCCTTTTAAGTTGTGAGTTCTAAAAGCACATATCATATCATGCATATATCTTACGCATTGCATTCATTAGATTGTAATCTTGCCGACGGAGAGTACGTGCTCATCCCCGAGCAAGGACCTGTCCAAGAAGAGGACCAGGAGCAGGCTTCAGAGGCTGCTATTGAGGATCTCCCCGCAGCCCCAGCGATTGAAGGCAAGCCCCGGTTTTATGCATAACCGTTTATATATGCTATTTTACTACACTTAATGTTTGTAGGTTTGTAATGTGCACTTAAGTGTAGGAATTGCTTGAAACCTCTAGTTGCATGAACTTAGGGCTCCTTTTTGAGATGAATACTAGTATGCTAGGACGAGTAGCTGCTTGCTAATCAGGATCTCGGTAGAAGTCGAGTGATTTTTCTAGCACTCGCGCGAGGTCAGGAATTGATTGTATTCATCTTGATAATGGGGTATATGTTGGTCTATGGACTTGGATCCAGGGAGGATGCCTTGTCCATGAGACGGGAAAATGAATTAAGGATTAATGTGTGGATACCTGAGTCAAGCTTTTGAATGTACTAAACACATGCCGGGAAAAATGGTAACCGGTAAACCTAGTACCTGAGTGAAGCCGGGCGCGGACTTTATCCCTCATGCGACCTGAGACTGGTTCTCCCATGCTAGCTATGGTGGGTACAAGTGCGGTCACTGCACGGCGGCAGCCGGGTCCAGTGGAGCATTGTATGCCAAGGCGGTGAGGCCTGGACGCGAACGGGGAATCGATGGGGACGGTTGTCATGTGTAGGGTCGGAATACCCTGCCATGCCGTGTGTTTAGGTTTACCTTGCAAGGTTTAAAAACTCGATTCGAATCGTCTGCTTCTCGCAGCTAATGAGACTGCTTGATTCCTTGTACTGCATCGAGTAAGAAGTGAAATGTGGTTATATGAGATAACTTGTTGTTTGAACTAAATGATTGTTACCATGTATGCTTAGAAAGAGCAAACTTAGCTGAATTAACGATACTAGAATTGGAAAAGCTAAAACTTGTTTTTAGACTCGGCTAGTGCTTTTGGCAAACCAAACCCCTCAGCCAAACAGCTGCATAGTCTAGAGGTAGAGGAGTAGACTCCTCACACCGGGTAAGTCTAGCTGAGTATTAGTATACTCAGCCTTGCTTGTGGCACCATTTTTGCAGGTACCATGCAGGATTTGGTTGATGGTGTGACTTGGCCAACCACCCTGCCACCGGGTTGGACGGTCGAGTGGGATGTTGCTCCGGCAGGAGAGGAGCATGAGGAGTAGTGGGCCAGGCCTTGCCCATTTCCTCATTACCGACGACATCGATTATCCGCTGCACTTTACTTTATGAACTTTATTTGCTTCTCCAGAACTCCGATTTATGTAATAACCCAGTACTTAATTTGAGGTTTCCTGTTTTATTGTATTTCTTCTGTGACTCACCTTCGAGTGAGATTGTGGAATTTGATCCTGGTTAAGTGGCTCTATCAGACTAGATCTGAAGGACTAACGGGTTATTCCGATTTAAGTGTGTCACGGCCCTTGAGGCATGACCTAGGCACTTAAGCTGGAATAATTCGGGTGGTTCTGCCACAGGGGCGGTGCGGATTGTTGGTCGGTACGTGCCGAAGACAGAAGGCCAGCGTAGCTGGGATATACGCGGGTCTAATGACCGCTTGAACAGGGTCTTCGAATTGAACCGCCTGCAGTATGGCGGTTATCCCGGGCAAGACGATGTGGATCATCGTGGGAAGAAACCGGTGGCGGAGACTGGAGACGACCCCGCGCCGGCGGCCGCCCCATCCTCTAAGAAGAGGAAACTAGGTATTGCTGCGGGAGGACTGGGGGTTTCCGATGGTTTTGCTAGGGAATTGATGAGGAAGTGCGCGACCCCAGGGGGAAGGATGTCTTCGCCCGAGCTTCGGGAGTCTTCGGCGCGGATGCTGAGGGTTACCGGGGGTCGGTGGCCTAAGAATGTTCCTATCCCCCGCGCGGCCGGCGAAGATTTTTTTACATCTCGCATGGTTCGTGATTGGAAGGTATTTCCTTATGGGCGGAATATTGCTGTTGTTTTGTCGGCAGTGATGGACAAGGATCGCCAGGGAGCTGCGCAGAAACGCCAGGCGGTCGTCAGGCTGCCTGAGGCCAGGCCGAAGAGGTTGCGGGGGGGCTGCGAAGGCTGCTGCCCCCGGCGGAAGCCAGCCGACACAGGCGGTGAAGTCGGCCGGCCCTAGGTCTAGAAGGGTGCCGAATGCTACGAAGGCGGCCGCCGCCGGCGGTACTAAGTCTGTCCCGGCGGGAGCCGAGAAGGCTCGAGAGTTGCCTCCGCCGGGCAAGCGCGTTCCCGACTTCGCCACAGATATTAGCGTGGATGATTATCTTGTTGGTAAGTCGTCAGCTCGAGTTTTTTTTGATATATTGATACGTCGCAGGGTCGGGCGAAGGCCAGCTTGTTGTTGTTCTGCCCGTCGTGGCGACCGTGGCGGCTGTCGTGGAGCCTAGGGCGAAGGGTGGTGCTCTTAGTGCCGGTGGTGAGTTTCCGGCGCTCACTGCCGTCAGGGACGAGGCGGGTGCAGTGTCCCGCCGGCTGAAGGAGGCGTTAAGTCAGGTAAATTGACCTAGACTTTGGCTTTTACCAGCTTCGCTGGGGCTGTGGTCTTATGAGTGTCTTGCAGGCGGCTGACTTCGCAGACCGCGCGGTGTCGGGGGCCCTTACGGCAGTTGTGTCTGCCGAGGTCGAGAGACTTCGGGCGCAACATGCTGACGCCGTCCGGGACAAGTCGGCCGCCGACAGCAAGTACCGCAAGCTGGCGGATAAGGTGGCCGCGCTGGAGGGTGAGAGGGCTGACTTCCGGTGCCAGCTGGCGGAGGAGAGGAAGGAGGCTAATGAGGCCCTCGCCAAGGCGCAGTCTGCGCAAGCGGAGGCCAATTTGGCGCGGGCGGAGTGCAGCCTCGCCAGGCAGCGTGCCGAGGAGTTGGAGGAGCGGTTCAACGCCCTGCAGACCCGTGTGGAGAGGGCCGAGGCTTCGACGCGTTCGGAGGCCGAGCGGACGCGCAAACAGCTTGTGGACTCGTACCACGAGCTGGGCGCGCGACCGCTGACTTCGAAGTGTCGGACCAAGAGCCCGGCCTTCGCTGCCTGGTGTGGCTGTAGGAGGAGTTGCTGGCGCTCCCCACCATTGTGGAGGGGTTTATGTCCTATGCCTCCCTGGTCACCTGCGAAGGGGCGATGAACGCGCTGTCCCGCGAGGGGTGCCGGCACTATGAGGTCTTCGACCAAGCTGATGAGGATTTCGAGCGTGATATCTACAAGGTTGAGGACCCTGTGGTGAAGGAATCCGCGGGAGCCCTCTTCGACCGGATGTGGGGTCCTCACGGCCGGGAGGTGGTCAGGGAGCGGTCTGTGACGGCGAGGGGTCAGGTAATGTTTGACTTTTGTTTGGTGTTGTTGTGGGTTATATGTGGGTTTGCTGAATCTGTGTGCTGTATCTTAGGCGGCGCGTAACGAGAAGGTGGACGACTTCGGGGCTTTAAACAGCATGCAGCCTGACTCGGAGTCGAACCCGGTGGTGGCTGTGTCCGAGGTTGCCCCGGCGCCGGCCCAGAGACCGCCGGAGGCGCCCTTGATGCCCCCGTAGCCACCACGGCCGGTGGTGGCGCGTCGCCAACTGCTGCGCCGAGGGCTGAGGATCCTGCGAAGGTGGCGGCGGAGGCGGCAGTGGAGGATCCTACGACGGCTGGGTCTTCGCAGGTGGCATAGTGGGTGTGGGTAGTTAGGGAATTTTGTATATGTTGCTGAACCTTGGTTGCTGTGCAGGTTCAAGATTTTGGGCCTGCGCACGCAGCCGCTGCTGCTAATTTTTTGGCGGCTTCGACCGTGGACGATGGGAATGAATCAGATGAATCTGCGTCTAAGCTTTCTTGTTTTGATGATTCTGGGAGCTCAGTTGGGTGGACTGAAGAGTCGTCGGATGAGGACTTGGATTATTTTGCGTCCTTGGATGTGGCAGCGGTGGAGGCTTCGCCGCGTGCTGTGGATGC
The DNA here is from genome assembly GCA_029449295.1 of Zea luxurians. Lineage (NCBI taxonomy): Eukaryota > Viridiplantae > Streptophyta > Magnoliopsida > Poales > Poaceae > Zea > Zea luxurians. The sequence goes on along the minus strand of JAOPSE010000349.1, from coordinate 360,766 downwards.
TGAGGTTGTGCCTGGTCCAAGCACAGGGCGTAGGCGCCGAAGGGCGGTTGCGAAGCGTAGAGTGAGTGAGGCGGACGGCGGTCGGCTTCGTGTGAACAGGGCTGGCAGGCAGGAACTGTTGTCCTTGCCGGCCGCCGTGAGTGCAGGTGAGGGGGAGCTGTGAAATCTTTTTGCGGGTGAGGAGCTGAGGATAATGCTATTTAACTATAGGGAGATGGGAATTATTCCGAAGGTTGAATCGATGTAAAAGTGTGATGCCCTCGCTTGTTCATATGTAATGGCTTGTATGGTGAGGTTGTGTGTCTTCGCACATTCGGCTATGTTTACGAAGGCGTTACGCACTTGGTCTGGTGTATTGGTTAGGTTGGTCTGGTGCGCATGTAGTCGGTCTTTGTGCGGACAGTTTGGCGTAGTCTTTTCCACGCTTGTTGAGCTAGTCCGGCTGCACCCTTAGGCGACTTCTGCACGGATAGTTTTCGCGGACGACTCTGATTTCTCGCACTTGTTGTGCTAATCCGGTTGCACCCTTAGGCGACTTCTACACGGATAGTCTTCGCGGAAGACTTCGATTTTTCGCACTTGTTGTGCTAGTCCAGCTGCACCCTTAGGCGACTTCTGCGCGGATAGTCTTTGCGGAAGACTTCGATTTTTCGCACTTGTTGTGCTAGTCCGGCTGCACCCTTAGGCGACTTCTGCGAGGATAGTCTTCGCGGAAGACTTCGATTTTTCGCACTTGTTGTGCTAGTCCGGCTGCACCCTTAGGCGACTTCTGCGCGGATAGTCTTCGCGGAAGACTTCGATTTTTCGCACTTGTTGTGCTAGTCCGGCTGCACCCTTAGGCGACTTCTGCGCGGATAGTCTTCGCGGAAGACTTCGATTTTTCGCACTTGTTGTGCTAGTCCGGCTGCACCCTTAGGCGACTTCTGCGCGGAGTTGTCGCACGCGAGGGTGGCTGACGCTGGGCCTCGCGGTGACTATGTATTGGTCAAATGTCGAAGACCGTCGGCGCGGTCTTTTTTCGACGTAGATTTTGCGGGGGATTTTTCACTTGTATATTACATGACTCCGCCTCGTTAAAAACCTCACCCCCTGGGAGGAAAAGAGTGCGAGCCAGAATAAAAATTTTCTTTGCGAATTACAAGGGCGAGCTGGCCCTGATGAGTCAAACAAAAAATTTGCGGAGATTATCGATGTTCCAGGAATGCTCCAAGTCTTCGCCGTTTGGCGTTGCGATCCTGTATGCGCTGGGGGAGGCCTTCGTCTTGACAATGAAAGGGCCCTCCCACTTGGGCTCCAGCTTGCCCCTGGACTCTGTTCGGGCTGTCCGGACGAGTACGAGGTCCCCTTCGCTGAATTCCCTTGGGATGACTGCCTGGTCACGCCATGCCTTTGTCTGGGCTTGGTATTTGTCCAGAGCTTGTAGGGCGAAGACGCGGTCTCTGTCGATGAGGTCCTTCGAAGTTGGCTCGTCTACATCGGGGACGGCCGATGCGGATGTCCGAGGCGACCCATGCTTTATTTCTTGCGGAGTCATGGCCTCCGATCCGTATAATAGGCGGAAGGGGGTGAACCCAGTCGCCCTGCACTCAGTTGTATTCAGTGCCCAGACCACTTCGGGTAACAGGTCGGGCCACTTGCCTTTTTTGTCGTCGAGGAGCATTTTCTTGATGGCTGTGAAAATTTTGACGTTGGCGCGCTCCACGACTCCGTTGGACTGAGGGTGGTACACGGAGGCGAAGGCAAGCTTGGTGCCGATGGAGAAGCAGAAGTCTTTGAAATCTTGGTTGTCAAACTGCTTGCCGTTGTCGACCGTGTGTTCGGACGGTACTACGAAGCGGCAAACAATATTTTGCCAGAAGAATTTCTGGGCTGTCTTCGATGTGATGGTGGATACTGCCCTCGCTTCAATCCATTTGGTGAAGTATTCAACAACGACAAAGGTGAACTTGAGGTTCCCCTGAGCCGTGGGCAGGGGCCCGACAATGTCTAGGCCCCAGCGCTGAAGGGGCCACGTGTGGGCGATCAGCTTCGTGAACTGCGAAGGGCGCCCCGAGCATGGGGAAAATTTCTGACAGGCTTCGCAGGATCTAACGACCCGATTTGCGGCGCAAATAATGGCGGGCCAGTAGAAACCTTGGCGGATCACCTTTGCCGCTAGGGCCCTAGGCCCTGCGTGGGAGCCGTAGGTCCGCTTGTGGACTTCGCGCAGGATTTGGACGCCTTCGGTCTCGGTGACGCACTTAAGCATCGGTTGACTGACCCCCTTCTTGTAAAGTTGGCCCTCGATCAGGGCGAAGTCCCGGCTTCGGTGGTTGAGGCGCTTGGCCTCATTGCTATCAATTGGGTGATAGTACCCCTGCAGGTACAGGGTTATTGGGGCCCGCCAGTCTTTGGTCATGATGAGGTTGATTCTGCGATGGCCCTCGCTGTCGTTGGTTATTTGAAGCCCTTCAGGGCTGCGGATGGCTGGCGTGCCGATGACGTGGTAGAACACGTCGAAGGGTAGGGCTTCGCCCCTGGCGGCTGCCTTGGCCAATGCGTCGGCTTCTTCATTCTTGGCCCGGTCCACATGCTGCAAGGTGAATCCCTTGAATTGTCTCTCGAGACTTCGGATAGCCGCGAGGTATTGCATAAGTGCGGGGTCCTTTGCTGCATAGTCTTTCTCGACTTGGCTAGCGACCACCTTGGAGTCTGTTCTGACAATGCAGGTGGTGACGCCGAGGGCTCTTAGCTTGCGGAGGCTGAGGATGACGGCTTCGTATTCTGCTATGTTGTTTGTGCATCTGTCAGAGTCTAGAGTGAAGCTTAAGCGTGTCGCGTATCTGTGCTTGACCCCGGTGGGTGAGGTGATGATTGCAGCGGCGCCTGCCCCCGCGTGGCACCATGCGCCGTCGCAGTGGATTGTCCAAACCTTCTCTGCGGACGGGTCCAGCTGTGTTGTTGGCCCGGTCCAGTCGACGACGAAGTCTGCTAGAACTTGTGACTTGATCACTGTCCTGGGCTCGAAAGTGATGTGGTAGCCAGAGAGTTCGGCCGCCCATTTGGCGATCCGTACCGATGCCTCCGGGTTTCTGAATAATTCGCCGAGTCCCCTATCTGAGGTGACGTGGACCTTGAATGCTTCAAAGTATTGACGCAATTTGCGTGAAGACATAACAACTGCATAGGCAATCTTTTTGAGTTCCGTCATGTTACATTTTGAAGGTGTGAGCACTTCGGAACGTAATAAACTGGGCACTGTCTGGTGACGCCCTCTACTGTCTGCTCCTGGACTAGTGCCGCGCTGACCGCGTGCGGCGAGGCCACAACGTAAAGCAACAGGGGTATCGAAGAGTCGGGGCTTGTAAGAACCGCCAATTCCAACAGGTACTGTTTCAGTGAGGCGAAGGCCGCCACCTGCTCTGGTCCCCAAGCGAAGTCTTTTGCGCCGTAGAGTGTTTTGAGGAAGGGAAGACTTCTCTCAGCGGATTTGGAGATGAATCTGTTGAGGGCGGCCAATCTGCCCGTCAGACGCTGGACGTCTCTGGCTGACTGCGGGGGCGTCATATTGATGATGGCCTGGATTTTGGTTGGGTTGGCCTCGATGCCACGGTGTGATACCAGGTAGCCCAATATTTTTCCCTGGCGGACGCCGAAGACGCACTTTTCGGGGTTCAGGCGAAGTCGTGCGTCCCGCATGTTCGCGAATGTTTCGGCGAGGTCAGCGAGATGGTCCTCCTTGCTCCGGCTGGCGACGACGATGTCATCCACATATGTGAATATATTTCTGCCGACTTGCCCTTCGAGCACTGTTTTGGTAAGCCGGGAGAAGGTGGACCCGGTGTTCTTGAGTCCCTCCGGCATTCTGATAAAGCAATATGTGCCGAAGGGTGTTATGAAGCTGGTGCTGGCCTTGTCTTCCTCCTTCATATAGATTTGATGGTAACCGGAGAAGCAGTCGAGGAGTGACATGACCTCGCACCCGGCCGCGCTATCGACTATTTTGTCAATCCGAGGCAACGAGAAGTTGTCCTTTGGGCAGGCCTTGTTGAGACTGGTGAAGTCGATGCACATTCGCCACTTGCCGCTCTTTTTCTGCACCATAACAACGTTGGAGAGCCACGTGGGGTAAGCCACTGGCTCGATAAATTTGGCTTCCAGGAGGCGATGCACCTCGGCCTTGGCGGCTTCTGTCTTCTCGTCGGACATTTTGCGGAGCCGTTGTTTTTTTGGTCTCACCGAAGGGTCGATTCCCAGGCTGTGCTCAATTATGGATCGGCTGACCCCGACCAAGTCGAGGGCAGACCAGGCGAAGACGTCTTTGTTCTTGGACAAGCAGCATAAGAGTTTCTCCTCGTCATGCGAAGTGAGGTCTTCGCTGATGGTGACTGTCTGCTTGGGCGTGGCCTGGTCGAGGGGAACAGTCTTGGTTCCGTCGTTGCTCTGCAGCTGTGCCTTGTCGTGTTCTTTTTTGGTTGGGCTGGCGGCCTCAGGGACCTCGCGCTGGGCCGTGAGGCAGTGAACATTTCTTTGCCCGGGGACGAAGTCCTGCTCTATATTGCACGCAGTCTGCTGATTGTCGTAGATCGTGATGGCGCCTAACTGACCTGGTATCTTCATGCACAGGTACAATCCGTGAATGGCCGCCTCAAACTTGTTGATGGAGCCCCGACCCATGATGGCGTTGTACGGATACACCATATCGACGATGTCAAAGGTGATTTGCTCACTTCAGGCATTGGGTGCTACACCGAAGGAGAGAGGCAACTCTATCTTGCCGACGGGAAAGGTGCCCTTGCCGCCGAAGCCATACAACGGGTTGTCCGAAGGCTTGAGGAGGCTGTGGCTTATGCCCATGCGGTCGAAGGCATGGAGGAAAATGATGTCTGCTTGACTGCCATTGTCGACTAGGACCTTGTGCAGGTCCCAGCCTACCACGCTGCAGTTGATAACCATAGCGTCGATGTGGGGGGCGCTGCGCAGGTCGACGTCTCGGGCATCGAAGGTTAGCGGTACATGGGACCACTTCGTCTACACGACTGGACCAGTGATGGCGACGTGGTTGATGCTGCGGTAGTGGTCCCGCTTCTGCCGCTTTGTGCCGAAGTCGGTGCTGGACCCCCCAGTGATCATATGAATGACTCCGCGATACGGCTGATCGGCGAAGTCTTCTTGCTTTGGGGCGTGGGGGTTGTTGATGTTTTGTTGTTGCTGGTGTGGAGGTGGGGGTGGGGGAGGTGAAAGGGAAATGTGCCCTTGGGCCATTTCTAAGTATTTTGGTGATTTAGTGTCCAACACAAGTGCCTAAGTGTAAAAAGGTGGACAAGGTACAAATCAAGAATTAAGGTATGTTTCTCAGACTTAGTACATTGTTTTATGGACTAATGTATTGTGTCTAAGTACTGGAAACAGGAAAAATCCAATTGAAAATGTCTTGGCTCGAGCAGCCAAGAATCAGCTAAGTCTGGGAGCACCGGACAGTGTCCGGTGGTGCACCGGACAGTGTCCGGTGCGCCAGGCTGGCTCGAACGAAGTGGCCGCTCTCGGGAATTCACCGGCGACGTACGGCTAAAATTCACCGGACTGTTCGGTGTGCACCGGACTGTCCGGTGAGCCAACGGTCGACCGGGCCAACGGTCGGCCGCGCAATCTGCGCGGGACACGTGGCCGAGCCAACGGTTAGAAGACGGCACCGGACTGTCCGGTGTGCACCGGACATGTCCGGTGCGCCAACGGCTCTCAGGCTGCCAACGGTCGGCTTCGCCATTTAAGGAAGGAAATCGGGCACCGGACAGTGTCCGGTGTGCACCGGACTGTCCGGTGCCCCCGATGACAGAAGGCAAGAATGGCTTTCCAAACTTGTGCTCAACGGCTCCTAGCTGCCTTGGGGCTATAAAAGGGACCCCTAGGCGCATGGAGGAGAATACCAAGCAACCTTAGAGCATTCTTGATCATCCACACTCAGTCTTTGCGCATTCGTTTGTCATTCTCAGTGATTTGAGCTCCGTTCTAGTGAAAACTTTGAGATAGTCTTTTGAGCTCGATTCTTGGCTGTGTGTGTGCGCATTTTGCTGTGGATTTGTGTGTGTTGCTTTCCTCCCTTACTCCGTATTTCTTGTGAATCTCAAGTGTAAGGGCGAGAGGCTCCAAGTTGTGGAGAATCCTCGCAAACGGGATATTGAAAGACAAAGCAAAACACCGTGGTATTCAAGCTGGTCTTTGGACCACTTGAGAGGGGTTGATTGCAACCCTCGTCCGTTGGGACGCCACAACGTGGAGTAGGCAAGCGTTGGTCTTGGCCGAACCACGGGATAAACCACTGTGTCATCTCTATGTTTGATCTCTTGTGGTATTGTGTTTTGTTGAGACTCCTCTCTAGCCACTTGGCGATTATTGTGCTAACACTTAACAAGTTTTTGTGGCTATAAGTTTCACAGGATCACCTATTCACCCCCCCCCCCTCTAGGTGCTCTCAATTGGTATCAGAGCCGTTCTCTTCACAAAGGGACTAACCGCCCGAAGAGATGGATCCTAAGGGGAAGGGAATCGTGATCAACGACAAAGAGAATGAATCCTTCGTCAACGAGCCGAAGGAAGACAAGCCTACCGACTCCGGCTCGGGCCATAGACGGAAGGAAGGGAAGAAGAAGAAGACAAGGCACATCAAGGAGATCATCTACTACGACGATAGTGATGAGTCTACTTCTTCCCAAAAGGACGACGACAACGACTACAAAAAGACGGTCAATTCGAACTTTTCATTTGATTATTCTCGTATTCAACATAGTTCGAATTCGCATTTGCTTTCCATTCCTCTTGGCAAACCTCCACACTTCGATGGGGAGGACTACGGATTTTGGAGTCACAAAATGCGTAGTCACTTATTCTCTCTTCATCCAAGCATATGGGAGATTGTAGAGAATGGAATGAAGTTTGATAGCTCGGATAATTCCATGCATATAAATGAACAAATTCATAGAAATGCACAAGCTACTACTGTTCTCTTAGCGTCTTTATGCAGGGAAGAGTATAACAAAGTGAGCGGCTTGGACAATGCCAAGCAAATATGGGACACCCTCAAGATCTCACACGAGGGGAATGACATCACTATGCTCACCAAAATGGAGTTGGTGGAGGGCGAGCTTGGACGATTCGCCATGATAAGGGGAGAGGAGCCAACTCAAACGTACAACCGGCTCAAGACCCTTATCAACAAAATAAGGAGCTACGGAAGCACGCGATGGACGGACCACGACGTCGTCCGCCTAATGCTAAGGTCCTTTACCGTTCTTGATCCTCATCTCGTGAACAATATTCGTGAGAATCCTAGGTACACGATGATGTCACCCGAGGAAGTACTTGGAAAATTCGTAAGCGGGCGGATGATGATCAAGGAGGCAAGATACGTCGACGACGCGTTGAACGGTCCAATCCACGAGCCTCAACCCATTGCTCTCAAGGCAACAAGGAGCAAGGAGTCGCTACCTAGCAAGGTGGCGCAAGTTGAGGCTGCCGGGCTCAATGATGAAGAGATGGCTCTCATCATCAAGAGATTCAAGACGGCGCTAAATGGTCGCAAGGGGCAGCCAAGCAAGACCAAGACAAAGGGGAAGCGCTCATGCTTCAAATGTGGTAAGGTTGGTCATTTTATTGCTAACTGTCCCGAAAATGATAGTGACCAGGAGCAAGGGAAAAATGGAAGAGAGAGAACAAGAAGGTTTACAAGAAGGCCAAAGGCGAAGCACACCTTGGAAAGGAGTGGGATTCGGATTGCTCTTCGTCCGACTCCGACGACGAAGGACTCGCCGCCACTGCCTTCAACAAATCGGCTCTCTTCCCCAACGAGCATCACACTTGCCTCATGGCAAGGGAGAAGAAGGTAATCACTCATAATGCCAATACTTATGATTCTTCTAGTGATGATGAGTCTAGTGAGGATGAAATAGATTATTCTAGTTTATTCAAGGGACTGGATAGAACTAAGATAGCTAAGATTAATGAATTGATTGATACCTTGAATGAAAAGGATAGAATCTTAGAGAAACAAGAAGATCTTTTATACGAAGAGCATGATAAATTTGTTAGTGCACAAAATTCACTTGCTCTAGAAGTTAAAAGAAATGGAATGCTTTCTTGTGAACTTTCTACTTGTAATGAAACCATTTCTTCTTTAAAAGGTGAAATTAATGATTTAACTACTAAACTAGAAGTAGCAAGTAAATCTAACTCTTGTGTTGAACATGTTGAAATTTGCACTAGGTGTAAGGATGTTGATATTAATGCTTGGAGTGAACACTTAGTTTCAATTTCAAAACTAAATGATGAAGTGGCTAGTCTCAATGACCAACTTAATACTAGCAAGAGCAATTTTGATAAACTAAAATTTGCTAGGGATGCCTACACTGTTGGTAGACACCCCTCAATTAAGGATGGGCTTGGCTTCAAGAGGGAAACCAAGAACTTAACAAGCCATAAGGCTCCCATTCCCGCCAAGGAGAAAGGGAAGGCCCCTATGGCTAGTAGTGCTAAAAAGAACCATGCTTTTATGTATCATAATAGGAGACATGTTAGAAATGCTTATAATGCTTTTGATTCACATGTTGATGATTCTCATGCCATGTTTGCTTCGAGTTCTTCCTATAAGCATGGTAGAGATATGCCTAGGAAAAATATTCATCATGTGCCTAGGAAGAATATTGTTCATGTTCCTAGAAAAGTTATGAATGGTCCCTCTACCATTTATTATGCTTGCAATGCTCCCTTTGCTATTTGTAGAAAGGGTAAGAAGGTAATTGCTAGGAAGTTAGGGGCAAGATGCAAGGGAGACAAATCTTGCATTTGGGTCCCTAAGGATATTTGTGCTAACCTTGTAGGACCCAACATGAGTTGGGTACCTAAGACCCAAGCCTAAATTTGCCTTGCAGGTTTATGCATCCGGGGGTTCAAGCTGGATAATCAACAGCGGATGCACAAACCATATGACGGGGGAGAAGAAAATGTTCACCTCCTACATCAAAAACAAGGATTCCCAAGATTCAATTATATTCGGTGATGGGAATCAAGGCAAGGTAAAAGGGTTAGGTAAAATTGCAATCTCAAATGAGCACTCTATCTCTAATGTGTTTTTAGTTGAGTCTCTTGGATATAATTTGCTATCTGTTAGTCAATTATGCAATATGGGATATAACTGCTTATTTACAAATGTAGATGTGTCTGTCTTTAGAAGATGTGATGGTTCACTAGCTTTTAAGGGTGTACTAGACGGCAAACTTTACTTAGTTGATTTTGCAAAAGAAGAGGCCGGTCTAGATGCATGCTTAATGGCTAAGACTTGCATGGGCTGGTTGTGGCATCGCCGCTTAGCACATGTGGGGATGAAGAACCTCCACAAGCTTCTAAAGGGAGAACACGTGATAGGTCTAACCAATGTTCATTTCGAAAAAGATAGACCTTGTGCAGCTTGTCAAGCAGGGAAACAGGTGGGAGGCTCTCATCACACCAAAAATGTGATGACAACATCAAGACCCCTGGAGCTGCTACATATGGACCTCTTCGGACCCGTCGCCTATCTGAGCATAGGAGGAAGTAAGTATGGTCTAGTTATCGTTGATGACTTTTCCCGCTTCACTTGGGTGTTCTTTTTGCAGGATAAGTCTGAAACCCAAGGGACCCTCAAGCGCTTCCTAAGGAGAGCTCAAAATGAGTTTGAGCTCAAGGTGAAGAAGATAAGGAGCGACAACGGGTCCGAATTCAAGAACCTTCAAGTGGAGGAGTTTCTTGAGGAGGAGGGGATCAAGCACGAGTTCTCCGCTCCCTACACACCTCAGCAAAATGGTGTGGTAGAGAGAAAGAACAGGACGCTCATAGATATGGCGAGGACTATGCTTGGAGAATTCAAGACCCCCGAGTGCTTTTGGTCGGAAGCCGTGAACACGGCTTGCCACGCCATCAACAGGGTCTACCTTCACCGCCTCCTCAAGAAGACATCGTATGAGCTGCTAACCGGTAACAAACCCAATGTATCGTACTTTTGTGTATTTGGGAGTAAATGCTACATTCTAGTGAAGAAGGGTAGGAATTCCAAATTTGCTCCCAAAGCTGTAGAAGGGTTTTTATTAGGTTATGATTCAAATACAAAGGCGTATAGGGTCTTCAACAAATCATCGGGTTTGGTTGAAGTCTCTAGCGACGTTGTATTTGATGAGACTAATGGCTCTCCAAGAGAGCAAGTTGTTGATCTTGATGATGTAGATGAAGAAGACATTCCAACGGCCGCGATACGCACCATGGCGATTGGAGATGTACGGCCTCAGGAACATTTGGAGCAAGATCAACCGTCTTCCTCAACTATGGTGCATCCCCCAACCCAAGATGACGAACAGGTACCTCAAGTAGAGGCACATGATCAAGGGGGAGCACAGGATGATCGAGTTGAAGAGGAAGAAGCACCTCAGGCACCTCCAACCCAAGTTCGAGCGACGATTCAAAGGGATCATCCCGTCGACCAGATCTTGGGTGATATTAGCAAGGGAGTAACTACTCGCTCAAGATTAGTTAATTTTTGTGAGCATTACTCTTTTGTCTCTTCTATTGAGCCTTTCAGGGTAGAAGAGGCCTTGCTAGATCCGGACTGGGTGTTGGCCATGCAGGAGGAACTCAACAATTTCAAGCGCAATGAAGTTTGGACACTGGTGCCTCGCCCCAAGCAAAATGTTGTGGGAACCAAGTGGGTGTTCCGCAATAAACAGGACGAGCACGGGGTGGTGACAAGGAACAAGGCTCGGCTTGTGGCAAAAGGTTATGCCCAAGTCGCAGGTTTGGACTTTGAGGAGAAATTTGCTCCTGTGGCTAGGCTAGAATCAATTCGTATCTTGCTAGCATATGCCGCTCACCATTCTTTCAGGTTGTACCAAATGGATGTGAAGAGCGCTTTCCTCAATGGGCCAATCAAGGAGGAGGTGTACGTGGAGCAACCCCCTGGCTTCGAGGATGAACGGTACCCCGACCACGTGTGTAAGCTCTCTAAGCCGCTCTATGGACTTAAGCAAGCCCCAAGAGTATGGTATGAATGCCTTAGAGACTTCTTAATTGCTAATGCTTTCAAGGTTGGGAAAGCCAATCCAACTCTTTTTACTAAGACTTGTGACGGTGATCTTTTTGTGTGCCAAATTTATGTCGATGACATAATATTTGGTTCTACTAACCAAAAGTCTTGTGAAGAGTTTAGCGGGGTGATGACGTAGAAATTCGAGATGTCGATGATGGGCGAGTTGACCTACTTCCTTGGGTTCCAAGTGAAGCAACTCAAGGACGACACCTTCATCTCCCAAACGAAGTACACACCAGATTTGCTAAAGAGGTTTGGGATGAAGGACGCCAAGCCCGCAAAGACGCCGATGGGAACCGACGGACACACCGACCTCAACAAAGGAGGTAAGTCCGTTGATCAAAAAGCATACCGGTCCATGATAGGTTCTTTGCTTTATTTATGTGCTAGTAGACCGGATATTATGCTTAGCGTATGCATGTGTGCTATATTTCAATCCGATCCGAAGGAATGTCATTTAGTGGCTGTGAAGCGAATTCTTCGATACTTAGTCGCTACGCCTTGCTTCGGGATCTGGTATCCAAAGGGGTCTAACTTTGACTTGATTGGGTACTCAGATTCCGACTATGCTGGATGTAAGGTCGATAGGAAGAGTACATCGGGGACGTGCCAATTCTTAGGAAGGTCCCTGGTGTCATGGAACTCTAAGAAACAAACCTCCGTTGCCCTATCCACCGCTGAGGCCGAGTACGTTGCCGCAGGACAGTGTTGTGCACAACTACTTTGGATGAGGCAAACCCTCAGGGACTTTGGCTACAATCCGAGCAAAGTCCCACTCCTATGTGACAATGAGAGTGCTATCCGAATAGCGGAAAATCCTGTTGAGCACAGCCGCACAAAGCACATTGACATCCGGCATCACTTTTTGAGAGACCACCAGCAAAAGGGAGATATCGAAGTGTTTCATGTTAGCACCGAGAACCAGCTAGCCGATATCTTTACCAAGCCTTTAGATGAGAAGACCTTTTGCAGGCTGCGTAGTGAGCTCAATATCTTAGATTCGCGGAACTTGGATTGAAATGTAGCATACATGTGTTTATGCCTTTGATCATGTTCATTCTGCATTTTGTTGCTTATTGTGGTGCTCAAGTTGTACAAACACTCCCTGGACCTCACAAGTCCTGTTTGTAAGAAATGCACATATTTAGGGGGAGCTGTGCTACAACTTGACCCTTTGAGACTAACCATGTACTTGAGTTTCGTTGTTTTAGTCTCCAAGGAAAATTGAAAGGGAAAAAATGGACTTGGACCATGCAAGACTTCCACTGCACTCCGATGAGAAGAGTAACCTTTCCAAGTTCATACTCTTATTGCCTTTGTGTTCTTATTTGAAGATTTTGGTGAGGCAATGGGGTTAAAGGGCCAAGATTGATCCCGTTTTGGTGCTTGATGCCAAAGGGGGAGAAAATAAAGGCTAGAGCGATAAATGGATCAGCTACCACTTGAGAGATTTTGAAAATAGTAGAATAGAGCTTTTGGTTTGTCAAAACTCTCTTGTCGTCTCTCTTGTCAAAAGTTGGCTTCTTATGGGGAGAAGTATTGATTATGGGAAAAAGGGGGAGTTTTTGAAATCTTAAATCAATTTCTCTTAGAATGACTCTCTTTATGTCTTAACATGTGTGTTTGACTTAGAGATAGAAATTTGAGTTTAATTTGCAAAAACAAACCAAGTGGTGGCATAAAGTGATCCATATATGTCAAAATTGAATCAAAACAATTTTGAGTTCTTATTTGATTTGTTTTTGTACTTGTTCTACTTGCTTTATGTTGTGTTGGCATAAATCACCAAAAAGGGGGAGATTGAAAGGGAAATGTGCCCTTGGGCCATTTCTAAGTATTTTGGTGATTTAGTGTCCAACACAAGTGCCTAAGTGTAAAAAGGTGGACAAGGTACAAATCAAGAATTAAGGTATGTTTCTCAGACTTAGTACATTGTTTTATGGACTAATGTATTGTGTCTAAGTACTGGAAACAGGAAAAATCCAATTGAAAATGTCTTGGCTCGAGCAGCCAAGAATCAGCTGAGTCTGGGAGCACCGGACTGTCCGGTGGTGCACCGGACAGTGTCCGGTGCGCCAGGCTGGCTCGAACGAAGTGGCCGCTCTCGGGAATTCACCGGCGACGTACGGCTAAAATTCACCGGACTGTCCGGTGTGCACCGGACTGTCCGGTGAGCCAACGGTCGACCGGGCCAACGGTCGGCCGCGCAATCTGCGCGGGACACGTGGCCGAGCCAACGGTTAGAAGATGGCACCGGACTATCCGGTGTGCACCGGACATGTCCGGTGCGCCAACGGCTCTCAGGCTGCCAACGGTCGGCTTCGCCATTTAAGGAAGGAAATCGGGCACCGGACAGTGTCCGGTGTGCACCGGACTGTCCGGTGCCCCCGATGACAGAAGGCAAGAATGGCTTTCCAAACTTGTGCTCAACGGCTCCTAGCTGCCTTGGGGCTATAAAAGGGACCCCTAGGCGCATGGAGGAGAATACCAAGCAACCTTAGAGCATTCTTGATCATCCACACTCAGTCTTTGCGCATTCGTTTGTCATTCTCAGTGATTCGAGCTCCGTTCTAGTGAAAACTTTGAGATAGTCTTTTGAGCTCGATTCTTGGCCGTGTGTGTGCGCATTTTGCTGTGGATTTGTGTGTGTTGCTTTCCTCCCTTACTCCGTATTTCTTGTGAATCTCAAGTGTAAGGGCGAGAGGCTCCAAGTTGTGGAGAATCCTCGCAAACGGGATATTGAAAGACAAAGCAAAACACCGTGGTATTCAAGCTGGTCTTTGGACCACTTGAGAGGGGTTGATTGCAACCCTCGTCCGTTGGGACGCCACAACGTGGAGTAGGCAAGCGTTGGTCTTGGCCGAACCACGGGATAAACCACTGTGTCATCTCTGTGTTTGATCTCTTGTGGTATTGTGTTTTGTTGAGACTCCTCTCTAGCCACTTGGCGATTATTGTGCTAACACTTAACAAGTTTTTGTGGCTATAAGTTTCACAGGATCACCTATTCACCCCCCCCCCCCTCTAGGTGCTCTTAGGAGGTACGATTTGTACTTCCTGGTGGTGTTGGTATGCGTGGTGCGGTCGTTGCGGGGCGGGGGCATGGATGTATGGTGGAGGGTGTTGCTGATAAGTGTGTGGGACAACTCTAGGGTTGTCGGCCGGTGGCCTTCGTTTCTGGGTAGTCTTTGGTTTGGTGGGCGCAGTCTTCGCCGTGGAAAAGACAGTAGAATCGGCGCGGTGGCTGCGCGCGTCCCCGGCCCCTACTGTGAGTTCCATTTCCGCGGCCCTGGGGGGGATATTCCTGGCGGCGAGGGGCATCACCAGCGGGGTGCTGGTTGGCAATGTTGTGCACCTGCTGCTGATTGCGGCCGTCTCGACCAGAGTCTGGCTGCGGAGTTCTTGTCCACGTGCGGCTGGACTATGGAGCATCTTTGGGTTTCCTCTGAGACTCAACTTTGCGCTGGTGGAGCTCTTCGGATTTGGCGTATTTTTCAAATAGCTGATATAACTCCTGGAGGTTCTTGGGCGGATATCTGATGCAGTGGCTGTAAAGGACGCCGGCGCGAAGGCCACTGATGGCACAGTGGATGGCAATCTAGTCGTCGACCGTGGGCAGCTGTGACTTGAGTGTTAGAAACTTGCGGTAATACTCCCGCAGAGTCTCTTTCTCCAGCTGCTTGCAAAGTGAGTGTTCGGCCAAGGCGTCGGTGTCCGGGTGGTACCCTTGGAAATTGAGCAGGAACTTGTCCCGGAGGCTTCTCCAGGAGTCGATGGACAGCGGTGGCAATCGGGTGAACCAGGTGAGAGCTGAGCCCTCGAGGGCGATGATGAAAGACTTGGCCATCGTAGCGTCGTCCCCACCGGAAGATGCAACGGCGACCTGATAACTCATGATGTACTGTGTTGGGTCAGTGCTGCCGTTGTACTTGGGATAGGTCCTTGCCCGGAAGTTGGCGGGCCAGGGGGTTACTTGCAGGTGTGGCGCCAGGGGGCTTCGCTCATCGAGGTAGTTGACCCCTTGGAATGGCGCGGCGTGTGGGATGGCGCGGTCGTGGTAGGGAAAATGCTGGTCTTCGACTTGTGCACGCTGTTGCAGGGGTGGCCCTTGTTGCAGGCCGAAGTGGCCTTCGCGCTGCATTAGCGCGATCTCTTGCTCGAGCTCCTGGGCCTTCTGCTCTTCGTCTCGTATCATTTGCCGCACCTTGGCTTGTGCAGACACACGTTGGCGCTTGGCCTCAAGTATCTCCTTTTGCTTCTGGAGATTGCGGTTCTTGATGCGCAGGGCACGCAGCTGTAGCTGATCTTCTGCGGAGACGCCGATGACTTCGCCGTCCTCGGTGAAGTTCGTGCCCTCTGGTGGAGCAAAGACTGGGGGAGGTTGCGGCTGTCCTTCAGGGCTGCAGGTGCGGTGAGCGTTGCCTTCGCTGGTGCGGTGAGCGTCGTCTTCAGTAGCCTCTTGGTGGGTGGAGTGGGTGAGTGCGAGGGCCTTGCCTTTTTTTGCGGCCAGCAGTGCTGCCTTCGCAGCCTTGTCAGCCTTCGAGCTAGCTTTCTTGGGTGCCATTGCGGGTGGTTGTTTCGTAGCACGAACGGTGGGCGCCAAATGTTGGAACTTGCTCACTGGCGCAAGTTGATCCAACGGGGGGGTGTAATAGCGCAAACAGGGTTTCAGCACGTGATGGCAAAAGCTCTGTTAATCTAGCCTCTCAAGGGCACTGTGCGGGGGTATTTATAGGTGTCCGGGTGCCCGGCGTCCTGTGTTAAGGACGCATGTGCCCTCAGACACCTAGATTATCCCCGGAATATTCCCATAAAGCGGGGTTACAGACCGTAATTACAGGGAGGCCTTTACAAATTAGGCCTGTAACGCGCGACGGCCACGCAGGGCCTGTTACAATGGGCCAGATCACACGTGGGCCTCCGTTCTAGACGAGGTCGCAGGATGAGACGACCTCGTCACCGGTCTTCGTCCGGCCGCGTATGAGGCGAAGGGTATGTCTGTCGCTGTCTTGCCACCGTTAGTGCAGCGAGTACGGCGAAGGCTTCGAGCGAAGGGTGGTGTCTTCATCTTCGCCCCAACAACATCATCACAACTTGTTTTGAAATTTTACCTAGTGGATGCATTCTAGGTGTAACAAACAACATGAAATGTCAATGCTTATGATGTTATGCTCAAGTTTTAGTGCCAGTAACACCAAGGGTGTTACATCCTTCCCCCCATAAAAGAATCTCGTCCTGAGATTTAAGGTCCTAGGGTAAGTAGTGGAAAAGGAAACATGTCACATCCTTATTTCCTTATTTATCTTACAGGGCAGGGGGTGGTATGGGGTTTATTCCAACTTTACAATTAAATATACACCTCTTACAAGTTACATGAAGCAAAAAACCTAGGAAAATTTTTCTCTAAGAATTCTTGAGTCTCCCAGGTAGCTTCATCTTTAGTGTGCTGGTTCCACTGTACCTTATAGAATTTAAGAGTCCTTTTTCGGGTAATCCTGTCCTTCTGATCCAAAACTCGAATGGGATGTTCTGAATAAGTCAAATCTGGTTCCAAAGCAACATCCACTACATCGATGGTTCGATCAGGAACCCGAAGGCACTTCTTTAATTGAGATACATGGAACACATTATGTACTGCAGACAATGTTTCTGGCAGTTAAAGTCTATATGCCACTGGTCTGTATCGTTCAAGAATAAGAAATGGGCCAATATACCAGGGTGCCAATTTCCCTTTTACCCCTAAACAGTTCACACCCTTCATTGTTGATACTTTCAGGTATACATGATCATTAACTTGAAAGGCTAAAGGTTCGCGTCGCTTATCTGCATAATTCTTTTGTCGAGCCTGTGCCTCTTTCAAGTTGTGTCTTATTCATTGAACTTTCTCCTCTGTTTCCTTGACTAAGTCGGGCATGAAATACCACCGTTCTCTAGGTTCTGACCAACCTAAGGGTGTCCGACACCGTCGCCCGTATAGTGCTTCAAATGGTGCCATTTTAATGCTTTCTTGATGGCTCTTATTATCAGAAAATTCTGCCAATGGTAGACATTCATCCCATTTCTACGGAAACTCCAGGACACATGCCCACAACATATCTTCAAGTATCTGGTTTACTCTCTCAGTTTGTCCACTTGTTTGAGGATGATAAGCCGAACTGCGGAGCAATTTAGTGCCCAAGGATTTATGCAGTTCACTCCAAAATTTGGATACAAGTTATGGTCCACGGTCCAACACTATTGTTTTTGGAATTCCATGCAAACTAAGAATATGAGCAATGTATAACTGGGCATAGATAGCAACTGGGTGATCTGTCTTGACGGGCAGAAAATGTGCTATCTTGGTAAGCCGATCAACTATAACCTAGATAGAATCAAATCCTTTGGCTATTTTGGGCAATCCCACAATGAAGTCCATACTAATATCCTCCCATTTCCAATTTGGGATGGGTAAAGATTGTAATGGCCCAGCGGCCTACATATGCACTGCCTTGACACGCCTACATGTGTCACATCTTGCCACATAGCGTGCAATTTCAATCTTCATTTTTGTCCACCAATAATGTTGCTTTAAGTCTTGATACATCTTAGTACTTCCAGGGTGAATGGAATATCGACTAAGATGGGCTTCGTCTAAAATTTGTGGGTGGACCTCAGCATTCTTTGGCACAACTATGCGATCATTGAACCATATTATGCCTTGTCCATCTTTTCTGAAGCACTTTGCTTTGCCGGCTTGTATTCTCTCATGAATATGTCTCATACCCTTGTCGGTTCTTTGGGCATCAATAATTCTCTGTAGAAGAATTGACTCAAGCTTCAATTGTGTCAAAGTTCCATGTTGTATTATACCCAGGTTCAACTTTTCCATTTCTTGACATAGGGTGGTGTCAGGTGTACTTACTGTAAGACAATTGTAAGGAAAATGGACCCCGGGCCTTTTGGCTAATTGAGTTTTGGTGTTTGATGAACAACACAATCCGTGAACTAATAAGTTTTCTAGTGTTTGTGTTTGTAGTTCACAGGATGCGAAGAGAATTGGACCAAGGCAATGAGGATGCAACACCTCAAAAGAAGACATAAAAAGATGCATAGGAGTCCAATACTCAACAACAAAGAAGCCCGAAGAAATCAGCGAAGAAATCCAAAGATAAGGGCTGTCAGCCAGCGCCTGGTGGCGCACCGGACATTGGTGTCCGGTGTGCACCGGACTGTCCGGTGAGGCACTGGACAGTCTGCACAGAGAGACCGCAGACAGGCGCTCTCTGGCTGTAGCACCGGACTGTCCGGTGTGCACCGGACTGTCCGGTGTGCCAACGGGCAAAAGGCAACGGTCGGATCCAACGGTCGACTGCTACAGGCGCCAACGGTCGGCTGACGTGGCATGCACCGGACATCTACTGTGCAGTGTCCGGTGTGCACCGGACTGTCCGGTGCACCCGACAACAGAAAGCTGCTGCTTTCTATCCAACGGCTAGTTGGGGGCTTGGAGGCTATAAATACCACCCCAACCGGCCATTCTGAAGTGTGAGAGCCCAAGCAACATACCAAGACACATAGTGCATATTTCCAAGAGCTCAAACACCCAAGTGCTTAATAGAATCACTCGGTGATTAGCGTAGGTGCTTTGCGAAGTGCTTAGGTTAGTTAGACCGCTTTAGCGCTTGCTCTAGGTGAACCCTAGTTAGTTGAGTGAGTTTTGTAAAACCACACAACCCCTCGGCTCTTGCGTGAGTCGTTGTAATTGTACCGAGTGGGGCGAGAGTCTTGCGAGACCGTGACAACCGCGTTTGTGTCACGGCCGCCACCGTGTACCGGAGGGAACGAGGCCCACGGCGTTTCGGCCGGAAGCTCGATAGTGGAGACGGCGGGGAGCGTCCGAGAGGAGCCGGAAGCGGAGCACCACTTGCGCGTGGAGAAGGCCCGCGGCTCTCTACGGAGTTACTCGACCGTGGTGCTTGGCCCTCGCGTGGGCTTCCCTTTGCGTAGGGGCACCAACGAGGATTAGTCGGGACCTTGCGTGGTTCCGGATACCTCGGTAAAAATACCGGCGTCATCCACGAGAGTTTGCTTCTCTACTTAGCTCTTTACATTCCGCATTTATATTAAGCAATTAAGTTTCAATCTTGTTGTCATACTTATTTAGTGTAGATTGAAACTTAGTCTTTGCGGTAGAGATAGCAACACTTAGACAAAACCTAGTTTGCACATTCTAGTTTTGATTATTTGCATAGGTTTTGCTCTAGGGATTTAATTGTGGCCTAGTTTAGTAAAAGTTTTAGAAGTCCTAATTCACCCCCCCCCTCTTAGGCGTCACCCGTTTCCTACAAGTGGTATCAAAGCCCGGTTTGGCTCATTTGAAACGCTTTAGCTTCACCGCTAAAAAGAGCCGACGCTTTTTAGAGGAAGGGATGGATACCCATAGGCCACCACACTTTGACGGCACTAACTTCCCATATTATAGTGCTAGAGTGGCTTGTTACCTAGAGGCCGTTGATCTAGGTGTTTGGAGAGTCACTCGTGACGGGATGAAACCCCTCAAGAATCCCGAGAAACCCACCACGAGTGAGGAAAAAGAAATTCATTTAAATGCTAGAGCCAAAAATTGCTTGTATGAATCTCTTAGCATGGATATTTTTAATCAAGTATTTACCTTGAAAACTGCTAATGAGATTTGGCTAAAATTGCATGAGCTCCATGACGGCACATCCAATGTCCGTGAGCAAAAACATTGCCTAGTCTTAAATGAGTATAATTCTTTTGCCATGAAAGATGATGAGCTTGTTAGAGACATGTATTCTCGTTTGAATCTAATTATCAATGAGCTCAATTCTATTGGCATTAATAAGCTAGGTGATGCGGACATTGTGAGGAAGATTATCTCCCTGGTACCACAACAAAGATATGGGAGCATCATCACCATCCTTCACAACATGGAGGACTTGAGCAACATGACCCCGACCATTGTGATTGGGAAAATCGCGGCCTTTGAGATGTCGCGAAAAATGAGTCGGGGAGAGGAGCCAACTTCCTCAAGGCCATATGCTTTTGCATGTGATGAAAGGAAGGGCAAAAAGAAGGCTCCCACTCCAAGTTCCTCAAGTGAAGAAGAGGAAGAAGAAGAAAGTGATGATGATGAAGATAATCAACCATGCACATCATCCTCCGAGGACGAAGAAACAATCCGACGCGTCGGAAAGGTAATGAGGATGATCCGCAAGATTAATCTAATGGGTGTGCCCCTGCAGGTCGAGGATCTTCTCTTTAACATTGACAGGAAAAAGCAAAGGAAGAGAGGATGCTTCGCATGTGGGGAGAAGGGCCACTTTAGGGACAACTGTCCAAATATGGCCAAACCCAAAAAGGAGAAGAGCAAAGGCAAGGCGCTCACAAGTGTTAGAACTTGGGATGATTCTTCAAGTGAAGATGAACCTCCAAGGACGCGCAGCCACCGGTCCTCGTCACGATCATCACGGTCATCACACAAATGCCTTATGGCAAGAGGTAACAAAAGCATTCCATCCTCTAGTGATGAAAGTAGTAGTGATGATGAAGGTGAGGGAAAGGCCTCTCTAGAAGAGCTTGCGGAAGCCGTAAACTTTTTCCAGGATGTTTGCACTAAGCAAAAAGCTCAACTTAAAACTTTGAAAAATAAGTTGGTTAGCTCTCAAAATGATTACAAAGGTTTGCTAGAAAAATTTGAAACTTTTGCAAACTTAAATAGTGAGCTATCAACTAAAATTGAGCTATTAGAATCTAGTGCTCCATCCACTGCTACCGATGATAGCCTTATTAAAAAGAATGAAAAACTTAAGGCTAAGTTAGCTAGCTCCCAAGAAGCTATTGAAAATTTGCTGGAAAAAATGGAAATTCTTAGCATACACAATAATGAGCTAACTACTAAGCTAGAAAACATTGGTAGCACCCCAGCAGCATCTTTAGATGAAATACCTGAAATAATTAAGAAAGATGCTTCTACTTCCTGCTTTGATTTAATTGATGATTCTAACTCCTGCAACCAAGTCGTTGTTGAGAATATTGTTGTAGAGACATGTTCGGATGAGGTTGCAAAGGAAAATGAACAATTAAAGCAAGAAGTGGCTCGCCTTGGAAAGGCTTTGTATGATAAGAAAGGCAAAGCCAAACAAATCCGACCTCCACAGGATAACACCACTGCGGGAGTGAACAAGCCTGTAGAGGGAGAAACTGTGATTTGTAGGCTATGTCACAAGGAAGGCCACAAGTCTTTCCAATGCAAGGCGATGACCGGGGATAAACAAAGGCAAAAGCTCAAGCAAAAGCCATCAAGCAAAATCTCCAACACCTACATCAAAAAGGTGAACAAAAAGGATGCTACACCATATTTGATCAAGAAGAAAAAGAATGGAAAGGTGATAGCAATCAAGGCCAACAAGCAAGCCAACAAAGGAAAAGGGGCCAAACGCATCTGGGTGCCAAAGGAGATAATTTCAACCATGAAAAGCACCAAGAAGGTTTGGATCCCGAAAGGGAAGTGAGTGGACCGAAGGTCTTCGGGAAATTTGGAGACTTGGCAAAGTTGGGATGTATATCATGGGATACATCATATTGGATCAAGTTTATTGCCAAGTGGGTTAGTGAAAATTTTGGACCCAAATTTCCCACCCATGACTAAGGTAACTAGCTTTATTGTATTCTTCATTTTTAGATATGCGTATCTATTTATCTTTTATCTAGTTTACCTTTCTTGCCTAGTATTACATTTGTTATGTACTTTTGTTTAAAATCATGCATACTAGGTAAATCATATGGTAGGATTGCTTGTTTTTAATTCATATACTTAAGCAAACCTACATGGCTTAAAATGTTTATTTAAGCACGGCACATAGCTTTTACATCACTCCATAGTAAATGATACATCAATTGAAAATTTTTTGATTTCCTGAAGTGTATCATTTAACCTATATGTGCCATAGTTTGGATTATGGATAATTTGCCCCTCTTGATATCAAATCAAAGTGCATGTCTCCTACAAGTATTCAAAACGTGTATGCACACCTTTAGGGGGAGGTTACTCTATAATCTAACACTTTGTGACTAACACCTTTTCAAGTCTATTTCATGTGATAGTCTCATTGTAAGGAAAATGAAGTCCCCGGAGAAAGACAACAATCTTCCACTGCAAAATCTCCAAGAACTCTCATGTCTCTCAAGCTCGCCATTGATCTTCAATTGGTATCTTTTGAGACTACATTCAGTATCATTTACATGTCTTCTCCAATGTTTGATTAGACTATATTTCATATCATATGCTTCCATGTTGCTAAAAATGCATAAGTAGTTAACTCATATTCTATTACCTATGCATAAGGGAAGTTAGTCTTTTCAAATCATGTCTTGCACCTCTAATTTTCACATGCTTTTTCCTAAGTAGAGGATCTCTGTCAGGGGGAGTATTTCTTCATCTCTAAAGGTGGAGAAAAACTCTTTCTAAAGGAGAATACTCATTTAGGGGGAGTAATCTTTTGAGGACTCCTTCAAGTGGTATCATTCACATAGTTTAATTTAATATCCTTCTAGTGATATCATTTGATACAATTCTTAATGAGGGCAAGCTTTTATTTACTTCCCACATGCTTTTAATGTCTTCCTTTTCGGTGGTTGATGCCAAAGGGGGAGAAGTTTAGGGACCAAAGCAATGAAAACTATATCAAACACCAAACACCACCAATTTAAAATTTAAAATTTTATATCTACAAATGGCTTTTCAAGTGGTTTTGGTTATTTGGTCCAAAAATAGGAAGTAAGTGAATTATGGAGTTAGGGGGAGGCTTAAGTCCATAATATCACATTGTGGGGACAATCATGCATCTTAGCAAGTAGATTGCATATTTTCTCTCAAATACTTGTATTATTTGCTTGCTTTGGTTGTGTTGTCATCAATCACCAAAAAGGGGGAGATTGTAAGGAAAATGGACCCCGGGCCTTTTGGCTAATTGAGTTTTGGTGTTTGATGAACAACACAATCCGTGAACTAATAAGTTTTCTAGTGTTTGTGTTTGTAGTTCACAGGATGCGAAGAGAATTGGACCAAGGCAATGAGGATGCAACACCTCAAAAGAAGACATAAAAAGATGCATAGGAGTCCAATACTCAACAACAAAGAAGCTCGAAGAAATCAGCGAAGAAATCCAAAGATAAGGGCTGTCAGCCAGCGCCTGGTGGCGCACCGGACATTGGTGTCCGGTGTGCACCGGACTGTCTGGTGAGGCACTGGACAGTCTGCGCAGAGAGGCCGCAGACAGGCGCTCTCTGGCTGTAGCACCGGACTGTCCGGTGTGCACCGGACTGTCCGGTGTGCCAACGGGCAGAAGGCAACGGTCGGATCCAACGGTCGACTGCTACAGGCGCCAACGGTCGGCTGACGTGGCGTGCACCGGACATCTACTGTGCAGTGTCCGGTGTGCACCGGACTGTCCGGTGCACCCGACGACAGAAAGCTGCTGCTTTCTGTCCAACGGCTAGTTGGGGGCTTGGAGGCTATAAATACCACCCCAACCGGCCATTCTGAAGTGTGAGAGCCCAAGCAACATACCAAGACACATAGTGCATATTTCCAAGAGCTCAAACACCCAAGTGCTTAATAGAATCACTCGGTGATTAGCGTAGGTGCTTTGCGAAGTGCTTAGGTTAGTTAGACCGCTTTAGCGCTTGCTCTAGGTGAACCCTAGTTAGTTGAGTGAGTTTTGTAAAACCACACAACCCCTCGGCTCTTGCGTGAGTCGTTGTAATTGTACCGACTGGGGCGAGAGTCTTGCGAGACCGTGACAACCGCGTTTGTGTTACGGCCGCCACCGTGTACCGGAGGGAATGAGGCCCGCGGCGTTTCGGCCGGAAGCTCGATAGTGGAGACGGCGGGGAGCGTCCGAGAGGAGCCGGAAGCGGAGCACCACTTGCGCGTGGAGAAGGCCCGCGGCTCTCTATGGAGTTACTCGACCGTGGTGCTTGGCCCTCGCGTGGGCTTCCCTTTGCGTAGGGGCACCAACGAGGATTAGTCGGGACCTTGCGTGGTTCCGGATACCTCGGTAAAAATACCGGCGTCATCCACGAGAGTTTGCTTCTCTACTTAGCTCTTTACATTCCGCATTTATATTAAGCAATTAAGTTTCAATCTTGTTGTCATACTTATTTAGTGTAGATTGAAACTTAGTCTCTGCGGTAGAGATAGCAACACTTAGACAAAAACTAGTTTGCACATTCTAGTTTTGATTATTTGCATAGGTTTTGCTCTAGGGATTTAATTGTGGCCTAGTTTAGTAAAAGTTTTAGAAGTCCTAATTCACCCCCCCCCCTCTTAGGCGTCACCCGTTTCCTACAACAATGACATGAAGCTTTGCGACTCAATGCGCCTGCCACCACATTGGCTTTTCCTTGGTGATAATGGATCTCTAAGTCATAATCTTTAATTAGTTCAAGCCATCTTCGTTGTCTCATATTTAGTTCTGATTTAGTTCTGACTGGGTAAAGATATATTTCAGACTTTTGTGATCTGTATATAAATGACAAGTATTTCCCAGCAGATAATGATGACATATCTTGAGGGCGTGAATGAGTGCAGCTAATTCCAAGTCATGAGTTGGATAGTGCTCCTCATGCCAGTGTAGTTGTCATGAAGCGTAAGCTATAACTCAATACACATTCGAGTCCACTGTCTAATGTGTCACAATACACATCAAAAGGCTTCTCAATATCCGGTTGAGCCAACACCAGAGCAGTGGTTAACAACACCTTCAACTACTCGAAGGCTTCATTGCAATTTGAGGACCAATCAAACTTTGTATCATTCTTCAATAAACCCGTAATAGGTTTAATAATCTTGGAGAAATCCGGAATGAATTTGCGGTAATATCTAGCCAGTCCAAGGAAACTTCAAACTTGATGTACTGTAGTAGGCGGTTTCCATTCTAGAACATCCTTGACTTTGCTGGGATCGATCGCAATCCCTTCGCAGATAATACATGTCCAAGAAACTGAATTTCCTCCAACCAGAACGCGCATTTGCTGAACTTAGCATACAACTGGTGCTCCGTTAAGTGTGTTAACACGATCCATAAGTGCTTAGCATGCTCCTCTTCATTTTTGGAATAGATCGGGATGTCATTAATGAAGACCACCACAAATTTATCTAACTCGGGCATAAATACCGAGTTCATTAAGTATGTGAAGTGGGCGGGAGCATTTGTCAAACCGAAAGACAAGACCAAATATTCAAATAATTCATACCGCGTAGTGAATGCGGTCTTGGGTATATCTTCGGGTCGAATATGGATCTGATGATAGCTTGACCGGAGGTCAATCTTGGAGAATACCCGAGCTCTAGTAAGTTGATCGAATAAGATATCGATCCGGGGAAGAGGGTACTTATTCTTGATGGTGACCTTATTAAGGGGTCTGTAGTCCATGCACATCCGAAGCGTCTGATCCTTCTTTTTGAAGAAAATTGCGGGACATCCCCAAGGTGATGAACTTGGCCTAATGAATCCCTTCTCTAGCAATCCTTGTAGTTGAGTCTCGAGTTCTGCCAATTCATTAGGTGACATTCGGTATGACCTTCTAGAAATAGGGATCGTACCGGGCTTTAGTTCAATCACGAATTCCACATCCCTTTCAGGAGGCAACCCAGGCAAGTCTTCAGGAAAGACATCCAAGAATTCACATACCATCGGAATATCCTAGATTTCTGGCATGATAGCTTCATAAACCCGTCCAGATGTTTTGGCTAGGACAGCTACAGGGATGGCTAACTGAATCTTTTCATAGCCATGGCTTAATTTGATGGTCCTTAAGTCAGTATTGATGATGGCCTTATGCTGGGCTAACTAGTTCATGCCCAGAATTACATCTAAGTCTTGCCCCTTTATAACAATCATATTTGTAGGAAATTCTCGTCCGGCCAATGTTACTGGTATATGGAAGGCTACTTCCTTAGTGAATATCCGACTCCCAGGTGAGTGGATAACAAATCCCTCCCTTGATTCAGTGTAATGTATGCAATATTTCTCTACAAAATTCTTGCTTATGAAGGTATGTGATGCACCAGAATCGAATAGGATAACTGCTGAGTAATTAGCAACAAGGAACGTACCCATCATCACCGGTTCGCCCTCCGGTGTAGTAGCCACCTGGGTATAATAGACATGTCCAGTTTTCTTGAAATTCTTGCCCGTTGAAGAATTGGCCATATTCCCCTTTCCTTTACTTGAGTTCATAGAGGTCTACTGAGAGTTGGATTTATTTTGCTTCGGATATGGGCGGTCCTTGATGAAATGTCTGAACTTTCCATAGTTGAAGCACCCACTGGAAGAACTAGGAAGGGCAGGGAAACGAGTACCAGGGGCACTCGGCTGATTGTTAGAAGCAGGGGCAATAGTGGGACGGATAAAGACAGACTGCTTAAAGGGATATGAAGGTGGGCGAGGCAAAGAGCGATTTTGATTAAAAGGTCGGAAGACCAACCTTGTTCTCTTTTCCGGTCCTTGATTTGACCTTTCACCTCCAAACCCCTTTGATTTTCCATGTCCAACATTTTTGGCTTCGACTGCCAGTGCAGTACTGATAGCCTTACTATAGGTGAGGTCCAAGCATGTTGCCATTTTCCGCTAAAGCCTGTCATTAAGTCCTCTCATGAAACAATTCTTTTTCTTCAAGTCAGTATCCACCTGGTCAATGGCATACTGAGAGAGGTGGTTGAATTTGTTGAGGTATTGCATCACCGTATCCCCTCCTTGCCTCAATCGGATAAATTCTTCTAGTTCAATCTGGAGCACTCTCTCTGGAACATAATGCTCCTAGAATGCTAACTTGAATTCCTCCCATGTAACCTGATGTCCAACAGGCTAGCTTGCGAAAAAATTCGCCCACCAAGTACTGGCAGGCCCTCTTAGTTGTTGTGAGGAGAACAAGGGCTTTTGCGTCTCTGTGCATCGAATCAACCCAAACTTCTATTCCATTACTCTCACCCATTCGTTGGCTTCTAAAGGCTCCTCCGCTTTAACAAAGAGCGGTGGTCGAGTCTCAGAGAACTCCAGGTAAGTATTATCTCGCATCCTTGAGGAGGAGCTCTTCCTTCGTGCGGTTGGAACAGGTTGGCCACCATCTCGCGCAAAAAGCACGTATTATCAACGGTAGCGTTGACTAGGGCAGCGATAGCCTCGGCCAAAGTAGGTGGTACTGGCGGCGGGTTGGGAATGTCATCCCCACCACGGGATTTCCCTGCACCATCATGTCCACGAGTTCGGGATGGAATCTGAGGCAAAAGAACATTCGAAGATATTACATGCCAACATACACCATCATATTACATTACTGAAGTGTAATAATTTTATAGACTCCATTACACAACTTGACTTCATTAATTATTTTACATAAGTACCATACTTAGACTACATTATTCTAGTCTTCTTCATCCTTTGTCATTCCATTACCAGCTGCAGGAGATCGTTCATCAGCAAGGTTCATAGAAGGAGGGGGCCTAAAAAGGTCCAACTCCCCATCAGGTCCTTCATTAGCTGTTCCTGATGGTTCGGCTCCCATTGCAGCAACGTCTGGTGGCACGTCCGGATGCAGCCGATCATACAATACATGCACCTCTTCATGTAAAGTATTGCAGTACGCCTGTAGGTTTTCGAGTGACGCGCTAAGTCCTGCGACACGAGCAAGAGCTTTTGCTTCACAATCCCAAGCGAAAGAGCGCGAGTTGACGGCCCAAACGATGGTCGTATCGCGTTCTAAGATTTCATACTGCAGGTGACTCACTACAGCTGATAGCTCCGCAATGTGGTGGCTATCCCGCTCACGTGCCCTATTCCTTTGGCGTAGTTCTGACCGAAGTTGCTCCACCCGAGCTTCTAGGTCTCTAATTGGGTCATTACTGCCACTTCTACTCCCTTCATGACGGGAGGCCAACTGATGTCGTGGCACCCCTAGAGGTCCCGTTGATTTACGCGCTATTTTCCTAGTGCACGCCATATCTCCATAAGAGGGGAAGATTTATTAGTAGAATTTTTAAACATGATGCATGCATGACCTAATAATTATGGAATCAACTTTCGTTGATCCCCCACTTCCTACATAAATTGAACTATGTTACCTGACATTTTAAGATAAGAAGCTACCAGAAAGTGGTAAGATAAGAATGAAAGAATATTTTGAGATAAGTGTTTAAAAATTCTTTTGATGTGCTACGTAATATCTGAGAAGATGGGCTTCGCTCCGATACCAGCTGTAACGGAACCTCCCAAGGTATTAGGCCCACCTACAGTTGTCCTTGTCCTGAGGACCTTGGACAACCCTACAGATGCGCATAATCACTTGACAAGTTCGGTAACTTTATCCTCATCACTTCGCCCAATAGCGCTTCACCCGTCACGTAGATATTACATCACAAAACTGGAGTAAAGGAATAGCAGAAGCGGATTACAATAACATAATTTACATTAACAAAATATAGAGAGAGTGTACTTATTACAATACTAGGGTCAAGAGTGCATAAAGTATTATTACAGACTAGGGAGGCTAAACACCCTCTCGCGCAAACGTTTAGTGTTTTCAAAGTGGGAGGCAAACATCCTCCCACGACCAACTTCACTGTTGGGGCTCCTCCTTGGGTATCACCTTTGAGCAGAAACAGCAGAACTCCACTGTTTCCTCACCTACAACAACATGGGTTTGAAAACCCTAAGTACAAAGTGTACTTTTGCAAGTATTACCCGATAAAGGAAAAAGACTCTCAAGGATATGCTGGCTTGAGGGAGTCAAGGTAAGGCTAATCAATAATCAAAGACTCTGTTTGCAGAAATGCTTACTATCAATGGATCCTTAAAAGTCCAGTTTTATTATCAGGTTAGGTCATTACCTGTAGTTAGAGTTCTTTCTACCCTAGTTCAAGCATTTGGCCTACGCTAGCCGTCTTGTATCACCCTTTTAGTTCACTGGATTGCTACGTGTAAGTCAGTGACCAAGTCTTCATGTCCGAGAAGTAACGGTGATCCGAATCGATTAATACTCAGCTAAGGATCTCCAATCACACAACATAAGTAGCACTTAGCCCTTGCATATGTCAACTCGCCACCGGGTTTCTCAAGACCAGACTGGGTTCACGCCAACCGAGAGCACAGATACACCACCATCCAGCCTCTTGCCACGGAGGGTACACGCTACCCTCGCCATCTCTCCACTCCCATTGCGTGTTGGCCATTCTGGTATTGGTCTGCCTGAGGCAAAGCTTACCCATGACGAGGCATGTGACCAGTTAAAGGGTCCTCGGTTAGTAGGCCCACATCGGTACGGTCCTTAAGTGACTTAGACGGAGACACTACACCAAGAATTCCTTCTCGTGCAAGTCACCCGCCCGATCTCAGCTTTATCATTTTAAACCCAAAGTTTGGTACCTGGTAGAGGTACATCTTTTCTGACATTGAACCCATCACGGCCATGATGGATTCACCATCTAATACTTTTCTTTTGAAAACTTCCCATCCCATCTGAAGCATCATCTTTATTTAAAACAAATCATTTTGTTTTCTAAAGCATAGCTAAGCATCAGAAATCTTTTAGGTAAAATAGGTATCAAGGAATGGTATCAATTCCAAGGAAACAGAAATGCAGCAAGTGTTTAACACACAACTCCTATCACCTAATGCATCGAGCAAAGTGATAAAGATTTTAAAACACAAGGAAATGGATAATGCACCGGAGCTTGCCTTGTGTTGTAGGGGATTCGGGATCTGTTTCACAGATATCAAAATAAAAACTATTCCCGGCAGGTGGAATCTCAGCTGGTGGTGCAGCTTCTTCTTCTTCGACAATTACTTCTTCCTCGTTTTCTATACATAACCATACATATACATGAATGCTCATGTGATACTATGAATATGCAGTTATAATAGAAATACATCAAGTTGTATCTTGAATACAACTTTCCTTCATGGTACACCTGGGTAACTAGGGTTTCCTAAGTCAGTACTCTATTAGGATAAGGCAAATATTACCTTAGAAAGTTGGGGTTTTGGGCTTGGGGATCAAACAATGTCCAAAACATATCAAACTTCACCCAAGGGCTCTAATTATCATGTTAAGCTTGCCCAAAAAGTTTTATGATTTTTGGAGCAATCGAGTAATTTCTAAAATTCCAAAAGACTAGGTTTAGGCCTTCTTAAATGTTGAATAATTCATGGTTGGGACTAAAAATCTTGGAATTATTTTTATCAAATACTAGAGGAATTTAGCAGTCTAGTAAAATTGATCCCATATTTTTATCGTTTTTCTAGAATTTCCTACAAATTTCCTAAGCCTAGAAGAAAAGAAAAGGGAAAAGGATGAATAGTGTTGGGCTGAAACCAACCCAAATCGGCTCACGTCCAGGGGAAATGCGCTCGCGCGCGCGCTCACGCGCGCGCCCGCGCTGGTCACTTTGCACAGAGGACCCCGCTATTTGAAAAATCATTAAAGAATCCTTAGCCACTATTCCTCTGTGTCTCTGACATGTGCACCGAGCCCCTTCTTTCTCATCTTCGCAAGCCCAGGTCCCCAACGATGGATGACAGCGTGGGTGCTCTGGCAAACTCCTACCGGTCGTGATACGCAACAATCAGTGCCCTAATATGGTATATGCCTAATTCAGACCTTGGCGATCCACTAGGAATCCCTAATTTACCCCGAACGCTGCCCTAAAGCTCGGTCTACATATGCCCGTGGAGCTTGAGTCTTTCCCGTCGTGTTCCCGTCGACACAGTACAGCAACATACAAATTGGGGGCACAATAAGCTTTAGCAACGTACCAGAGCTCAAGAACGGCAGCTAGGAAGGCGGGTGGAGGGGCAGGATGGTGGGTCAACGGAGGGGTGATCAAGGCGGTGTGGAAAACGGATTTGGGGAAAACCCGAATTAAGGCGCTACAGTGGACGATCAGGCACGAGAGTGGGTGCAATAGGTTTGTGATAAGCTAATGGAGCTGGCTGTGCACTCAATTTATAGTAGCTGGCTATGGTTGTCCCGAATTTGAAGGAGATTTGGATCACGGTGGTGACGGGATGTTGCACTGGTGAGCTCTTCGTGGCGTTCAACGGCACTATGACTCAAGGGTGGTAACTCGTAGCTTGCCATGGCTTTGGGTATGTGGTGAAAGGACTACAGCGTGGCGCAATCGTGGTGAACGGTGATCTCCACGGCGACGACCGTCTGGCCACGTTGCGGCGCAAGTGGGTACGGCGATAGGGCAGTAACAGTGCCCCAACTTCATCCCATGCGTGAGATTTTTCACCCTACGTAGTTATCTGCATGCCACCGGGCATGAATCGCAATGGTGGCGAGGATCACGGTGCGGGATCACTGGCAGTGCTGCACTGAACCTGGCGATCTTCGCCAAGTTACTGTACCATGCGAATTCCCTTTAGTTCGCCTGACAGAGCAGATTGAGAAGCTCCATTCTCCATTTTTCATGTGGAGAGCTATTGATCCATCTGCACCAAAGTTGTTGCTCTATAAACCAGCTTTGATTTTGCTATAGCATCCATAATCAAATATTCACTGGATCCTACTCAAAATTGATCCCAAAGTTCGGCCAAAGTCACTGGTGGTCATGATTCAGTCATCAGTGGTGACTGACAGTCCATCTTTAAGCCAGTTTATCTCCAATTTTTATACAACATGAAAGCTTAGTCACTTAAGCAAAGTTTTACCCCTATCATAGCTCTACAAATTTGATGTGTTGACCTAGGGAAAAATCCTCATGAATTGAGAGATACAAGACTCCAAAGTTTGCTCAATTTCATTGAATTTCAGACTTAGCCACATAGTGCTCATGTGACTTTTTGCAAATAAGTCCAAACTTCATCATACAACTTGAAAATTCTCTAATGTGAAAGTTACTTGGTTTTTGATGCTCTATCACTTTGATATTTTCACTTTGGTCCAAAAGTGCATAGAATTTGCATTTACCCCCCTAGGGTACAAATTAGGGATTTCTAGGGTTTATTCTAGGGTTTTGAGCACTCTAGGGTTTTTGTGCCACTCAAACCCATCACTCTTGATATCTTGTGGACATTTCTAATAGCTTTTGAGACATTGCTCATCTTGGCTTCACTTTCATCCATAGGTTCTAATTCTAGGGTTAAGTACCCTACCCTAATATTAAGTACACCTTAAGTCACATCATCACAACTTGTTTTGAAATTTTACCTAGTGGATGAATTCTAGGTGTAACAAACAACATGAAATGTCAATGCTTATGATATCATGCTGAAGTTTTAGTGCCAGTAACACCAGGGGTGTTACAGGAACAATCTTCCACACTCTGAATTATTTCTAACACTAACACTGGGCATAGTGCATGTTCAAAGTTTATAATTTTCAGGTTTTGCCTATTCACCCTCCTCTAGGTGACTTTCAGTGGCACACTAGACAGGTCTAATGAGACCAGGTGAAGGCAAGTCTGAGTAGATCCTATTGATTGATGTTAGCGTTGGAGGTCCAGTGCACCCGAGGAAAGAGAAGATTTTGTAGATTTTTTGTAGCAACAGATATTGGGGGTTTTGGGGCTATAAATACCCCCAGCCAGCCTACTTGAGACACCAATGACCACTAGAGTTAAGCATCATTCACATACATTTGTGCAACATGATGAAGCTATTTCGAGAGATCCAAGCACCCCATCTGAGTTGTGATAGTCATTATAGAGAGAGTGTGCTTGAGGTATCTGCATTTTTTGTGTTGTTTCTGTGTTCTTGCTCTTGTGTCGGTGATACTTCTTTGTAAAGGCTAACAAGAGGCTCCAAACTTTATGGAGTGCCATGTGGAGACTCTCTCTCTCTTCTTTTAGTGGATTTGAGGGCTCAAGTTTGATCGTTGGGATCACTTGAGAGGGTTGAGAGAGACTCTGTCATTTGGGACACCTCAATGGGGATGTAGGTTCTTTGGACCGAACCTCAATAAAATAAATCACATATCTTCTTGTGTTATTTACTTTATGTTGATTTGTTCTTGCCTCTCTCCCTCTCTAAGTTCTCTTGCTTGGAATTTGATTTAAATACTTGAGTTGCTCTCTTAGTCGATTCTATATTCATAAGAGCAACAAGTCCAAGAAAACTTCCCTCTTCCTTCTACTTCTTTGTGTTGATTATATTTTG
The DNA here is from genome assembly GCA_029449295.1 of Zea luxurians. Lineage (NCBI taxonomy): Eukaryota > Viridiplantae > Streptophyta > Magnoliopsida > Poales > Poaceae > Zea > Zea luxurians. The sequence continues at coordinate 327,520 of JAOPSE010000349.1, read as the reverse complement.
ATCTACCTATAATTTGATATTTACTTTGTTTTAAGTGTTGAATTTTAGGTGTTTCCTATTCAACCCCCTCTAAGCTATTATCAATTGGTATCGGAGCCCAGTGCTTCATTTCAAGGGTGTAAAACCCCAAAGCGATGTCCATGGAAGAATTTAAAATGCTCAAAAGAAGGAGTCAGAAAAGGAAGTTGGGAAGCCAAAGGACAATGATGAAGATATCACCAAGTCAAGTTCCAAAACTCACAAGAAAGAGAAGGATGGCAAGAAGAAAAAGATGAAGAATGTAGTATACTATGAGACTAACTCATTTGCATTGCCATTGACTTTAAGTAGCAGTGAATCCACCTCCAAGTGTCTCTATCATCGAATCCACCTCCAAGTGTCGTTATCATGAAAAGCGATTAAATCTAATTATAGTCATACTTCTTTCAATAATTCTCACATTCCTCACAATATAACTTCCTAATTACTTTTTGTTCCTCTTGGTAAACCACCACACTTCGATGGTGAGGATTATTCTTGGTGGAGTCTTAAGATGAAAAGTCATTTATACTCACTCCACCCAAGTATTTGGGATGTTGTTGAAATAGAAATCGAGATCCCCGATAGTGACGACGAAAACTACAATCTAGTGGAGGTAGAGCAAATTGTTCAACACAACTCCCAAGCCACTATGATATTACTTGCTTGTCTATGTAGGGCAGAATACAACAAGGTGAATGGTTTGGAGAACACCAAGGAAATATGGGATGCACTCAATACAATACACAAAGATCATAAAGATGGAGTTCCTAGATGGGGAGCTCAGGAGATTCTCCATGCTCAATGGAGAAGTAACACAAGAGATGTACATCCGACTCAATGCATTGGTGAATCAAGCTCGCAAAATCAGGAGGAAGAAATTGATAGATCATGAAGTTGTAAAGATCATGATAGGGTACTTTACTTATTGTAATGCTACACTTGTATCTTTAATTCGTGAGAATATTAGGTACAAAAACATGTCGTCTAAGGAGGTGCTTGGTAAGTTCCTAATCCCTGAGATGATGGTGAGGGACTCCAAGTACATTAAAGATTTGGTGCATGGGAATGTATCCTTCACGAGCCACAAGTCGTTGCCTTCAAAGCAACAAGGGAGAAAGAGGAGAGCCCAAGCAAGGAGGAAACCATCGATGTTTCTAGCCTTGATGATGAAGAAATGATGCTAATCATCAAGAGCTTCCTGCAAATCCTAAGGAACCTGAAGGACAAGGACTACAAGCCCGTGGCAAGAGGGCATGCTTCAAACGTGGTAGGACCAGTCATTTTATTGCAAATTGTCCATATAATGAACCCATAGCAATATAATGAACCCATAGCAAATTGTCCATACAACAAATTCAGTTCAAGAGCTCACAACCGAGCCACCCATAGTAGGAACCATCATGAGAGGGATCAGGATGATTAAACCAACCATGGAAATATAATGTTGGAATCTATATACCACCAAAGGAACTGCAACACAACTTAAAACTGATTAAATCAATGCACTACACATCACCCATGCACATTTCTCTTCCTCTGTTGGGTACTTACATATTGCTATTGTGTCATGAAGCTTGTACTTGACATAAGCTGGTTGCTCCAGCGCCTCCTCCTCCTCCTCCTCATGTAGCCACAAAAATGAAGGCAAGACTATTTAGCCATTCGACCTTCTGCTATTGGAGTCCCTTCTTCTCGTCCTCGCCTTAGAACAAGGAGATGGGGTATGTTGTCGCTCACCATTTCCCATAACTCTTCAGTTAGAAGAGCGAAAGAGCTTGGAGCACATGAAGAGCTCATTAGAGATGCTAAAGGCAAGGAGTCGTATCAACAAAGAGGAGGGATGGGATAAAAGCATTAGGGTTTGGTCTCAAGCTTCTCCTTGCGTTGGTTGGCTGTCACACCTAGATTTAAGGAGAAATATAGATGCATCTCAAATGTGTGCCAGGATCAAGTCTCACACATATGATGACTCATTGTACAAGAAACAATGTCACACCTTTATTACTTAATATAATTTCTGTACAAAATTACTTAATACACCATATGACGACAACGATCCTATGCAACCATAGTTGACTGGGAGACGACGGCTTAGACTTCTTCAAACTCATCTTCATCTTCATCATTCTTCTTTGGTGGTACCTATTCTTAACTTGGTGTGATTATAGCAAGGGTGAGCTCCGATACGGTCATCGCTCAGCAAGTGTGGCAAAAGTATAGTGTACGACTTATCAAGAAAAATGGTTAAGGTTGAGCATTGCTTTTAATTAAGTTGGTCAAAATTTTATTAGCAATTACTAAGTATAAGTAAATACCGATCCAATTAAATAAGAGATCACAAATAATAATGATTACCACAATGCAATGCATGACATGTAAAGTTTAGTTCCATCATTTAATCATGAGAGAGTCCTGAGCTGCTCATGACCGTGAGCACGACTGATAAATCACTTTTTACACTTTGCAAAGAATGTGTGTCACCCCCAGTTTTGAGGGAAAAACCGAATGCATAGCATATGTGTGCCAGGATCTAATTCCACACATATGTTGATGTCATAAGTGTAATATATCAAAAGAACAAAGCATAAAAGCATAAATAAATATTATATTAGCAAATTACACTTCGAACAGACTTAATGTCTTAACCTTTATTCATCAAAGTACAACAGAACATGGACATCCTTCCACAGGAAGATGACCGAGGGTGTCACTGGACTAGCATCCATCAAGTTCACCATCATATCTTCATCTGCAATCTTCTGATCAAAATTAAGCAAGGGTGAGCTCACTTATGGAGGGAGCTCAATAAGTGGGGTGAAAATGCAAGGTTAACAATGTAAGGCTAAAGTTTTAATGCGGTTAGCATTTTAGTTGGTCAACATTTTATTATCAACACCTGATTACTAAGTATAAGTATATACCAAGCCCATATTAAGCATAAGCAATATTCACCATCATATATATCATCAACATAAATATATCACTAGCTTAAACTCAGAACCACTTGAACCAAAATATCATCATCATGAAGCTCAACCACTTGAGCGAACTTAAGCATACAGCTTAATCAAAACCGATCACAAGTTATTTTCATCTTCAAGTTCAATTATCATGTGAGGGTCTAGGCTGCTCTTAACTGTGAGCATGGCTGATATATCAGTTTTACACTCTGCAGAAGTAGCACAACTTTACCCATGAGCCGTGTATCCCCTCTAGCCTGGGTTTGCAAGTCTCGTATTCACTTCTGAGGTGAATGACTAGGGATCCACTGTGAGGCTTTCACAAAATACACTTAGTTCAAAACAACCCGCTAAGGTTTCTAAGTCGATGTGGAAGCCCTCTGGGCGAGACAACTTAGCCAAGACTACGTCCCCATGTTTGGTGAGCTCCCACCATCAACTGCTCCCTCTCTTGCCCATATTCCAATTAAGGTTGCTAAGCACTAAGCAAATTAAATTAATTACCAAAGCCAGAGCCATGATAGCACTCATGGTTGCACTATTTTCTTGGGTGGTCACTCCATGTTCCAATTATCACAATATGATCTTGCTTAGTCATCGGATTAATAACAATAATGTAAACTTACCATTTGGAACATTAATATCATCAGTAGGAGTACCATCATAAAGTTAAAGTTGTAGCAATAGCATAGCTACTTGATTAGATCATAACACAGGTTAAACAAAGGATAAGATTGGAAAGGTTAGATGTATCTGAATAGGCAACCCATCTAATTATGCATATCATAAATGTAAACTTAGTTTTCATGTGTTGATTAGGATCAAATAGAATATGCAGAGGGAGAAGACGAGTTGCCTTGCTTATAGAAAACTTGATATTCTTCCACGGAATAAATCCTGATTCTCAACTATGGGATCAATCACTGAACATCACATAAACAAACAAGAAAAAACAAACACCGCTCAATAACATACAACATTCACCATAGACCAGAATAAAAGAAAACATAATAAAAATATCATTTTCGCTGCAATAACACAAGCAATGGTTATAGCAAAAGATGCTCTTTTTGAAAAGGTTTGGTTTTATATTTTATAAAAAAGAGATAAGCTTGAAACTATCTTAATTATAAATATATAAATATTAGGTCTACCATTTTAATCTTTTATAAAAGTCATATGTGGTATGCATAAGATTAAGGGTTCATAATATTATAAACTCATTATAAATCATTGATTTTATGAAAAGCTAATAAATAACTTAACCAGATTTTTATGTGAAAAGATCATAATCATATTATTGAACACCTATTTATGAAGAGCTAGCTTAATGCCTTAAGTGGATTTTCAAGCAAAAGATAATGAACAAATAACCATCTTTTAATTTCATTAGAAAACACATGGTTTATACTTTATTAAGAAAGCTACATTCATAACTAATATTTTAATTATAGAAAGAACATGAACACTAATTTCTTTATTTTATCATTTAGAAAAAACTAAGTGATATGTATAACGTGGACTAAATGTGATGGAATGATTAATCAAGGCTATATAACTAGTTATGAACAAATTGACTATGGGTTTGATTTATAAATTATGAGAAATGATAATTAATCTATTAATTATCTTTAGTTTTAGTTTAGGAACAAATGGAACTATATTCACTAATATTTAATCTTTTATGTGGGTGAATTAAGCTTTGATAATATTATTAGAAATCCCTATCTAGCATACACATATTTAAATATGAAATAATTGAGGATAATAAAATTTTATGGAGAAAGATATATATTCTTATCTTTTAATGTTATTGAAAAACATATTGTCTATATTTTCTTTTAAATTTCTATTTAAAAAGGCTATACTTAAACAACTATAATAAACATGATTAAATTATGAAAATAAAATATATATTGAAAAAGTTGTTTTAATATTTCTTGTGTAACAACCGTAATTCAAATTAAACTATAAAAATACGTGAATAGTTGGAGTACTAGTTAAAACGCTCACCACACAATTATAAAACTAACAAAACAATTTCTATTATTTGGATTCCTAATATATATTTTATAATAAACTATAACAGGGACCTACACATAAATAAAAGTATACTAACAGGGATGGCTAGTAAATTTGTATTTTTATGCACATATATTATTATAAACAACTATCTTTTTATTAAAAAACATAAAGGTTATAATTCTTTTTAATTTCAATATTAGAAACTATGCATAAATCAAATATATCGGTCACAAATTAGATTTAAATTAGAAAACATGTGAACAGTCGCAAATACTTATTTGGATGTATTTAGAACAGACTTATTAAACTAATAAAACAATCGATTTGAATCTCAATTACATAACTTATAAAATAAAAATCAAGTAGAGTGTAATTTTTGTCACCTTCTTCAACTTCTCGTTCGTAGCAGCAGGCAACAAGCAACATCAGCAGTAAGGAGAAGAAGACATCGGCAAAGGAGAAACTCTGCTTCGTTGCTGCAAGCGGGGAGCAGCACGCGGCACGGCGAGCAGGACTCCGGCGACGTCGAAGGAGAACGTCGAACGACGACGGCACTTAAGCAGAGAAGGGATGGGGCTGTGGGCAGGCGCAAGTCTAGGAAGGGATGGCGAGCGTGACACAAACAACAGCGGCACGGCTGGCGAAGAGGCGTGGTGCTGATATGGGACACCAAGAGATGGCGAGCAGCAAGAGCTCGGCGAGGCAATACGACGAGCAAAGGCACAAAGACGACGACATGCGGTGTAATAGAGCAGCAGGGAGAGGAGAGCGTAGGCGTGCTTAAATAGGCTGAGACAGGGCACCATGGCACCGGTGCATAGAGTGGAAATGACAACGGTGGCCATTGATGGCGATGTAGTGGGCGACGTGAGTGGGAATCGAAAGGGCGGTAGCGGAGGGGAGAGGAAACAACTGGGTGGTTCACAGTGTGATCCACCGTGGAGGTGAGTGGGCAGGCGAGTGGAACAGCTCCACGGAGTGAGGCAGGGTGAGGAGACATAGAACCTGCTCGCGCGCGTCATATAAGTCCATGCCACTACTGGAAAGCACTTAATTCTCGTCGGCCAGAAACCGACAGGAATAAGCACTAAACCGACGGGAATAAGTAATTCCCGTCGGTTTAGGGCTTATTCCCGTCGGTTGTCAGCCGCCAGGCGTCCCTTCTCGGGGATAAGTTTATTCCCGTCGGCGGCTGACGGGAATAATTAATTCCCGTCGGCTAGTTAGTGGCCGACGGGAATTAAGCTTAACTCCCGTCGGTTTTGCTGGCCGACGGGCGTCATTTATTAATTCCCGTCGGTTCCCCAGGCCGACGGGAGTTATTAATTAATTCCCGTCGGCCCTACGTGGCCGACGGGAATTAACTGGGCCGACTGCGTTATTACTTAATTTCCGTCGGCCATACGTGGCCGACGGGAATTAACTGGGCCGACGTCAGTTATTAGTTAATTCTCGTCGGTTCGACCATAGCCGACGGGAATTAACTGGGCCGACGAGAATTACCCTATACTGCTTCAAAAACAGCACTAAATTAGGTCACTATTTCTGCACACATAACATATATCACACATAACATAAATCATAGATAACAGCCACATTACAAACACATCCATTTAGAGATACGACATCCACAAACACATGCATTTAGACATAAACATATGCATTTATAATTAAAACATCCACCAACGAGTACGACATAGTATTGAAACATAACATCCAGCAACGAGTACGACATAGTATTGAAACATAACATCCACCAATGAGTACGACATTTCAAACATAAGTTCAAGTGTTTAGAGATAACCACCACTTGGGTGGTTAGAGCTTTGACCGCTGCCGCCACCACCACCAGGAGGAGGGAACGCGAAGAGCGAGTCAACAAATCCAGTCCCTACTGCTGGATTAGACCCACTACCACCCGCTTCAAGCGTAACCTATGCAAGTTAGCAAATATCAACACGTTAAATGCAAATATCAAAAAATATACAAGTGTATAAATTAATCGAGAGTTATCAAACGTACCCTATCTCCAGGTGCAGGTATATGTGTCGGAGGGGTGTTGAACTGTGGTGATGGAACTGGTGTGTTTGCAAATTGGCTCCATTATGGTGGCGGGGGAAAATTTGTTGCCATGCCCTGTTGCTGCATTAACTGTTAAACACATATGTGTTACTACTGAAGATGTTGTATTAAAATATAATAATTTAGAGTTTGGATTATGTGTACTCACTTGATACATCGCTTGGTTGTGTGCATTGCAAGCCTCCATAAATTCGCATTGTTGTCTCATCTCTTCACGCATCCTCATAATCTCCAACTCCTGCTCGTTCGGTCGACGAGAGCATGAGCTACGGGAAGATGAACCCGTCCTCTGAGATCTCACAGACGACGAGTCAATGAATCCGTCGAAGAGTGTGTATCTATAAGTGATTCAAAAAATGTGATTACTGCATAATCAATTTAGTGTCAACCATATAATTTCATAAGTTAGAGCTTACCGTCCATGCGCTTTGCCACCACCACTTGCGTACACCACCGAGGGATCCACCGGTTCATGGCGCCAGTCGAAGTCAGGGCCATGGCGACGAACCATCTCCTCCCCATATGCCGCCTATACATCATTCACAACCTTACAAATGCAGGAATTTATATAGTTTGAACGTTTGAACTTTTGAGCCAAAACTCACCAAGCGATCCGTGGCTGTCTGGCTGCAGTGCTGGTCAGGGTTGTTCGGGTCTGGTCCTTTGTGGCCCTCCTGGTAGACCTCAATGTCACTAGGCTTTTGGCCACTCGTAGCTTCCTGTATAAACAAAAATATTCATAAGAAATCGTACTATTTGTTGATCGACATAGCTAGATCAAACTTACCATTCTTTTAGCTTTTCTTATCATGTCGTCACAGCCAAACTTGTGGTTAGGATTGGTTCCTCGACATTGTCTGTGATGCGCTGACGCTTTCTGGAAGCCTTCAGAAGCCCAATATCGACACCAAGCATAATACGCATCAGGCACGGGCGCCATCCATGGAACCATCACCTGCCCACACAATGTTACATATTATATCAATCACAACAATCAATATAAAGGGTAAAACAAATTGAATACTAACCTCACGATATTGATCCTCAGTCAAATATATCTTTGAGGACCCTTCCTTTTTATTCAAGGGGCCTGCTTCTTTCGGATGCTTTTGAAAATACAGGTTTGTAGCCTGAATTCTCGCATAGTATATGGCATACTTCACCAGCTTCTTTGCATTGTTTTGGAAGACACGTTCAGCGTGCCCCATGTAATCCTCTCCGTCAGGCAACCAATATCGAAGCTACAACATAAAGAATACAAATACAATGGTATAAGTCATAGATTTACAATATTAAGAAACATAACAAAAATAATAAAGAATTCATACCCAAAAGTCATTACGAACAAGTCCCTATCTGTCGGTGTGGTTTCATTCCTTTTTAAACTTGTACTCGTCCCAGGTACTGACGAGCACATCATCCTCGGTATCACCGTTTGACACCTTCACTATACCAGGGTAGTGAAGGCGGCAAAGAGAACCCAACATAAGGTTAACCTGAGTGTGGTGTCCCTTGCCGTCAAAGGACAGGTCCTCCCAATTCCTGCATTACACAAAAACATTAACAATAGACATAATAGTTATATGAGATAAGTTAATATATTACACTCACCGATCTCCATGTGGCATGATTAAAGTCCTATCAGCCTCTCGCTCTATCGCGTGACGAGGCTTTACTGAGTGGCTTTTTCTTGAGCGACGTGTGCGTGTCGCTGAAGAGCCTCCCGAGCCATCATCCATCGGGTTGTCAGCCGGTTCGCCCTGTTGGCCCTACTGGTCCCACGCCTGTTGCTGCTCTCTCTGGTGGTCCCACTGGTCCCATGGCTAGTGATGCTGTGCGGCCTGGTCCCATGTCACGTGCTCCACCTCCTCATTGTGCTCCACCTCCTCATTGTACTGCTCCTCCTCAATGTGCTGCTCCTCAGTGTGCTGCTCATCCTAGTACATACAACTCAAGATTTATTTGTAAATATGTAAACAAATTTATTTGTACAAGATATGTTACCTCATCTCCATGTACCGCGCTCAACAGCTCTCGACGTCTGCTGCTGCTAGAAGAACTGCCCTGAAAAAGGCCCAGGCCCTTGAACAGCCCCTTCACTGACTTCTTTGATTTTGGCGGCATCCTGCATAAAAAATAAGAAATTATTCATTAGTGCATAAAAATGACATAATACTTAAAAATAGAAACAAATGAAATAACAAAACAACTTTACTTGTTAAATATCATCAAAATCAGGATCTATTTGTTCTCTTCTATGCAGAGGTCGCCATGTAACTTTTCTCCTAACAGGTTGTCTTCTCCGTCTCTCGGGAAAAGTTAAGTCGTTAACGTCTGCAACTAGTGAATCTAATGCCGGTGCAGGATCAATATGAAATCTAGTTGGCAACTCTTCTTCTGGAAACACCTCATCAACCTGCTCAAGGTGACCAATTTGATATGCGTCCTCACCAGGAGTGTATAGGCGTTCGCGGGGATTTACATTGTACACAACCCTCCATTTAGACAACTTTTTGCATGGATATGTCGAGAAATAAACTTGGTCTGCTTGATGGGCAAGGATATACGTGTCGTGTCCTTGAAGCTATTTTTCCAGTTGGATCTGTGTCATCCCAAATTTGGTCCTATAATACTTCGGGTCATACCATTTACACTCAAAGAAAACTAGCGCTAAAGGCTTATTTCCAGCAAATGTAATCTCGATTATATTTTTGATTTTCCCGTAATAGCAGGCTTCGTGTCCTTCCATGTCGGTTGCCCTAGTAACGACTCCATTATTTTGAGTGGCGGCCATAGGATGACTTGATTCGAAAATGCTTGAACGAAAGCGATATCCATTGACGTCGTAACGTCCATAACTTTTGGCAGTTACGCTTCCAATAGATAACTGACGTAAGTCATCATTCAAATTCATTTCCTCCCCAAACTGTCAATTATGCCACAAAGCATTAGCAAATTCTGTAATATTAGTTAACTGAAATTAGCTCTCGGAGCCACATAATTTAGACTTACACGGTCCCGAAGCCACATAATGAAATTAGGTCGCCCATGCGTACCATCGCGTCGCAATTTGTCTATGTCTTTCGCTGTTGGCCTACCGAGACACCTCATGTTTTGTTCATCAAACTCGCTGTCAAATATTATTGTATGACATGAGATATTTGATAACATAAACTAATTCACATATGAACAGTTTAAGAAAATAAGTCTTACACAAAGTATTTCTCCACCTCAGGCATATTCGTGAACATGTACAGTAAAGCAGACTTCCGTTCTTCCATACTGAGGTGATATGCCTTGGGTGGACCAACGACTTTGCCGTTTGTCTGAAAAATCGAAAGATCACTACACGGAGGCATCTCTCGTTCATCATCATGGTACCTTTTCTTTTGAGCAAATACATTATGTTCTTCCGCAAAGTAACAACTTGTGAAGTGTGCTACCTTCTTTAGTTTAAATTGTTCCGCAATACATCCTTCAACTCTTGCCTTATTTCCCACCATTGTTCTAAGCTTCTTTAATGCTCTTTCTATATGAAACATCCACCTATACTGAACAGGACCACCGACTTTAGCCTCATATGGAAGATGTATAAAGAGATGCTGCATACGATTGAAGAAACCCGGTGGAAATATTTTTTCCAATTTGCACAAAAGCACCGGTGCCTCTTTCTCTAGCTGTTCCAACACATCTCTTCTGATTTCTTTAGCACACAACTATCTGTAGAAATAGCTAACTTCAGCTAACGTTTTCCACACAGCTTCAGAAATGTACCCACGAAACATTACAGGCATGAGCCTCTCCATAATTATGTGGAAGTCATGGCTCTTCAGTCCATTCATCTTCATTGTCTTCAAGTTCACAGATCTTCTAAAACCAGTGGCATAACCATCGGGAAATTAAATATCCTTCATCCACTTCATCACTTCTTTCCATTGCTTAGATTTCAGACAATAGTTAGCTTTTGGTTTGCCTCCGTTTTCTCTAAGCACTTGGGTTGGACAATCACATATCACTGCTAAGTCCATGCATGCCTTGTCATTGTCTTTCGTTTTATCAGGGAAATCCATGCATGTATTTATGAGGGCTTGGCAAAAGTTACTCTCTTGATGCATGACGTCGATGTTGTGCATCAAAATCAATGACTTAGCATACGGAAGCTCCACAAGCCACATATGTGAGTCCAGTTATGCTCCTCCCCAAAACCTTGATACCTTTTCCCACTCTCGTCTAGGACAAGTTTCATATGCTCTTCTGTAATTTCTATCCCACTACGTCCCTTGGGCGGTCCCTTCATGACGATGGTGCCCTTCCTAAATTCCTTTCTCTGCCTTCTGAAGGGGTGATTGAAGGGTAGAAAACATCTATGGCAATCAAAGTAACATATCTTGCCACCAGCACTAAGAAGAAAACAATCTGTATCTTTAGCACAATAAGGACACGTCAATCTACCATGCACGCTCCATCCAGAGAAAATACCATAGGCCATAAAATCATGAACCGAGAACAGATATGCAACACGAAGATTGAATTTCTGCTTCTTGAAGCAGTCATAGGCTTCCACACCTTGTCATAGCTTCTTTAACTCTTCAATCAGTGGTTGAAGCATCACATTGAGGCGTACGCCAGGATTCTCAGGCCCAGGTATAACAAGACATAGGAACATAAACTCATATTTCATGAAAAGAGCAGGTGGAAGGTTGTACGGTATGGCAATGACAGGCCAACATGAATACGACGCAGCGGTCATATTGAACGGCGTGAAACCATCAATTGCCAAGCCGATACGAACGTTTCTTGCATCGCTGGCAAAATCTAGATCAAATTTGTCAAAAGCCTTCCATGCATCACCATCTGACGGGTGCACCATTAACCCATCTTGTCTGTCCGTACAATCTTTATGCCACCTCATGTGCATAGCGGTCTTCCTCGAGAGAAACAAATGTTTCACTCTAGGAGTGAGAGGCATGTACCGAAGCTGTTTATGTGCAACCTTTGTCACCACCTTCTCCCCATCTTCATTTACAAGCTCCACGTACCTCGACTTCCCACATTTTAAGCATTTCTGTTCTCTGCCATGTTCCTTCCAAAAAAGCATACAGTTGTCTTGGCAAACATCAATCTTCTCATACTCCATACCAAGACCTTCAAGAAATTTTTTGGACTAGTACATGTCTTTGGGCATCTTGTGACCCATAGGAAGAACCTCGCCAATCAAATCCACATGCTCCTTGTAACAATTAATTGAAAATGCAAACTTGGACTTGATTGACATCAGTCGGGTCACGAATTCGAGGACGGTCACGTCAGTGTGCCCGTGAAGAGGCTCTTCTGACGCTTTGAGTAGGTTGAAGAACTTCTGAACCTCCGATGTAGGTGAATCATGATGATCTGGTGCTAGTTCAGGCTGCAGATCCTCAAGCATCTGGTCCATCCTATCAACATCATCTTCACCGTCATCAACTTCTACTTCTGCTGCTCGTTCAGCATCTTCACCGTGGAGATACCAGACCTTATAGCCTGGCACGAAACCATGCGAGCACAGGTGTAGTGTGACCTGCCTCTTGGTGTGGCTCGTCATATTTCTACATTTATTGCATGGACACCTAATATTATCTATTTGTGACAAAGCAGCTGCATGGTCCAAAAACATCTGCGCCTTGGCAAACCATTCACTTGTGTGACACCCACCCTTCTTGAAACCTTCATACATCCAATCACGTCTATCACCCATTATTGTGGCTATGTGTACGAGTAAAGAGTGTGTGAGACAATATCACGTTTCTAAACGTAACACATACATCTATAGGTAAGTAGTAAAACTATATATATATACATAAATAACTATATATATACATAAAAAACTATATATATACATAAATATATAGTTATATACATAAATAACATTAAATTTATCAATAGTGAAACCTTCATACAACCTAATATGATAAGTTAAATCTATTCAATAAATAACATCAAATTCAATAATTTAATAGCATAAGTTAAATATATTATAATAATAGAATTAATACTTACTAGCTGAATACCCGTGCGTTGCAACGGGAATATATAATACGAGTATACTACAATAACTTATATACAAAAAATTTAAGTTGAAAATATTATTCAAACAAAAGAAATTGCATGAAAGGCTCTTCTTTAAATACTACTCCCTCCATCCAAAAATATAATTCAAGAATTTCGGTGATACTTATCTACTATTACGCATTGTGCAAGGGTAGCAGGTGGGTTTGGCGAGAGATGTAGTAGATGTGTTTTATATTATAGATGTAGATATAAACACACATGTGGTGTAGTGGTAGCTACCACTGGCATTTGCTTGAGAGGTCGTGGGTTCGAATCCCCTTGGGGCCATGTGTATTTTTTTAATTTTAGCTAGGCGTTGGCTACACAGAGAACATAGGAATAGACTGTGCGTGGGGAGGAGGGAATCGAAATGGGCAGGAGGGAATCGGAAAGGCAGAACATAGAGAACATGGGAATGGACTGTGCATGGGAGGAGGGAATCGGAATGGGCAGGAGGGAATCGGAAAGGCAGAACACGGAATGGGCAGAACGCGGAATGGCAGACTACTATTGCAGTCTTAATAGTAGTAGAGATACCTAACATCAAGGCACACATGTGATATTAAACTAACTCTAATCACACTCTAATCACATGTTATATTAAACTAACTCTAATTACACTCTAATCACACCCTAAACTAACTCTAATCACATGAAAGTTAACTCCCGTCGGCCATAAAAACCGACGAAAATAAACATTTATACACACATTTTACAATAACACTCGTATTTACATTAAATAATTCAAAAAATAATATACCTTAACGGTCCGGGGCGGCGGCGGCGCTCCGCGACGGCGGCGTTGGTGGCGGCGAGCGGCGGGCGACGCTTTGGGGGCGGGTGGCACAATGAGGACGGGCGGCGGACGGCGCTCCGGGGCCGGCGGCGCGGCGGACGGCGCTCCGGAGGCGGGGCGGGCGGCAGTCGTTGCTCCGAGAGCGGGCGGTGCTCCGGGGGCGTGGGCGGGCGGCGGCGCTACAGGGTCGGCGGCGCTACGGGGGTGGAGGCGGCGCGGTGGACGGCGCTCCGGGGCGGTGGCGGTGGCGGGCGGCGCTCCCGGGGCGGTGGCGGGCGACAGGCGCGCTCCTAGGCCGCGGGGCGGCTGGCCGGGGCGGGTGTGGGCGGCGGGCGGCGTCGGGGGCGGGCGTTTCTCCGACGGCGGCGATGTACGTGGCTTGGAAACCGAGAGAAGAGAGGAAATGAGCCGCACGGGATGACCGTCGGCCCATAAAGCATTAATTCCCGTCGGCTGGCGTCAGGGCTGACGGGAGTTAAAATAAAGTCCGTCGGCTGGCGGCTTGGCCGACGGGAGTTATCCAAATCCCGTCGGCTGATTTTGAGCCGACGGGAGTTATCTAATTCCCGTTGGCCCGAGCAAAGGCCGACGAGAATTAAAATGGCCGACGGGAATGTTCATGATTCCTGTAGTGTGCGGCAGCTAGTGCGAGACGTGCGTGCTATGAGGTCATGGAGAAATAATACACTATGTTGCAGGGCCTACACGTCATTTAAAGAGAGGGAGATCATCACGTGGTTGGCTGGGCACCTTGCTGGGCCAAAGTGGCCAAGGACCGGCGCATGGTAGTTTTAGTATTTTTCTTTCTTTTTTTATATTTCGAATTTTTTATAACAGAATATGTAAAATAAATATATATTCCAAAAATTATAAGAAATCTAAAAATAATATTTACATAAATAAGATCTCTATTTTTAAATTATATTAGGACAATTCTAATAATTAGATAAAGTTGGCTTTACAAAAAAAGATCAATCGATGAAATGAGATTCTTGCAAATAATTTGAAACAAAGGTTAATAACACATCAAAATGTGGCTCACCGTGTCGTCGCGGCCTCGCACGCCCGCCTGGCCGCGGCCCCTGCCCCTCCCCCTCGGCCCATGCTCGCACGCCCCCCGGTGTGGCCTCGTCCGCACGCCCGACGGTGGCCCCTGCATGCGTCCCCCCTAGCACGCCCCCCTGTGGCCTGCACGCCGCCGGCGCGGCCTGCCTGGTCCCTGCGCGGCCCTGGTCGACCCCCAGCGGGAGCAGCCCCAGCACACGCGACGTTTAAATTTCAGTTTGGATAATTTTAAATTTAGTTTAATTAACGTGCTGCGTCGTGTGCTTCGTCGCGCGACGATGTAGTTAAAATCCAAATTTAGTAATGTGCTGAGTCACGCGCTTCGTCGCGCGACGATTCGTTTCAAGTTTAGATTATTTCATGTGTGACGTCGCGCGTTTAGTCGCATGATGTTTCGTTTTCTTATTCAGTTTAAGTGACGTATGTCGTCGAGTGCTTTGTCGCGCGACACTTTACATTATTTCCATATTTAATTCAAGTGTTTAGTGGCACGCTTCGTCGCGCGACGATTCGTTTAATGTTAGTTTAGTCTAAGTGTTGCATCGCGCGCTTCGCCGCGCAACGACTCATTTTATTTTCAGCTTAGTTCGTGTGTGCTGTCTCGCGCTTCGTCGTGCGGCAACTCGTCCCAGTTTTCGGTTTAATTCGCGTGTGCCGTCGGGCGTTTCGCCACACGATATTCCCTTTAAATTTACCTTGAATTGTTTATAATAATTAAATGCGTAGCATAACTTTATTTTATATATAGCACGATTGTCAAATTGATATGGTCGTGTTTAGATAAGTACTTTAATCTATAACTCCTTAACATATTCGCCTTTTGACCGTACCCTCGACCGTTGTTTTTCCTTTCTCGCTTAGTCGTAGGTGCGAGCCCTGCGTCAAGCGTCTGCTTATTTGTTATATTCTACTGCATGTAGTACTGTTCTTTTATTAAATTTGTGGAATGTATATTTGAACTCGTATAGATAACGGTCAGTTGGCGGAGTCCGAAGGAGTTGCAGGTGAAGACCCTGAGCAACAGCTGGTTGGTGAAGGCAAGTGTCCCTTGACCTATCTATGTCCTACTCATTTTATAATTCACTCCCCACATTTACACAATTTATACCTAAGGATTGACTAGCTTTTGTTCATCTTGTCCTTATTTACCTATGTGGGTTGGGTTATTTTGGTTTAGCTTTATGTTAGAGCTTCACACTAATCAATGAACATGATGAGATTATTTATGATACGTTGTTTTCCCTTTTGATCATGATGATGATACTGTGACATTTAAGGGGACTCTCGAGTGCCTCTCCGTAAGGACTGGTTCGTTGGATGACCGCCCGGGAAAACGGTGCAACCATGAGGGTGGAATGGGACGCCCTTAGCTGAATAATTAGAGGAACTGAGGTGTAGTTCGCTTCGCCGTCGTGCCGTCAATGGGGCTCGGTCTATGCGGCTCGCTCTGCCCAGGGTGGATTGCCCCTTGGGGAGGAGTGCGGTACATTTAGGAAACCTGATAGGCGGCTACAGCCTCAGGGAATCTTTGTAAAGGATACATAGTGAAACCCTGCATATTCACCTTGGTAGTGTTTAAGGATTTGATCAGCCCGAGGCAAAAGGGAATCACGACTTATGGGTAAAGTGCGCAACCTCTGCAGAGTGTTATGAAACTGATATATCAGCCGTGCTCGCGGTTATGAGTGGCCAAGGGAGCTCCATTGATTAGAGACACATTGATCAGAGATGCTCTGTTTACAGGTGGCAATGAGGATGATGGTTTTGATTATGATTATGGTTATGGTTATGGTTTCTGGTATTCTTTCCGTTTGGAAACGGTACTTTTGGGTTAACCACTTGGGTTAATGCTAAAACCTAGCTCTCTACTAGTAATAATAACCTGACCAACTAAAAGAAAATGCTTGACTTTAACCCCACATAAAGCTAGTCCACTACAGCCAAAACAGGACAATTGCAGAGTATGTTCATGTGTACTCACCCTTGCTTTACACACCAACCCCCCAAGTTGTCCACGTTGCAACCACTGCTCAGGAGAAGATGAGGTCGTGGAGGACTTCTAGGAGTTCCAAGAGTACGATGAGTTCTATGTGTGGGTTAGCAGCAAACCCCTAGTCGGCTGCCTGTGAAGGCGGTGTTTATCTACGTTTCATTTCCGCACTTCGATAATTGTTAATGGCTATGTGGATGTCTCGGACATCATGATGTAATCAACTATTACCTTCTTTTATGTGATTATTTGAGCACTTTGTGATGATGTCTGGTTATGTAACTGTTGTGTACGTGAATTGCTGATCCTGGAACGTACATGGTTCACATTCGGTTTGCCTTCTAAAACCGGGTGTGACAAAGACTGATGATGATGCTGACTGAAAAGGAAAAGACTACTTAGCCCTTAATGATTTATGTTACGATCATAAATGTCAGGGACATAAAAGTACTTTTACCTAGTCTGAGTCCCGTGCTTATAAATAGATGAATAATAGCACCGTACTGTTCATGCTGAATTGTAATCACTCTCACGTCAACACCTTCGAGCAAGACGAAGGTACCAATGTAGTACATATTCTGTTAATACTCATGCATGCTTTATGGAATACGAATATGAATGGATCGATAAGTTACATCTGCCATTGTTATCTCTTTGTATTCTGATTTATTCATAAGATGATGATGGCATGTCCTTCGTGACCTACGTCTGATGAACATTATACCCATGGGGAAATAATGCCTTGAAAGACGAAGGTCCTTAATACTAAACAATTGTGTTGCCTTGTTCTTGATTCATAGTATTTGAGAATAAGTGACCAACATTACCCACATGTATTCTCTCCAAGACGAAATACTAGAGATCAGAGTTATGTTCATCATCATTAACCATCATCATAAAAGTATCCAAAGTTCTTCTAATCAAAGAGGATCCCAAGGCTGCTCTTAACTGTGAGCATGGCTGATATACCAGTTTCTAACACTCTACAGAGGTTGCACACTTTACCAACGAGGCGTGATTCCCGTTTTGCCCGGGGATCATGACTCTCCATTGATCACTACTAAGGTGACCTGGCAGGGTCTCACTAAATAGCCTTTACATAGACTACCCTAGTGCATAGCTGCTCGTTAGGTTTCACCAGTCGTACAAACATAGTACTCCTCCCTAAGGTGGGTGACTAACAAAACCAAATCGAATGAACCTCGGCATCCACCCTTAGCAGAGCGAGCACTATGCCTTGGCACCCATTGACCGCCCTCTAGCAAAGCCAACTACACCCCTAGGTTCATCTAATTATTCAGCTAAGGGTGTCCCATTCCACCCTCATGGTTGCACTGTTATCCCGGGTGGTCACTCAACAAACAGGTCCTTACGGAGAGGTACTCAGGAAAATGGTCTGAATCCCCTAAAGTGCCATAAGAACATTATCATAATCATAATATCAGAATCGTATCATAAATATTCTCATCTTGTTTGTTGAGCAATAGCATAAAGCTAACCATAATAACCCAAAAAGGTAAACAAGGACAAGATAAATACAGACTAGTCAATCCTTAGGTTTCAATAAAGTAATGTGGGATAGTGAATTATAAAGTAAGTAGGACATAATAGGTTAGAGGACACTTGCCTTCACCAGGTTGTTGCTCAGGAAGATCTTCAGCAACACACTCAGGAACCACGGGCTGCTCGTTGCCTACGCAAAGCGATCATGCATTCAACACATTTGAATAATGACAAAGAAACAATACACCAAACATATACAATCAAGTGAACACGAATTCAAAAGATGTAACAAACTCCAAAAGCGAAGTCCTGGGTCTAGGGTGGACTAATACACCTAGGGGTTCGTGATTCTCTAAGTACAGTCTATCTCGAGGATCACATAACTTAAATTAATTTATCTTAATGGATTACCAAAATCATACCAGGGATGGGTTCATATGATATTAAACTCACAGAGTTAATCGTCTAAATACTATTAGGGTTTCCCTTTTATTAAATAAATCATCACTTACACTAACCTATAGTCTAGGCATAAAATTAGCACATACAGACAATGCAAGGTCATAATTTAAACAGGTAGAAAATAATCTTATGAACATTTTGCAATTTGAATCACTCAATTTGGAGTTCATGTGCAAAAGATATGAAATAAACAAGTTTTGAAATTTAAAACCATAAATTAGACCTAATTCCGTGATTAAATATAAACATAGGGTTCTTTTTGCAAATTCTCAGGGGCCTACGCATGAAAACCAGGGCAACGGGTTGATTTCTAAAAAGCTGGGGGCCTCTTCAACAAAAAGACCATGCGAAGGGTATCAGGTTCCCTCAGCTATTAGATCCATGATCAACGGCCTGGATTAGGTCTGACAGGCGGGCACATGGACGCGCGGGTGCGCGTGTCTGACAAGTGGGTTTGGGGTGGGTCGAGGCACTGATGCGTGGGGCCCACGGGTCAGCGGTGTGCTGAGGGCACGGGGCGCGCTGGCCGATAGATCTTAGATCAACGGTTCTGGTTCAACGAATCGCACAAATCGTTATCCGCACATCTGGGCCATTGGATTAAGACTGGACAGTTAGGATCAGGCACTAGGGACTTTATCCTCTCCGGTCAGCTAGGGGCGGCGCTTTCCTCGGTTGCGACGGCGCAGTCGCCGGAGCCAAGGCAGACCGAGACTTCTAGGGCAAGCTCTGATGGATGGTCTGGGTAGCCGAAGAGGTTAGGAGGACTCGACAAGCACTATGGCAAGGTCTGGGTAGCAAGAACCGGACTGAGATGGGCAGACGGCGGATGGGAAACTTCGGGCGAACCAAAGGTCACTCCGGCGAGCAATACCCGTCACGGTGGGGGTTAATCCGGCGTGATACGGCTGGCGTAGACTTTAGGGAGAGGGTGGGGATGCTCTATGCCTATGTTCGGGCTCAAGGAGGGGTTGCAGTGGCCGAACACCGTAAAGACACGGCGACCCTACGAGGGGCGACTCTGATGAGCTGAATTTCCCCATGGTAAAGCGGAATTGGCAAAAATAGGGCGGGGAAAGGTCATTTACCTAGAGACGGCGCTTGGGGCAGTTTGGCATGGCACGAGGAGGCTCCGGTTGGCCGAACGATGAGGAATCATGGAGGCGGCGAGCTTCGACTTGCGTAAGGGAGAGGTTGAGCGCAGACCGAGCAGAGGAGTTGAGGAAAGGGGAAACCATCACGGGTTCCCGGTGCGCCAAGCTCAGGCAAAGCTCACCATGGCCAAGGCGCTGGCAGAACCCCAGCGACGACAGCGGAATGGCAAAGCAACGGAGGGGGCGCGACACTGTGGGCTAGGTGAGTGCGAGGGCAGGGAGAGAGCAAATGCGGGTCAGGGCGAGCTAGGAGAGTGTGCAGGGTCTTCACCTAGCGCTCGGGCGACGTGTGCGAGTCGTGGGGACGTGGGCGCGGTTTGACCCTGCGCGAGACGCACGCCATGGGCACGGACATGACGGTTGCGGGGGAGGGGACGGATCTGACGAGTGGGACCCACGGGCCAGCGAGAGCAGACGTGCACGAGTGCACAATGGCGCTAATGGGGCGATCCCACCGATCTGAGAGAAGGAGCGAGCGAGCGAGGCACGGCGCCGACGGGTGGGACCCACCTGTTAGCGAGCGCTGGCGCGCGTGGAGGCGACTAGCTGGGCGGACTTGGCTTAAAGAGCCGAATTCTGTTTTTCTTTTTCTCCCGAATTTCTAAAGGCTTTTCTTTTTATTTTCGCTATAGATTTCAAATCAAATTCAAACCAAATTCAAATTCAAACAATTTCAAACATGTGCATCAAACAAAAGAATAATTTAGGCTCAGCATGATTCAACATTTCATGACCCACATTGGTTTTGTTAAAATAATTAGTTAATCCCTCACCTAATTAACCTAATTCTAATTAAAAGGAAGAGGGAAGGAGTTTAGAGAGAGAGACAAGAGGTAACACCTGAATTTGGTAGGCATTTAGAGAAGAAATTTTATACCCCCAAATTCAGGGTGTTACAAACCTACCCCCCTTAAAAAGAATCTCGCCCTCGAGATTTAGGGTTGAATAGCAAAGAGTTCGAGGTACTTGGCTTTTAGATCATCTTCTCTTTCCCAAGTTGCTTCTTCCTCTGAGTGATGGCCCCATTTGACTTTGCACATCCTGATAGTGCTCCTTCGAGTGACTCTGCTTGTTGTCTCCAGATTCTAAGTTGGCTTCTCGATGTAAGTCAAATCTTCTTGGACTTCGAGATCCTCGGTTGGCAATTGCTCTTCTGGTACTTGCAAGCACTTATTCAGTTGAGACACATGAAACACATCATGCACGGCTGATAGACTTTCTATTAGGCTGAGCTGATATGCCACTTCTCTACGTCTCACTTGAATCTGGTATGGTAAGATGTATCAAGGTGCTAGCTTGCCCTTGACTCTAAACCTTTTGATTCCTCTGATGGGTGACACCTTCAAGTAGACATAGTCTCCCACTTCAAAACTCAGATCTCTTCTTCTTGTGTCAGCATATCTTCGCTGCCAGACTGTGCTGTCTTTAGATTCTCTCGAACCATTCTGATATTCTCTTCGGCTTCAAGCAAGATATCTGGACCGAATACCTGCCTTTTGCTAGGCTAGTCCCAATGCAACGAGTTCGACAATTCCTCCCATAGAGTACTTGGAATGGTGACATCTTCAAACTAGCTTGATAGTTGTTGTTGTAGGAGAATTCTGCATAAGGTAGCCTCTTGTCCCAACCTAACTTGTCTTGCAAAGCACAAGCTCTCAACATATCTTCTAGGATCTGGTTGGTTCTCTTAGCCCGACCATCTTTCTATGGGTGATAAGCTGCATTGAACTTCAAATGTGTGTCCAAAGCTTCATGCAACTGCTACCAAAAATGAGAAGTCAATTGGGTCCCTCGATCAGACAGTATCTTCTTTGGAACACCATACAAGCATACAATATGGGACATGTATAGCTCTACCAACACTGCACTAATATAGCTGGTCTTGGCTGGTATGAAATGAGTCTCCTTTGTAAAACGGTCCAATACTACCCAGATGGAGTCATAACCAGCTCAAGTGCGAGGTAGACCGACTATAAAGTCCATCCCAATCTCATCCCATTTCCACTGAGGAATCTCTAACGACTGAAACAAACCCGCAGGACTCTGATGCTCTTCCTTGATTCTCTGACAACTTTCGCATATGGCATGCTATCTCCCTTTTCATTCCATACCACTAGAATCTTTTCTTCTGGTCTTGGTACATCTTCTTGCTGCCAGGGTGTATGGGATAAGCTGTCTCATGAGCTTACTTGAGAATCTACTCCCGAATAAATTTAATGTCAGGAACGCATAGCCTATCTTTGAACCATACTATGCCTTCCGCGTCTTCCCGAAAATCTTTGCCCCTCCCATCTAAGACCAGCTACCAAATTTCATTGATCTTCTCATCATCTTTCTAGCCATCCTTGATATCTCGCTCTAGAGTGGGTTCTAGCTCAACTGTCACTCCTTGAGTGATGTTCAGAAATCCGAGACTCAGCCTGTCGAATTCCTTTGCTAGCTCATACGGCATCGGATGAGTGGCCATCATATTGACTTTACTCTTTCGGCTCAAGGCATCTGCAACCACATTAGCTTTGCTTGAGTGATGATGTATCTCAAGCTCATAGTCTTTGATTAGTTCCAGCCATCTTCGCTACCTCATATTTAACTCTGACTGGGTGAAGATGTACTTGAGACTCTTGTGGTCGGTGTAAATATCACACTTCTATCCATACAAATAGTGCCTCCAAGTATTCAGTGCATGAACCACTACTGCTAACTCAAGATCATGAGTGGGGTAATTCTTCTCATGAATCTTTAACTGTCGGGATGAGTACGCCACTACTCTTCCTTCTTGCATTAACGCATATCCTAGACTGATGTACGAAGCATCACAATACACTGAGGATGGTTTGTGAATATCTGGCAGAATCAATACCGGTGTTGTTGTCCACTTCCTCTTTAGCATCTCAAAGGACTCTTGGCATTCTGGGGTCCATTTGAATTCAACTTTCTTTGCTAGCAAGGCTATCATTGGCCTGGCAATCTTGAAGAAACCTTCAATGAATCGCCAATAGTCGCTGACCATTGCAATGAAACTATTGATTCCCTAGACATCCTTCGGTGCTTTCCAATCCAGAATAGCTGCTATGTTCTTTGGATCCATAGCTAATCCATCTCGGTTTATGATATGACCCAAGAACAGGACTTCACTGATCCAGAATATACACTTGCTAAGCTTGGCGTACAGCTGACAATCCCGTAGCCTCTGCAATACTTTCCTCAAATGCTCTTCATGCTCTTGCTCATTCTGGGAATATATGAGGATATCATCAATGAACACTACTACAAACTTGTCGAGGTAGTCCATGAACACACTATTCATCAAGTACATGAAGAAAGTTGGCGCATTCGTCAGATCGAATGACATGACGGTGAACTCATAGAGTCCATACTTGGTGATAAATGCGGTCTTCGGTATGTCCGAAGGCTAGATCCTGAGCTGATGGTAACCTGACCTTAGATCTATATTCGAGAACACACTAACTCCTCTCAACTGATCGAACAAATCTTTAATTCTAGGTAGGGGTACTTGTTCTTGAGAGTGACTTCATTCAGATCTCGGTAATCAATGCACATCCTCTTTGTCCCATCTTTCTTCTCCACAAACAACACTGGGCTGGCCCAAGGCGAGGTGCTGGGTCTGATGTAACCCTTCTCCAACAACTCATCTATCTGCTTCTTGAGTTCCACCAATTTTGGTCCGAACACTCGATAGGCTCTCTTAGAAATAGGGGAGGTGCTAGGGATAAGCTCTATAGCAAATTCAACCTTTCTCTCAAGTGGCATGTCTGGTAAATCCTCGGGAAACACATCCGGGAATTCTGATACTACTTTGATAGCTTCTGGTGGATTGACTTCCTCAATATGGGTAGTGATCTAGTGACATCTTCCTTTCCTTGGTCTAGACAAGTCCAATTCCACTAATACTTCCTCTCCTGATATGGACACTAACTTCACAGTCCTCTTGTCATAGCTAAGACTTGCTTGATATTTGGTTAGTCAATTCATCCCTAGGATGACATCTATGGTTACATCCCAGGTACCCATTACTATTAGATCAGTGGGGAACTCTATCCCCCTAATTTGAACTTTTGCACTAGGGCAAAATCTATCTGCTTGGGTTCTCCCACCAATTGAACTAACCCACAAAGATGGATACATGGGTGCTACTAGTATGTTGTGTGTTTCTACCCATGATGCAGTCACAAAAGAATGTGTTGCTCCAGTATCAAATAACACATTTCCATAATGGGATTCAACTGAGAACATACCTAGTGCCACTCCTAGGGTCTCCTGAACTGTGTCGGCCTCTAGGTGGTTCACCTTTCCATATTGGGCACGAGGCTACCTACGGTTGTTACCTCCTTGTTGTGATGCATTTTGTCTAGCAGGGGCATTAGGAGCTGACTGCTATTGAGCTACTTTCTTTGGGCAATGATTCATCTAGTGACCTTGTTCCCCCATAGTGGAAACATCTGCGACCTCCTCCTTGCGTTGGAGCTGCTTGGTTCCCTTGATTGGTTGCTGGGGCAGGAAGGCGAGGTGCCTGATTGTTCTGGCGGTACTTCTTCTGCTGTTGAGGGAACTGCCTCTGATACTGCTACTTATGCTGACGCTGATGCTGATGCTGGTGTCCTTGAGGGTGACTCTACTTAAACTGCTGGGGTGAATTGCCTGAAAAACGGGGACGGCTGCTGCTCCCGGCCTGAGATGCACCAATCTTTTGTTTCCTGTCTTCCATCTCTTGGCGCTTCCTCTCAGTCTTTATGGCTCTACCAATTAGATGTTGGAAGGTAGTGAAGGTATGGTTCATCAGCTGGTAGTGAAGGGGGTCAACCAAACCTCTTAGAAAACGGTACTGCCTCTTGGCATATATATTGACATCCTCGGGTGCATACGAGATCGCTGCAGAAACTTGTCCCTGTACTCACTGACAGACAGGGGCCCTTGCTTCAATGCCAGGAATTTTTCCTTCCTTACTATCATCAATCCTTCAGGCACATGGTAACAACGGAAGTTGTCCTTGAACTCCTCCTAGGTGATGGCTTCAGGGTCTGCATGGGTGCAAGGTAAGACTCCCACAGGACTGTGCTGCTCCCCTTAGCAGATAGGGACCATACAACACCTTCTCACAATCATTGCTTTGAGCGGTGTGTAACTCATGCTCCACGGTACGCAGCCAATCTTTGGCGTCCATGGGGTATGCAGAATGGGCAAAGACAGGGGGATGACCCCTCATGAACTCTGTCCGCTTGTCCCTAGGCATTTGCGGCATCTGCACTTGCATCTAAAGTAGAGGTGGGGGTTGCTGCTGCTGCATTGCTGCTAGAGTCTGGCCAATCGCTTGGACTACCTGGGTCTGCATCAGAAACATCTGCTCAATGGTCATTGGGGGTGGCGGTGGCAACTGCTGTTGAGTTGCCTCATCTTGGGGTGCCTGCTACTCCTGCTAAGCACACCTGTAGAACGCATACACACATCAGATCTGACTCCACAGTCTTTCAACATAAGAAAAGATATATATAAGTCTTCACAATACTGAACAAATGAGCACATTCACTGACTCTCAACACAGCCAAACATAGCATCTCAGATAAAGAGGAAAGTGAAAATAAAAGGTTGCCCAACTAAATAACTAACTCTATTAATAACTGTACCAAGTTGCAGGGGATGCCCACACCTTGGTGACAGTCATTACAAAGGTCCAACTTAATCACAAGTTCATCACGACAGACATAGAAAAACATGATAAGCAAACTAAAACTAAATAAGACTGATTAAAACTCTGACACTGAATTAAACATTATTATAGACTTTGACTCTATCGATCTATGGCTCCAAATCTATCTGGGTCATGCAGTTAGGGGTGCCATAAGCATAACGATCACGTGGCGGTGAGCGATAAGGGTGCTGAATCCTAACAGGAGCAGGGGAACCACCCTCCTGATGGTGGCACGCCGCGCGCTCTGCACGCAATTCTGTGATCTCCGCTGGAGCCTTGCCCAACTCATCAAGGGCGTGGTCTAGCTCGGTGTTGAGCACAGCGACCAGGTTGACCATGCTGTTTAGCCTGGGATTTCCCTCACCAACGGGTGAGACAATCACACCTCCAACGCTGCCGATCGAACGGCGAGGGTAGTACTTTAGGTCGAGGCTATCAGCTACCCCACTGAACAACGAATAGTACTAAACAACGAAAGCGCACGCCGTGCAACATCCTGCATGGCTGTCTCGGCAATGTCCCTCTCAGTGATAGAATAATGCTCTGAAAAGGCCTCTACACCCTAGAGATCATCATTCGGACATCGCACCAAGCAAGTAGCCTACCACTGGTCTAGGTATACCCGCGATGATGCTGGTAGACTACACAACGGTACTCGATGGACCAAGTGTCTCAGTCGAAGGCCAGACACATTAAGGTGTTGAGAGCGTCATGGAAATAACAACTGCGAGAGGTGTCACGAGTGATGGGTCGGGCGATCCATCCTTCTGGCTCCTGCTCCTCCGAGAGCTCTGTGCTATGGCTCAAACTGCCACCGTCATCGTCATCTCCATCTCCATCAGGGTCTCCTCCAGGAGCCGGGATGCCTTGTGGTGGTGCAGGGGGCATCTCTGGCTGTGGCGTAGGGGAGGGCTACCTCCCAGACTCCATCTTCTGCTGAGGCGAGGGGGGAGAGTCCTACTGCTCCTGCTCCTGGCGTCAGTGCTCTTGCTCCTCATGCAGGCGGCGGTGCAGTCTCTCCAGGTGGATAGACTAACCCGTGACCGTGCGGCGCTGTGGGCGCTCCACAAGGCGTGAGGGCAAAAAGGAGATCACTGACTTACATGCAGTGCATCTAAGACGGGCCATCTACAAAAAACATCGTAAGCATAAGAGTGAGAACAGAACTATATGACCAGCAAGTAAACCAATAGCAAAGTGAGATAAAAATTTTGTAAGATGAGTATATTGATAAAAGTATAACATAGAATTGGTCAAGATGACCAACTTTTGAAGTGACACCAAGGGTCAAGGTGAGATTAAGGGTCTATAGTCCTTAGGGTGACCATTATAGTCTAGTTTAGCGGTTCTACAGTTAGCAAGGCTTTGATACCACTTATGTCACACCCGGTTTTGGAAGGCAAACTGAATGTGAACCATGTACGTGCCAGGATCAGAAACTCACGTACACAACGATTACATAGTTGGACATCATCACAAATTGCTCAAAATTAAATAGCGAATAGAGTACTTTATTACATTAAGATATCCAAGACATCCATAGAGTCATTAACATAACATAGTCATTAACGTGATCAAAGTGCGGAATACGAAATGCAGTAGATAAGGCCTTCACAGGCAGCTGACTGGGCGTTTACTGCTAACATAACTAGAACTCATCGTAGTCCTCGAACTCCTCAAAGTCCTCCATGTTGCCTTCATCTCCTCCTGAGCACTGATTGCAATGGGGACAACCTGGGGTGGGGTGGTTTTTAAAGCAAGGGTGAGTACACATCAACGTACTCAGCAAATGTCTCGTTTAGTTAAAGTGGACTGCTATATGTGGAGTTAAGGTTAAAGCAGTTGCTTTTAGTTGGTCAAGTATTTATTACTAATAGTAGAGCCAAGTTTTAGTAATAAACCCAGTTATTACCCAGATGTACTCCCTCCAAGAGGAAATACCAGAGATTAGAGTTATGTTCATCATCATTAACCATCACCATAAAAGTATCCAATGTTCTTCTAATCAAAGAGGATCCCAAGGCTGCTCTTAACCATGAGCACGACTGATATATCAGTTTCTAACACTCTGTAGAGGTTTCACACTTTACCCACGAGTCGTGATTCCCGTTCTGCCCGGGGATCATGACTCCCCATTGATTACTACCAAGGTGTCCTGGCAGGGTGTCACTATGTAGCCTTTACAAAGACTCCCCTGGTGCATAGCTGCTCGTTAGGTTTCGCCAATCGTACAAACACAGTACTCCTCCCTAAGGTGGGTGACTAACATAACCAAATCGAATGAACCTCGGCACCCACCCTTAGCAAAGCGAGCATTATGCCCCGACCCCCATTGACGGCCCTCCGGTAAAGCCAACTACGCCCCCAGGTTCATCTAATTATTCAGCTAAGTGCATCCCATTCCACCCTCATGGTTGCACTGTTATCTCAGGTGGTCACTCAACGAACATGTCCTTACGGAGAGGTACTCAGGAAAACGACCTAAGTCTCCTAAAGTGCCATAAGAACATTATCATAATCATAATAACAGAGTTGTATCATAAATATTCTCATCATGTTCGTTGATTAAAGTAGAGAAATAGCAAAAAGCTAACCATAATAACCCAAAAAAGTAAAAAGGACAAGATAAATATAGACTAGTCAATCCATAGGTTTCATTAAAGTAATGCGGGACAGTGAATAATAAAGTAAGTAGGATATAATAGGTCAGAGGACACTTGCCTTCACCAGGTTGTTGCTTAGGAAGATCTTCGGCAACAGACTAAGGAACCACGGGCTGGTTGTTGTCTCTGTAAAGCGATCATGCATTCAACACATTTATATAATGACAAAGAAACAATACACCAAACATGTACAATCAAGTGAACATGAATTCAAAAGACGTAACAAACTCCAAAAGTGAAGCTTAGGGTCTAGGGTCTAGGGTGGACTAATACACCTAGGGATTCGTGATTCCCTAAGTACTGTCTATCTCGGGGATCACATAACTTAAATTCATTTACCTTAATGGATTACCAAAATCATACCAGGGATGGGTTCATATGATATTAAACTCACAAAGTTAATCATCTAATTACTATTAGGGTTTCCCATTTATAAAATAAACCATCACTTACACTAACCTATAGTTTAGGCATAAAATTAGCACGTGCAGACAGTGAAAGGTCATAATTTAAACTGGTAGATAATAATCTTATGAACATTTTGCAATTTGAATCACTCAATTGGGAGTTCATATGCAAAAGATATGAAATAAACAAGTTTGGGAATTTAAAACCCTAAGTTAGACCTAATTCCTTGATTAAATATAAACCTAGGGTTCTTTCTGCAAATTCTTAGGGACCAGCGCGTGAAAACCAGGGATGGCGAGTTGATTTCTAAAAAGCCAGGGTCACTTTAACAAAAATAACACGCGAAGGGGTATCAGGTTCCCTCAGCCATTAGATCCACAATCAACGACCCAGATTAGATATGACAGGCGGGCGCATGGACGTGCAGGCGCGAGCATCTGACAGGTGGGTTCGGGGTGGGTCGAGGCACTGACACGCGGGGCCCAGGGGTCAGCGGTGTGCTGAGAGCATAGGGCGCGCTGGCCTCTAGATCTCATATCAATGGTCCTGGTTTCATGGATCGCGTGAATCATTATTCGCACATCCGAGCCATCAGATTAAGACTAGATAGTTAGGATCATGCACTAGGGGCTTTATCCTCTCTAGTCAGCCAAGGGCGCTCTTTTCCTCGGTCGCGGTAGCGCAGTCACTAGAGGCGAGGCAGACCAGGCTTCTAGGGCACTAAGGGGTGGTCTGGGTAACCGAAGAGGTTGGGGAGGACTCGGCAAGCACTATGGTGAGATCTAGGTAGTGATAACAGGAATGAGATGGGTAGACGGTAGAGGGGAAACCTTGGCCGAACCAAAGGTCACTCTGGCGAGCAATACCCATCGCGGTGGGGGTTAATCCGATGCTCTACGGCCAACATAGGCTTTGTTGAGAGGGTGGGGGTGCTCTATGCTTAAGTTCGAGCTCGGAGAGGGGTTGCAGTGGCCGAACGCCATGAAGACACGGCGGCCTGACGAGGGGTGACTCTGGCAAGCCAAATTTCCCCACAGTAAATCAGAATTGTCACAAAAGAGGGGCACCGAAAGGTCACTTTCCCAGAGACGGCACTTGGGGCAGTTTGGCACGGCACGAGGTGGCTCCGATTGGCCAGACAACGAGGAATCACGGCGGCGGTGAACTTCGACCTGCGCAAGGGAGAGGTTGAGTGTGGACCGGGAAGAGGAGTTGAGGAAAGGGGAAACCACTGTGGGTTCCCGGTGTGCTAAGCTCAGGCGAAGCTCACAGTGGCCAAGGCGCTGGCAGAAGCCCAGCAACGACGGCAGAATGGCAAAGCAACGGAGGGGGCGCTGCGCTGTGGGCTCGGTGAGTGCAAGGGCAGGGAGAGAGCGAATGCGGGCCAGGGGCGAGCTGGGAGAGTGCGTGGGGTCTTCACCTAGCGCTCGAGCGATGTGGGCGAGTCATGGCGACGTGGGCGCTGTTTGACCCCACGCGGGACGCACACCATGGGCGCAGACGCGACGGTTGTGGGGGAGGGGACGGATCTAACGAGTGGGACCTGTGGGCCAGCGAGAGTGGGCATGCGCGACTGCGCAACGATGCTGACGGGTGACCCCACTGGTCAGACAAAAGGAGCGAGCGGGCGTGCGCGCATGCGGCAAGCTGGGTTGTACTGGGCTTAATGGGCCGAATTCTGTTTTTCTTTTTTTCCCAAATTTCTAAAGGCTTTTCTTTTTATTTTCTCTATGGATTTCAAATCAAATTCAAACCAAATTCAAATTAAAACACTTTCAAACATGTGCATCAAATAAAAGAATAATTTAATCTTAGCATGATGCAACATTTCATGACCCACATTGGTTTTGATAAAATAATTAGTTAATCTCTCACTTAATTTACCTAATTCTAATCAAAAGGAAGAGAAAAGTAGTTTAGAGAGAGAGACAAGAGGTAACACCTGAATTTGGTAGGCATTTAGAGAAGAAATTTTATACCCCCAAATTCAGGGTGTTACAGGTTAGATGTATCTGAATAGGCAACCCATCAAATTATGCATATCATAAATGTAAACTTAGTTTTCATGTGTTGATTAGGATCAAATAGAATATGCAGGGGGAGAGAACCACTTGCCTTGTTTATAGAAAACTTGAGATTCTTCCACAGAATAGATCCTAATTCTCAACTACGGGATCAATCACTGAACATCACATAAACAAACAAGAAGAAACAAACATCACTCAATAACATACAACATTCACCATAGACCAGACTAAATAAATCATAATAAAAATATCTTTTTCGCTTCAATAACACAAGCAATGGTTATAGAAAAAGATGCTCTTTTTGAAAAGGTTTGGTTTTATATTTTATAAAACAAGACATAACCTTGAAACTATCTTAATTATAAATATATAAATATTAGGGCTACCATTTTAATCTTTTATAAAAGTCATATGTGGTATGCATAAGATTAAGGGTTCATAACTGTTGGGGGTCTTCTTCTCCGTCGAAGGTCTTCAAGGGAAAAACACCTTTGGAAAAACGATACAAAGGATTGTCGAAGCCATCTTCAGCCTCAATTTAGCTTCTCAAGACGAAGACTTTGTATAGAGGCGATAGTGCAAGATGCCGAAGCTCAATGGCCTCAGCCCAGACCAAGCAAGGAAGGAAAAATGACTAGATAGGCCTTATTGGTTTTAGTTGCTTGTAAACAAGAGTTCGAGAACATGAATGTAATTTTACCCGGGCTGCGTCCGTTGTTATAAATAGATGAACAGTACCCCCATACTATTTACGTTGGATTGTAATCACTCTCGCGCCATCCTTGTTCTCTCACCTTTTGACAAGCCGAAGGTACCAATGTAATATGAATATTGTTGGTGTTTATTCATGTTTATGGAATATAAGAATATTTGAATCATAGATACATAACAATTATTATCTTTATTCTTTTATATTCCTTCACTTTCTTATTTGTATTCACGCTTATATGTTGAAATGATGAAGGTGTGTCCTTCATGACCTTCATCTGAAGATCATTATATCCGAAAGGAAATAATGCTATGAAGGACGAAGGTCTTTAACCATTAACAATTGTGTTGCCTTGTTCTTGATTTATAGCATTTGAGAACAAGTGACCAACATTAGTGCCCACCTCCGGTGAACTCACTTCCACAGCTATAATGATGGCTTCACAAAGCAACCAAGCTGTGGCACCTTTGGCTATGAAGCTGGTGCTCCCAATCATAGGTGGCTCAACTTCTGAACCAGCCAACAAGAGGGAGAAGAAGGAAGCACAAAGAAGGGTACAACATGTTGGGGTGCAAGGACCCTTCATCAAGTCCAAATGGTCTCACATACCAATCACCTTCTCCTAGGAGGACCATCAGCTCAAGGGTTATCCTCACAATGATGCAATGGTCATATCTTGTGTCATTAAGGGATTTCTGGTCCACAATGTTCTGGTGGACATAGGCAGTGCAGCGAATATCATTTTCGCGAAGGCTTTCGGACAAATGCAAGAGCCGGATGACAAGATAAATGATGCAACACACCCCCTTTGTGGTTTTGGAGGAAGAAGATTGTGGCACTCAGCAAGATAACCAAGTCGGTCACCTTCGGCTATATTCACAACATAAGGACAGAGCAGGTTGTTTTTGACATTGTTGATGTGTAATATCCGTACAATGCAATCATTGGTCGAGAGACGCTCAATACCTTCAAAGCGATACTTCATCCAACATATCTTTGTATGAAGATACCTTCGAAATAAGGGCCTATTGCGGTACATGGGAGTCAAGAAGCTGCCAGGAGAGCTGAAGGAAGTTGGATGGATTCGAAGGCCATCCATAATATAGATGAGGCTGAAGCTCATCAGCAATATAAGCATAAAAGAGAAAAGGTTGTTTCCGCAGATCAACCAAAGCACATGCTTCTGTGTGAAGACATAGCTGAGCAAAAAGTACTATTGGGATCTCAACTATCTGATGAACAAGAAAAGATCTTGTTGAGATTTTTGTTCAACAATAAAGATATTTTTGCTTGGTCAGCCAATGATCTCTATGGTGTCAATAGAGACATTATTGAGCACTCACTCAATGTAGACTCGTCTTTTAGACCAAGAAAGCAGAGGCTTCGGAAAATGTCCGATGATAAAGCCGAAGGTACACAAAACGAAGTGAAAAGACTTCTAAGTGCCGGCGTTATCAGAGAAGTGACATACCCAAAGTGGCTGGCCAATACCGTCATGGTAAAGAAAGCTAACAGAAAATGGAGAATGTGTACTGACTTCACAGATCTCAATAAAGCATGCCCGAAGGATGAATTCCCATTGCCAAGAATAGATTCCCTTGTGGATGCAGCAACTACTTTGGAGCTTATGAGTTTATTGGATTGTTACTCAGGCTATCATCAAATCTGGATGAAGAAAGACGATGAGCCAAAGACAAGCTTCATAACCCTTAGTGGGACTTATTGTTATCTTTGAATGCCTGAGGGGCTCAAGAATGCTGGAGGAAGCTTCATCAAATTGACTGCTAAAGTTCTTCACTCTCAAATTGGCAGAATACTGTGGGAAGGCGCAATGCTGGGAAGGGATGGAGAGCGCGACCGAGCGTGACACGAACGCGGCGTGGCCAGCATGACTTCGACGACGTCGAACGACGATGGCACTTAAGTAGAGCAGGGATGGAGCTGTGGGAAGGCGCAATGCTAGGAAGGGATGGCGAGCATGGCCAAGCATGACACGAACATTGGCATCACTGCTAGATGAAGAGGCGTGGTGATGATATGGGACATCGAGAGATGGCGAGTAGCAAGAGCTCGACGAGGTGATAGGGCGAGAAAAGGCACAAAGATGACGACATGCGGCGTAGTAGAGCAGCAGGGAGAGGAGGAGAGCACAGGCGCGCGCGTGCTTAAATAGGCTGAGATGGGGCACCATGACGCGGTTACATAGAGTGGAAACGACAGTGGTGCCCATTGATGGCAATGTAGCGGGCGACGTAAGTGGGAATCGAAGGGGCAGTAGTGGACGGGAGAGGAAATGATGGGGTGGTTCACAGCGACGGCATAGAGCGCTGTAACACCCTAAATCCATCAATTGAAGATAACTTAGTTTATATTGTTATTTTTCAATAGAAAGGAAAAATACATATGATTTCTAATAGTAAAATGGTAATATAAATAATTTGAACAATTCTTGAATAGATAAAATTTTATCAAGTGTTTGTTGCACTCAAGTCGAAGCACAAATTTTGTTTGATTTGATTTGCAAACCTAATTTTCGGATTTAATTGTTTGAGAAGAACCTCATTTGCTAAAACAAAAATGAAAATGAATTATTAAAATAATAAATTTGGTAAGTATGCATTTTTATTTGTTAATAATAAACTTGCGATTATTCTGATTTTATAAATATATACGTTTATATATTTATTTGAATTTATTTTCGATGCAGATTTTATTTAATTAAATAATAAGTTGCTAAATAATTTTTTTAAATTATATATACTATGTTGTTAATAATAATTTTGACTTTGACTTAAATTTTGGGGTATATATATTTACATATATGTATATGTATATTCTAAAATTAAAAGAAGAAAAAAATGTCAAAAAAGGAGTGGATGACCGTTCGGCCATTCCCTGAATAAACGCTCTCATCTACCCTCTCTCTTGGTCACTTGCAGCTGGGACCCCCTCGTCATCTCTTCCTTCTACATCCCTTTGACTCCTCTGCACTACTCGTGTGGGCACGCGATGCTTCTCTGCTACCACTCTCTGCTACTCGTGCCTCCATCTCGCGCCCACCTGCACATAGTGGAGCCCCTTCCTTCACTAGCTGTTCACCTTCCTCTTCTCCACTACACCGGTATTTCTCTGATTCTCCATTAGGCCCTGTTCGGTTGGGCTGGAATTGACCGGGTTCACGGCCTGATACATGTGTATTATTCCCGTATGGATCAAATACTAGCCCACCAAAAAAGAAGTGTTCGTTTAGCCCACGCGTGTATGTGAACCCAGCCCAATCCTTGTGAAAACTTTTAATCTAGGCCTGGAATCGATCCACGAATCTATAGCTGTGGAACTCATCCCGACGAGGGGATAGACGCGAGTGGGTGTGAGCATCGGTGGCGGTGTGATTCACGACGGATTCACAAGGCTCCTTCCGCTGTCAGCCGCTGCCATCTTCATCAGCGAGCTTTTCTCCGATGAGTTCGTTCGTCCCTTCTCTCCCATATCTGTGTTTCCTCTCCCCTTGCCTCTACACCATCAGTTTCTCTCTTTCTCGTCCGACGAGGACGCACACGCGCCTGGCCGCTATCTCCCCTTGCCTCTGCATGCACCTGGCCACCGGTGGCTGCAACATATACTCGCTTTTGCGTAGATCCAAAGCTACGTTGTGGCTTCCATTCTCTACTCTGCTTGCCATGTCTGACTTTTGCCAAAGATTCCCTCAATCTCTCTCCTAGCCGAGTCTTTTGCATATTTGGCACTTGGGTTTCAGGCTATTGGCATCCCGAAGAGGCGAAGACGTCAATTGATTTGTTGTAGACGACGGGGTTTATTTTTTTTACTAAAGGAAGTAGAACAGTTGCATGCTTATCTCCTCGTAGAATAATAAATGAATACAAAAGAGTTGTATGCGTCTACAACTATAGATGACAATAGTCTCTAAATTTTACATTAAAAATTTAAAGATCCGATCAAATTAGAATTAAGCTTCATTTCTATTCATTTTAAACTAAAGTTAATTTAGAGTTCTAACAAATTGTGAATAAACATTTAAATCACGATCCATTACCATCCCTATCTACAATATAAGTTAGAGATCACATAAATATTCAAAGTGAATAGAAAATACATAAAATTACCGTTAATGTATATGGAGATTTACCGTTAAGAAACTAGTTTTCGTTGGATGATCTGTTTGTTGCTCTCTGTTTCTTCATGGACAACTGCAGAGTTCAGACACAATGTTTGGAAACAGCTTTTTTTGCTCTCTCCGTTTTTTTGTTGTGGCTGATGTCCTCTACACGCGGTTACACAGTTGCAGCCAGCGTTGCAGATTACTAATTTGAATATTCTATTTTTTTCTTTGTAGATTGTACCCGCACCAGTTAGAGTTGGAGAATACCAACCCCACCGTCTTGGGACCCGGTACCATCCTCGAGAGGTACTTTCTGGGACCCAGTGGCCCCTATATTTTTGCAATGAGTATGGGGTTAATGGATCGCATTAGAAGGAGACAAGAGGATGACGACGATATGGTGATGTTCTTCCTTCCCGCATTGCACTTGCTGCGTTCTAGCTCTCCTAGAGGGAGGAGGGTTAAGAAGCGGCGACACACATCCAAGCCAAGTGGCGAGGAGCATGTTTCGGAGTTGCTTGAAGGGCATGTCAAGAACTGCCGAGTAGCATTTAGAATGGAACCTGCAATTTTTAGAGCCCTAGCCAACTATCTTAGGAAGGAAAGGTTGGTACGTGACACAAGGATAAAAGTTGAGGAAAAGCTCGGCTTCTTTCTATACATGATAAGCCATAATGCGTCGTTTGAGGACCTGCAAGAAGAGTTCAGGCATAATGGTGACACTTTCCACCATCATATAAAGCAATTATTTGACATAGTTGTCCCTTCCCTCGCTAAACGATTTTTGAAGCCTCCTTCTCCAATTCAAGTGCATCCAAAAATTGAAAGGAATCCTAGGTTCTATCCTTACTTCAAGGTTATGGCACTTCTATTCTTGCCCAATATCTATCCATTTTCTTCTAGATTTTAGAAATTCACATATAGTTTTTTTGCAGAACTGCATCGGTGCAATTGATGGCACTTATGTGCCCATTACAATTTCACCTGACAAAGCTGCTCCTTTTAGAAACAGGAAGGGAACTCAGCTAAAATGTGATGGTAGCTTGCGATTTTGACCTAAATATCACTTTCATATCTACTGGGTGGGAGGGATCTGCTACAGATGCTAGAGTTCTGAGATCTGCAATGAACAATGGATTCCATGTACCTCCAGAAAAGTTCTATTTGGTTGATGGTGGGTATGCCAACACCACATCATTCCTTGCACCTTATCGTGGAGTTAGATACCATCTAAAGGAGTATAGGCAAGGTCACCGTAGACCTCATAACTACAAGGAATTATTTAACCATCGCCATGCCATACTGAGGAATCATGTTGAAAGAACTTTGGGGTTGTGAAGAAGCGCTTTACCATCCTCAAAGCTGCCACATTTCATAAAATAAGGAATCAAGTGAAGATACCAGTAGCAGCCGCTGTACTTCACAATATTATTCGATCACTCAATGGAGATGAGGAATGGTTAGATAATCAACTAGATAACATCTCACCACAAAACTGTTGATCTACCAGATGGCGATCAAGGCAACGATCAAGGAAATGTCCAAGGCAATAATCTTAGAGATGCAATAGCACAAGAAATGTGGAATGATTACCAACAACATAGAAATTAGTGGCACATGTGTTGAATGTTGAATGATTATCATTCGTAGAAATTTAAGTTCTTGTTTTTCTGATTATCAAACTTATGCAACTTATCTGTGTAGCCTTGTTTGGAAGGGGTTCTCCAAGAATCAACATGCTCTTATCAAAAAGTGCAACAAAGAAGCCTTCTCCTAAAGCTGGTGATCCAAGAAAGCATGGAGGTTCTCCAAAAGGTATGCAAATAGACAAATCAAGAAAATTAAGAGCCTCTTGGAATTCTGCAACTGGTGTTTCTTCCTTGTCTTGTGTAGAGAAATTAAGAGCCGCTTGGAACTCAACTCTAGAGAAGACTCTTGTGGACCTCTTGCATGAGCACAAAACAGCTGATTATAGGGGTCAAAATGGATGGACAACAGAAGCATGGAACAAAATTGTCAAGGAATTTCATCAGAGGGAACAATATGTCTATTTTTCACAAAGACACAAATACAAGATAAGGAAAGAGAGCTGAAAAGAGACTATAGGTTGCTAAAGGATGCAAAGAATCAAAGTGGAGCTCATTTTGATGAGAAGATAGGGAGGATTTCGGCTGACCCAACTTTATGGAAAAATATACTGACTTCTCATCCTAAGGCTAAAAAGTTCCGCAACAAGTCTTTTCCTCTATATGAGGCCTTAGGGGAGCTTTATGATGGTTAGTCTCATTACAATGTGCATGCTTTCCAATATGTTATGTTGTCTTCCCTTTTTTTAGTAAAACTTCATTGTGCAGGGCAAACAGCTGAAGGGACCTACAACTACACCTCCACCCAACTTCCAGATCTTACTCAAGTAGGAAATAGAGATGAGTTTGTCAACATAGAACATGAACAAGATGAAGTGGAAGAAACCTTGCCGGCACATGAAGAAGATGATGCCCATGTTGTTGAGGTAGGAGATGCAACAGGTGAAAGGCATGATCCGGTGCCGCAGAGAAGGACTACTGCTATAAGAGGGAACAATGAAGAAACAAGGACAAAGAGGCATAAAAAGGGCGATAACCTAGAAGGAATAATGGGAAGATACATTGACATGAGAATGAAGTAAGCTGAGGAAGAAGCCACACAACTAGCAAAAGAGAGGGAGGAAAAGGAAGTGAGTCAAGCTGCAGACTTCTCAATCGAGAAGTGCATATCCATTATTGGTACAATGGAAGTTACAAAGGAGGAAAAAGCGAAAGCCTACAATGTCTTCAAGGACCTTGACAACAGGCAAATTTTCTTGAGTGCATGCGATGATGACGTAGAGTCTGCACTGATTTGGCTGAGAAACGAGATGGCTTAGCTGGTATGCTCTCTTCCTTTCCCTCTTCTCTTCCAACTAGATGCTTGAACATTTCCTATTTTCTCTTAAAAATCTATTTGAACACCATAATAATAATGAACTGCTTATGGTTTATTTAAGCATTTCCTATTTTCCCTTATGGTTTATTTCCTATTTTCCTATTTTAGTTGCAAGCAAAGCACAATTCTTTCGTGAACGGCTTTCTTTTTAGATTATTAGGCATGTTTGTCATTTCCCTACCAATCTTGGGCTATGAGAAAATATGTGATTTAACTCAAAAATACCAATATGGTATAGCATGTTTATGTTTCATATGAAATTATTAATATGCGTGGAGAAATTCTAGCGTTTAACACTTGCATTTCCTTGCAGGTGGAGTCGTCTGAATTGCTTGTTGGATAGCCAGTATGTTATGTTGTTCAAATGAAAATTAGCTCTCTCCCTTTGGTTTGTTCTTAATCTAAATGCACACACTCTACACTCTACTAGAATGTAATAAGAGACAAATGAGTGGCCAGCTTCTGATTTTGATGCTTCAGATTTCACAGACCTAATATGTCGGGCACTGATCTTTTTATATGCATGCAACAAATTAATGTATCCATGTGGTGTAACCAAACAATGAACTGTAATTGAAACACACATGGTTTAAGTGACATGGGATGGATTCACTCAATCCCACCGTGTATTGGATCCCAATATGTATTAAATACTAGCGTGCCGAACAAGGCCTTAGTGGCCGACGCTACCCCTTCCTCTCCCTTTTGAACGTGGCTGCTATTTTTCGTGCCGTCCGCACCAATTCCGCCCGCCTACTCATCTTTGCGAAGTGGACCACGCGTCGCGCCCTCTCCTCTCCACCGCTGCGACGACAGTTTCTCCCTTCCCCTAACTCTGCCCATTTCTGCTCCCACCATTAACATCGTCGTCATTCTATTACACGCCATCAATGGTGCCTATCTCTCTCCCTCCCCATGGCGTTTTCTCTAATCCGTCTCATGCGGCTATATAAGTCGTTGCTGGCCATGCTCCTCTCCTTTCCCCAGCTGCTTGCCTCACCTTGCGCCTGCGCCCGCCATTCGTCGTTCTTTGCTGCTGTCAGATCCCGTCACCGGAGTTCGATGTCGTGCCCTTGGTGCTCCTCTCGCTGAGTGCAGTCTCACCCCTACAGTCCATGTTGCGCTTGCTGCTCGTTGTTGCACGTCAAGCCTCTGCTCGCAACGCCGATGCCTGTTGATGTGCGCCATCGTGCCCGCTTGACGTGGCTGTTTTGTTGCTCGCCGCGACCTCGCCAATGTTGTGTGCCGCTCGCCTGAGTCTCCCTTCGTCATTGCGACTCTATGATGCCAATGCGCTGCTACCTCGTCTCCAAGTTCTCTGCTCGTTCGTCAATTGCCACTCCTGCTCGGCGTCATTGTTGTGCTGTGCTGCAGTGCTGCTACACCATCGACACCCTGCTGTCTACGAATTTTCCTAGTTGGAGCACTATCGGTGAAGACATGCCATCATCGATGTTCTTCATCACCATGCCTGAGCTCACGCAATGACCTTGTCGTCAACCGTTCCCTGTTCGTCAACACATCGTCAGCTTCTGTGCCCCGGCGTCACCGGAATTTCGCTTGCTAGACATCATCAGAGTTCCCCACTTTGCTCGTCGTCGATCCACACGTACTGCTCGTCACCAACGACCACGCCGAAATCACCGACCTAGCCATTGTCGTCCCCTGCTCCTACGGCCGAACCCCTCCCTGCATGTGAAAGGTAGATGAAGGTCCTTTTTACGTGCTAACCCCTATCGTCTACTGTTAATCGTGTTTTAGCCCTGCGATAGTTTTTCTATTTTTAAAATGTGTATTGCTTAATTAAAATCCAAATAAATTGAATGTTGAGCTTCATAAGTTTGTGCTAAACACTTTAAATTAGTGTTGCAACAATTTACATGTTTCATTAATTTAATTTGAAATATGATCGTTATGTTTGATTCATATGTAGTCGTCAAATTAAGATATTAAAAAGAATTATAGCCTTTATGTTTTAATAAAAAAAGATATTTGCTTATAATGATATCTGCGCTCAAAAATACAAATTTATCGGCTACCCCTCCAGTCTACCTTTATTTATGTGTAGGTCCCTGTTACAATTAATTATAAAATAAATATATATCAGGAATCTAAATAAATTAGAAATGGTTTTGTTAGTTTTATAATTATGTGATACGCATTTTTTATTAGTGTTTCCAACAGTTCACTAATTTCTATAGTTTAATTTGAATTATGATTGTATATTAAAATGGTCTTTTCAATATATATCAGGTTTCCATAATATAGCAATGTTCATTATAGATGTTTAAGTATAGCCTTCTAAAATGGAAATTTAAAAGAAACTATAGACCATATATATCTTAATAAAAGAAAAAGATAAATATATGTCTAATTATATTTCCCATAAAACTTGATTTAGCCTTATATTTAAGTTCTTATAAATGATGATATATTATGTCTCGCAATGTTTAAAAGTAATATAGAGCTTTTTCTAAAATAAGTGTTAGGATGGATTAACTAGTGTTCCTACTTTTGCAAACTACAATGATAGTTTATATAATGTCAAATACATTTTTCTTATTAAATAATTAGATCATTTGTTTCTAATTTAAAATGACAGTTAGTTTTTCTAGACATGATTAATATTTTCCATCAAATTGAGTCCATATTATTTATATATATCACTTAGTTTTTCCTAAAGAATAAACTAATGAAATTAGTGTTCATGTTATTTAATAATAATTAAAAGTTTATATATTGTTTTGTATATAGCTTTTTTAATAAAGAATATAGGCCATGTACTTTCTAATGAAAATAAAAGATAGTTATTTGTTCATTATCTTTTGCATGAAAATCCACTTAAGGGTCTGTTGGGGGCCTTCGGCATCCGAAGGTCCTCAAAAACAGGATTTAACAGTGTTTCTGGAGTATAATGTGTGAACAGGTATCTTCGGACTCGAGTCGATATCACAGTAGGAGAAGTCCAAGTAATACGAAGGTTGATACAACGCCGAAGATGTGAGCGGGAAAGCTTCGGCGTGATAGCGGAAAAAGAAACCGACTTAAAGATGAAAAGGCTATTCGGACCTCGGTGGATTACTATAGAATTACTACCAAGTGTAAAGGGCATGAATGTAATTTTATATGGGCTGTGTCCCGTGCCTATAAATAGGTGAACAGTACTCCCGTACTGTTCACGCGGGACTTGGCATTTGCTTTTGCGTCACATTTGTATTTTCATCTCCTTCCAAGCTGAAGGTACATTTGTGATTGAATGTCATTTCTATTTCTTCATAATAATAATGCAAAAATAAACTGTTAATAACATATAATTGCCTATGTTATTCTTTATATTTCATATGGTTCTTTCTTCATCCTCGTATGTTGTGTTTATGAAGGCATACCCTTCATAACCTTCGTCCAGAAGCTATTATATCCTAAGGGAAATAATGCTTCGAAGGACGAAGGACTTTATCATTTAACATTTTCTGTGTTGCCTTGTTCTTAAGACAAAGTATCTGAGAATAAGTCCCCAACATTGGCGCCCACCTCCGGTGAACTCACTACCACCCTGAGTTTTTTAACACCTTCGGCGATCATAAACCTTCGCTATGGCGCCGAAGAAAGCTTCAGCAACTGGGGCTGCACCTCTGCAACCGCTGGACCCCAATTAGGAGACTCTCTCTCTTCGGGAGGCCCAAAGCCAGAAGAGGAAGGCTGTCAGCCCGACACCGCAAGAGGATGAGCTAGATCAAGAGATCAGAGACATGGAGATGCTTCATCAACAGGTGCAGAGGAAGAAGGAAAAGATGGCCAGGCTAGCTGAACTGCAAAGGCAGATAGACGAAGCTTCTGAAGAAGTTCGCCATCTTACTCACGATGAGCAGAACCGAAGGCCTCAGAACCAAAACCTTCATCAGGAGGGTTTCCTCAACGAAGATGACTGGTATGACAACTTCCATCATGGAAATTTTGTTTTTGATGATGCTTCTCCTCTGTCCGCTGAGCTACAGGCTACACCTTGGCCTCCGTCCTACAAGCCGCCCCAGCTTCCCATATTCGATGGCCATTCAGACCCGAAGCAGTTTTTGATGAGCTACGAAGCAACAGTATCTTCGTATGGTGGCAATGCTGCAGTCATGGCAAAATCTTTTGTTATGGCTGTCAGGAGTGTTGCTCAAACCTGGTATT
Organism: Zea luxurians; assembly: GCA_029449295.1. Taxonomy (NCBI): domain Eukaryota; kingdom Viridiplantae; phylum Streptophyta; class Magnoliopsida; order Poales; family Poaceae; genus Zea; species Zea luxurians. The sequence goes on along the minus strand of JAOPSE010000349.1, from coordinate 284,604 downwards.
CCTCCCTTCGACCAGGAACGATCACTTCATGGCAAAAACTGAAGGACATGTTGTTAACCAGCTTCCAAGGGTTTCAGACAAAGCCGGTCACTGCTCAGGCCCTGTTCCAGTGCACCCAGGATCACGAAGAATACCTTCAGGCGTATGTCAGGAGGTTCTTGCGTTTGAGGGCGCAGGCGCCAACGGTGCCCAACGAAATTGTCATTGAGGCCATGATCAAGGGACTTCGGCCTGGACCTTCAGCTCAGTACTTTGCTAGGAAGCCTCCTCAAACTTTGGAGAAGCTGCTCCAGAAGATGGACGAGTATATTCGTGCCGACAATGATTTTCGCCAAAGAAGGGAGGAGGCTTTCAGGTTTTCCGAAATGACCAGGGGCTTCGGAGGAAGATTCTATCCGAGGCACGTCAGGTCAATTCACAACTCTACTCAAAATGATGATAAGGAGAGTCAGCAGCAAAGGCCACAGTGCTCCTCACAAGCTTCGGGGCAACAGTAAAGCTTCTTCCGGCCACTAGCTCCAAGAGGCAGAGGCGCCAGGGGCTTCGGCGGAAGATTTGGAGATCAACCAAGGAGAATATTTTGCTTGTTCTATGGTGAAAACAAGGGCCATACCACCAGGATGTGCCATGTTACCATCCAGAAGCAATAGGAGATAGCCGAAGCTACAGCACAACAAGCTCAGCCGAAGCAGGTCATGCATACTGCTTCGTACCATTCGCCTTACATCCCAGAATACGTAGGCAACCACCCTGCAGTTTCTGTTGCTTCGGCGAGTCAACCTCAAGCTTCCTGGCAACAGCCTCCGCCTCCACCACCGCTGCAACAAGGTCACCAGCCAGAAGGGAGCCAATATGCTCCACATCAAAGGGACTTCAGAGAACAATCCGAAGCTCGCACAGTCAATAGCACTGTGCCAGAGTCGAAGCACATCTATTGACAAATATCCTACCTCGACAGCAGTCTTTTCCATTCAGTTTTATTTTCTGTGTAATAAAGGACACTTTTTAAATTTCAAGTAATAGTTTTGTTGTTTGCCACAAGGAAAACATATCTTCTACACAGGCTTAAGTTGTCGGAGCTTAAAAGTTTGCAATAGCAAGGAGGACCTTCGGATTATTAAATTTATTTTAACAAAGAAGACATGGTATGAATTCTTCGAAGCAACAAGAAGTCGTTCCAAAAGGAGCGCAGTGTAAGTTTTTTGCTCCAAAGTCGTTCCTAAGGGAATGCAGAGCTTACAGCGAAAAGTCAACGCTGATTCCGCCGAAAGTAAAAGGCGAAGAAGCTCCAAAGTCGTTCCTAAGGGAATGCAGAGCTTACAGCGAAAAGTCAACGCTGATTCCGCCGAAAGTAAAAGGCGAAGAAGCTCCAAAGTCGTTCCTAAGGGAATGCAGAGCTTACAGCGAAAAGTCAACGCTGATTCCGCTGAAGTAAAAGGCGAAGAAGCTCCTAAGGGAGGCTTACAGCGAAAAGTCAACGCTGATTCAAAAAAGATTATGTATTTTATTGCAGGGATGTGTGTGTAGCTTCGGAACGAATACCTTTTCTCATAGCATAACATCATCACATCATTTTGCATAGCATAAGCATCATACATCATTCTGCATATGGCACAAGAAGGGGATACAATATTGATCTTCGGAATGTAGCTTCGGAAAATATTTTCACGAAGTTTGGATGTTCTTCATCAGAACACTATGGGTATTGTTGCGATAAATGAAAATTCTTCTTCACGAAGCATGAAAAGAAGGGAAGGTGTTTTTTCGTCAAAGACTCAAAAACGGTACGTATGTAAAATTTCATGCATCGTAAAGAATTGAATCATAAAAAACAAGTTTATTACATTCAGGGTTACAAGATATTACACATATTACATTTCAGAAGTTTTTACAGTAGCACCTAGTCTTCCCTAAGTACTACTTCTGCATCTTCGTTCAGGAGTTGATTGACAACTTGATCCATGATAGCTTCGGCCATCTTTTTAATTTCATCGTCATCTTTCGGGGGAGGACCCGGAGACGCTTTAATAGGATCTGAGGGAGGACAGGATACAGCTACATTGCTATTACAAATTGCGAATGAAGTTTAAAATTAAAAATTACAACACAATAAAAACCACTAGTTAATACCTATTTGCCCTTCGGGCTCCACGCTTTTCTCAGCAGCCTCTGCTACTTTTCTAGCATCATGGATGCCCTTTTCGCTTTTTTGGATAATTTCTCGGGCCATTTCTCGGCCACCATTGCCCCAGACATCGGTAAAAAATTTTCCACCAACCATGCTAGCTTCGGCTGAAGGATCCTTTGCATCTTCGAAGGGCAAGGTAGCTTCGGATTGCGCTAAAATCTTTACATGCTCACAGCCCTTTTTCTCCAAAATGGTGGCAATTCCCCTGGCACCCGAAAAAGCACATATATCTCCGCGGCTATTTAAAATTTCTTCGAAGGCCTCAGCTTCGTGGCTAATCCATTCAATGGGGCCTTCGGGGTTGCCTCTCGTAAAGTTTTCCTCACTCGAAAATGCGCCAACGCTGGCGAAGCTAGTTTTCATTTTCTTAACACATTCAATAGATTTGTTATAGCATCTCTTCTTGGATGCACGAAGCTCTTCAACAGTTCCTTCTAAATGATTTGCCCATTGGTCGCTAAGTTCTCGCTTTGTTTCTTCAAGTATGCGTTCTTCTCTAGCTCTGGCTAGTTGTTTTCGAAGATCTTCAATTTCACGTTTCTGAGCTTCAGCTTGACCTTTAAAAGTAGCTTCGTCTTCTTTTATTCTGCTTATCAATGAATGCAATATTTTGTCTTTTTCGAGACCTTCCTTCCATAGTTCAATTACTTCGGAACGAAGATTGCTCAGGGCCATCACACATCCTTCATCTTCGGCATCTTTTTGGGCCCTGAGGGCATTGCTAAGTATAAGGCCCTGCAAAGAAGAATGTGTGTGCGTTAGTAAATCTAAGCAAATGAAATTTTTTTTTGGTTTCAAGAAACGATACGAAGGTCTCAAATTTTGTACCTTTAAACTATTGTACGCCAAGCTGTCGGCCAACTCGTCTTTCGATAGCACCGAGAGTCCGTCTTCTAGTGTTGGGAATCCGAAGCTCTTGCTCATCTCCCGGCAGACAGAAATCTCCTTGCTGTCAGGGAGACAGTACAAGAAGTCTTCTTCTCCGCTGCCGTTGAATATCAACGCCCCCTTCGGATATTTTAGTTTTTGGGCGTAAAACTGGGCCTCTTGCTTTTCTTTTTCAGACAACTTTTTCCCCGAAGCATGTCGAACAATATAATCAGGGACTTTGGGGGATGCTTCGGGGGCAGCAGCACTGATTTCTTCAACAAGAATTGGCTCTGTCACTTTTTCTTCCTCGGTTTCCAGGGATTTTACCTTCGTGGGCTCCGAAGGCCCAGCTTCAGCTTCAGTTTCTTGCTCTGGAGCTTTAGTATCAAAAATCTCAGTTTTCGCTTCGGAGGTTTCAACAGTCTTCCTCGGAGTTGTGCTTGAGGACTTAATTGTTTCTAGAACATCTAGCACATTGACCATTCTTTTTCTTTTCGGAGTCACTGTGGGCCCCTTTTGGATTTTTGTTGTGTCAACATTTGCTGAAGGACTTAAAACTTCTAATATTTTTGATCCCTCAACTGATCCTTTTGTTTCTTCCATTTTTTCTGTTGATGGCGCTTCGGCCATCTCTTTGGTTTCTGATAACAAAATCTTTGGTTCTTCCAATTCTGTTCTTGTTGGCGCTTCGGCTATTTCTGCGATTACTGGCAGCAAGGTTGGCTGTTCAGCCTCGGTGGCCAAAGAAGTCTCTCTGATGAATTCAGGCACCGAGGCTGGTTCAATATAGCGTGGCCAATGTGTGAGGACCTTTATCCTTTTTCTTTTCGGTGCTGGCTCACTAGGAGCAGCTGCAGCTTCTTCTTTCGCAGAGGTCGCGCCTTTTCTTTTCTGCCCTCGAATGTGATAACGATAGTCAGGGTAGACGAACCCGATTGCGTCAAACACTCGGTTCAGTCTTTTCTTTTTTCGGCCTCCGAAGGCTGCTGCCAATGCAGTATCTTCGGCCTTCGAGTAAGCCCCAAGTAGTTCATCACTTAAATTTTCAATGCTTTTCAGCCAGTCATCATCTGGCTCAACGAATTTATCTCCGAATTTGAAAGTATACTTCAATCTGATAAGTCCACCTTCGTCAGCCTCCTTTATGGTCTCTTGAGGCATTTCTCATTTTTTCGCGAGCGGCCATACTCTGAAGGCAATATGCTCTTGGACCAAATCTCTCGTTCCAATAAAAGAACAAATAACTCCGAAGGCTCTCTGGCATTCTTCGGCAGCTTCATTCATCTCAACCTTCGGCTTTCGCAGGCCGAAACTTTGCCAAATAGGGCGCATAATTATACCTTTAATATCTTCCCGTGCTTTCAGGTCATTTTTCACATAAAACCATTCTGTCATCCAGTCACCGGGCCATCTCTTCCGAAAGGTTGGCACGGGACAGCTTGACCCAGACCGAGAAACGAAACTGTAGCAGCCAAAATTATTGTGATACTGTTCCTTACCCCAGGGTTTTGTCTCATATGATAACTCGTGAATATTGCAGAAACTTTTCGCATCAGGTTCCAGACCTTGGCTTCTCACGGCCCACACGAAGATATTCAGCCTTATAATTGCTTCGGGGGTAAGTTGATGAAGATAGATTTCAAACATTTTCAACACTTCTACGACAAAGCTGCTCAGGGGAAATCGTAGTCCAGCTTTCAAAAAGCTTCGGAACACTACGACTTCATTTTCCTCAGGGGTCGGGCAAGTTTTCTCTCCTTCGTCAACCCTCACAATGGATAAATCCCGGAAGTATCTTCCCCTCATGTTGACAAGATGATTTTCTTTGATACCTGATTTGCCAAAAACTGAATGGCTTGGTCGCCAGGGGCGATCTTCGGAGTCTTCACCACCACTATCCACGTCATAACTGTCGCTGTCATCAGTATCTTCAGACAAACCTTCTAAAATCTCTTGGGTGATTTTTTCTGTGTTGGTCTTCGACATTGCTATAAGAAACCCCAGGTTCTTCTCTTCAAAAAGACTCAGCTTCATCTCGGGAGCAGCCTTCTTATCTTCAGACATCTTCGGAACCACTAAAAAACTGTTTTCAACGCCGAAGCTTAAAAACTTAAAAAGCTAAGCAAATCTTGGTGCGCAAGAGCTAAAAATTGAGTGAGCGAGAACAAATGGCAAGAGAGCGTGCCAAATGAGCTCGCGGTATGCTCTTATTTATACGCCCAGTGCGTTAAAAATTGAAAGACCCCGCCTGTCAGTGAATGTTTCTATTCTAGCAAAGGGAAGGTGTTTTTTCGGACCTTCGGCTTAAAGCCTTCGTCCATGTCGCAATCTAAATTTATTATTTTAACAAATTAATATTGCGAGGGGCTACTATTGGGGGCCTTCGGCATCCGAAGGTCCTCAAAAACAGGATTTAACAGTGTTTCTGGAGTATAATGTGTGAACAGGTATCTTCGGACTCGAGTCGATATCACAGTAGGAGAAGTCCAAGTAATACGAAGGTTGATACAACGCCGAAGATGTGAGCGGGAAAGCTTCGGCGTGATAGCGGAAAAAGAAACCGACTTAAAGATGAAAAGGCTATTCGGACCTCGGTGGATTACTATAGAATTACTACCAAGTGTAAAGGGCATGAATGTAATTTTATATGGGCTGTGTCCCGTGCCTATAAATAGGTGAACAGTACTCCCGTACTGTTCACGCGGGACTTGGCATTTGCTTTTGCGTCACATTTGTATTTTCATCTCCTTCCAAGCCGAAGGTACATTTGTGATTGAATGTCATTTCTATTTCTTCATAATAATAATGCAAAAATAAACTGTTAATAACATATAATTGCCTATGTTATTCTTTATATTTCATATGGTTCTTTCTTCATCCTCGTATGTTGTGTTTATGAAGGCATACCCTTCATAACCTTCGTCCAGAAGCTATTATATCCTAAGGGAAATAATGCTTCGAAGGACGAAGGACTTTACCATTTAACATTTTCTGTGTTGCCTTGTTCTTAAGACGAAGTATCTGAGAACAAGTCCCCAACAGGGTCTATAACCTAGTTTTTCATAAAATAGGTATTTAATAATAATGATCTTTTCATATAAAACCTATTTAGACTTATATCTTAGTTTATCATAAGTGAAGATTTAACAATGAATTATAATGTGTTCCATAATGCTTCTAAAATTAGTAATGTATTTCATAACGCATTAATCTTAGAGATATAACACATATCTTCTCTAAAAGGTTAAAAAGGTTTAATATTGTTATAATATGTTCTATCATCCTATAAACCCTTAATATTAAACATATCACATATGACGATTTATAAAGATTAAATTGGTGAACTTAATATTTGTAGATTTTAATTAAGATACTTTTAAGCTCATGTCTTGTTTTATAAAGTATAGATCATACATTTTTGAAAAGAATACTTTTTATTATAACCCTTGCGTGTAATGTTTTTGAATAACGAATGCTCTTTTCGCTACGCTTTCTTTTAGCTTTGCGTATGGTGAATGTTGTATGTTATTGAGTGGTGTTTGTTTCTTCTTGTTTGTTTGTGTGATATTCAGTGATTGATCTAGTAGTTAAGGATCAAGATCTATTCCGATACGTGGAAGAATCTCAAGTTTTCTATAAGCGAGGCAAGTGGACTTCTCCCCCTGCATATTCTGTCTGATCCCATACAATACATTTAATAAAGTTTACTTTTGGATATTTGCATAATTTGATGGGTTACCTATTCAGATACACCTAACCTTTCTAACCTTATTTCTTGTTAACCTGGGTTTTGATCTAATCAAGTAGCTATGCTATTGCTACAACTTTAACTTTATGATGTTACTCCTACTGATGATATCAATGTTCCAAATGGTAAGTTACATTATTGTTGTTAATCCGATGATTAAACAAGATCATATTGTGATAATTGGAACATGGAGTGACCACTCGAGAAAACAGTGCAACCACGAGTGCTATCATAGCTCTGGCTTTGATAATTAGCTTTATATGCTTAGTGCCTAGCAACATTACCTGAAATATAGGCAAGAGGGGGAGCGGCACTAGTGGCAGCTCACGTTAACATGGGGGCGTATTCTTGGCTAAGGTACCTCACACAGAGGATGACCACACCGACTTAGAAACCTTAGCGGGTTACTTAGTATTAAGAGTATTCTGTGAAAGCCTCATAGTGGATCCCTAGGCCACTCACCTCGGAAGTGTTTACGGGTTTTGGCCGACCCAGGCTAGAGAGGATACACGGCTTGTGGTTAAAGTTGTACCACCTCTACAGAGTGTAAAACTGATATATCAGTCGTGCTCACGGTTATGAGCAGCTTGGACCCTCACATGATAATTGAAATTGAAGACGAAAATAAATCATGGTCCTTTATGGTTCAAGTGGTTCTGAGCTTATGCTTGTGATTATTTATGTTGATGATATATTTATGCTAAAGATTATCTCTTATGCTTAAATGGGATTGGTATATACTTATACCTAGTAATCAGGTGTTGATAATAAAATGTTGACCAACTAAAATGCTAACTGCATTAAACTTTAGCCTTACCTTGTTACCTTGCATTTTCACCCCACTTGCTGAGCCCCGACCATAAGTGAGCTCAACCTTGCTTAATTTTGATCAGAAGTTTGCAGATGAAGATATGATGCTGAACTTGATGGATGCTAGTCTAGTGATACCCCCGGTCATCTTCCTGTAGAAGGATGTCTATGTTTCGTTGTACTTTGGTGAATAAAGGTTAAGACATTGTGTCTGTTCGAAGTGTAATATGTTAATATAATCGTTATTTACGCTTTTATGCATTGTTCTTTTGATATATTACACTTATGACGTCAACATATGTATGTAAATAGATCCTGACACACATATGCTATGCACCCGGTTGTATCCTTGGAACCGGGTGTGACAAGCGCGGTACGTGATCCATTGGGGAGTTGAGCGGGCAGGTGAGTGGAACGGCTCCACGGCAGAGAGGCGGGGCGAGGAGACACACAACCTGCTGGCGCGTGTCACAGAAGTCCATGCGGCAGCTAGTGCGAGACGTGTGTGCTATGGGGTCATGCAGAAATAAGACACTACGTTATGGGGCCTACGCGTCATTTAAAGACATGGTGGGGCTTACGCGTCATTTAAAGAGATGGAGATCATCACGTGGCTAGCTAGGCACCATGTTGGGCCCAAGTGGCCAAGGACCGACGCATGGTAGTTTTAGTATTTTTCTTTCTTTTATTAAATTTCGATTTTTTATAACAGAATATATAATAAATATATATTCCAAAAATTATAATAAATCTAAAAATAATATTTACATAAATAAGACCTCTATTTTAAAATTATATTAGGACAATTCTAATAATTAGATAAAGTGGGCTTTACAAAAAGATATCGATCGATAAAATGAGATTCTTGTAAATAATTTGAAACAAAGGTCAATAACACATCAAAATGAATAGTCCAAGAATAAAATTTCACCAATTCATTATTATTTTATTAAACGAGATCTTTCTCACATAATTAAATCCAAGAGTTGGATTTGTAGTTCAAACAAACAAAATATATGCTTCATCATGAATACATCAATCACTTGATGAAGTTTTACTATTCAAGAAAATAATTCATTTTTTATATTACCATTTCATTATTTGAAAACAAAAATATGTTCTTTTCTTTGGGAAATTAACAATATAAAGTATGTTACCTTTATTTGATGGACGTACGGTGTTACAATGTGCATCTTTACCTACAAGTCGTGTTACCCATTTGCCAAGGGATTGTGACTTCCCATTCATCTCTACCAAGAAGACGAGGCAGGGTACCGCTACGAGGCCTTTCCAAATTTCGACTAGCTTGAGAAAACCCGCTATGGTTTCAGGACAAAGGGAGCATAGGCCTTGTTCCATGGTCTGTAACCCTATTACAGTAATTATAGACAACACTATACTCTGTAGCGATGCCTCCCCGCTTGCCTCTTTTGGGTAAGTTAATCCCTCACTAGCTTTCCTAATTAATTGGTCAAGAGCGACCCATTCCACCCTTGTTGTAGCATTGTTTTCTCAGGTTAAGCTAAATGTTCCAGTTAACAAAATGATCTTATCGTGTATCATAAATAATTCATAAACAATCAACAGTAGTAATAAGGCATGATCATGATTCACATATAATATAACACCCAAAACTAGATAGAGCAATAGCAGGACTACCCAATAATTCATTTGTATGCAAGGTGTAGGGTAAAAAGCTAGGTAATCTATTAGGTCCCATCAAATTAACCTAATTGTATCACAGTGATTAACAGAATCATGAACATTTTGGTCAAGGAATGTGATCATGGACACAACTTGCCTTTTACTTGCGATTCCAGATACTCTCCATGTTGGGTTCAGATTCCTCATAACCTCGCTTCTACTTGTAGCAATACGTACAAATAAGAAAATAATGGATACAATAATGTCAGGGACCATAATTAGGGTACCCTCAAGGCTCCTAATTCTCAGCTGGTAACCCCCATCAGCATAAAGCTGCAAAGGCCTGATGGGTGCGATCAAGTCAGGGATCAGTCCATTCGAGGGACTCGATCACGCCTCGCCCGAGCCTAGCCTCGGACAAGGGCAGCCGACCCCGGAGGATCTCCGCCTCGCCCGAGGCCCCCCTCCAGCGGCGAACACGTTCCCGGCTCGCCCGAGGCCCTGTCTTCGCCAAGAAGCAACCCCGACCAAATCGCAGGAGCATTTAATGCAAAGGTGGCCTGACACCTTTTTCCTGACGTGCGCCCCTCAGCTGACAGAGCCGAAGTGACCGCCGTCACTTCGCCGCTCCACTGGCCGGTCTGACAGAAAGACAGCGCCGCCTACGCCGCTCCGACTGCGGTGCCACTTGACAGAGTGAGGCTGACAGGCAGTCAGGCCCGGCCGCACACCATAGGAAACTCCGCTCCGCCCGACCAGGGCTCGGACTCGGGCAAAGCCCCGGAAGACGGCGAACTCTGCTCCGCCCGACCCAGGGCTCGGACTCAGGCAAAGCCCCGGAAGACGGCGAACTCCGCTCCGCCCGACCCAGGGCTCGGACTTGGGCTAAGCCCTAGAAGACGGCTAACTCCGCCCCGCCCGATCCAGGGCTCGGACTCGGGCAAAGCCCTGGAAGACGGCGAACTCCGCTCCGCCTGACCAGGGCTCGGACTTGGGCTTAGCCCCAGAAGACGACGAGCTCCGCTTCGCCCGACCCCAAGACTCAAATTCCGCCCTGGCCTCAGCCAACGGCCTCCGCCTCGCCCGACCTAGAGGCTCGGACTCGGCCTCGGCCATGGAAGACGGACTCGACTTCGACCTCGGAGGAGCCTCCACATCGCCCAACCTAGGGCGCGGACCGGCCACGTCAACAAGAGGCGCCATCATTACCCTACTCCAAGCTGACTCAGGCTATGGGGAACAAGACTGGCGTCCCATCTGGCTCGCTCCGCCAGATAGGCGATGATGGTGCCCCGCACGTTCCCTGACGATGGCGGCTCTCGGCCCCCTTACGAAAGCAAGAGGACGTCAGCAAGGACTCGACGGCCCCGACAGCTGTCCCTCCGCCAGGCTCCAGCACTCCTCTAACGGACACGACATCACACAAACCGGGCGCCAAAATCTCTCCGGCCGCCACGATGGCGTGTACTTAGGGCACTAGCTCTCCTCCGCTAGACACGTAGCACTCTGCTACACCCCCCATTGTACACCTGGACCCTCTCCTTACGCATATAAAAGGAATGGCCAGGGCCCTCTTAGAGGGGGTTGGCCGCACGGGGACGAGGACGGGACGGGCGCTCGCGTAAGGCCGCTCGCTCCTTCCCCCGTGTGGACGCTTGTAACCCCCTACTGCAAGCGCACCCGACCTGGGCGCGGGATGAACACGAAGGCCACGAGATTTCCACCTCTCTCACGCCCATCTCCGGCCACCTCACTTCCCCCCTTCGCGCTCGGCCTCGCGTCGACCCATCTGGGCTGGGGCACGCGGCAACACTTCACTCGTCGGCTCAGGGACCCCTCGGTCTCGAAACGCCGACAGTTGGCGCGCCAGGTAGGGGCCTACTGCATGTTGACGAACAGCTTCTCGTCAAGCTCCAGATGGGTAGTCTCCAGCAACCTCTCCGGCCCGGGACGGTGCTCCGTTTCGAGAGCCTTGAGTTCATGTCCCTCGACGACGGCTACGACATGGTACTCTTTCCACCACCGAGCGACAGCGACAGTGGCGGCCGATAGTCCGCCCGCCGGCGGCGGGATCGACGACATCTTCCCCGCGTGGTGGAAGAACAACCTTTGAGCTCGCCCCGTCCTCTTCCCCGTCGACGGAGGAGGAGGAGGCGGGGCAACCAAGGCCAAGCAGGAGGCGGTGCCTCGTCGGCCGTCGAGCGAGTCGACAACGCCAGCACTCCAACGGGGGGGCGCGCCGGGCATCGGCCTCGCGCTTGAGACGAAGACGAGCGCTGTCTCCCCGCGACGCGTCAATCCCGAGCAAACGGACGACGCCAGCACGCTCGCGAAAGGCTTGCTGGGTGTCGCCCTCGTACCTGAGATGACGGTGCAGTCAGTCCCTGACATGACCTCATCACCGCCCGTCGACCAAGAGGTACCGACCGATTCCCATCCCACGCCTCTCGGATTTAGCCTCGACCCGCCTAGCGGCTCCACTTTGGCGGACGCCCTCGTAGAGGCGAATCCGAACCCCTTGGGGTTTCGTATGCAGTCACCTTGGGACCGGCTGACGGACGTCTCGACCTACAGGCCCTCTGGGTCCGAGGGAGACGGCGAGCCCAGCGTCTGTTGGGATTTCTCCGGACTTGGCAACCCCAGTGCCATGCGGGGCTTCATGACCGCATGCGACTGCTGCCTTTCTGACTATTTCGACGGTAGCCGTAGCCTCGGCGACGAGGACTGCGGCCCGAGCCGCGAATGTTTCCACGTCGATCTAGGGGGTCCCTCCGAAGGCAACCATCTCAGCATGCCGGAGGACGGTGATCTCCCTAGGCCGGTGCCTCGCGTTGACATCCCGCGGGAGCTAGCTGTGGTCCCCGTTCCGGCGGGGGGTCACGACCCACAACTCGAGCAAATCCGCGGGGTGCAGGCCAGGCTCGACGAGGGAGCAGGAGCGCTTGAGCCAATCCGCCGGGACGTCGGGCAGGCATGGGCGGGCCAACCTCCGGCCGGAGAATTGCGTCATCTACCCCAGGGCTTCCAGCACCGCATCGCCGACGATGTCAGGGTCAGGCCGCCACCCGCATCTAGTGGGGTCGGCCAGAACCTGGCTGCAGCAGCGATGCTCCTCCGCGCGATGCCGGAGCCATCAACCACCGAGGGGCGGCGAATCCAGGGAGAGCTCAAGGATCTCCTGGAAGGCGCCGCGGTCCGGCGGGCCGAGAGCTCCGCCTCCCGAAGGCAGGGGTACCCCTCGGAACATCGTGCCGCGACTTCCCGATTCATGCGGGAAGCCTCGGTCTGCACCGGGCGCACGCGCAACACAGCGCCTGCGGCCCCGGGTCGCCTCGGCAACGAGCACCATCACCGCGATCGTCGGGCCCACCTCGACGAGAGGGTGCGCCGAGGCTACCACCCCAGGCGTGGGGGACGCTACGACAGTGGGGAGGATCGGAGTCCCTCGCCCGAACCACCCGGTCCGCAGGCCTTGAGCCGGGCCATACGACGGGCGCCGTTCCCGACCCGGTTCCGACCTCCGACTACTATCACAAAGTACTCGGGGGAGACGAGACCAGAACTGTGGCTCGTGGACTACCGTCTGGCCTGCCAACTAGGTGGAACGGACGATGACAACCTCATCATTCGCAACCTCCCCCTGTTCCTCTCCGACACCGCTCGCGCCTGGTTGGAGCACCTGCCTCCAGGGCAGATCTTCGACTGGGACGACCTAGTCCAAGCTTTCACCGGCAATTTCCAGGGCATGTACGTGCGCCCCGGGAAATCTTGGGACCTGCGAAGCTGCCGACAACAGCCGGGAGAGTCTCTCCGGGACTACATCCGGCGATTCTCGAAGCAGCGCACCGAGCTGCCCAACATCACCGACTCGGATGTCATCGGCGCGTTCCTCGCCGGCACCACCTGCCGCGACCTGGTTAGCAAGCCGGGTCGCAAGACCCCCACCAGGGCGAGCGAGCTGATGAACATCGCCACCAAGTTCGCCTCCGGCCAGGAGGCGGTCGAGGCTATCTTTCGGAAGGACAAGCAGCCCTAGGGCCGCCCATCGGAGGATGCCCCCGAGGCGTCAGCTCAGCGCGGTGCCAAGAAGAAGGGCAAGAAGAAGTCGCAAGCGAAACGCGACGCCGCCGACGCGGACCTTGTCGCCGCCGCCGAGTACAAGAACCCTCGGAAACCCCCAGAGGTCCCAACCTCTTCGACAAGATGCTCAAGGAGTCGTGCCCCTATCACCAGGGGCCCGTCAAGCACACCCTTGAGGAGTGCGTCATGCTTCAGCGCCACTTCCACAGGGCCAGGCCACCCACGGAGGGTGGCAGGGCCCGCGACGACGACAAGAAGGAAGATCACCAGGCAGGAGAGTTCCCCGAGGTCCGCGACTGCTTCATAATCTACGGCGGGCAAGCGGTGAACGCCTCGGCTCGGCACCGCAAGCAAGAGCGCCGGGAGGTCTGTTCGGTGAAGGTGGCGGCGCCAGTCTACCTGGACTGGTCCGACAAACCCATCACCTTCGACCAAGCCAACCACCCCGACCATGTGCCGAGCCCGGGGAAATACCCGCTCGTCGTCGACCCCGTCATCGGTGACGTCAGGCTCACCAAGGTCCTCATGGACGGAGGCAGCAGCCTCAACATCATCTACACCGAGACCCTCGGGCTTTTGCGTATCGATCTGTCCTCGGTCCAGGCGTGCGCTGCGCCTTTCCATGGGATCATCCCCGGGAAGCACGTCCAGCCCCTCGGACAACTCGATCTTCCCGTCTGCTTCGGAACACCCTCCAACTTCCGAAGGGAGACCCTGACGTTCGAGGTGGTCGGGTTCCGAGGAACCTACCACACGGTGTTGGGGAGGCCCTGCTACGCGAAGTTCATGGCCGTCCCCAACTACACCTACCTCAAGCTCAAGATGCCGGGCCCCAACGGGGTCATCACCGTCGGCCCCACGTACAAACACGCGTTCGAATGCGACGTGGAGTGCGTGGAGTACGCCGAGGCCCTCGCCGAGTCCGAGGCCCTCATCACCGACCTGGAGAGCCTCTCTAAGGAGGTGCCAGACGTGAAGCGTCATGCCGGCAACTTCGAGCCAGCGGAGACGGTTAAGTCCGTCCCCCTCGACCCCAGCAGCGACGCCTCCAAGCAAGTCCGGATCGGCTCCGGGCTCGATCCCAAATAGGAAGCAGTGCTCGTCGACTTTCTCTGCGCGAACGCCGACATCTTCGCGTGGAGTCCCTCGGACATGCCCGGCATACCGAGGGATGTCGCCGAGCACTCGCTGGACATCCGAGCCGGAGCCCGACCCGTCAAGCAGCCTCTGCGCCGATTCGACGAGGAGAAGCACAGAGTCATAGGCGAGGAGATCCACAAGCTAATGGCGGCAGGGTTCATCAAAGAGGTATTCCATCCTGAATGGCTTGCCAACCCTGTGCTTGTGAGAAAGAAAGGGGGGAAATGGCGGATGTGTGTAGACTACATTGGTCTGAACAAAGCATGTCCGAAGGTTCCCTACCCTCTGCCTCGCATCGATCAGATCGTGGATTCCACTGCTGGGTGCGAAACCCTGTCTTTCCTTGATGCCTACTCAGGGTATCACCAAATCAGGATGAAAGAGTCCGACCAGCTCGCGACTTCTTTCATCACACCCTTCGGCATGTACTGCTATGTCACCATGCCGTTCGGCTTGAGAAATGCGGGCGCGACGTACCAGCGGTGCATGAACCATGTGTTCGGCGAACACATTGGCCGCACGGTCGAGGCCTACATCGATGACATCGTAGTCAAGACGAGGAAAGCCTCCGACCTCCTTTCTGACCTTGAAGTGACATTCCGATGTCTCAAGGCGAAAGGCGTCAAGATCAATCCCGAAAAGTGTGTCTTCGGGGGGCCCCGAGGCATGCTCTTGGGGTTCATCGTCTCCGAGCGGGGCATCGAAGCCAACCCGGAGAAGATCGCAGCCATCACCAGCATGGGGCCCATCAAGGACTTGAAAGGCGTACAGAGGGTCATGGGATGTCTCGCGGCTCTGAGCCGCTTCATCTCACGCCTCGGCGAAAGAGGTCTACCTCTGTACCGCCTCTGAAGGAAGGCCGAGTGCTTCACTTGGACCCCCTGAGGCCGAGGAAGCCCTCAGGAACCTAAAGGCGCTCCTCACGAAGGCGCCTATCCTGGTGCCCCCTGCTACCGGAGAAGCCCTCTTGGTCTACGTCGCCGCGACCACTCAGGTGGTTAGCGCCGCGATTGTTGTCAAGAGGCAAGAAGAGGGACATGCATTGCCCGTTCAAAGGCCAGTCTACTTCGTCAGCGAGGTACTGTCCGAAACCAAAATCCGCTACCCACAAGTTCAGAAGCTGCTGTACGCGGTGATCCTGACACGGCGGAAGTTACGACACTACTTCGATTCTCATCCGGTAACTGTGGTGTCATCCTTCCCCCTGGGGGAGATCATCCATTGCCGAGAGGCCTCGGGTAGGATTGCAAAGTGGGCGGTGGAAATCATGGGCGAAACAATCTCGTTCGCCCCTCGGAAGGCCATCAAATCCCAGGTCTTGGCGGACTTCGTGGCTGAATGGGTCGACACCCAGCTACCAACAGCTCCGATCCAACCGGAGCTCTGGACCATGTTCTTCGATGGGTCGCTGATGAAGACAGGAGCCGGCGCAGGCCTACTCTTCATCTCGCCCCTCGGGAAGCACCTACGCTACGTGCTACGCCTCCACTTCCCGGCATCCAACAATGTAGCTGAGTACGAGGCTCTGGTCAACGGGTTGCGAATTGCCGTCGAGCTAGGGGTCCGACGCCTCGACGCTCGCGGTGACTCGCAGCTCGTCATCGACCAAGTCATGAAGAGCTCCCACTGCCGCGACACGAAGATGCAGGCCTACTGCGATGAGGTTCGGCGCCTGGAAGACAAGTTCTACGGGCTCGAGCTCAACCACATCGCTCGGCGCTACAACGAGACTACGGACGAGCTGGCTAAAATAGCCTCGGGGCGAACGACGGTTCCCCCAGACGTCTTCTCCCGAGATCTGCATCAACCCTCCGTCAAGATCGACGACGCGCCCGAGCCTGAGGCACCCTCGGCCCAGCCCGAGGTACCCTCGGCACAGTCCGAGGCACCCTCGGCTTGGCCCGAGGCACCCTCGGTTCGGCCCGAGGTACCCTCGGCCCCCGAGGGCGAAACACTGCGCGTCGAGGGGGAGCAAAGCGGGGTCACGCCTGATCAAAACTGGCAGACCCCGTACCTGCAATATCTCCACCAAGGAGAGCTACCCCTTGACCGAGCCGAAGCTCGGCGGTTGGCTGTAAGGCCCAAAATGTGTGTATAAAAAAAAATATAAATAATAAAGTAAATACATGAAGAAATGAAATAGCAAATACAAATATCTCAAATTATACTTGAGAGTCGAAATTTGAGAACGGAATTTTGAAAGCCAAGAATTATTTTGATACTTGAAAATTTGAAGTCGAACTTGAATGGGATTTAAATTGAGAAATTAAAAATAAAAAAAAAGATAAGGAAAAGAATACACCCTATAATATATATATACACGAATAATTATATCCCCTTTATGTTGGCATTTATATTTTTTTACACTTAGTTTTTGTGTGGAATTCACCAACGAATTTGAATTTAATTACTAGAGTTTGAAATTAGGAAAGAATTGCAAATTAGGGAATATAAATAAAAAAAAGAGAAGAAAAAAAAGAAAATAGGAAATTCGCGCTTGGGCTGAATCCACGTCGCTCGGCCCATCTTCAACCCACTACCGCAGAAATCATCTACCGTGTGGTTGTTGGGATCGACCGAATTCCTCGGGCGCGGACTCAGGGGCTGGCCGGTTCTCTCTCGTCCGCCGTTACAAGCTTGGGACCGAAATCCCTCCCACCGACTCCAGGTATATATGAAGGCTAGGTCCCTGGTCATCGCGGGGAGTGAGCGGGTAAGGGAGTGCCTCCACGGAGCATAGCCTTGCAAGCAATGGTTGATGCCATGGCGGTCGCCTCACACATGGTGTGCCGGTGTTGCCGCTTGGGCTTGGATTGAAATCGGTGGGGCGGTTTGCGGGAGCACGTGGATGTGCACGTGATTTCCTCTGCGACCAGGGTTGGGCGGTGAGCGCCGCCGTAGCTGGACCTCAATTTCAATTCTCAATCTATGAAGCCATGGTCCTCTGCGTGTGGTCTGGAAGCATCGCATGAAGCTATGGAGTTATGGCAAGTGGCTTCCCGATCGTGCGTTCGGTCGAAGTTCGGGGAACCAGCGGACCGCATGGGCGAGTCGATGGCGGAGCGCGTGGGTGGATCACTGATTCGGCATCATCGTGTGCGGGCGCCACCATTGTGGAACCTTGCTGTACCGCATCGTCGGCCGGCTTCGCTTTCACCCCTGCTTGGTAAATCCTTCCCTAATCTGCTCGCTTCCGCGTTCGTTTTCATGCCGCCGTCGTCGGATTCAGGAATCGGGGCACCGGTTGACCGTACTCCGGTGAGGAGCGCCGTCGTGGGGAATATTTTCCGCCGCGCTCGGTTGTCGGGGGAAGAGGACGCTCTGTTGCCGTTAGATGCGGAGCATGCGCGGCCGACTGGATCCTAACCGTCGATCAACCAGTTGGAGGGCTACGATTATATCTAGGGGAAAATGGGATATGCGCCGTTGGATCCTAGTGACGGCCGAGATTAGAGTGTGATCCAGAGAAATCCGGATCGTAGGATGCGCGATCAGGGGAGGAGATTGATTTCGGCTGCATTGAATTCGGGCCCTCGGATCTTGATCCAGTGGCCGTTATTTCAATACCGGTTCAGGGTTAATACGTTCTAATCTTGGCCGTAGACTTGTGATCCAAGGGATCAAATCGCTTGCCAGTTCGATTGTTTTAATCTGAGCTTTTCATCTCTGATCCGACGGTCGTAGATCACCAATACCCCTTCGGATCGCTGACTTTACAAATAGGACCCTCTGTTTTAGGGAAACAAACCCGCGATCCACTGTGGATGTAGACTGAGTCTAGGAATTTTCATGGATTGGCCCCTGGACTTTCTGGTAATGGTGCGCTCAGTCCAGATAATTAGAAAATCAAGTAAATTCATTGGGAAAACACTTTTTAGTGTAAAGATAAAGGCTAGAACTTGTTTAATTTATAGAAAATGCATACTTAGTCCAAATGAGTCCATTTCAATTCCTATAATTTTGTAATATTATTGTTTATCATCTAGTACCACTATTTTCACATGAAAGTCACATTAAAATTTATATTCTAATTAATCTTATATCAAATACATAAAACCTTAGAAAAATCATAACTCCTTCATTTTAACTCCGATTTGATCCGTTCAAGTTGTGTTAGTCTCGTACAAGCGCGTAGATTATTATTATGTAATTTATTCTTATGTTTGGTGTAATGTTAATTTTGCCTATACACTGTTTGTTTGTATTACTACGACTAGCGTGAGGTCACGAGTCAGCTGAAGATCATCCTGGTACCTGGAATCTCAAGTCCCAGGCAAGTTGTGCCCTTGATCACTTCTTTTTACCCACTCATGTTCTAATTAATCATAATGATCTGCATAGGTTAATTTTGATGGGACCCAATAGGTTACCCTAGTTTGTCTATCTTTATACCTTGTTTACCACTGAACTTTTTGGGTAGTACTTGCTAGTGCTTTATGTGGTTTTGGGTATGAAGGTACATTATTCATGATCACACTTTTATTATATGTTTATTATTACTGTTCATGATAAGATCATTATGTTAATTGGAACATGGAGAACCACCCGGGAAAACAGTGCTACCACAAGGGAGGAATGGGACCCCTTGGCTGATTAATTAGGAAAGCCAGTGGAAGACTACCTTACCCGAAAGGGGCAAGGGCAGTAGGGGAGTGGTCAGTGTAGGGAGGCCCTCGGGAGGATTTTGCTGCGATGGCGGTCCTGCAAGGGATTCCTGCATTGGAACTTCCTATAAACTGTAGCGGGTTTTCTGAAGCTAGTGGAACTTTGTAAAGGCCTCGTAGTGTTACCCTGCCTCGCCTCCTCGGTAGAGGTGTATGGGAAGTCGCGATCCCTTGGCAGATGGGTAACATGACTTGTGGGTAAAGATGCGCAACCTCTGCAGAGTGTAAAACTGGTATACTAGCCGTGCTCACGGTCATGAGCAGCTCGGACACTCACATGATTAAATTATGGAACTAAATTCAATTTGTCATATGCATTGCATTGCAGGTGAGGTTGTTACTTTTATTCTACTACTTAATTGGGTTTGGTATTTACTTATACTTAGTAACTGCTAATAAAATTTTGACCAACTTAAAAAGCACTGCTCAGCTCTAACCATCTCCTTTGGTAAGCCTTACACTTCACGTGAGCTCCCACCTTTGGCGAGTTCATGCACATTATTCCCCACAACTTGTTGAGCGATGAACGTATGTGAGCTCACTCTTGCTGTCTCACACCCCCACAGGTCAAGAACAGGTACCGCAGGATGATGCGCTCGGAGGATGCTGTGAAGTGTTCGTGAGAGATCTAGGCCGTCGTCTCCTAGTCAACTTTTGGTTGCTGGACCGTTGTCTCCTTATAATGTAATTATTTATTTTGTATAGAACTCTTGTTATATAGTAAAGATGTGACATTCGATCCTGTGCCATGATTCATCATATGTGTGAGACTTGGTCCCAGCACACCTGGTGATTATGTTCGCGCCCGGGTTTTGGACCCCTAAAATCCGGGTGTGACATTGGCGCGGCGCACCAAGTCGTTCGTCTTGCTGGGAGAAGGGAAGGAGCTCTACCACCGCAGCCCTTCAGGCATCCTCCAGCGATGCATCTCCACCACCGAAGGTCAGGAACTCCTCCGAAAAATACACTCGGGGGCTTGCGGACACCACGCAGCACCTCGAGCCCTTATCGGAAATGCTTTCCGACAAGGTTTCTACTGGCCAACGGCGGTGGCCGATGCCACTAGAATTGTCCGCGCCTGCGAAGGGTGTCAGTTCTATGCAAGGCAGACCCACCTGCCCGCTCAGGCTCTGCAGACGATACCCATCACATGGCCTTTTGCTGTGTGGGGTCTGGACCTCGTCGGCCCCTTGCAGAAGGTACCCGGGGGCTACACGCACCTGTTGGTCGCCATCGACAAATTTTCCAAGTGGATCGAGGTCCGACCCCTGAACAGCATCAAGTCCGAGCAGGCGGTGGCGTTCTTCACCAACATCATCTATCGTTTCGGGGTCCCGAACTCCATCATCACCGACAACGGCACCCAGTTCACCGGCAGAAAGTTCCTGGACTTCTGCGAGGATCACCACATCCGGGTGGACTGGGCCGCCGTGGCTCATCCCATGACGAATGGGCAAGTAGAGCGTGCCAACGACATGATCCTACAAGGACTCAAGCCTCGGATTTACAACGACCTCAACAAGTTCGACAAGCGATGGATGAAGGAACTCCCCTCGGTGGTCTGGAGCCTAAGAACGACACCGAGCCGAGCCACGGGCTTCACGCCGTTCTTTCTAGTCTATGGGGCCGAGGCCATTTTGCCCACAGACCTGGAATACGGTTCCCTGAGGACGAGGGCCTATGACGACCAAAGCAACCAAGCTAGTCGAGAAGACTCGCTGGACCAGCTGGAAGAGGCTCGGGACAAGGCTTTACTACACTCGGCGCGGTACCAGCAGTCCATGCGACGCTACCACGCCCGAGGCGTCCGGTCCCGAGACCTCCAGGTGGGCGACCTGGTGCTTCGGCTGCGACAAGACGCCCGAGGTCGACACAAGCTCACGCCCCCCTGGGAGGGGCCGTTCGTCATTGCCAAAGTTCTAAAACCCGGAACATACAAGCTGACCAACAGTCAAGGCGAGGTCTACAACAACGCTTGGAACATCCAACAGCTACGTCGCTTCTACCCTTAAGATGTTTTCAAGTTGTTCATATACCTCGCTCCCACGCAAAGTTTAGTCATCAAGGAAGGGTCAGCCTTGCCTCGGCAAAGCCCGACCCTCCCTCGGGGGCTAAAAGGGGGGAACACCCTCTGCGTCGAAATTTTCCTTGAAAAAAGATCTTTTCTGCCAGAATGTCTTTCGTGCTTTTCGACTACTTCGAAAGTGGATCCTAAAAACGACGGAGTACACATAAGCAGCCAAGGCTAACCGAGCCGAGGGACTCCTACGCCTCCGGGATACAGATACCTCACTCATCACCTTCTGCCATAAGTAACTCACGTTCGGATAAGTGATTCCGCGGACCGAACAAGTCTTCATGCTCGGAAGCTCTTTTGCCGGAGCGATTCTTCGAGCCTTCTTGACAGCGTCGGTGACAGAACCCCATGGACGGGTAGGAGTGCGCGTAAGCGGCAAGGCCGATCGAGCCGAGGGACTCCTACGCCTCCGGGATACGGATACCTCACTCATCACCTTCCGTGAGAAGCAACTCTCACTCGCACAAACAGTTCTGTTACCGACAAAAAAGTCCAGATACTCGAAACAAGAGGAAAGGAGACGCGGCTTTACAATACGGCGAGGGTGTGTTTTGGCCTCGGCGGCCGCAGAAAACACACGCTACAAGATAATCCGATCCTGCAGGCTCGGATCTTGACGGCTAAAGGGAGCAGCAGCACCCTCGGCGTCGACAACACCTCTGGCGAGGTCCGACCTAGCCTCGGACGGCGACGCGGTCCAAGGGTCTTTGCACTGAAGGACAACGTCATCACCAAGCCCGGGCCATCGCCGCCAGAGTCTTCTCCAAGAATCCGGCCCGAGCAGGCGGCTCGGCCGGTCACCCCGAGGCCTCGGCAGGTCAATTCCGGTGTCGGTCCTGCTAACGGACGACCCGGCCAGGCTCTGGCTGACCTGGTCTTCTTTTCGAGCCAACTCTGCCTCTGTTCGCGCTGGCACCGCTACCCCTGGCCTCGGCTCATCGAAGAGCGGCTGAGGGTTTTCCTCTAACTAAGCAAGGGAAGCCTCAGACAACAAGGCTGACCGAGCCGAGGGACTCCTACGCCTCCGGGATACGGATACCTCACTCGTCACCTTGACACGGGGCGACTCACGCTTGGTGAAGCGGTTCAGATGACCAACAGGCGAGTCTTAGTGCTCGAAAATGGGGAAAAACACGGCTCCGTGCCAAATTTACATACATGTTCAGGCCTCGACAGCCACAGTGAACAAAAACACTGGCATTCGAGGTGCCATTACAAACGGAACTCCGGTTCCACCTCCGCAGGTACGAACAACCCCACTCTATGGGGGAGGGGCCTGCGGAGCAACAGAAGACCGACGAACGGCTCGCCGTCGCCCGCCCCAGCAGCGGCGACGATGAAGACTTCTGCTCCAGGGGGCCGAACAGCAGCAGTGATGACCTCAGGGCGGATGCTGCTGCCAGGAGGCCCCCCGCCCGTGCCCAAACTCGTGAGGCAAGGACAGGCAGAAGGCCATAGAGTTGGAGGTCGGTCCGCGGGTGGCGCCGGCGAGCTCGTCGACGGCGAAACCTCTTCTAGCTGCCGTGGCGGGAGGCGGCACCGGGAGTGGCTCCGAAGCCGCTCAGCTCAGAGAGCCGGGCACGATGCAGCTGCCAGCGCCATGGACGACTCCTGCCCTTCCCCCCGATCACTGAGGGAAGGAGCGGGCCACCGCACACGCAGGGGCCGACCCCAACTCGGCACACTCCCTTCCCTAGCCCTAGTGATGAAAATCCTTGAGGCTGAGGGAGGGGCAGAGGCCGCGGCCCAGTTCGCTCTCCCCTGCCACCGAACTGGAGGTCACCGCCTTGGGTGACCGCCGGCGGAGGGGTGTAGCCAGGCTGCAAGATGAAAATCCTTGAAGCCGAACGACGGCTGAAAGGTACCAACTCCCGCAGAGTTGCGTTCCTCTAATGACGGAGCGGAAAGACGGCGGATATCCCCCATCCAGGGGCTTGGAAGGTGGAAAGACACGATGCATAAGGGAGTGCGAAGACACGGTCGCCTTCCAAGAGGGTCACCCTCCTTTTAAAGGCGACTCTCCCTACTTGCGTCCCCAGCCGTCGTGGGCTAAGTCTTCTCCAACACGCTCCAAGGTCCTCCCCCACGGCGCGGGGGCTGGGTCCCACACGTCATGCAAGCCGGCCCAGAGCAGAAGAGGCCAAACCGCCGTGCGCGATGCGTGCAACCGCCCCAGCGGTTACAAGCGGCTCTCCACTTTTGCCTAGACCAGCGGGCGAAAGGGCGGGCAGCCATGCAGGCGGCATGCAACCGCGCCAAGTCGGCGCACTTCTCCGACTCCCAACACACCCAGCATGGAGGCCTAGGCCCACGCGTCATGCAACCAGCGCGCCGAATGCTTCGTGCATGCAACTGCACCGCCACTTGCGCCACCACCGCGCCTCCTCGACTGCGGAACCAATACCGCGACTCGAGGCGACCCAGCGCACGACCCAGCGGCGCCAGCCTGGCGCGACGGTCAATGTGGCCAAAAATGGGCCGGCAGTAATGGCGGTGGCAGGCGGGCAGGAGCAGCGGTCACATTGTCAGCCAAGCTTACGTCCCATCCGGGGGCAGCGAGAGAACCCTCTCTCACGGCGTGAAGACAACGCGCCCGTGTTCCGTTCCTCGAACGGCTCGCGCACGCGCAACGGCTGCCCTGTGAACCACTCGCCTCGTCGCATTAACTCCACGACGGGACAGGCGGCGCCTCTGGCAGGAGAAGCGAGCGACGCTTCGCCTTCGCCATAATGACCGCGTCAAAAAAGGTACGCCACGTCGTTTGATTCCGTATCCTTTTCCTTTTTTCCTCTTTCTCTCTCTTGCAACAGGGACCGGGAAAGAGGGATACCCTGAAAGGGATCCTTTCCTGTGAAGGAACCAGGCTCCGAGCCTCCCTACTAATCAGAGGTTCGAAGGCTGGCCCCTCGGAAGGGTTCAACAGCCGCCTCAGAGCACGTGGGCTCCACACCCACTACTGGTCAGAGGTTCAAAGGCCGGCCCCTCGGAAGGGTTCAACGGCCGCCTCAGGCTACTCGGGCTCCGCGCCCACTACTGATCAGGGGTTCGAAGGCTGGCCCCCGAAGGGTTCACAGCCGCCTTAGACACAGAGCGAGGGATGACCATGGGTACGTTCGATACATAACCAAGGCTCGGGCTGCGCTCCCGAGGTACCCTAGGACATTTCCGAGACCAGCGGGAATGATCTTGTAACGGAATCCCATCGGAGGGAGGCATCAAGCCCTCGGACCCCGTCACCAGGGGACCGGGTCTGGCAGATCACCCGCAGGTACTTTTGGGCGCGCCTCTGGGCCCCTTGCCGACCCCTAACGAATGGGGCACGGGCATCCGCTCGGATCACCCGCCTGCAGCTCACCGGAGACACCATGTTCGGCGCCCACCGAGGGCAACATGGCGCTCTCCCCCCTCCTCCTTGCGGAAAGGCGACGTAGGGGCGTATGTAAAAAAGTCGAGTCTGTCCCTGATCGCCCTCTCGCCCTGTGCAGAGGCTCGGGGGCTGCTCTCTCAAACCCAGCTTCGGCCAAACCGTTGACAGCGTCAACATACCAGCCCGAGAACTTGGGACCCGACCGTACACCCGGGCTACGGCCAGCTCGCATGAGGGAACGACCAGACCAGCCGAAGCATTGCGCGAGGTGTTAAGACCTCGGAGGAGTCAAACTACTCCTCCGAGGCCTCGGGGGCTACACCCGGTGGGTGCGCTCGCGCGCACCCACCGGGACAAAACACAACCGAGAAAGGCTGGTCCCCTTGCAAAAAAGTGCGACGAAAGCCTCCAAGCGAGTGCTAACACTCCCTTCGAGGCTCGGGGGCTACTGTCGGGGACCATAATTAGGGGTACCCTCAAGGCTCCTAATTCTCAGCTGGTAACCCCCATCAACATAAAGCTGCAAAGGCCTGATGGGTGCGATCAAGTCAGGGATCAGTCCATTTGAGGGACTCGATCACGCCTCGCCCGAGCCTAGCCTCGGACAAGGGCATTCGACCCCGGAGGATCTCCGCCTCGCCCGAGGCCCCCCTCCAGCGGCGAACACGTTCCCGGCTCGCCCGAGGCCCTGTCTTCGCCAAGAAGCAACCCCGACCAAATCGCAGGAGCATTTAATGCAAAGGTGGCCTGACACCTTTTTCCTGACGCGCGCCCCTCAGATGACAGAGCCGAAGTGACCGCCGTCACTTCGCCGCTCCACTGGCCGGTCTGACAGAAAGACAGCGCCGCCTGCGCCGCTCCGACTGCGGTGCCACTTGACAGAGTGAGGCTGACAGGCAGTCAGGCCCAGCCGCACACCATTGGAAACTCCGCTCCGCCCGACCAGGGCTCGGACTCGGGCAAAGCCCCGGAAGACGGCGAACTCCGCTCTGCCCGACCCAGGGCTCGGACTCGGGCAAAGCCCCAGAAGACGGCGAACTTTGCTTCGCCCGACCCAGGGCTTGGACTTGGGCTAAGCCCCGGAAGACGGTGAACTCCGCCCCGCCCGACCCAGGGCTCGGACTCGGGCAAAGCCCCGGAAGACAGCGAACTCCGCTCCGCCCGACCAGGGCTCGGACTTGGGCTCAGCCCCAGAAGACGACGAGCTCCGCTTCGCCCGACCCCAGGACTCAAATTCTGCCCTGGCCTCAGCCAACGGCCTCCGCCTCGCCCGACCTAGAGGCTCGGACTCGGCCTCGGCCACGGAAGACGGACTCGACCTCGACCTCGGAGGAGCCTCCACATCGCCCAACCTAGGGCGCGCATCGGCCACGTCAACAGGAGGCACCATCATTACCCTACTCCAAGCTGACTCAGGCTATGGGGAACAAGACCGGCGTCCCATCTGGCTCGCTCTGCCAGATAGGCGATGATGGCGCCCCGCACGTTCCCTGACGATGGCGGCTCTCGGCCCCCTTACGAAAGCAAGAGGACGTCAGCAAGGACTCGACGGCCCCGACAGCTGTCCCTCCGCCAGGCTCCAGCACTCCTCCGACTGCCACGACATCACACAAACCGGGCGCCAAAATCTCTCTGGCCGCCACGATGGCGTGTACTTAGGGCACTAGCTCTCCTCTGCTAGACACGTAGCACTCTGCTACACCCCCCATTGTACACCTGGACCCTCTCCATACGCCTATAAAAGGAAGGGCCAGGGCCCTCTTAGAGGTGGTTGGCCGCACGGGGACGAGGACGGGACGGGCGCTCGCGTAAGGCCGCTCGCTCCTTCCCCCGTGTGGACGCTTGTAACCCCCTACTGCAAGCGCACCCGACCTGGGCGCTAAACGAACACGAAGGCCGCGGGATTTCCACCTCTCTCACGCCCATCTCCGGCCACCTCACTTCCCCCCTTCGCGCTCGGCCTCGCGTCGACCCATCTGGGCTGGGGCACGCGGCAACACTTCACTCATCGGCTCAGGGACCCCCCGGTCTCGAAACACCGACAAATAACATTGCAACAAACATGAAATTAAACTTCTTAATAACATTCTATGTGTCGCTATCAGATCCTAGGTTCTATTTCAATTTTAAACAAAGTTATAACTTGATTAGAGATTTTAATTTAGTCAATTTATAATCTCAGATTGAATTAAATTTTCACTTTAACTTCGATTGGAAAAGCTAATCTAGTAAACCAAATATTTAATTATTCTTGAAGACAGATGACATAGTGTTGATAAGAAGTAGGCAATTTTATTATGAAGCTAACGCAACTGGTACAAATTAAATCGGAGTTAAAACGTGAGAGATATGAATTTATGAACTTTCTTAATCATTTTATTATTATTATACTAAAAATACTATCTAGAGTTTAATATTTAAATATCTGATTTAAATTCTATTTATTTTATTTGAAATATGGACGATGTGTTCATTACCCAGAACCCAAGAGCTCTTTTACAAACGGGTCAGAGCTGCATGGCGTTGGACACCCTGGACCGCTAGATCTCGGATCAACGGACCAAGATTCGTCCACGCCTTGGATTTTCAATTAGCGACTCTGATCTATTCCGACGAAACGATATGCCCCACCCCAATCTGAGCCGCACCCAATGTCCCAATCGATCAATGGCTCATATTGCATCACCTCCCCCTCGACAGTCACCATACGATACGACAATGCCATGGCTAGGACGGTGACAAGCTCACCATCGAACTTCCACCCAACATTCTCATGATCTAACCCCGCTAAGAAACCATCCTACACGAATAGAGGAATGCTACGATTTGATCTAGATGCTCTTTACCATAGATTGTTGCATTGGGGTGCGAGGACCACGAAGATCGCGGCTCTACGGCGCGGGATGGCGTCTGGCAACGACTTCCTCTCCCTCCGATCATTCTAACACGCCACCAACACCCTAGTTCTCCAAGCTCTACCGGACCTCCAGAACCCCTCTCCGAGAGATAGTCGACGGTGTGGGCTTGAATCAACAGTGGCAGCACACACACACTCTCTCTCTACGACTTTTCTCTATGCTCTCATGGCAATGGTGGCTCTCAGCAGCGCGCGTTTGATCCAGCGACTACAGTTCGAGGGCAATAGGGTGTAGCCTCGGATTATATAGCCCATGAGAGGTAGGGTCCAAGCGGGGGAGGCGACATGCGACCAAGGCACACAGGAGGATCTTCGGCATGCACGCTCAAGGTTGTTACAGTGGATTCCTATCTGGAGGAGATACCCGACGAACCGATCACGTGACAGAGACACGAGTGAGGCAGGCACGACTGATGGCTGGGGCCCGCAAGTCAGCAAGCCACATTGCACACGGGCTGAGCGGAGGGAGCTAGGCCACAATGGTTCGGCCCATTCTGTCAAGAGTGCGGAGGTAGGGGTTGGCCGTTTGGTGGATTGGGCCTGTGGACATGTAAGTTTGGTTTCCCTTTTTTCTATTTCTGCTTTTCATTTCTTTTCTTTTCTTTTCTATTTTTCTAGAATTTCAAATTCTGAATTTAAATTTGAATATGAGTTAGCATTTCAAATGAAACAATCCAAGAAACCCAGCATGTGATGCAAGTTATATTTATTTTATATTTATTAATTACTTTATCCATTTAGGTAAATACTTCGTAACTCAAGAACGAATAATTCACGCCATTAAATAATTAAAGATCCTCTCATCTATTTCCTATTTTAAAACCACAAATCCAATTTCTAGTTTTAAAAGTTCAAGCCTAAGTTTGAATTGCCTATTTGATTAAACATCAACTGCAACACGAGTACGACTACACCAGCAACACCTCCACCTTAAGCGCCACTTTCTTCATTAGCTAGGCCAATCACTCGGGCCCGTGCATAAGATCTTAACTTCATCATGCTATTGAATAATGAGGGACCAGAAGAATAGATAATCGGCCCAACTGCAGCCCAAGGTGGAGGACCTAGGATGGATCGCCCCTAGGGTTGCATTTTTCCACCTTGGCCGCCACTAGGGGCTGCGCCCCCCCCTCTCTATTTAACTAGGAGCTACGCGTCCTTTGTTTCTTGAGTTTTGTTTTAGATTAGCCTTAGCTATTTCTAAACACACGCAGATTAGCGTTGTCTTCGTGTATTTAGAACTCCACCCTCGAGTAAAAGATTAGATTGCTCGCATCTTTTTCTTGTTCGTTCTTCGATTGCGTGCAGGAAACGATCTTCATGATCAGGCTGATCTTGCACCAGCAAGGTCGGTAACCACATGTAGTTGGTTCAGCAATAGCATTAGCGCCTCGGGCTTGCTCATCGTAATTGGATCGTGAGGGTCATCTTCTGCCAGATCGGAATTATCTCCACTCACCAAAAGATCAGGCACTTCAGCCTTATCAAGTGGTATCAGATTTCCAGTTTGATCGGTGAGTTTATCGAGTGTTTTTCATCTCCTACAGTCCATGAAACCATATTAGATTTCAGGTTAGACCTTATCCTAGCACCCTTTTGAGCTTAGCACTTTCTTTCAATAATTTGCATTATTGAATTTGTGTGTTGTCGCGTCATTTGTTGCTGGTTACATTGTGTTTTAGTTCGTGATCCTTCTTTCTTCCACTTTTCAAACCCTAGCGCGCCGTCACAATCTTCCATTTGATCACGCCACGCACCAAGTCAACACTGATTCCTTGTTTTCCTCCTTCGGTTACGAAAAAATAGAAAAAGAAAGGGAAAAGAAAAAAAGAAAAGGAAAGGAAAGGATAGAACCAGAGAACAAACCAAAAAAGGGGATAGGATACAAAGCGGTTGTCTAATCTCGACCGTTTTCGTTCTAAAACTCTAGCGGATTTGGACGTCCTATAGTAAAACAGCTATAACTTTTCCCTCGAAACTCCGATTGCAGTGCTCTTTTTTTGCCAGAAAGCTCTCGAAAAATTCTATACATGTCACCCTACGTAGTGCCAGGTGATTGCTCAAAAAAATAAAAACAAGAATTAAGACAGTGTACCAGCGCCGGGAAGTTTTTCTGCATACTCTTGCTCCCATTCCTCGGTATTTCTGTGTTGCAGTAGTTTGTTCCCATCCATACTTTGCATTTGTTGCCAGCAACATAATTTCGTGTGTTGCACTATAATTCAACTTTGCATTATTGTTTGATTGTGCTAATCCTTGATTTGACTGCAGCCTACCTAGAACTCCACATATTTCTACGACGAGCAGGTTTCCATTTCTCCAGGCAATCGCTCATCCAATCTTTCACCGGTTCTGCCTGTTGGCTGCAGTTCACCCCTGCGTGCTTGGTAAGAATGGATAAGAACTTTACAACAGCATTACATTAAGTGATTACATTTAGCGATTTGTCACCACCATTCCCCTGTTCTCGTCAGTCTTTCGCTTTTTGGTGTTTTGGTGTTTGCACTAACTATGACAGGAGCAAATGACATAATGGATGTCAAGGTGCAGGAAGTAAGTGTAACACCCTAATTTTGAGGATATAAAATTTCTTTCTAATTATCACCCAAAATCATGTGTTACTCTTCTTTTTCTCACTCTAGGTTTTCTCTCTCTAGATTCATTCTCCCTTTTTCCTTTTTTATTAGAAATAGCCTAAACTAATGGAGGTTAATTATTTATTTTTTGCCAAAACCTTAAGAGTCATGACATGTTGCATCATGTTGAGTTTAAAATATTCTTTGAAGTGTTGCATAAGTTTGAATTTATTTGAATTTGAAACCTAGTTTGAATTTAGATTTGAAAAAAAAACCTATAGAAAAAGAAATGGAAAAGGAATTAGAAAATTCAGAGAAAAAGAAAAGGAGAAAGCAGCCCAAACCAGCCTAATCAGCCCAGCCAGGCCGCGCGCCCACGCGCCCGCACCGTCTGACAGGCGGATCCCGCCTGTCAGTGGCAGTTCTCCCTCGCGCGTGCCCTCCTTCCCTTGCTCGCTGCCCAGTGGGGCCAGACTGTCGGTGGCAGTTTTCTTCCCCGCGTGCTCCCTCTCTCTCTGTCTCGCGGGCCCGGTCCTCTAGTCGCCGAGCCGTTGCCCCGCACGCCCCTTCCTCCTCTCTCTGCGCCGTGGACCCTACCTGTCAGTTCCGCCCCCTCTGCGCTTGCCATGGACCGGCGCGTGCGCACTCACGCACGTCACTGGATTTCTCGGCCACGACGCCCGCCCACGCACCCAGCTCCCTTCATAGAGCCCTGCCAGTGCCCCGCGCACACCCCTCATCTCATTTTGCACACCTTCACCCTCTCTCGAGCTCTGCCCACGCCACCAGCCGCCGCCGGAGACCCGCGCCCATGTTCCTGGCCATCCAGCTCGCCGGAGACCACTCCAAGCCTCCCCGAGCTCCGCCCCGAGGTGAGACACCCGTCCTCGTGCCCAATATCCCTTATTGCGCCCTGTGTTCGGCCAATTTCACCTTCGCAAGCCCTGTCCCCGTGGCCGGAATGGCTCACCGGAGATTCTCCAGCCCACCCGAGGCTTTCTCACCGCCGTTCTCCCCTCTCTGCCCGTGGATTCATGGCTCCTTCCCTGCCATTGAGTTCGTCGTGGTGCCCTCTTCCTCTCTGCCCAACTCCGGCGACCCCGGACCCCCCTAGCTCACGCCTGCGTCAACTCCGACGACCTCACCGCCGCGGAGACGAACAGCGCCGCCCGCAGCCACTCATCCTTCCCGGTCTGATCCCCTCCGTCCGATCCTGATCGAACGGCCCAGACCATGGGTACCGCTTCGCGCATTCAACCCCTCCAGTCTGATCCCCTCCGTCCGATCCTGATTGAACGGCCCGGACCGTGGGTACCGCTTCATGCACGCGCGCCCTAGCGCCCTGGCCCGCCTGTCAGCGCCTAAACCCTCTGGCGCTGGGCCCGCTCGGTCAGCGCGCTCTCCCCCTCTGTCACCGACACTCCCTGGCCCGCCTGTCAACGCTCGCCCGCCCGCCCGCACGCGTGCCCTCAGCCGTAGATCTAATCTCAGCCGTTGGTTTTAGATCTGACGGTTAGATTCACCCGATACCCCTTCGCGTAGTAGTTTTCTTAAAGAGACCCTCGGTTTATTGGAAATCAACCTGCCGTCCCTGGTTTTCACGCGCAGACCCCTGTAATCTTGCAGAATTAGCCCTGGACTTTTAAATATTCATAAAATTGGCCCTAATTTCATATTTTGAATTCCCAAACTTGTTTATTTCATAACTTTTGGATATGAACTCCAAATTTAGTGATTCAAATTGCAAAATGTTCATAGAATTATTCTCTATTTAAATAAAATGGTTTCACTTACTGTCTGCACACTCTAATTTTTAGGATTGAATATGAACTAAGGTAGATGTATTCTTGTTTACTTAATAAAATAAATAAAAGGAGAACCTTAGAGATTTAAACATGTGTAAGCTTGAGAGATTAATAAAGTGTATTACATGAGTTTACCTCTGTTCTAAATTTTAGGTCACCTTAAATAAGTTGAACTATGTTTATTTACTTGTAAGTAACACTTAGGGGAAATAGTAAAATATTTTCAAATAAAGTTAATGTATGTTATAGTTTATGTTATACTTTGAATTCATTATCCCTTATGTAGTATTGTGTCTTTTAAGATGTGTTCCAATGTTTGTACATGTTTGGTGTGATGTTCATTTGTACTTTCCAAATGTATTGAATGCATGCTCGCTTTATTTAGGCAACGAGCAGTCCGAGGTTCCTGAGTGTGTTGTTGGAGACCTCCCTGAGCAGCAACCTAGTGAAGGCAAGTGTCCTCTGACCTATTATGTCCAACATACTTTATGATTTATTGTCCCACATTACTTTATGAAACCTAAGGATTGACTAGTCTGTATTCACTTATCCTTGTTTACCTTTTGGGTTATCTTGGTTAGCATGTTGCTATTGCCTTAACTTAATCAATGAACATGATGTGAACATTTATGATACGATACTGTTATCCTGATTATGTGGATGATCTTGTGATACCTTAGGGGGCTCAGGCCTTTTTCCTGAGTACCTCTCCGTAAGGACCTGTTCATGGAGTGACCACCCGGGATAACAGTACAACCATGAGGGTGGAATGGGACGCCCTTAGCTGATTAATTAGATGAACCTGGGGTATAGTTGGCTTTGCCGTAGGGTCGTCAATGGGGGCCGGGGCATAGTGCTCGCTCTGCCATGGTTGGGGTGCAGAGGTTTTTTCAATTTGGTTTTGTTAGTCACCGACCTTGGGGAGGTGTACTGCGTTTGTACGACTGGCGAAACCTAACAAGAAGCTATGCACCAGGGGGAATCTTTGTAAAGGCTACGTAGTGCATCCCTGGCCATTCACCTTGGTAGTGAAGATCGAGTCTGTACAACCCAGGCTAGAAAGGGATCACGACTTGTGGGTGAAGTGTACAACCTCTGTAGAGTGTTAAAAACTGGTATATCAGCCGAGCTCACGGTTAAGAGCAGCCTTGGGATCCTCTTTGATTAGAAGAACTTTGGATACTTTTATGATGATGATTAACAATGATGCTATAAAATCTGATCTTTGGTATTTCCTCGTTTAAGGAAGTACTTTTGGGTAATAACTGGGTTTATTACTAAAAGTTGGCTCTACTAATAATAATAAATACTTGACTAACTTAAAAGCAACTGCTTGACCTCAACCCCATATACAGCTAGTCCACTTTAGCCAAACGGGACATTTGCTGAGTACGTTGATGTGTACTCACCCTTGCTTTACAAACCACCCCCACCCCAGGTTGTTCCCACTGTACTCAGTACTCAGGAGGTGATGCTGGCAACATGGAAGATTTCGAGGAGTTCCAGGAATATGATGAGTTCTAGTTCTTTCTTAGTGGCAAACCCCTAGTCAGCTGCCTGTGTTGGCTTAGCATCTACGTTTCGTAATTCCGCACTTTGATAATTATGTTGAACAATGGTTATGTATTAGACTTTGTGGATGTCTTGAATATCTTGATGTAATAAAGTACCGTTTCGCTATTTATTTCAAGCATTGTGTGATGATGTCCAATTATGTAATCGCTGTGTATGTGAGTTTCTGATCCTGGCACGTACATGGTTCGCATTCGGTTTACCTTCCAAAATCGGGTGTGACATAAGTGGTATCAAAGCCCTTGCTGACTGTAGGACCGCTAACCTAGACTAGAATGGTCACCCTAAGGACTATATACCCCTACTCTTACCTTGACCTTACTGTCTTTTCAAAAGATGGTCATCTTGACCAACTCTATGTTGTTTACTTATCTCAAAAGTTTTATCTCACTTTTCTCTCTGTTTACATTCTGGTCTCATAGTTCTACTCTTACTCTTGTGCTTACGATGTCTTTTGTAGATGGCTCGTCTTAGGTGCACTGCACGTAAGTCTGTGATCCCCTTTTTGCCTTCTCACCTAGCGGAGCGTCCACTGCACCGCACGGTGCCAGGTCAGTCCAGTCACCTAGAGAGACTGCATCATCGCCTACACGAGGAGCAGGAGCGCCGACGCCAGGAGCAGGAGCAGGAGCAACAGGACTCTTCCCCCTCGCCTCAGCGGGAGGTGGAGTCTGAGAGGCCGCCTTTCCCTGCACCTCAGCCAGAGATGCCCCCTGCACCACCACAGGGCATCCCGGCTGCTGGAGGAGACCCTGACGGAGATGGAGACGACGACGATGCTGGTGGCAGTTCGAGCCACGGCACGGTGCTCTTGGAGGAGCCAGAGCTGGAGCCGGAGGGATGGATCGCTAGACCCATCACTCGTGACACTGCTCGCGGGTGTCACTTCCACGACGCTCTCGATACCTTGTTGCGTCAGGCTTTCGACCGGCACACTTGGTCTATCGAGTACCATTATGTAGTCTACCAGCATCGTCGCGGGCTATACCCGGACCAGTGGGAGGCTACTTGCTTGGTGCGCCGTCCAGACGATGATCTCCGGGGTGCAGAGGCCTTCTCAGAGCACTATTCTATTACTGAGAGGGATACTGCCGAGGTAGCCATGCAAGATGCAGCATGACGGGCACTTTCTCAGTATTGCTCGTTGTTCAGCGGGGAAGCTGATGGCCTTGATCTGAAGTACTACCCTCATCGTTCGACCGACAGTGCTGGAGGTGTGATTGTCTCGCCAGTTGGTGAGGGCAATCCCAGGCTGAACAGCATGGTCAACTTGGTCGCCGCGCTCAACACAGAGTTGGACCACGCCCTTGATGAGTTGGGCAAGGTTCAGGCGGAGGTTGCAGAATTGCGTGTTGAGTGCACAGCACGCCACTATCTGGATGGTGGTTCTCCCGCCTGAAAGGGAAATGTGCCCTTGGGCCATATCTAAGTATTTTGGTGATTGAGTGCCAACACAAGTGCTTTTGTGTTAGTCTATGCAAAGTGGTGGACAAAGTGCAAATCATGTCAAAAGGTATGTTTCTAGACTTAGTACATTGTTTTATGGACTAATGTATTGTGTCTAAGTGCTAGAAACAGGAGAAATTGAATTGGAAAAGAGATGGCTTTGTTCAGCCAAAGTCTGCGCAGTCTGGGTGCACCGGACTGTCCGGTGGTGCACCGGACAGTGTCCGGTGCGCCAGGCTGGCTCTGGCGAACTTGCTGCTCTTGGGACTTCAACGGTGGTGTACGACTATAAATCACCGGACTGTCCGGTGGTGCACCGGACTGTCCGATGAGCCGTTCACAAGCGAAGTCGTCGGCCTCGGGAAGCCATCAACGGCATACGGCTATAATTCACCGGACTGTCCGGTGAGGCACCGAACTGTCCGGTGAGCCAACGGTCAGCCGGGGCAACGGTCGGCCGAGGATTCCGCGCGTGACGCGTGGCCGAGCCAAAGGTCACATTGGAGCACCAGACAGTGTCCGGTGCGCCAACGGCTCTCAATCTGCAACGGTCGGCTTCGCCAAATAAGGAAACAAATCCGCACCGGACAGTGTCCAGTGGTGCACCGGACTGTCCGGTGCGCCAATCGACAGAAGGCAAGAATTGCCTTCCTACAATGCTCTCAACGGCTCCTAGCTGCCTTGGGGCTACAAAAAGGACCCCTAGGCGCATGGAGAAGGCATCCAAGCATTCTTTGAGCATAGTTGATCACTCACACTTCGTTCTTGCGCACTTGTTTGACATTCTTAGTGATTTGAGCTCTGTTCTAGTGAGAAACTCGTGATAGTCTCTTGAGCTCAAGTCAGGGTCTTGTGTGTGCGTATTTGTTGTGATCTTTGTGTCTTGTGTGAGTTGCTTATCCCTCCCTTACTCCGCGCTTCTTTGTGAACATCTTTGTAAGGGCGAGAGACTCCAAGTTGTGGAGATTCCTCGCAAGCGGGATAAAGAAAAGCAAAGCAAAACATCGTGGTATTCAAGTGGGTCTTTGGACCGCTTGAGAGGGGTTGATTGCAACCCTCGTCCATTGGGACGCCACAACGTGGAAGTAGGCAAGTTTTGTACTTGGCCGAACCACGGGATAAACCACTGTGTCTATCTGTGTTGATTCTCTTGTGGTTATCGTGTCTTGCAAGAACTCCTCTCTAGCCACTTGGTGATTATTGTGCTAACGCGTAATCAAGTTTTTGTGGCTTAAGTTTAAGTTTTACAGGATCACCTATTCACCCCCCCCCTCTAGGTGCTCTCAATTGGTATCGGAGCCATTCTCTTCAAGAAAGGGACTAATCGCCCGAAGAGATGGATCCTAAGGGGAAGGGAATTGTGATCAATGATAAAGAGAAGGAGTCTTTCGTCAACGAGCCGAAGGAGGACAAGCCTACCGACTCGGGCTCGGGCCACAAACGAAAAGATGGGAAGAAGAAAAAGACGAGGCGCATCAAGGAGATCGTCTACTATGACGACAGCGACGAGTCCACTTCTTCCCACAAGGACAACGACAACGACTACGAGAAAAGAAAGACGGTCAATTCAAACTTCTCTTTCGATTATTCTCGAATTCCGCATAGTTCTAATACACATTTGCTTTCCATTCCTCTCGGCAAACCTCCACACTTTGATGGGGAGGACTACGGATTTTGGAGTCACAAAATGCGTAGTCACTTGTTCTCTCTCCATCCAAGCATATGGGAGATTGTTGAGAGTGGAATGAAATTTGATAGTACTGATAGTCCCATGTTTATAAATGAACAAATCCACAAAAATGCACAAGCTACTACTATTCTCTTAGCATCTTTGTGCAGGGAAGACTACAATAAGGTGAGCGGCTTGGACAATGCCAAGCAGATCTAGGACACCCTCAGGATCTCACATGAGGGGAACGACGTCACCATGCTCACCAAGATGGAGTTGGTGGAGGGCGAGCTTGGAAGATTTGCAATGATAAGGGGAGAGGAGCCAACCCAAACATACAACCGGCTCAAGACCCTCGTCAACAAGATAAGGAGCTATGGAAGCACGCGATGGATGGATCACGACGTCGTTCGCCTAATGCTAAGGTCTTTTACTGTACTTGATCCACATCTGGTGAACAATATTCGTGA
Organism: Zea luxurians; assembly: GCA_029449295.1. Taxonomy (NCBI): domain Eukaryota; kingdom Viridiplantae; phylum Streptophyta; class Magnoliopsida; order Poales; family Poaceae; genus Zea; species Zea luxurians. Next base: position 247,561 of record JAOPSE010000349.1, on the reverse strand, counting down.
AAATCCTAGGTACACCAAGATGTCGCCGGAAGAAGTTCTTGGGAAGTTCGTAAGCGGGCGAATGATGATCAAGGAGGCGAGATACGTGGACGACGCGTTGAATGGTCCAATCAATGAGCCTCAACCCGTTGCTCTCAAGGCAACGAGGAGCAAGGAGGCGCTACCTAGCAAGGTGGTGCAAGTTGAGGCGGCAGGGCTCAATGATGAAGAGATGGCCCTCATCATCAAGCGCTTCAAGACGGCGCTAAAGGGTCGCAAGGGACAGCCAAGCAAGACCAAGACAAAGGGGAAGCGCTCATGCTTCAAATGTGGTAAGATTGGTCATTTTATTGCTAACTGTCCCGATAATGATAGTGACCAGGAAAAAGGGAACAAAAGGGAAAAGAAGAAGAATTACAAGAAGGCCAAGGGCGAGGCACATCTCGGAAAGGAGTGGGATTCGGATTTCTCCTCTTCCGACCCTGACAATAAAGGACTCGCCGCCACCACCTTCAACAAGTCATCCCTCTTCCCAAACGAGCATCACACATGCCTCATGGCGAAGGAGAAGAAGGTATTCACTCAGAATACCACTTATACTTCTTCAAGTGATGAGGAGTCTAGTGATGACGATGAAATAGACTATTCTAGTTTATTTAAAGGATTAGATAGAAATAGAATTGACAAAATCAATGAATTGATTGATGCTTTAAATGATAAGAATAGGTTATTAGAAAAGCAAGAGGATCTTTTGTACGAAGAACATGATAAGTTTGTAGAGGCTCAAAAATCCCTTGCTTTAGAAATTAAAAGGAATGAAATGCTTTCTAGTGAATTGTCTACATGTCATGACTCTATTTCTATCTTAAAGAGAATAAATGATGATTTGAATGCTAAGTTAGAAATAGCTAGTAAATCAACATCTTGTGTAGAACATGTTATGATTTGCAATAGGTGCAAAGATTTTAATGTTGATGCTTGTAGTGAACACCTAGCTTGCATTTCTAAATTAAATGATGAAGTGGCTAGTCTTAATGCCCAACTTAAGACTAGCAAGAATGAATTTGACAAGCTAAAATTTGCAAGGGATGCCTACACGATTGGTAGACACCCCTCAATTAAGGATGGACTTGGCTTCAAGAGGGAAGCCAAGGACTTAACAAGCCATAATGCTCCCATCTCCGCCAAGGAGAAAGGGAAGGCCCCTATGGCTAGTAGTGCTAAAAAGAACCATGCTTTCATATATCATGATAGGATACATTCTAGGAATGCCTATAGAAGTTATGATGCTTTTGATTCTCATGCCATGTTAGCTCCCAGTTCTTCCTATATACATGGTAGAGATATGTCTAGGAGAAATGTTGTTCATCATATGCCTAGGAGAAATGTTGTTGATGTTCCTAGGAAAATTAATGAACCTTCGACAATATATCATGCTTGCAATGCTTCATTTGCCATTTGTAGAAAGGATAAGAAGGTAATTGCTAGGAAATTAGGGGCAAGATGCAAGGGAGATAAAACTTGCATTTGGGTCCCTAAGACCATTGTGACTAACCTTGTAGGACCCAACAAGAGTTGGGTACCTAAGACCCAAGCCTAAATTTGCCTTGCAGGTTTATGCATCCGGGGGCTCAAGCTGGATTATCGACAGCGGATGCACAAACCACATGACGGGGGAAAAGAGGATGTTCTCTTCCTACGTCAAGAACAAGGATCCCCAAGATTCAATAATATTCGGTGATGGGAACCAAGGCAAGGTAAAAGGGTTAGGAAAGATTGCTATTTCATCCGAGCACTCTATTTCTAATGTGTTTTTGGTTGAGTCGCTTGGATATAATCTGTTATCCGTTAGTCAACTTTGTAAAATGTGATATAATTGTTTATTCACAAATGTAGATGTGTTTGTCTTTAGAAGGTGTGATGGTTCAATAGCTTTTAAGGGTGTACTAGACGGCAAACTTTATTTGGTTGATTTTGCAAAAGAAGAGGCCGGTCTAGATGCATGCTTAATTGCTAAGACTTGCATGGGCTGGCTGTGGCATCGCTGCTTAGCACATGTGGGGATGAAGAACTTCCACAAGCTTCTAAAGGGAGAACACGTGATAGGTCTAACTAATGTGCATTTCGAAAAAGATAGACCTTGTGCAGCTTGTCAAACAGGCAAATAGGTGGGAAGCTCTCATCACACCAAAAATGTGATGACCACATCAATACCTTTGGAGATGCTTCATGTGGACCTCTTCAGACTCGTCGCCTATCTAAGTATAGGAGGAAGTAAGTATGGTCTTGTTATAGTTGATGATTTTCCCGCTTCACTTGGGTATTCTTTTTGCAGGATAAATCTGAAACCCAAGGGACCCTCAAGTGCTTCCTAAGGATAGCTTAAAATGAGTTTGAGCTGAAGGTGAAAAAGATAAGGAGCGACAACGGGTCTGAGTTCAAGAACCTTCAAGTGGAGGAGTACCTTGAGGAGGAAGGGATCAAGCACGAGTTCTCCGCTCCCTACACACCACAACAAAATGGTGTGGTAGAGAGGAAGAACAGGACGCTCATCGATATGGCAAGGACGATGCTTGGAGAGTTCAAGACCCCCGAGCGCTTTTGGTCGGAAGCCGTGAACACGGCTTGCCACGCCATCAACCGGGTCTACCTTCACCGCCTCCTCAAGAAGACTTCGTATGAGCTCCTAACCGGTAACAAACCCAATGTGTCTTACTTTCGTGTATTTGGGAGCAAGTGTTATATTCTTGTGAAGAAAGGTAGAACTTCTAAATTTGCTCCCAAAGTTGTAGAAGGGTTTTTATTAGGTTATGACTCAAATACAAAGGCGTATAGGGTCTTCAACAAATCATCGGGTTTGGTTGAAGTCTCTAGCGACGTTGTATTTGATGAGACTAATGGCTCTCCAAGGGAGCAAGTTGTTGATCTTGATAATGTAGTTGAAGAAGACGTTCCAACAGCCGCAATGCGCACCATGGCGATTGGCGATGTGCGACCACAGGAACAATTGGAGCAAGATCAACCTTCTTCCTCAACAATGGTGCATCCCCCAACTCAAGACGATGAACAGGTTCATCAAGAAGAGGCGTGTGATCAAGGGGAGCACAAGATGATCATGTGATGGAGGAAGAAGCACAACCGGCACCTCCAACCCAAGTTCGAGCGACGATTCAAAGGAATCATCCCATCAATCAAATTTTGGGTGACATCAGCAAGGGAATAACTACTCGTTCTAGATTAGTTAATTTTTGTGAGCATTACTCCTTTGTCTCTTCTATTGAGCCTTTCAGGGTAGAAGAGGCCTTGCTAGATCCGGATTGGGTGTTGGCCATGCAGGAGGAGCTCAACAACTTCAAGCGCAATGAAGTTTGGACACTGGTGCCTCGTCCCAAGCAAAATGTTGTGGGAACCAAGTGGGTGTTCCGCAACAAACAGGACGAGCACGGGGTGGTGACAAGGAACAAGGCTCGACTAGTGGCAAAAGGTTATGCCCAAGTCGCAGGTTTGGACTTTGAGGAGACTTTTGCTCCTGTGGCTAGGCTAGAGTCCATTCGTATTTTGCTAGCATATGCCGCTCACCATTCTTTCAGGTTGTTCCAAATGGATGTGAAGAGCGCTTTCCTCAACGGGCCAATCAAGGAGGAGGTGTACGTGGAGCAACCCCCTGGCTTCGAGGATGAACGGTACCCTGACCACGTGTGTAAGCTCTCTAAGGTGCTCTATGGACTTAAGCAAGCCCCAAGAGCATGGTATGAATGCCTTAGAGACTTTTTAATTGCTAATGCTTTCAAGGTTGGGAAAGCCAATCCAACTCTTTTCACTAAGACTTGCGATGGCGATCTTTTTGTGTGCCAAATTTATGTCGATGACATAATATTTGGTTCTACTAATCAAAAGTCTTGTGAAGAGTTTAGCAGGGTGATGACGCAAAAAAATCGAGATGTCGATGATGGGCGAGTTGAACTACTTCCTTGGGTTCCAAGTGAAGCAACTCAAGGACGGCACCTTCATCTCCCAAACGAAGTACACGCAAGACTTGCTAAAGCGGTTTGGGATGAAGGACGCCAAGCCCGCAAAGACGCCGATGGAAACTGACGGACACACCGACCTCAACAAAGGAGGTAAGTCCGTTGATCAAAAAGCATACCGGTCCATGATAGGTTCTTTGCTTTACTTATGTGCTAGTAGACCGGATATTATGCTTAGCGTATGCATGTGTGCTAGATTTCAATCTGATCCAAGGGAGTGTCACCTTATGGCTGTGAAGCGAATCCTTAGATATTTAGTAGCTACGCCTTGCCTCGGGATCTGGTATCCAAAGGGGTCTAACTTTGACTTGATTGGATATTCAGACTCCGACTATGCTGGATGTAAGGTCGATAGGAAGAGTACATCGGGAACGTGCCAATTCTTAGGAAGGTCCCTGGTGTCATGGAACTCTAAGAAACAAACTTCTGTTGCCCTATCCACTACTGAGGCCGAGTACGTTGCCGCAGGACAGTGTTGCGCGCAACTACTTTGGATGAGGCAAACCCTCCAGGACTTTGGCTACAATCTGAGCAAAGTCCCACTCCTATGTGACAATGAGAGTGCTATCTGAATAGCGGAAAATCCTGTTGAGCACAGCCGCACAAAGCACATTGACATCCGGCATCATTTTTTGAGAGACCACCAGCAAAAGGGAGATATCGAAGTGTTTTATGTTAGCACCGAGAACCATCTAGCCGATATCTTCACTAAGCCTTTAGATGAGAAGACCTTTTGCAGGGTGCATAGTGAGCTAAATGTCCTAGATTCGCGGAACTTGGATTGATTTATAGCATACATGTGTTTATGCCTTTGATCATGTTCCTTATGCATTTTGTTGTTTACTTATGGTGCTCAAGTTGTACAAACATTCCCCGGACCTCACAAGTCCTTTTGCAAGTGATGCACATATTTAGGGGGAGATGTGCTACAACTTGACCCATTGAGACTAACCATGTGTTTGAGTTTTCTTAATTTAGTCTCAAAGGAGGTTTGAAAGGGAAAAGGTGGACTTGGACCATGAAAGACTTCCACTGCACTCCGATGAGAGGGTAACTTATTCCAAGTTCATCTCATTGCCTTTGTATTCTTATTTGAAGATTTTGGTGAGGCAATGGGGTTAAAGGGCTAAGATTGATCCCGTTTTGGTGCTTGATGCCAAAGGGGGAGAAAATAAGGCCAAAGCAATAAATGGATCAGCTACCACTTGAGAATTTTTGAAAATAATAGAATAGAGCTTTTGTTTTGTCAAAATACTCTTATTGGCTCTTTTTGTCAAAAGTTGGTCTCTTGTGGGGAGAATGGTTAATTATGGGAAATAGGGGGAGTTTTTGATACTGTGATCAATTTCTATTGGAACAACTCTCTTTATGTCTCTACAAGTGTGTTTGACTTAGAGATAGGAAATTGAGGTTGATTTGCAAAAACAAACCAAGTGGTGGCAAAGTATGATCCATATATGCCAAATTTGAATCAAAACAGTTTTGAGTTTTCATTTGCATTGATATTGCACTTGTTCTAGTTGCTTTATGTTGTGTTGGCATAAATCACCAAAAAGGGGGAGATTGAAAGGGAAATGTGCCCTTGGGCCATTTCTAAGTATTTTGGTGATTGAGTGCCAACACAAGTGCTTTTGTGTTAATCTATGCAAAGTGGTGGACAAAGTGCAAATCAAGTCAAAAGGTATGTGTCTAGACTTAGTACATTGTTTTATGGACTAATGTATTGTGTCTAAGTGCTAGAAACAGGAGAAATCGAATTGGAAAAGAGATGGCTTTGTTCAGCCAAAGTCTGCGCAGTCTGGGTGCACCGGACAGTGTCCGGTGCGCCAGGCTGGCTCTGGCGAACTTGCTGCTCTCGGGACTTCGACGGCGGTGTACGGCTATAAATCACCGGACTGTCCGGTGGTGCACCGGGCTGTCCGGTGAGCCGTTCACAGGCGAAGTCGTCGGCCTCGGGAAGCCATCAACGGCGTACGGCTATAATTCACCGGACTGTCCGGTGAGGCACCGAACTGTCCGATGAGCCAACGGTCAGTCAGGGCAACGGTCGGCCGAGGATTCCGCGCGTGATGCGTGGCCGAGCCAATGGTCACATTGGAGCACCGGACTGTCCGATGTGCACCGGACAGTGTCCCGTGTGCACCGGACAGTGTCCGGTGCGCCAACGGCTCTCAATCTGCAACGGTCAGCTTCGCCAAATAAGGAAACAAATCCACACCGGACTGTGTCCGGTGGTGCACCGGACTGTCCGGTGCGCCAGTCGACAGAAGGCAAGAATTGCCTTCCTACAATGCTCTCAACGGCTCCTAGCTGCCTTGGGGCTATAAAAAGGACCCCTAGGCGCATGGAGAAGGCATCCAAGCATTCTTTGAGCATAGTTGATCACTCACACTTCGTTCTTGCGCACTTGTTCGACATTCTTAGTGATTTGAGCTCTGTTCTAGTGAGAAACTCGTGATAGTCTCTTGAGCTCAAGTCTGGGTCTTCTGTGTGCGTATTTGTTGTGATCTTTGTGTCTTGTGTGAGTTGCTTATCCCTCCCTTACTCCGCGCTTCTTTGTGAACATCTTTGTAAGGGCGAGAGACTCCAAGTTGTGGAGATTCCTCGCAAGCGGGATAAAGAAAAGCAAAGCAAAACACTGTGGTATTCAAGTGGGTCTTTGGACCACTTGAGAGGGGTTGATTGCAACCCTCGTCCGTTGGGACGCCACAACGTGGAAGTAGGCAAGTTTTGTACTTGGCCGAACCACGGGATAAACCACTGTGTCTATCTGTGTTGATTCTCTTGTGGTTATCGTGTCTTGCAAGAACTCCTCTCTAGCCACTTGGCGATTATTGTGCTAACGCGTAATCAAGTTTTTGTGGCTTAAGTTTAAGTTTTACAGGATCACCTATTCACCCCCCCTCTAGGTGCTCTCACCGCCCCTGTCGAGATTCAGCACCCTTACCGTTCACCGCCCCATGGTCGCTTCGACTATGGTACCCCAGACTGCAGGACCCGGATAGATTTGGATCCTTAGTTCGATAGAGTCAGAGTCTATAATAATGCTTAGTTTAGTGTCTTAGTCTAGCCAGTCTTAGTCAGAATTAGTTTGGTTATCTTTTGTTGGATGCTTGTTATGATGGACATGTACTGAAGTTGGATCTTTGTAATGATTGTCACCAAGGTGTGGGTATCCCCTACAACTTGGCGTAGTTATTAATAAAGTCAGTTATTTAGTTGGGTAATCCCTTTATTTCCCCTTTCCTCTTTATCTGAGAAGCTGTCAGTGAATATGGTCATGCGTTCAGTGCTATGGAGATTTTCTATACATCTTTTCTTATGCTGAAAGACTACAGAGTCAGATCTGATATGTGTGTGGTTCCTATAGATGTCTGAGAATAGGCACAGAGGTGCGAGGCGTGCATAGCCAGAGCAGCAGGCACCCCAAGAGGAGGCAGCTCCACAACAGCATTTGCCACCGCCACCCCCGATGACCATTGAGCAGATGTTCTTGATGCAGACCCAGGCAGTTTAGGAAATTGGTCAGACATTAGTAGTGATGCAGCAGGTGCAGCAGCAGCCACCACTGCCTCAGCCTCCAGTGCAAGTCCAGATGCCATAGGTGCCTAGAGACAAGCGGGCAGAGTTCATGAGGGGCCATCCCCCAGTTTTTGCCCACTCTGCTGATCCCATGGACGCCGAAGATTGGCTGCGTACCGTGGAGCGTGAGTTGCACACTGCCCAGTGCAACGATCGAGAGAAGGTGTTGTATGGTCCCAACAGCTGAGGGGAGCAGCCCAGTCTTGGTGGGAGTCTTACCTCGCCACCCATGCCAACCCTAAAGCCATCACTTGGGAGGAGTTCAGGGACAACTTCTGTAACGCCCCGAATTTTGGAGTTGAATTTTTTTCTTTTCTTCACTCGCTAAATTCGGGCGTTACCCTTTCCTTTTTCCTTTTCCCCTCGCTAAGCCTTGATCTTTTCCAAAGTTATAGCGGGATTCGGCTTGAGATCTCGTGTAAAGCAAAACCCTAAAATACTTTATTTTGTTTGCTGCACCATGCCGAACCATGCATTTATTTTGATTAATCGAAATTGTGAAAGCATTCATCTAGAAAATGGGTTTTAGAAAAAGGAAAACCTTTTTCTTTTTCTCTTCCCCCCTCTCCTCCCTTTTTGGCCCAGCCGCCCCCCTCGCCCGCGGCCCAGCTGGCCAGCCGGCCCAGCCGGCCTTTCTCCCCCCCACTCCCCATGCCGTGCCCTCTGCACGGCGGTTGGAAACCGCCGCCCCCCCTACGGGCCCCACCCGTCAGGCTCTCCACCTCCCCAAAACCCCTCTCTCTCCTCCCCTGCCAGACCCGCCCCGCTCCCCTGCCCCGCTCGCCAAACCGCCGCCGTCGGCGCTAGCCCCCGCGCGGTAAGCCCCTCCCCCCTCCTCTCTCCTCTCCCCTCCCCCCACCTTCCCTAGCGCTCACCGGCGCCCTCCCCATGGCGCGGTCGCGCCCGCCCGTGGCGTCCCGGCGCGGCCCCGCTCGCCCCCGGTGTTCCGGCGCGGCCCCGCCCGCCAGCGGCATCCCGGCGCGACCCCACCCCGCCCTCGGCGCTCACAAGCCCCGCCCGCCCCCGGCAGCCTGCCCCGCCCGATGCGCCTCCCCCTCGCGCGCCCGTGCGCTCCACCCGGCCATGACGCGGCGCGAGTCCGGCTCGCCGGCGCGCGGCCGTGGCCCGGCCACGGCGCCCCGGCCCGGTGCCCTTCGGCGCTACCCCCCCCCCCCCGGCGCGCTCCCCTTCCCCCGCCCGGCGCGGCGCCCTCCCCACGCGGCTCGCCCGGCCATGGCGGCTCGGCCCCGCCCCTGCCCGGCGCGGCCATGAGCTTGGCCCGGCGTGCCCATGGCGCGCGACCTTGAGCTCGGCCAGCGCGCAGCCCCACGTGGTCGGCCTCAGCATGGCCCGTTGTTGCCTGCGGCGCACAACACAGCGCGTGCGCAACTCGGCCCCAGCGTGTGCGCGACCCGTTCGCGACGCGTCAACGCGGCCGTGCCCTTGACGCGCTTGTCTACCACCTAGACGTGCCCGTCTACCCCCCCCGGTGTGTATTCCATGCGTAGTGATCACGTTATTTAATTAATAAATGGAAACTCAAGTTCGAAATTGGTTACGTTAGGTAATTCATGGTTAATCATCTACCTTATTTAATGTTGACCAACTGAAAATGGTTATGATTCTATTAGTGCATGTGACTAATCCTTTTTGTTACAGCTAAGTGGAACTAGAGCACATAATGATTAGTTATGCATCTACCCGTATTACGCCTCGCGTATAAACTTTAACCCCTGCGAGACCTTTCCCCCGTCTCTTTCTAACCATGGCCAATGCAATATCATATGTCATACTCTATGCATATTTAATCTATTTGTTCTCTTGTATGGTGTACTGTTTATTTCCTAATTCGAATGGATGGATGTATGTATGTTTGCGCTCGCATAGAGAACGATCCGGTTGAGGAGTCTGAAGAACACGCAGGAGAAGCCCCTGAGCAGCAGTCGGTTGGTGGAGGCAAGTGTCCCTTGACCTATCTCTATCCTATACATACTTTAATTCACCTCCCGCGTTACTTATTTATACCTAAGGATTGACTAGCTTTTTGTTATCCATGTCCTTGTTTACCAATTTGGGTTGGATTATTATTGTTTAGCTTTATGCTATTGCTCAACTCTAATCAATGAACATGATGAGATTTACCAATGATACGCCGTTTTCCCTCTTCTTACTATGATGTTATACTTCTGGCCTTCAAGGGGACTCGAGCGGTTTCTCGAATGCCTCTTCGTAAGGACCTGTTCGTTGGATGACCGCCCAGGAAAACATTGCAACCATGGGGGTGGAGTGGGACGCCCTTAGCTGAGTAATTAGAGGAACCGAGGTGTAGTTCGCTTCGCCGTCGTGCCGTCAATGGGGCTTGGTGTATGCGGCTCGCTCTGCCAAGGTTGATTTGTCCCTTGGAGAGGAGTGCGGTACATTTAGGAAACCTAACGGGCGGCTACAACCCTGGGGAATCTTTGTAAAGGCTACGTAGTGAGACCCTGCCTACTCACCTTGGGAGTGTTCAAGGGTCTGTACAACCCGAGGCAAAAAGGGAATCACGGCTCATGGGTAAAGTGTACAACCTCTGCAGAGTGTTAGAAAACTGATATATCAGCCGTGCTCGCGGTTATGAGCGGCCAAGGGAGCTCCAGTGATTAGTGGTACTCGTTCAGAGATGTTCGGATTACAGGTGGCAACGAGGTTGGTGGTTCTTGGTAATGACTCTGGTAATGGTAAGTGGTACTCTTTCCGTTTGGAAAGGAGTACGTTTGGGTTAATCACGTGGGTTAATTCTAAAACTTGGCTTTCTCTACTAGTAATAATAATCTAACCAACTAAAAGCAACTGCTTGACTTACCCCCACATAAATCTAGTCCACTACAGCCAAACATGATACTTGCTGAGTATGTTGATGTGTACTCACCCTTGCTCTACACACCAAATCCCCCCTCCCCAGGTTGTCCGCATTGCAACCACTGCTCAGGCGAAGATGAAGCCGTGGAGGGAGACTTCCAGGAGTTCCAAGACTACGACGAGTTCTAGGTGTGGGTTAGCGGCAACCCCTAGTCGGCTGCCTGTGAAGGCCGCGTTTTTCTACGTTTCTTTTTCGCACTTTGATTTATTGTAAAGACTATGTGGATGTCTCAGCCTTATAATGTAATCGACTACTATTCCCCTTTTTAATACTATTTGAGCACTGTGTGATGATGTCCATGTTATGTAACTACTGTGTACGTGAGTTGCTGATCCTGGCACGTACATGGTTCACATTCGGTTTGCCTTCTAAAACTTGTTGTGACATAGGTGGTATCAAAGCCGTGCTGAATGTAGGACCGCTGACCTAGAGTAGAATGGTCGTTCTAAGGATTATAGACCTCTGTCCCTGCCTTGACTTTGGTATCCCTTCAAAAGTTGGTCATATCGACCAAAACTATGTTCTACTATATATTATACCTTGCTGAAAATTATGTTTTATTCTAATCCTTTATTTATTTATGGTTCATTACTTGCTGGTCATACTAGTTCTATTCTCACTCTTTTGCTTTCGGTGTGTTTTGTAGATGGCTCGCCTTAGACACACCGCACGGAAGTCTGTCATCCCCTTCTTACCCTCTCGTCTCGCGGAGCGTCGCTTCGCTGTCCCGTGACTGGCCAGTCCAGTCACTTGGAGAGGCCGCACCACCGCCTGCGTGAGGAGCAGGAGCGTCGACGACAGGAGTAGGAGCAGTAGGGCTCTTCTTTCTCGCTCCAACAGGAGATAGAGTCCGTGAGGTGCTGCTCACCCGTGCTTCCCCTGGAGGCGCCCCCTGCACCACCACTGGGCGCCCCTGCCCCTGGAGTAGCTGCTGGAGGAGACCCAGACGACGGAGGTGGCGACGCCAGCTCGAGCCACGACACCGACTTTTCTGCTGACCAGGAGCCGGAAGGATGGGTTGCTCAACCCATCACTCGCGACGCTGCTCGCGGGTGCCACTTCCACGATGCGCTCGACACCCTGCTACGTCGGGCACTTGACCGGCGTACTTGGTCCATCGAGTATCGCTGTGTGGTCTTCCAGCACAGTCGCGGGGTATACCCAGACCGCTGGGAGGCGACCTGCTTGGTGTGCCGTCCGGAGAACAGTCTCTGGGGTGCGGAGGTCTGCTCAGAGCACTATTCCATCTCTAAGCGGGACTCAGCTGAGGCGGCCATGCAAGATGCCGCACGGCGTGCGCTTTCGCACTACTGCTCGGTTCTCGGCGGGGTAGCCGACAGTCTCAACCTGAAGTATTACCCCCGTCGTCCATCTGGCAGCACAGGAGGCGTGATTGTCTCACCTGTCGGTGAGGACAATCCTAGGTTGAGCAGCACAGTCAACCTAGCCGCCGTGCTAAACACGGAGCTGGATCATGCATTAGATGAGCTGAGTAGGGCTCGTGCTGAGATTGCCCTGCTGCGGGCTGAGCGCGCGGAACGTCGTCACCTGGATGATGGTTCCCCCGCTCCCATCGGGACTCAGCACCCGTACCGCTCACCTCGGCGTGGACACCAGTCTTATGGCAACCCCGACTGCAAGACCAAGATAAATTTAGAACCATAGATCGTCAGAGTCGGATCTTGTAATTAATACGAAGATATATACATAGAAGGTATAGTCCTAGCATTAGTCTCGCTCTTAGTTAGTCTTAGTTAGACATGGTAGTTTGCTATATCTTGTGCATTTATGTTTGTCATGATGGACTATGTTTGATTTGGATCTTTGTAATGACTGTCACCAGGATGTGGGTATCCCCTGCATTTTGGTTTACCTGTTATATGTTAATGGAGTTAGCTATTTAGTTGGGAAGCCTTTTATTCCACTTTCCTCTTTATCTGAGAAGCTGTGTTGGTCTGTGTTGGAGATCAGTGAAGATGCTCATCTGCTTAGTGTTGTGGAGAATTCTATACCCTTTTCTTATGCTGCAAGATTTGCAAGATCAGTTCTGACGTGTGGTTGCGTTCTGCAGATGTCAGAAAACAAGCGTAGAGGAGGAAGGCGTGCTCAGTAGGATGAGGCACCCCAGCAACAGCAACTGCCACCCCTGCCCCCGATGTCCATCGAGCACATGTTCCTGATGCAGACTCAGGAAGTTCAAGCAATCGGTCAGACTCTGGCCGCCATTCAGCAGCAGCAACAGCAGCCACCACCTCAGCCTCAGATGTCTCAGATGCCCAGGGACAAGCGTGCTAAATTCATGAGAGGTCATCCCCCAACGTTTGCTCATTCTTCTGACCCCATGGATGCTGAAGACTGGCTACGCACTATGGAGCGAGAGTTGCATACCGCTCAGTGTGATGACAGGGAGAAAGTTCTGTATGGTCCCCGTCTATTGAGAGGAGCAGCTCAGTCATGGTGGGAGTCTTATCTCGCCACCCATGCCAACCCCGACACCATCACTTGGGAAGAGTTTAGAGGAAGCTTTCATCAGTACCATGTTCCTGCAGGTCTGATGACAGTGAAGAAGGAGGAGTTCCTGGCCCTTAAGCAAGGGTCATCGTCTGTCAGTGAGTACCGGGACAGGTTTCTGCAGTTGTCTCGCTATGCTCCTAAAGATGTCAACACTGACGCCAAATGACAGTATCGTTTCCTGAGAGGCTTGGTTGACCCTCTACAGTATCAGCTGATGAATCATACCTTCCCGACATTTCAGCACCTGATTGACAGAGCCATCATGACAGAGAGGAAGCGTAAAGAGATGGAGGATCACAAGCGCAAGATCAATGGACCCTAGCCTGGAAGCAGCAATCGTCCTCATTTCTCAGGCAATCAACCTCAGCAGTTCAGGCAGAACCAGCGTCCACCTCAGCAGCAGCAGTTTCAAAGGCAGTATCCTCAGCATCAGCATCAGAACCGCCAGAACAATCAGTTAGGAGGAGGTCAGTTCCAGAGGCAGAATCAGCAGGCACCTCGTCTTCCTGCCCTAGCAAACCAGCAGAACAATTAGGCAGCACCAGCTCAGGTTGGAAACAGAGCATGTTTCCACTGTGGAGAGCAAGGCCATTGGGTGATGCAATGTCCGAAGAAGGCAGCCCAGCAGCAGTCAGGCCCCAATGCCCCTAGCGAAGCAGAATGTGTCTCAGCCTAGAGCAGGCAACCACTCTCAGCCGCGCTATAATCATGGGAGACTGAACTACTTGGAGGCTGAAGCAGTTTAGGAGACCCCCGACATGATAGTAGGTATGTTTCCAGTCGACTCCCATATTGCAGAAGTGTTATTTGATACTGGAGCAACACATTCATTCATTACTGCATCATGGGTAAAAGCACATAGTCTTCCAATAACTACCATGTCAACCCCCATTCAAATTGACTCAGCCGGTGGTAGAATTCGAGCTGATAGCATTTGTTTGAATGCAAGTGTGGAAATAAGGGGGATAGCGTTTCCCGCTAACCTCATAGTAATGGGTACTCAGGGAATAGATGTCATCCTAGGGATGAATTGGCTAGATAAATATCAGGCAGTTATCATTTGTGATAAGAGGACAATCAAGTTGGTGTCCCCACTAGGAGAGGAAGTGGTGACGGAGTTAGTCCTGCCTGAGCCAAACAAATGAAGTTGTTATCAGATGGCTGTTGATAGCAGTGAAGCAGGCCCAATTGAGATTATCAAGGTTGTGTCCGAGTTCCCAGATGTGTTTCCAAAGGACTTACCAGGTATGCCACCAGAGCGGAAAGTTGAGTTTGCTATAGAGCTTCTTCCTGGAACCGCCCCCATCTTTAATAGAGCTTACAGGATATCCGGACCAGAGTTGGTTGAGCTTAAGAAGCAGATCAATGAGTTGTCAGAGAAAGGTTACATCCGGCCAAGCACCTTGCCTTGGGCCAACCCTGTCCTATTCGTAGAGAAGAAAGATGGCACCAAAAGGATGTGTATCGATTATCGAGCTCTGAATGAGGTCACAATTAAGAACAAGTACCCCTTACCCAGAATAGAAGATCTGTTCGACCAGTTGAGAGGAGCCAGCGTGTTCTCTAAGATAGATCTGAGGTCAGGTTATCATCAGCTCAGAATCCGACCTTCAGACATCCCGAAGACGGCATTCATTACCAAGTATGGGTTGTATGAGTTCACAGTGATGTCTTTCGGTCTAACAAATGCACCAGCTTTCTTCATGAACTTGATGAACAGTGTATTCATGGATTATCTTGACAAGTTTGTGGTGGTATTTATTGATGATATTCTGATATATTCTGAAAGCGAAGAAGAGCATGCAAGTCATTTGAGGATGGTATTGCAGAGATTGCGAGAGCACCAGCTGTATGCAAAGTTGAGCAAGTGCGAGTTCTGGATCAGTGAAGTCCTGTTCTTGGGTCATATAATCAACAAAGAAGGATTGGCTGTGGACCCAAAGAAAGTGGCAGATATTCTGAACTGGAAAGCGCCAACAGATGCTCGAGGAATCAAGAGCTTTATTGGAATGGCCGGATATTATCGGTGGTTCATTGAAGGGTTTTCAAAGATTGCGAAACCAATGACAGCTTTGCTAGGCAACAAAGTTGAGTTCAAGTGGACCCAGAAATGTCAAAAGGCCTTTGAAGCGCTAAAAGAGAAGTTGACTACAGCGCTTGTCTTAGTCTTGCCTGATGTGCACAAGCCCTTCTCGGTGTATTGCGATGCTTGTTACACCGGTTTGGGATGCGTGTTGATGCAAGAGGGAAGAGTTGTGGCCTACTCGTCCCGACAGCTGAAGGTTCATGAGAAGAATTACCCAATCCATGACCTAGAGTTGGCAGCAGTGGTTCACGCACTGAAGACATGGAGACACTATCTGTATGGACAGAAATGTGATGTTTACACAGACCACAAGAGTCTGAAGTACATATTCACTCAGTCAGAGCTGAATATGAGGCAACGAAGATGGTTAGAGCTGATCATAGACTATGAGTTGGAGATTCACTACCATCCAGGCAAAGCGAACGTAGTTGCAGATGCTTTGAGCAGGAAGAGTCAAGTCAATCTGATGGTCGCTCGTCCGATGCCGTATGAGTTGGCCAAAGAGTTTGACAGGTTGAGTCTCGGATTTCTGAATAATACGCGAGGAGTCACAATTGAGTTGGAACCTACCCTGGAGCGGGAAATCAAAGAAGCACAGAAGAATGATGAGAAGATCAGTGAGGTCCGGCGACTGATTCTAGACGGCAGAGGCAAAGATTTTCGGGAAGATGCAGAAGGTGTGGTATGGTTCAAAGATCGCTTGTGTGTTCCCAATGTCCAATCTATTCGGGAGTTGATTCTCAAGGAAGCTCATGAGACAGCTTATTCGATCCACCCTGGTAGTGAGAAGATGTATCAGGATCTGAAGAAGAAATTCTGGTGGTACGGAATGAAGAGGGAAATCGTAGAGTATGTGGCTATGTGTGATAGTTGTCGGCGGATCAAGGCGGAGCACCAAAGACCAGCTGAATTGTTGCAACCATTGCAAATTCCTCAGTGGAAATGGGATGAAATCGGTATGGATTTCATAGTCGGATTGCCTCGCACTCGAGCCGGCTACGATTCCATTTGGGTAGTAGTGGACTGCTTGACCAAGTCAGCCCACTTCATACCTGTCAAGACCAACTACAGCAGTGCAGTATTGGCAGAATTGTACATGTCTCGAATCATTTGTCTTCATGGTGTGCCAAAGAAGATAGTGTCAGACAGAGGAACGCAGTTCACCTCTCATTTCTGACAGCAGTTGCATGAGGCTTTGGGCACACATCTGAATTTCAGTTCAGCTTATCATCCGCAGACAGATGGTCAGACTGAAACGACTAATCAAATCCTTGAAGACATGTTGAGAGCCTGTGCATTGCAAGATCAGTCCGGATGGGACAAGAAGTTGCCTTATGCAGAGTTCTCCTATAACAACAGTTACCAAGCCAGCTTGAAGATGTCACCATTTCAGGCGCTTTATGGGAGGAGTTGTAGAACTCCATTGCAATGGGATCAGCCTAGAGAGAAGCAAGTGTTTGGGCCAGACATTCTACTTAAAGCCGAAGAGAACATCAAGATGGTCCGAGAAAATTTGAAAATAGCGCAATCAAGGCAGCGAAGCTATGCAGACACAAGAAGAAGAGAGCTGAGTTTTGAAGTTGGAGACTTTGTCTATCTGAAAGTGTCACCGATCAGAGGAGTCAGAAGATTCGGAGTCAAAGGCAAGCTAGCACCCCGCTACATCAGTCCGTATCAGATTCTCGCAAAGCGTGGAGAAGTGGCATATCAGCTCAGTTTACCAGAAGGCTTGTCCGCAGTGCATGATGTCTTTCATGTATCTCAGTTGAGGAAGTGTCTCCGTGTGCCAGAAGAGCAGTTGCCGGTGGAAGGTCTGGAGGTCCAGGAGGACTTGACCTACACAGAGAAACCAGCGCAAATCCTTGAGACTGCAGATAGAGTCACCCGAAGGAAGACTATCAATATGTGCAAAGTCAGATGGAATCACCACTCTGAGGAAGAAGCAACCTGGGAGCGCGAAGATGATCTGATGGCCAAATACCTGAGCTCTTTGCTAGCCAACCCTGAATCTCGAGGGCGAGATTCTTTTAAGGGGATAGGTTTGTAACGCCCCGAATTTTGGAGTTGAATTTTTTTTATTTTCTTCACTCGCTAAATTCGGGCGTTACCCTTTCCTTTTTCCTTTTCCCCTCGCTAAGCCTTGATCTTTTCCAAAGTTATAGCGGGATTCGGCTTGAGATCTCGTGTAAAGCAAAACCCTGAAATACTTTATTTTGTTTGCTGCACCATGCCGAACCAAGCATTTATTTTGATTAATTGAAATTGTGAAAGCATTCATCTAGAAAATGGGTTTTAGAAAAAGGAAAACCTTTTTCTTTTTCTCTTCCCCCCTCTCCTCCATTTTTGGCCCAGCCACCCCCCCCCTCGCGCGCGGCCCAGATGGCCAGCCCGCCCAGTCGGCCTTTCTCCCCCCACTCCCCATGCCGCACCCTTGGCACGGCAGTTGGAAACCGCCGCCCCCCTGCGGGCCCCACCCATCAGGCTCTCCCCCTCCCCAAAACCCCTCTCTCTCCTCCCCTGCCTGACCTGCCCTGCTCCCCTGCCCCGCTTGCCAAACCGCCGCTGCCAACGCTCGCCCCCACGCAGTAAGCCCCTCCCCCCTCCTCTCTCCTCTCGCCTCCCCCTCCTTCCCCAGCGCTCGCCGGCGCCCTCCCAATGGCATGGTCGCGCCTGCCCGTGGCGTCCCGGCGCGGCCCCACTCCCCCGGCGTTTCGGTGCGGCCCCGCTCGCCCCCGGCGTCCCGGTGCGGCCCTGCCCCGCCCTCGGCGCTCGCCGGCCGTGCCTGCCCTCGGCAGCCCGCCCCGCCCGATGCGCCTCCCCCCTGCGTGCCCGTGCGCCCCGCCCGACCATGGCGCGGCGCGGCTCCGGCTCGCCGACACGCGGCCGTGGCCCGGCCACGGCGCCCCGGCCTGGTGCCTCTCGGTGCTGCCCCCCCCCGGCGCGCTCCCCTTCCCCCGCCAGGCGTGGCGCCCTCCCCACACGGCTCGCCCGACCATGGCTCGGCCTGGTTCGCCAGCCATGGCGGCTCGGCCCCGCCCGCCTTGGCGTGCCCCGCCCGTGCCCGGCGCGGCCGTGGCGTGCTGGCCCAGCGCGGCCTTGTGCTCAGCCCAGCGTGCCCATGGCGCGTGGCCTTGAGCTCGGCCAGTGCGCGGCCCCGTGCGGTTGGCCTCGGCATGGCCCCGTTGTCGCCCGAGGCGCGCAACGCAGCGCGTGCGCATCTCGGCCCCAGCGTGTGCGCGACCCGTTCACGACGCGTCAACGCGGCAGTGCGTGTGCATGCTCGCGTGGTGCGCACAGTGCTTTGGCACGGCTCGCCGTGCCCTTGACGCGCTTGCCTACCCCCTAGACGTGCCCGTCTACCCCCCCCCCCCCCTCGTGTGTATTCCATGCGTAGTGATCGCATTATTTAACTAATAAATGGAAACTCAAGTTGGAAATTGGTTACGTTAGGTAATTCATGTAGTTAATCATCTACCTTATTTAATGTTGATCAACTGAAAATGGTTATGATTCTATTAGTGCATGTGACTAATCCTTTTTGTTAGATCTAAGTGGAACTAGAGCACATAACGATTAGTTATGCGTCTACCCGTATTACGCCTCGAGTATAAACTTTAACCCCTGCGAGACCTTTCCCCCGTCTCTTTCTAACCATGGCCAATGCAATATCGTATGTCATACTCTATGCATATTTAATCTATTTGTTCTCTTGTATGGTGTACTGTTTGTTTCCTAATTCGAATGGATGGATGTATGTATGTTTGCGCTCGCATAGAGAACGATCCGGTTGAGGAGTCCGAAGAACTCGCAGGAGAAGCCCCTGAGCAGCAGTCGGTTGGTGGAGGCAAGTGTCCCTTGACCTATCTCTGTCCTATACATACTTTAATTCACCTCCTGCGTTACACATTTATACCTAAGGATTGACTAGCTTTTTGTTATCCATGTCCTTGTTTACCTATTTGGGTTGGATTATTATTGTTTAGCTTTATGCTATTGCTCAACTCTAATCAATGAACATGATGAGATTTACCAATGATACGCTGTTTTCCCTCTTCTTACTATGATGTTATACTTGTGACCTTCAAGGGGGCTCGAGCGGTTTCTCGAGTGCCTCTCCGTAAGGACCTGTTCGTTGGATGACCGCCCGGGAAAACAGTGCAACCATGAGGGTGGAGTGGGACGCCCTTAGCTGAATAATTTGAGGAATCGGGGTGTAGTTCGCTTCGCCGTCGTGCCGTCAACGGGGCTTGGTGTATGCGGCTCGCTCTGCCAAGGTTGATTTGTCCCTTGGGGAGGAGTGCGGTACATTTAGGAAACCTAACGGGCGGCTACAGCCCCGGGGAATCTTTGTAAAGGCTACGTAGTGAGACCCCGCCTACTCACCTTGGGAGTGTTCAAGGGTCCATACAACCCGAGGCAAAAAGGGAATCACGGCTCATTGGTAATGTGTACAACCTCTGCAGAGTGTTAGAAAACTGATATATCAGTCATGCTCGCGGTTATGAGCGGCCAAGGGAGCTCCAGTGATTAGTGGTACTCATTCAGAGATGTTCGGATTACAGGTGGCAACGAGGTTGGTGGTTCTTGGTAATGACTCTAGTAATGGTAAGTGGTACTCTTTCCGTTTGGAAAGGAGTACGTTTGGGTTAATCACGTGGGTTAATTCTAAAACTTGGCTTTCTCTACTAGTAATAATAATCTGACCAACTAAAAGCAACTGCTTGACTTACCCCCACATAAAGCTAGTCCACTACAGCCAAACAGGATACTTGCTAAGTATGTTGATGTGTACTCAGCCTTGCTCTACACACCAAACCCCCCCTCCCCAGGTTGTCCGCATTGCAACCACTGCTCAGGCGAAGATGAAGCCGTGGAGGGAGACTTCCAGGAGTTCCAAGACTACGACGAGTTCTAGGTGTGGGTTAGCGGCAACCCCCAGTCGGCTGCCTGTGAAGGCCGCGTTTTTCTACGTTTCTTTTCCACACTTTGATTTATTGTAAAGACTATGTGGATGTCTCAGCCATATGATGTAATCGACTACTATTCCCCTTTTTAATACTATTTGAGCACTGTGTGATGATGTCCATGTTATGTAACTGCTGTGTACGTGAGTTGCTGATCCTGGCACGTACATGGTTCGTATTCGGTTTGCCTTCTAAAATCGGGTGTGACGACTTCCATCACTACCATTTGCCCGAGGGACTGATGATAGTGAGGAAGGAGGAGTTTCTCGCCCTGAATCAAGGTCCCCTGGCCGTTAGTGAGTACAGGGACAAGTTTCTGTATCTATCGTGTTATGCCCAGATGATGTCAACGCGGATGCCAAGAGGCAGTACCGCTTCTTGAGAGGATTGGTTGACCCCCTCCACTACCAGCTGATGAACCACACCTTTCCTACCTTCTGGCATCTGATCGACAGAGCAATTATGACAAAAAGGAAGTGTCGGGAGATGGAGGACAAGAAACACAAGACTGGTGGACCTCAGGTTGGGAGTAGCAGCCGTCCTCGCTACTCAGGCAACCCACCTCAGCAATTCAAGCAAGGTCACCAGTACCAGCACCAGCATCAGCGTCAGAACCAGCAGTAGTACTAGAGGCAGTTTCCTCAGCAGCAGCAGCAGTACCGTTAGAACAACCAGCAAGGAGGAAATCAATACCAGCGTCAGAGAACTAGGCAGCCCGTCTTCCTGCCCTAGCAACCAACCAGACCAACTAAGCAGCGCCAGCTCAAGGAGGAAGTCGTGCATGTTTCCACTATGGGGAACAAGGCCATTGGGTGAATCAATACCCAAAGAAAGCAGCTCAGCAGCAGCCAACTCCAAATGCCCCAGTTAGGCAGAATGCAATGCAGCAAGGAAGCAACAACCATGGGCAACCTCGTGCCCAGTATGGAAAGGTGAACCACTTGGAGGCCGACACAGTCCAGGAGACTCCAGGAGTGGCACTAGGTACGTTCCCAGTAGAGTACCATTCTGCAAATGTGTTATTTGATACTGGAGCAACACATTCTTTTCTGACTGCATCATGGGTAGAATCACATAATATACCAGTAGCACCCATGTATCTACCTATGAGAGTTAGTTCAGTTGGTGGAAGAACCCAAACGGATAGATTTTGCCCTAGTGCAAGAGTCCAAATAAGGGGGATAGAGTTCCCCGCTGATTTAATAGTTATTGGTAACCAGGATACAACAATAGATGTCATCCTAGGGATGAATTGGTTAACCAAATATCAAGCCAGCCTTAGTTGTGATAAGAGAACGGTGAAGTTAGTGTCCTTATCAGGGGAAGAAGTGTTAGTGGAGTTGGTCTTGTCTGGACCAAGGAAAGGGAGTTGTCACCAAGTCACCACCCACATTGAGGAGATTAAACCATCAGAGGCTATCAGTGTAGTATCATATTTCCTAGATGTGTTTCTCGAAGAGTTACCAGGTATGCCACCTAAGAGGAAGGTTGAATTTGCCATAGAGCTTATTCCAAGCACCGCCCCTATTTCCAAGAGAGCCTATCGAGTGTCCGGAGCAGAGTTGGTGGAACTCAAGAAGCAGATTGATGAGTTGTCAGAGCAAGGTTACATCAGACCATGTACCTCGCCTTGGGCAGCCCTAGTGCTGTTTGTGGAGAAGAAGGATGGCACAAAGAGGATGTGCATCGATTATAGAGCTTTGAATGAGGTCACTGTCAAGAACAAGTACTCTCTACCTCGAATTGAAGTCCTATTTGATTAGTTGAGAGGAGCCAGTGTGTTCTCAAAGATAGATCTAAGGTTAGGTTACCATCAGCTTTGAATCCGACCTTCGGATATACCGAAGACAGCATTCATCACTAAGTATGGACTGTATGAGTTCACGGTCATGTCATTCGGTTTGATGAATGCGCCAGCTTACTTCATGTACTTGGTGAACAGTGTGTTCATGGACTACCTCGACAAGTTCGTAGTAGTGTTCATTGATGATATCCTTATATATTCCTAGAATGAGCAAGAGCATGAGGAGCATTTGAGGAAAGTACTTCAGAGACTACTAGATTGTCAGCTGTATGCCAAGCTTAGCAAGTGCGAGTTCTGGATCAGTGAAGTCCTATTCTTGGGTCACATTATAAACCGAGAGGGATTGGCTGTAGATCCGAAGAAGGTAGCAGCTATCTTGGACTGGAAAGCACCAAAAGATGTCCGAGGAATCAAGAGTTTCATCGGAATGGCCGATTATTATCGGTGTTTCTTTGAAGGTTTCTCCAAGATTGCCAGGCCAATGACAGCCTTGCTGGCAAAGAAGGTTGAGTTCAAGTGGACCCCAGCATGCCAGAAGTCCTTAGAGACATTGAAGGAGAAGTTGACAACGGCACCTGTACTGATTCTGCTAGATGTTCACAAGCCATTCTCAGTGTATTGCGATGCTTCATACACCAGACTGGGATGTGTGTTGATGCAGGAAGGGAGAGTAGTGGCATACTCGTCCCAACAGTTGAAGATTCATGAGAAGAACTATCCTACTCATGATGTAGAGTTAGCAGCCGTGGTTCATGCATTGAAGACCTAGAGGCATTATCTTTATGGGCAGAAGTGTGATATCTACACGGACCACAAGAGTCTCAAGTACATATTCACTCAGTCAGAGTTAAACATGAGGCAGCGAAGATGGCTAGAGTTGATCAAAGATTATGAGCTAGAGATTCATGATCACCCAGGCAAAGCAAATGTAGTTGCAGATGCTCTTAGCAGGAAGAGTCAAGTCAATATGTTGGCCGCTCACCCGATGCCATATGAGCTAGCAAAGGAGTTCGACAGAATAAGTCTCGGATTTCTAAACAACACCCAAGGGGTGAAAATTGAGTTGGAACCCACTCTAGAGCAAGACATCAGGAAAGGTCAGAAGGATAATGAGAAGATCAATGAGATCCGGCAGCTGATCATAAATGGGAAAGGCAAGGATTTCCATAAAGATGCAGAAGGAGTGATATGGTTCAAGGATGGGCTGTGTGCTCCCGATATCAAACCCGTCCGGGAACTGATTCTCAAGGAAGCTCATGAGACAGCATACTCTATACACCCTAGTAGTGAGAAGATGTACCAGGACCTAAAGAAAAGATTCTAGTGGTACGGTATGAAAAGGGAGATAGCAGAGTATGTGGCTGTATGTGACAGTTGTCAGAGGATTAAAGCAGAACATCAGAGACCTGTAGGTTTGTTGCAACCATTGCAGATTCCTCAGTGGAAATGGGATGAGATCGGATTGGACTTTATAGTTGGTTTGCCCTGCACTCGTACTGGTTATGACTCCATCTAGGTAGTAGTGGACCGTTTGACAAAGGCGGCCCATTTCATACCAGTCAAGACCACCTACAACAGTGCGGTGTTGGCCGAACTATACATGGCTCGGATTGTGTGCTTGCATGGCGTTCTGAAGAAGATAGTATCAGATAGAGGCACCCAGTTCACCTCTCATTTTTTGCAGCAGTTACATGAAGCTTTGGGCACACATTTAAAGTTCAGCTCAGCTTACCACCCATAGACAGATGGTCAAACAGAGATAACCAATCAGATTTTGGAGGATATGTTGAGGGCTTGTGCCTTACAAGACAAGATAGGCTAGGACAAGAGATTACCATACACAGAATTCTCTTACAACAACAGCTATCAGGCCAGTTTGAAGATGTCACCATTCGAAGCACTCTATGGGAGGAATTGCGGAACTCCATTGCATTGCGACCAACCTGGTGAAAGACATGTGTTTGGTCCAGATATTTTGCTTGAAGCCGAAGAGAACATCAGAATGGTCCGAGAGAATTTAAAGGCAGCATAGTCCTGACAATGAAGCTATGCTGACACCAGAAGAAGAGAACTCAGTTTTGAAGTGGGAGATTATGTCTATTTGAAGGTGTCACCCATCAAAGGAACCAAAAGATTTGGAGTCAAAGGCAAGCTAGCACCTCGTTATATTGGACTGTATCAGATTCAAGCCAGATGTGGAAAAGTGGCTTATCAACTCAGCTTACCAGAAAATCTGTCCGCTGTGCACGATGTGTTCCATGTGTCTCAGTTGAAGAAATGCTTGAGAGTGCCAGAAGAGCAGTTGCCAGCAGAGGATCTTGAAGTTCAAGAAGATCTGACTTATATTGAGAAGCCAACTCAAATTCTAGAGATAGCAGATTGGGTCACTCGAAGAAGTGCCATCAGGATGTGCAAAGTCAAATGGGGTCATCACTCAAAAGAAGAAGCAACCTAGGAACAAGAAGATGATTTAAAAGCCAAGTACCCTGAGCTGTTTTCTAGCCAGCCCTGAATCTCGAGGGCGAGATTCTTTTAAGGGGGATAGGTCTGTAACACCCTAATTTTGGGGTTATAAAATTTCTTTCTAATTATCACCCAAAATCATGTGTTACTCTTCTTTTCCTCACTCTAGGTTTTCTCTCTCTAGATTCATTCTCCCTTTTTCCTTTTTTTATTAAAAATAGCCTAAACTAATGGAGGTTAATTATTTATTTTTGCCAAAACCTTAAGAGTCATGACATGTTGCATCATGCTGAGTTTAAAATATTCTTTGAAGTGTTGCACAAGTTTGAATTTATTTGAATTTGGATTTGAAAAAAACCCTATAGAAAAAGAAATGGAAAAGGAATTAGAAAATTCAGAGAAAAAGAAAAGGAGAAAGCAGCCAAACCAGCCTAGTCAGCCTAGCCAGGCCACGCGCCCGCGCGCCCGTGCTGTCTGACAGGCAGATCCCGCCTATCAGCGGCAATTCTCCCTCGCGCGCGCCCTCCTTCCCTCGCTCGCTGCCCAGTGGGGCCAGCCTGTCGGCGCCAGTTTTCTTCCCCACACGCTCCCTCTCTCTCTTTGTCTTGCGAGCCTGGTCCGCCAGTCGCTGAGCCATTGCCCCGCACGCCCCTTCCTCCTCTCTCTGCGCCGTGGACCCTACCTTTTAGTTTCGCCCCCTCCGCGCTCGCCGTGGACCGGCGCGTGCGCACTCGCGCACGTCACCGGATTTCTCGGCCACGACGACCGCCCACGCGCCCAGCTCCCTTCATAGAGGCCCGCCAGTGCCCCACGCACACCCCTCACCTCATTTCGTGCAGCTTCGCCCTCTCTCGCGCTCTGCCCACGCCGCCAGCCGCCGCCGGAGACCCGCGCCCACGTTCTCGGCCATCCAGCTCGCCGAAGACCACTCCAAGCCTCCCTGAGCTCTGCCCCGAGGTGAGACACCTGTCCCCGTGCCCAATTTCCCATATTACGCCCTGTGTTCGGCCAATTTCACCATCGCCGGTGCTCGGCCGCGGCGGTCCGCCGTGCTCGCGCGGTGGCTGGCCGATTTAGCCCGGTCTATTTCACCGGAGTAGGTCCCTGTGTCACCCCTGCCTCTGCTAAAGCTAGCCCAGGCCTTAGCGCGCCTTAAGCCCCCTCCCCGTGGTCGGAATGGCTCACCGGAGTTTCTCCGGCCCGCCCGAGGCTTTCTCACCGCCGTTCTCCCCTCTCTGCCTGTGGATTCATGGCTCCTTCCCCGCCATTGAGTTCGTTGTGGCACCCTCTTCCTCTCTGCCCAACTCCGGCGACCCCAGACCCCCTAGCTCATGCCTGCCTCAACTCCGGTGACCTCACCGCCGTGGAGACGAACAGCGTCGCCCATAACCGCTCATCCTTCCCGGTCTGATCCCCTCCGTTCGATCCTGATCGAACGGCCCGGACCGCGGGTACCGCTTCGCGCATTCAACCCCCAGTCTGATCCCCTCCGTCCGATCCTGATCGATCGGCCCAGACTGTGGGTACCGCTTCGCGCACGCGCGCCCTGGCGCCCTGGCCCGCCTGTCAGCGCCCAAACCCTCTGGCGCTGGGCTCGCTCGGTCAGCGCGCTCTCCCCCTCTGTCGCTGACACTCCCAGGCCCGCCTGTCAGCGCTTGCCCACCCCCGCGCATGCGCCCTCGGCCGCAGATCGAATCTCAGACGTTGGTTTTAGATCTGACGGTTAGATTCACCCGATACCCCTTCTCGCGGTGGTTTTCTTAAAGAGACCCTCGGTTTATTGGAAATCAACCCGCCGTCCCTGGTTTTCACGCGTAGACCCTTGTAATCTTGCAGAATTAGCCCTGGACTTTTAAATATTCACAGAATTGGCCCTAATTTGATATTTTGAATTCCCAAACTTGTTTATTTCATAACTTTTGCATATGAACTCCAAATTTAGTGATTCAAATTGCAAAATGTTCATAGAATTATTCTATGTTTAAATAAAATGGTTTCACTTACTGTTTGCACACTCTAATTTTTAGGATTGAATATGAACTAATGTAGATGTATTCTTGTTTACTTAATAAAATAAATAAAAGGAGAACCTTAGAGATTTAAACATGTGTAAGCTTGAAAGATTAATAAAGTGTATTACATGAGTTTACCTCTGTTCTAAATTTTAGGTCACCATAAAATAAGTTGAACTATGTTTATGTACTTGTAAGTAACACTTAGGGCAAATAGTAATCTATTTTCAAATAAAGTTAATATATGTTATAGTTTATGTTATACTTTGAATTCGTTATCCCTTATGTAGTATTGTGTCTTTTTAAGATGTGTTCCAATGTTTGTACATGTTTGGTGTGATGTTCATTTGTACTTTCCAAATGTATTGAATGCATGCTCGCTTTATTTAGGCAACGAGCAGTCCGAGGTTCCTGAGTGTGTTGTTGGAGACCTCCCTGAGCAGCAACCTGGTGAAGGCAAGTGTCCTCTGACCTATTATGTCCTACATACTTTATGATTCACTGCCCCGCATTAATTTATGAAACCTAAGGATTGACTAGTCTGTATTCACTTATCCTTGTTTACCTTTTGGGTTATCATGGTTAGCATGTTGTTATTGCCTTAACTTAATCAATTAACATGATGTGAACATTTATGATATGATACTGTTATAGTGATTATGTGGATGATCTTGTGATACCTTAGGGGGCTCAGGCCTTTTTCCTGAGTACCTCTCCGTAAGGACCTATTCGTGGAGTGACCACCCGAGACAACAGTACAACCATGAGGGTGGAATGGGACGCCCTTACCTGATTAATTAGATGAGCCTGGGGGTGTAGTTGGCTTTGCCGAGGGGCCGTCAATGGGGGCTAGGGCGTAGTGCTCGCTCTGCCAAGGTTGGGGTGCAGAGGTTTTTTCGATTTGGTTTTGTTAGTCACCCACCTTGGGGAGGTGTACTGCATTTGTATGACTGGCGAAACCTAACGAGCAGCTATGCACCAGGGGAATCTTTGTAAAGGCTATGTAGTGCATCCCTGGCCATTCACCTTGGTAATGAAGATCAGGTCTATACAACCCAGGCTGGAAAGGGATCATGACTTGTGGGTAAAGTGTACAACCTCTACAGAGTGTTAAAAACTGGTATATCAGCCGAGCTCACGGTTAAGAGCAGCCTTGGGATCCTCTTTGATTAGAAGAACTTTGGATACTTTTATGATGATGATTAACAATGATGCTATAAAATCTGATCTTTGGTATTTCCTCGTTTGAGGAAGTACTTTTGGGTAATAACTGGGTTTATTACTAAAAGTTGGCTCCACTAATAATAATAAATACTTGACTAACTTAAAAGCAACTGCTTGACCTCAACCCCATATACAGCTAGTCCACTTTAGCCAAACGGGACATTTGCTGAGTACGTTGATGTGTACTCACCCTTGCTTTACAAACCACCCCCACCCCAGGTTGTCCCCACTGTACTCAGTACTCAGGAGGTGATGCTAGCAACATGGAAGATTTCGAGGAGTTCCAGGAATATGACGAGTTCTAGTTCTTTCTTAGTGGCAAACCCCCAGTCAGCTGCCTGGGTAGGCTTAGCATCTACGTTTCGTAATTCCGCACTTTGATAATTATGTTGAACAATGGTTATGTGTTAGACTCTATGGATGTCTTGGACATCTTGATGTAATAAAGTACCTTTCCGCTATTTATTTGAAGCATTGTGTGATGATGTCCAATTATGTAATCGTTGTGTACGTGAGTTTCTGATCCGGGCACGTACATGGTTCGCATTTGGTTTACCTTCAAAAAACAAGTGTGACAGTAAGGGGACAAGTTGATGGACTTGTTGCTGACATTAGGACGATGCATGAACGACTTGATTCAAC
Organism: Zea luxurians; assembly: GCA_029449295.1. Lineage (NCBI taxonomy): Eukaryota > Viridiplantae > Streptophyta > Magnoliopsida > Poales > Poaceae > Zea > Zea luxurians. The sequence goes on along the minus strand of JAOPSE010000349.1, from coordinate 219,364 downwards.
TTTCACTTCAACGATCGCACGCTTCAACTAGCTTGACCTCGCTCAAACGGCTACTCAAAACACACTCGACACCATCCTAGCATGCCTTGATGCATTGACCACGAAGATGGAGAGGGATTATGGCAGTGATACTAAGCAGGACAAGGGAGATCGCCATGGTCATGCACGTCGTGTGGTTCATCATACCCCTAATGACTCATTTGCTAAGATTAAATTTACAATCCCATCTTTTAATGGCAAATATGATCCTACTGCATATCTTGATTAGGAATTGGAGGTAGAATAGAAATTTTCATGCCATAATATTCCTGCTAATACCCAAGTTAAGGTTGCCATTAGTGAATTTACTGATTTTGCTTTAATTTGGTGGCGTGAGTATAAACAAAAACTTCCCGTTAACAGTGACATTACTTGGACTCAATTAAAAATGCCATGCGCCACAGATTTGTTCCTTCCTATTATGCTCATGATTTGCTTAACAAAATGCAGCGTTTTCAATAAGGTTCACAATTTGTTGAGGAACATTACCAGGAGTTACAAAAGGGCATGAATCGTTGTGGTTTGGTTGAATCGAATGACGTTGCTATGGCATGTTTTCGTGGTGGTTTGAATAGGGAAATTTAGGATATACTTGATTATAAGGATTATTTTGATATCACCACATTGTTTGAATATGCTTGCAAAGCTGAACATGAAGTGTAGGGATGACGATTGAAGACATATACTAACTCCTTTGCAGGATGGGGTATGACACACAGCTCAACTCCTTCGAGCCCAACGCTTCCTACGCCGATCACTACACCGCGCACAGGGGATGACCAAGCCTGCAGCGCCTACCACCAAAGGCGTCGTTTCTTACACAGGATATTCAGTGCCATCGTTGCCGAGGATTTGGACACATGATTTGGGACTGCTCGAACAAGCATACTTTGCTTATACGTGACAACGGTGAGTACTCTTCGACTAGTGATTCTGAGGAAACTAGTCATGCTATGATTGCCACTAACCATGCAGAAAATGAGGAAGTACACATTGATCCTGTGACGGAACCTCCTAAGTTATTAGGCCCACCTATAGTTGTCCTTGTCCAGCGGACCTCGGGCAACCCTGTAGATGCTTCTAATCGCTTGACAAGTTTGGTATCTATAACCTTTCTTTTCCTAAGAGCGTTTCACAAGTCACGCAGATATTACAACACATCAGAGGAACGTTTAAGCAGAAGCAATTACAGTAACTTAATTTACATTAAAATATAGAAGAGTGTTATTATTACAGACCAGTAAAATATAAGAGTGCTAGAGTAATATTATTACAAACCCGGGAGGCAAAAACCTCTCCCGCTTAACAGTAAAACGTTCTTAAAGGAGGACACTTCCTCCCGAGGTTTCAATCCTAGTTTTCTTCCTTAGGCACCACCTTGGAACAAAAGCAACAAAAATTTGTTGCTTCCTCACCTACAACAACATGGGTTCGAAAACCCTGAGTATGAAGTGTACTTTCGCAAGTCTTACCCGTCAAAATAAAAGACTCTCAAGGATATGCTGGCTTCAGGGAGTTAAGGTAAGGCTTGATCAATAATCAAGAATCTGTTTTGCAAAAATGCTTACTAATAGTGGATCCTTAAAATCCTGTTTTATTAGCAAGTTAAGTCATTACCTGAATCTAGAGTTCTTTCTACCCTAGTTCAAGCACTTGGCCTATACTAGCCATTTTCTTATCAACCCTTCTTGTTCTTTGGAATGCTACATGTAGGGCAGTGACCAAGTCTTCATGTCCGAGAAGTAACGGCGATCCGAATCGATTAATACCCAGCTGGGGATCTCCAATCACACGACATATGTAGCACTTAACCCTTGCATATGTCAACTTGCCACCGGGGTTCTTAAGACCAGATCAGGTTCACGCCAACCGAGAGCACAGATACACCACCGTCCAGCCTCTTGCCATGGAGGGTACACGCTACTCTCGCCATCTCTCCACTCCCATTGCGTGTTATCTTATTCTGGTATTAGTCTGCCCGAGGCAAAGCTTACCCATGATGAGGCATGTGACCAGTTAAAAGGTCCTCGATCATCAAGCCTACATCGAGACGGTCCTTAATCGACTCAGATGGAGACACTACACCGAGACTCTCTTCTCGTGCAAGTCACCCGCCCGGTCTCAGCTTTATCATTTTAACCCAAAGTTTGGTACCTGACAGAGGTACATCTTCTCCGATGTTGAACCCATCACGGCCATGATGGATCCATCATCTAGTCTTATTTTTGAAAAACATCCCATCCCACTTGAAGCATCATCTTTTGTCAAAACAAAAACATTTTATTCTTCTAGAGCAAGACTAAGCATAAGAAAAACCTTTTTATAAAATAGGTGATCAAGGAAAGGTAATCAAATTCTCAAGGAAGGAAATGCATCAATTTGTTTAGCACACAACTCCTATCACCTAATGCATCAAGCAAGTGAGAAAGATTTTAAAATAGCAAGAAGGTGGCAAATGCACCGGGGCTTGCCTTGTGTTATAGGAGAGTTGGGCTCTGCTCCACAAATATCAAAATAAAAGCAGTTCCTGGCAGGTGGGTCTTCAGGTGGTGGTGTAGCTCTTGCTTCTTCAACTTCTACTTCTTCTTCGTTTTCTATATGGAACCATATATATATAATCATGAATGCTCATGTAATACTTATGAAAATGCAAAGATAATAAAGGTATATTATCTTAGGTCTTGAATACAATTTTCCTTCACGGGACTCCAGGAAACTAAGGTTTTTGGAGTTAGAACTGTAGTTCATAGGGCAGGCATTACTAGAAGATTAGGGTTTTGGGGTTTAGGTACCAAACATTATCCAAATCATGCCAAACTTTACCCAAGGCTTTTAAATAATATTTAAAGCTTATCCAAAAAGTTTAGTGATTTTTGGAGTTACTAAATAATTTCTAAAATTCTAGGAGTATAGGTTTTGGCTATTTAAAATACTCCATAATTCCTTATTTGGACTAAGAATCATAAAACAATTTTTATTAAATAGCATAAAATTTTAGGAGCCTAGCAAAATTGGTCTTGTATTTTTAGCATTTTTATATAATTTTCTAGAAATTCTTTAATCCTAGCAGAAAAAGAAAAATAAAAAGAGTCAACAGTATTGGGCTGAATGTGACCCGAGCCGGCCCAGCATCGGCAGAATGCGCCCGAGCGCGCGCCCGTGTGACGATTTTGCACTGAGGTCCTTGGTGGTTTGAATAACTAGGGAAGAATCCTACGCACTATTTGTTTCAGTCGCTGACATTTACACTGAAGCCCTCCACGTTCTAATTCTTCACAACCTGTGGTCCTCGACGGCGAGCGGCAATGAACCGAGCTCTGGCGAACCTGTACCGGCCAAGACACGCAATGGCCGGTGCTCTAACTCGGCTAACACCTAATTCAACACCTAATAATTGTTTCCCCTCGCTCAATTGCATAATCCGAGCTCTTAATCACATTGTCCACGGTGACAGCGCGAACTACGAATGAACTAGGGTGTTCCCAATGATCTAGCGCGGTCTAGCTTAATTGAACGGGTCGAGGAGCATTAGGAGAATATAAGGGTACTGAAACAGGAGAGCGGAGAGCATGAACGGACCTGAAACGAGCTAGCCACGGCGAGGTCACTATGTGCGGTGTTTCGGACCGATTTGGGGGAAATCCCAAATTGGGACTCTCTGGTGAGTAATTGGAGGCACGAGTGGGTGGATTAGATGCTTGAATACCTAGCAGAGCCGAGGATGTGCTCAATTTATAGGATCCATGAGCGGTGGTGACTAATTCGAGGAAAGACGTGCGGTGGCCGGAGAGAAGGGGGTGCTCTGGCGCAAGCAATTGGTGGCTTTTACCGTGGTGAGCTCACCAGCGATCACCAGATATGCATAACGCGAGCTACTGCGACGTGGTAAGACACCGAGGCACATGGCACAAGGTTGTGAGGTGGCTATCACCACTGAGGATGATTCCGAAGCGGACGTGAGCTAGGCGGACACAGCGGCCAGAGTGAACAGTGGCTCAAGTTCATCCACACGATGATATTTACTACCCCGAGCAACAATCGGTACTTTGTTGAGCGTGAATCGCAACGACGACGAGGATCCCGGTGCGGGATCACCGGCGGTGGGATGAACTGAACTGATCTGATCCGAACACTGTACCATCGAAAACCTGATTCAGAGCGCCTGACATACAGAGTTGCAATGCCTAAATCTCGGATTTTCGCGTAAGAACTTGCTAATCCGTCTTTAACAAATTTGTAGGCCTACATACCAGCTACAATTCTGCTATAGAGATCTTGCTCGTTTGCTTACTCCGTTGAGCATAAATCAAGCTCAAAGTTCCTCAAAACTCACTGACAGTCAGTAATCAGTCTCAGAGTGGTATGATAGCCAGATTTTAGGGCCAATTATCTCCACTTTTTGTATGACAACAATATTTAATCATTTAAGCAAAGTTGTACTCCTATAGTAGCTCTACAACTTTGATGTGTTAAACCTAGGTAAATTCTTTGTATTTTTAGAACTACAGAGCTCCAAAGTCAGCCCTGTTCACTTGTTTTCAGACTTAGTCACATGAGAGGGGTAGAGTGGCTTTTTTGCAAATAAGCCCAAATCTCATGGTTTGATTAGAAAATCCTCAAATATGTGAACCATATGATTTGAGGTACCCTAATACCTTGGTTTTTGCACTTAGATCCAAAAGTGTGCAAAATTTACATGTAACCCCCTAGGGTTTCAATCCAGGGTTTTCCAAGGTCTTTTTAGGGTTTTTGGCACCTTTAGAGTTTGGATGCCACTCAAGTCCATTAAGGGTGATATCTTATGATTATTTCTCATGAGTTTTGAAGTTTTCTCATGCTTGGGCTTGATTATCACTCCTAAGCCTGGTTTAGGGTTAAGTACCCTACCTTAGGGTTTCACACATGACCAGTTACATCAATACAACTTGTTTGAAATTTTTGCCTAGTGAATGCACTCTAAGTGTAACAAACACATGATAAGCTAATGTTCATGATGTTATGCTCAAGTTTTAGTGACAGTAACACCAGGGGTGTTACATCGTTTCCCCCATAAAAGAATCTCGTCCCGAGATTAAAAAGTCCTAGGGCAAGTAATGGAAAAGGAAACGTGTCATATTTTTATTTCCTTATTTCTTGTACAAGGCAGGGGTGGTATGGGTTTTATTCCACTATTACAACAATTGTACATATCTCATAATTTACATGAAGCTAAAAAGCCTAGGAAATTCTTTTCTAAAAAGTCTTGGGTTTCCCAAGTAGCTTCTTCTTCCGTGTGTTGGTTCCATTGTATCTTATAAAATTTGAGAGTACTCCTTCGGGTAATTCTGTCCTTTTGATCTAGCACTCGAATAGGATGGTCTGAATATGTCAAGTCTGGTTCTAAGGCAACATCCGTCACTTCAACGGTTCGATCTAGAACCCGAAGACACTTCTTTAATTGGGACACATGGAACACATTGTGCACTACAGACAATGTTTTGGGTAATTGGAGTCGGTATGCCACTGGTCCGCATATTTCAAGGATAGGAAAAGGACCAATGTACCAGGGTGCAAGCTTTCCTTTTACCCCGAAACGAGATACACCCTTCATTGGTGAGACTTTCAGGTACACATAATCTTCAATTTGAAAGTACAAGGGTTGTCGTCGTTTGTCTGCATAACTCTTTTGGCGAGCTTGTGCTTCCTTCAAATTATGTATAATTCGTTGAACTTTTTCTTCCATTTCTTTAACCACATCAGGCCTGAAAAACCACCTTTCTCCTGGTTCAGACCAATTCAATGGAGTACGGCACCGTCGTCCATATAAAGCTTCAAAGGGTGCCATCTTGATACTTTCTTAATAATTATTGTTGTATGAGAATTCTGCCACTGGTAAACAGTTATCCCATTTCTACGGAAACTCTAAAACACATGCTCGCAACATGTCTTCAAGTATCTGGTTTACTCTCTCAGTCTGCCCACTAGTTTGGGGATGATAGGCTAAACTGTGAAGCAACTTAGTACCCAAAGATTTGTAGAGTTCTTCCCAGAATTTGGATACAAATTGTGGTCCACGGTCTGACACAATTGTTTTCAGAATCCCGTGTAGACTGAGAATACGAGCAATGTAAAGTTCCGCATTTGTGATTACTGGATACTTTACTTTAACTGGGAGGAAGTGGACGATCTTTGTAAGTCGATCAATAATAACCCAGATGGAATCAAATTCTTTTGCTGTCCTGGGTAACCCCACAATGAAGTCCATACTAATGTCCTTCGATTTCCAAATCGGGATAGGTAAAGATTGCAATGGACCAACAGTTTTCATGTGTATGGCTTTGACACGTCTGCAAGTGTTGCCTCTTGCCACATAGCGTGCAATTTTGGTCTTCATTTTTGTCCACCAATAATGTTGCTTTAAATCATGATACATCTTAGTGCTTCCAGGATGAATGGAATAGTGGCTAAGATGAGCTTCATCCAAAATTTGCTGGGGGACTTCATCATTCTTGGGCACAACTATGCAGTTGTTAAACTATACAATGCCTTGATCATCCTTTCTGAAACAGTTAGCTTTACCAGCCTTTATTTTCTCATGAATGTGTTTCATACCCTCATCACTTATTTGAACATCAATTATTCTTTGCAGAAGAACCGACACAAGTTTCAAGTGATTTAAGGTTCCATGTTGAATTATCCCTAGGTTTAACTTCTCCATTTCATGGCATAATGTGATGTCAGAGGTTTTCATTGTAAGACAATGGCAAAAAGCCTTGCGACTTAGTGCATCTGCCACCACGTTGGCCTTGCCTGGGTGATAGTGAATTTCCAATTCATAGTCCTTAATCAACTCAAGCCATCTCCTCTGCCTCATATTTAGTTCTGACTAGGTGAAAATGTACTTCAAGGTTTTATGATCTGTATATATATGACAGACATTTCCCAGCAGATAATGACGCCATATTTTTAGGGCATGAACCACAGCAGCTAATTCTAAATCATGAGTTGGATAATGTTCCTCATGCCAGCGCAACTGTCTTGAGGCATATTGATGAGGACATCACTTCTATACATACAATGAATGGACCGATAACACGATCACGTGCACGACAGCTAAATCTCCAGGTACATTCTACCCTAGTCAATTGTGTTTTAGAGCTTACGCTTGGGGCCATGGATGTTTTGATGATTAGGAACCTTGAAGAGGACCAGCAAGGACTTGGAAAAGGCTAGGTGTTGAGGAGGAGCAGCAAGGGCGCCCACAACAGGAAGGAGATCAAGTCCGACTCGGCTTCGACACCATCTCGGGGTCTAGGACCAGTCTGCACTAAATTAGACGTCCAAGATGCATCCAGACTCTGATTGCGACGGACTTGATATGGTTGGAACGATTAAGAGATTATCTAACCAACCCAACTGGTTCCACCCTAAAATTCATTTGGAGTCAACGGGGATCGTCGAGACAAGACAGCATTCAGATTCTGTTTTGGTGCTGCAACACCGTCGAGACAAGTCCAGGGGTCACGCACAACCTAATACTCTATTTATTCACCAGCCGCCGCCACATTTAGGTTTGGGTTTTGCTTAGATCAATTCTGTCATCGAACAGTGTCGCCGTCATCGGCTTGTGAGACCCCATCTCGTAATCAATACAATTTTGGTTGCGTTTCTTTCATATTATTGCTTGTGTTCTTGATTGCGCTTGCAGGGATAAACCTTCATGGCGAGGTCATTCATGTGTCACGGATGATAACCAATGGAGCCGTGGTGTAGTGATTGCGAGGAACCGTTCGCTCGGAGCCTTGGATCATCAACGTCGAGATCTCCACTTAATCAAGTTATCGTATCTCACGGAAGATCGGGCCGCGTCTACTATCAATTGATATCAGATTTCCAGGTTGCCCGTGAGGTATAATCCTTCCTTTAGATTAGTTTTGTTTCGTCCTATAGTCCACAAAAAGCCAAAAAAAATATAATTACGATCAGTTTATTCCGACCTAAAACCATCGCCTTAGCCTTTGCACAATTCAGTTTTAGAGTCCGCAGTTCTGAGTACGTGTTCTAGTTGAGTTTGGTTGCTGGATTAGATTTGTTTTGGTTCAGTTTGATTCTGTCCATCCGCTTCCATCCTACAAAACTGCCCTATCTACAAAACGGATCCTATCTCTAAAACTGACCCTATCCATAAAACAGATCCTATCTCTTAAACCGACCCTATCCACAAAACAGATCCTATCTCTAAAACCGACCCTATCCACAAAACAGATCCTGTATCTAAACCAACCATATCCACAAAACAAATCCTATCTCTAAAACCGACCCTGTGCTCCATAGCCGCCGCTACGGTTCCTGCCGATTTGTGCCTTTGAAAACAATAACTTGAGGTACCTTATATAAAACGGGCATAACTTTTTCTCGGTGCTCCGTTTGAGCTCAATTTTTTACAGCAGATTCCTAACTCCATTCCGGGGTGACCTAAACTGGCCTTTGGCCTGTTTGGTCCGGCCAAAAAACTAAAAAAAATCAGGAAGATAATTAAAAATTTTGTTTAAGTGTTTTCAGGAATTTCAGAGATCCTTTGTGAATTTCTCTAGGCCACAATACAACTCTGTTTCAAGTGAAATTTTGTGTGCTTCCATGCTTTGTGTTTTTGGATCAGTGGTAAAAAATTCAGAATATTTCGAGCTCTTTTGCTGGTACTCCTTTGCAAACGCACCTCTGATTTCTACTAGTGCTGAAAAATCTGCTCTATTTACAGAACTGCCATTTCTACTAGATACTTGTACCTCCTTTCTTGTGCCTTGGTCCAACTGTTCTATTACATTTTCTAGGCCAGCAACTAGGACGAGTACTTGGAACACTTATTCAGCATTGCTATCTGTTACTGACTTGTGTGCCACATATATATATTTAGTGAGCCTTCCCAGAACTCTAGTTTTCTCTCGAGCAGAACAGGTACTCCTTTGCAATCACACCCACGCTCGTTGGACAGTCACACCGGTCACCGTTTGCCACCTACAGTGCTGGTAAGAACGTTGTAAGAGTAGGGTAAGACGCTTCATAATTTGTATTCCACCACCACCACCACCCTAAGAGATAGTTGTAGGGTTCACATTGTTTGTTGCCTTTTTATCTCTGTTTTGTGCTAACAATGACAGGACCAAAGAATCAAATGGACAAGGACAAGGGGCCTAAGCTTAACGACGATGAGTGTGTCTCTCAGCTGGAATTGAAGGAGATGATGCGCGCGATGGCTGAAGCTTTTAAAAAATACCAGGACTCTGCGGCGACATCCTATGAGCAGCTTGATCGACGAGTTGATGAACTTGTTACACGCATGGACGTACTGGAGGCTCGTCCCCCACCACAAACTCTAGCCCCATCTCACTCTCCTGTGGATGACGACGATGATGATGATGATGTTTATGCACCGCTGCCACAACGCCTCGCACGTAATCGACAAGGTATGGGAGGTAATGGTAGACGTCGTCATCATAATCCTCAACCAGACCATGATCCATTTGCTAAGATTAAGTTCTCTATTCCACCGTTCATGGGTTCTTATGATGCTGAAGCTTACTTAGACTGGGAGATGACAGTAGAACAAAAATTTAATTCCCATCTTGTTCCTGAGCAGCATAGGGTTAGACAAGCCACTAGTGAATTTAGAGATTTTGCTATCATTTGGTGGAATGAACTTGTTAACACACGTGCTGCACCACAAACATGGGATGCGTTAAAAGAGGAGATGCAAGCTCGCTTTGTTCCACCTTCTTATAGACGTGATCTTCGAAAAAATTGCAACGCTTAGATCAGGGAGACATGTCGGTACAGGAATACTACCAAGAGCTTCAGAAAGGTATGCTATGATGTGGGGTAGTTGAGGATCCAGAGGATCAAATGGTTAGGTTTTTTGGGGGATTGAGGCAGGAGATTTAGGATATTATTGATTATAAAGAATATCATTCTATACAACGCTTGTTCCATCTTTCTATGTTGGCAGAAAAAGAATTGCAGGGTCATCAATAGTTGAGGAGCAGCACTTTCGCGCCACACCAGCCACCGGCGCCAGCCAAGGCATCATCCTCTTCGGGCGTACGGACATCCACATCTTCCTCTACAACCAGCACACGCAGCACCGCACCTTCGATATCACAGGGACACGACAACAACAAGTCCTTGGTGCCTTCGAGTGTTGCAGCAAAACCTGCTACGACCACCTTTTCCACAGGCCGCTCCTCTGACATCAAGTGCCACCGCTGCTAAGGACTTGGCCATATTCAGTGAGATTGCCCCAGGAAACGGGCATACATTGCTACTGGTGATGGTGTGTATGTTAGTCCTTCTGATGTTGAAGATGAAGATATTGTTGGAGCTAACATTGCAGAGACTTATGATGGTGATGAAGTTGAAGATGAAGGTACAACAGTGACTGAGACCTATAAGGCCTTGATTGTGCAACGAGCTTTGAGTGCCACAGTTAGTGACGACGACAACAGATAGCGCCACAACCTCTTCAACATGTTCCTCATCGTTAAGGACTGCCGTGTACATACCATCATTGATAGTGGTAGCTGCAACAACTTGGTGAATGTTGAGTTGGTCAAGAAGCTTGGCTTGACCACACGAGAGCATCCCAACCCTTATCACATTCAATGGTTTAACAACAACGGTAAGTTTAAGGAAACAAAAACAGCAAGGGTGCATTTTTCTATTGGCTCTTACCATGACTTTGCTGATTTCGATGTGGTGAGTATGGATGCTTGCTCTCTTTTACTGGGACATCCTTGGGAGTTTGATACTGATGTTATTCACCATGGTAGATCTAATAAATATACTTTCATGCATAAGGGAAAGAAAATTGTGTTGCTTCCTATGACTCCCACTGAAATTGTCCACTTTGAACATGAGAAAAAGACTAATGCTAAGCAAAAAGGTGTTTTGAACTCTGAAAATCAGCAACCTATTAAGTTAAAAACTCCTACTTTGCTAGCCACTAAATCTGATCTTGATGAGTTACATGCCTCTGTTGGACTTTGCTATGCCTTAGTGTGCAAAAATGCTTTCTATTCCATTGATGATACGTCTATTGCTTTGCCACTGGCTATTGCTAACCTTTTGCAAGAGTATATGGATGTGTTTCCCTCTGAGATACCCCCTGGATTACCACCTGAGTTTCCTCTAGATTTTCGGGTTAGTCCCACCTTTAACATTTCAGATTTGAAGCCATATATGGGTGATGAAGATGAGATCGAGTCAAGGACGACTCCAATTCAAGAGGAGGAGGATGATGAGGACATCACTTCCATACATACAATGAATGGACCGATAACATGATCGCGTGCACGACAGCTAAATCTCCAGGTACGTTCTACCCTAGTCAGTTGTGTTTCAGATCTTACGCTTGGGGCCATGGATGTTTTGATGATTAGGAACCTTGGAGAGGACCAGCAAGGACTTGGGAAAGGCCTAGATGTTGAGGAGGAGCAGCAAGGGCGCCCACAACAGGAAGGAGATCAAGTCCGACTCGGCCGCGACTCCATCTTAGGGTCCAGGACCAGTCTGCACTAAATTGGACACCCAAGATGCACTCGGACTCCGATTGCGACGGACTTGATATGGTTGGAACGATAAAGAGATTATCTAACCAATCCAACTGGATCCACCCTAAAATTCATTCGGAGTCAACGGGAATCGTCGAAACAAGTCAGCGTTCAGATTCTATTTTGGTGCTGCAACACCGTCTGTTGGGCGGTTGGGCCGTGTATCGTGTCGGAGCCTATTAGGGGCGAGTCTAGGGGGTCATGCACGCCCTAATACTCTATTTATTCAGCAGATGCTGCCACATTTAGGTTTGGGTTTTTCTTAGATCAATTCTGTCATCGAACAGTGTCGCCGTCATCGGCTTGTGAGACCCCATGCCGTAATCAATACAATTCTGGTTGCATTTCTTTCCTGTTATTGCTTGTGTTCTAGATTGCGCTTGCAGGGATAAGCCTTCGTGGCGAGGTCATTCGAGTGTCATGGGTGATAACCAATGGAGCCGTGGTGTAGTGATTGCGAGGAACCGTTCGCTCGGAGCCTTGGATCATCAACGTCGAGATCTCCACTCAATCAAGTTATCGTATCTCACGGAAGATTGGGCCGCATCTACTATCACATACGCTATAACTCGGCCCTCTTGCATCAAGATACAGCCTAAACCACTGCCTGATGTGTCACAATACACATCAAAAGGCTTTTCAATGTCCGGTTGAGCTAATACCGGAGCAGTGGTCAATAACACATTCAGCTGCTCGAAGGCTTCATTGCATCTTGAGGACCACTTAAATTTGGTATCGTTCTTCAATAAACTTGTGATTGGCTTCACAAGCTTGGAAAAATCTAGGATAAATCGGCAGTAATAGTCAGCCAGTCCAAGGAAACTTCTGACTTGATGTACAGTGGTTGGTGGTTTCCACTCTAAAATATCCTTGACCTTGCTGGGATCAACCGCAATCCCCTTGGCACACAACACGTGTCCTAGAAATTGGATTTCCTCCAGCCAAAACATGCACTTGCTGAACTTAGCATATAGTTGATGTTCCCTTAAGCGCGTTAATACGATCCGCAGATGCCGAGCATGCTCCTCTTCATTCTTGGAATAAATCAAGATATCATCAATGAAGACCACTACAAATTTGTCCAACTCGGGCATGAATACCGAGTTCATCAGATATGTGAAGTGGGCAGGAGCATTTGTTAATCCGAAAGACATAACCAGATATTCGAATAATCTGTATCGTGTAGTGAATGCGGTCTTGGGTATATCTTCGGGTCAGATTCGGATCTGATGATAGCCCGACCTAAGGTAAATCTTGGAAAATACCCGAGCTTCGTTAAGCTGATCAAATAAGATATCAATCCGGGGAAGAGGGTACTTGCTCTTGATTGTGACCTCATTAAGGGGTCTGTAATCCACGCACATCCAAAGCGTTTGATCCTTCTTCTTGACAAAGATTGCTGGACAACCCCAAGGTGACGAGCTAGGTCGGATGAATCCCTTCTCCAGTAGATCTTGTAATTGGGTCTTGAGCTCTGCCAATTCATTTGGGGGCATTCGGTACGACCTTCTAGAAATAGGAGTCGTACCGGGCTTCAGTTCAATCACAAATTCGACATCTCTTTCTGGAGGTAATCCAGGCAGATCTTCCAAAAACACATCCGGGAATTCACATACTACCGGAATATCTTGGATTTCTGGTATGATAGCTTCATATACACTGCTAAATGGTTTAGCTAGAATAGCTACAGGGAAGGACAAAAGATCCTCTTCATGGCCATAGCTCAACCAGATGGTTCTCAGATCAGTGTTGAGGATAGCTTTGTGCTGGGCTAACCAATTCATGCCCAGAATTACATCTATATTTTGGCCTTTCAGAACAATTATGTTTGTGGGAAAGTCCCGTTCAACCAATGTTATGGGCACATGGAAAGCCACTTCTTTAGTGAATATTTGTCCCCCAGGCAAATGAATAATAAACCCTTCCCTTGATTCAATGCAAGGAATGCAATATTTCTCCACAAACTTCTTGCTTATGAATGTATGTGAAGCACCAGAATCAAAGAGAATGACCGCAGGGTGATTGGCCACGAGAAATGTACCCATCATAACCGGCTCTCCCTCCGGTGTAGTGGCCACTTGTGTATAGTATATTTGCCCAGTCTTCTTTATATTCTTGCCCGCTGAATTATTTGCCGTGTTTCCCTTGCCTTGGCTTGAACTCCCTGGATTATGCTGATTATTGGATTTGTTCTGCCTCGGATATGGGTAGTCCTTAATAAAATGTTCAGACTTCTCACAATTGAAGCAGCCAGTTGAAGAGCTTGGGAGGGTGGGGAAACGAGTACTAGGGGCACTCGGCTCAGTTGTTGAAGTGGGGGCAGTGGCAGGGTGGATAAAGACAGGCTATTTAAAGGGGTAGGAGGGTGGACGAGGTGAAGAATGATTTTGATTGAAAGGTCGGATTACCAACCTTTGTCGCTTTTTAGGTCCTTGGTTGGACCTATCACCTCCGAAGCCCTTCGACTTCCCTGGGCCTGTGTTCTTTGCTTCAATTGCCAGTGCTGTGCTGACAGCCCTGCTGTAGGAGAGATCAAGGCAGGTGGCCATCTTTCTTTGAAGCCAGTCATTGAGGCCTCTCATAAAACAATTCCTCTTTTTCAGGTCTGTATTGACCTGGTCAATTGTGTACTGGGACAAATGATTGAATTTGTTGAGATACTGCATAACAGTATCTCCTCCTTGCTTGAGTCTCATGAATTCTTCTTGCTTCATGTGCAACACTCCTTCTGGAATGTAGTGCTCACAAAATGCCAATTTAAATTTGTCCCATGTGACCTGATGTCCGGTAGGCTGAATGGCCACATAATTTCCCCACCAGGAGCTGGCAGGGCCTTTTAGCTATTGAGCCGCGAACAACGGCTTTTGGGTCTTAGTGCAGCGGATGAGTCCAAATTTATGTTCAATGACCCGTACCCATTCGTTGGCTTCGAGAGGATCTTCGGCTTTGAGGAATAGTGGGGGGACGGGTTTCTGAGAAATCCAAGTACGAAGTTTCATAGGGTCCCTGTGGATAAGCCCTTCCGCCAGGTTGTTGGAATTGATTTCCCGCCATTTCACGTAGAAAGCGGGTGTTGTCAACAGTTGCATTGACCAAGGCAGCAATGGCCTTGGCTGTAACACCCGGTTTTAAGGAACAAAGCCGGATGCATCTCATACATGCGCCAAGAAGACAACATATATAATAACAGAGTGTATAGAGATAAATGTCACAATAACATCAGAGTATTTATTACATAGCGGAAGACTTATTACAAAATAAAAGTATAACCATAAAACGAACTAAGGATCGTCGGTGCCAATGTCGACTGAGAAACGCCACCTAGATTAAGTCGAATGCCTCGGTGTTAGGCGGCTCCTCTTCGACCACCTGTTCTTCTCCTGTGGGGGGTGTGAGACAGCAAGAGTGAGCTCACATACATTCATAGCTCAACAAGTCGTGGGGAATAATGTGGCATGAACTCACCAAAGGTGGGAGTTCATGTAGTGTAAGGCTGATCAATGAAATAAAGGCTGAGGCTGAGCATTGCTTTTATAAGTTGGTCAAAATTTTATTAGCAATTACTAAGTGTAAGTAAATACCAAACCTTAATAATAATAAAGGAAAGTAATAGTAAAATAATCCCAAATGCGATGCAAATGTCAAGTTAAATTTAAGTTCCATAAATTAATCATGTGAGGGTCCGAGCTGCTCATGACCGTGAGCACGGCTAGTATACTAGTTTTACACTCTGCAGAGGTTGCGCATCTTTACCCACAAGTCATGTTACCCATCTGCCAAGAGACGGCCAATCCCATACACCACTACCGAGGAGGCGAGGCAGGGTAACACTACGAGGCCTTTACAAAGTACCACTAGCTTCAGAAATCCCGCTACAGTTTATAGGAAGCCCCAGTGCAGGGTTCTTGCCTGACCGCAATCGCAGCAAAATCAACCAAGGACCTCCCTACACTGACCACTCCCCTACTGCCCTTGCCCCTTTCGGGTAAGGAAGACCTCCACTAGCTTTCCTAGTTAATCAGCCAAGGGCGTCCCATTAAACCCTTGTGGTAGCACTGTTTTCCCGGGTGGTCGCTCCATGTTCCCATTAATTTAATGATCTTAACATGAATAATAATAATAACAAGATAATAACAGAATAATCATGAATAGTGTATCTCCATACCCAATCCACATAAAGCAATAGCAAGTACTACCCAAAAATGTTTCAGTGGTGAACAAGGTATAAAGATAACCAAAACTGGGGTAACCTAAAGGATCCCATCAAAATTAACCTATGCAGATCATTAAAATTAATAAGAACATGGCTGGGAAAAGTAAGTGATCAAGGGCACAACTTGCCTTCAATGAGCTCCTGCTCAGCTACTTCTACTTGATGAACCTCAGGATCCACAGTGGCTTGCTCGTCTACTCGCATCAACACAATACATACATAGTATAGCATAAATTAACATCACATCAAACATGCAAATAAAATATACAATAAAAATCTACACATTAAAATGAAATCATAGGAACTGGAATCACTAAATTTGGAGTTATAGATTTCAAGTTATGAATTTCCTAAGATTTAATGTGATTAAAATAGGGTTAGATAATAAATTAATTTTCTAACTGAGTTCATGTCAAAACAGTGATACTAAATGATAGAGAATATTATTACAAAATTTTAGAAATTGGAATGGTTCAATTTGGACCAAAAATGGAATTTCTATGAATTTTACAAGTTTCTAGATTTGTTTTTGTATTAAAAATGAATTTCTAATATTATTTCTCTGTTTTTAAACGTCTCTGGACTGGGCCTCAATTTTCAGAAAAACCAAGGGCTACGGTGAAATATTTTCTAGACTCAGCGCACAGTGGCCAAGGACGGCGGGTTTAAATCTAACATCGTTCAGGGGCTTTTTAACAAAACAGGCATGGTGAAGGGGTATGGTTCACTGTGAGCCGCTCGATCAAAAACTAACCGCTAGGATTAAATCCAGTCTAACCGAACCGGTATGCGCTCGCGGCCACATGATCTATCTCCTACGGTCCGGATTTAAACTAAGTCGATGCACCCGTGGCCATCGGATCCCGCATCGGTCAATCAACGGCAAGGATCACCGCATCGTGAAGCGGTACCCCGAATCAATCTCCACCGTGGATCAAAGAATCAACGGCCCCGACGCCTTCGCCCACCCTCGAGCCCAGGTAGCAACGGCGCCCGCTTCCGCGGCAGCGCCATGGCCGGCGAAGGGTCGAATAGCATTCGAGTGCTCAAATTCAAAATTGACAGGCGCAACACGTAATTGATGTGAAAGCGGAACTAGGTATAGTCCTCTCACCGAGGGTGGCGCACGACGGTGACCGGGCCGCGGTAGAGTGTGGATCCGCGCCGATGCTTGCCTCCGGCGAGAAATTGGTGGAGATCCGACCACCGAGCTGACTTGGGGGTAACTCGGACGTCTTCCGCGCGACTCAAGAAGCGCCCAGGAGGCTTGGCAGGGGCCCAGACCCAATGCCGGTGAGGATCTACAATGGCGGCTTCAAATCTCTCTCTCTTCTCTCTCGCGTGGTCTGCTCTATTCGTTCACTTGGCACGGGAAAAGAAGAGGGTCCGCGCCCACACCTTAAGGACTAGGGAGTCCGAGCTACGCGAGGGAAAGACGGACAGATGGTTGCAACCACCCGCCGAGGTGACTGCGGGGTCGTGGGGTGCCCACGGCATGTTCGGAAGCTCTGTTGAGAAGAAAGCGTTGACGGCGAGGGTCCACCAGTCAGCCAAACAGATGAGCGCGCGAGAGAAGTGGTGAGGCTGCACGCGGGGGCCCACGGGTCAGTGGCACGCGCGAGTGGGCGCGGAAAAGCTGGGCCGCACGGTGGAGGGGTTTCCCCTGGATGGGCCAGATTGGGGTATGGCGGCCCATGAGGCTGGTTTTGTTTTATTCTTTTTATTTTCTATTCCTTTTCCTCTCTATTTTCAACTCCAATTTGAATTCAAATTTCAAATCAAACTTAGGCCAAATTTATTCCCAAATCATATGGTGAAATTAAAATACAAGTTTTTAGAGATATAATTATATTATTTATATCTTTTTTTATATATCATTTCTCTTCTTCCCATTTTCAAAAACCCTAGGTTTAATTTAGGGCTTAATTCAACTTCTAGTAATTATTATCCTATTACCATTAACATTATTATTTTATTTAATGCACAAACATATAAACTCCAACATGATGCATTCTTTTTTTTATCATTTGTTTGAATTATACTCCAAATTTTGTGTATGCTCTTTTTATGATGCAAATGAGGCACATCAAATAAGGAAAACACTATATATTCCTTGTACACAATTTTGAGTATTACAAATCCTACCCCCCTTAAAAATAATCTCGTCCTCGAGATTTAGGAAGATCTAGGGAAAAGGTGAGGAAAATCTATACGAAGCTCTTCTTCTCTTTCCCAAGTTGCTTCATCTTCACCGTGGTGGCTCCATTGAACTTTGCACATCTTTATAACCTTATTTCTCGTAACTCGAGTCAAAGTGTCCAAAATCTTGATGGGGTACTCAGTATAAGTTAGATCCTCTTGAACACTAAGGTCCTCCATTGGTAATTGTTCCTCAGGTACCCTGAGACATTTCTTCAGCTGAGACACATGAAATACATCATGAACATCCGCAAGATGATCTGGTAACTCCAATTGATATGCAACTTCTCCCACTCGCTTTAAGATTAAGAAGGGTCCAATAAAGCGAGGGGACAACTTTCCTTTCACTTTAAATCTTCTCATGCCCCGGAGTGGTGACACCTTCAAATAGACATAATCTCCCTCCTTAAACTCAAGCAGTCTTCTCCGGGTATCAGCATAGCTCTTCTGCCTGGACTGTGCAGTTCTCAAATTCTCCCTTATTTGCTAAACTTGTTCCTCTGCTTCTTGTATAATCTCAGGCCCAAACAACTACCTTTCACCAGTTTGATCCCAATACAGTGGAGTCCTGCACTTTCTGCCATACACGGCCTCAAACGGTGACATCTTCAAACTGGCCTGATAGCTATTATTATAGGAGAACTCAGCATACAGCAAACTCTTATCCCAACTTCCACCATGCTTAAGAGCACAAGCTCTTAACATATCTTCCAGTACTTGGTTAGTCCTTTCTGTCTGCCCATCAGTCTGTGGATGGTAAGCCGAACTAAAATTCAATCTCGTATCCAAGGACTCGTGTAACTTCTTCCAATACCGAGAGGTAAACTGTGATCCCCAGTCTGACACAATCTTCTTTGGCACACCATGCAGGCATACAATCCGTGCCATGTACAACTCTGCCAACTTGGCTCCTGAATACGTGGTCTTTACTGGAATAAAGTGGGCTACCTTAGTTAGCCTATCCACAATCACCCATATAGAATCATATCCAGTAGACGTGTGGGGCAATCCAACAATGAAGTCCATGCCAATCTCTTCCCATTTCCACTCAGGTATCTTCAGTGGGTGCAGTAGTCCGGCTGGCCTCTGGTGTTCAGCTTTAACTCTTTGGCACACATCGCACATAGCCACATGTGTAGCCACATCTCTCTTTAGTCCATACCACCAATACTTTTGCTTCAAATCTTGATACATCTTGGTACTTCCAGGGTGGATGGAGTAATCAGAATCATGAGCTTCTTTCAATATAGCCTCACGGAGGCTATCGATCTCTGGAACACATATCCGATCTTTGAACCATATAGTACCTTGCTCATCCTCCGTGAATTCCGGAACTCGACCTTCCGTAATCAGGTCCTTAATCTCTTGAATCTTAGCATCACCAACCTGACCTTTACGAATCTCTTGCTCCAAGGTAGGTTCCAACTCAATGGTAACTCCTTCAGTGTGAGTAACAATTCCTAGGTTGAGCTTCTCAAAATCTTTTGCTAATTCATCGGGTAGCTGGACAACAAAAGCGGAGTGAACATGTTCTTTCCGACTCAAGGCATCTGCGACCAAATTCGCCTTGCCCGGGTGATAGTGAATCTCCAAATCATAATCCTTAACGAGCTCCAACCAACGGCATTGCCTAAGGTTGAGATCCTTCTGAGTGAATATATACTTCAAACTCTTATGATCCGTATATACTTGGCACTTAGTTCCCATAATGTAATGTCTCCAAATCTTAAGAGCATGCACAACTGCTGCCAGCTCTAAATCATGAGTGGGGTAGTTCAATTCATGTTTCCGCAACTGACGAGACGCATAGGCGATGACATGTCCTTCTTGCATAAGCACACATCCCAATCCTTGGCCACATGCATCACAATAAATGTCAAATCCTTTCTGTAAGTCTGGCATAACCAACACCGGTGGAGACATCAATCTCTCCTTTAGTTGTTCAAAACTTTCTTGGCATTTCTCATCCCACTTAAATTCTTTTCCTTTCTCTAAAAGCGATGTCATAGGCTTGGCAATCTTAGAGAACCCTTCAATAAATCTCCGATAATATCCTGCGAGTCCCAAGAAACTCCGAATCTCAGTAACTGTAGTGGGCACTCTCCACTCCATTATCTCCTTCACTTTAGCAGGATCCACTGCTATTCCTCCATTAGAAATAATATGACCAAGGAATGGCACCTTGTCAATCCAAAACTCGCACTTGCTGAACTTAGCATAGAGTTGATTATCTCGCAACTTTTGTAGCACCAACCTTAGATGTTGTTCATGATCGCTATCACTCTGAGAATAAATAAGACTATCGTCGATGAATACCACGACGAATCTGTCCAAATACTCCATAAACACCTTATTCATCAAGTTCATAAAATAAGCTGGTGCATTAGTTAATCCAAATGACATAACGGTGAACTCGTATAATCCATATCGAGTCGAGAAAGCCGTCTTAGGAATATCTGATGGTATCCCGATCGGAGATCAATCTTCGAGAATACCCTGGCTCCTCGCATCTGATCAAACAAATCCTCAATACGGGGTAACGGATACTTGTTCTTCACAGTAACATCATTAAGTGATCTATAGTCCACACACATCCTCTGGGATCCATCCTTCTTTTGCACAAATAACACTGGTGCTCCCCAAGGTGAGGAACTCGGACTAATATACCCCGCCTCTTGTAACTCAGTTAACTGCTTCTTAAGCTCCTTCAGTTCTTCTACAGCCATCCTGTATGGTCGCTTAGAAATAGGGGCGGTTCCAGGTAAGAGATCAATAAGAAACTCAACTTCTCTATCAGGTGGCATCCCTGGTAACTCCTCTGGAAAGACATTCGGAAAATCTCTAACCACCCGGATGTTGTCTCCAACAAACTCCTCAGGCATAAAGAACATTGCACGCATGGATGAGGAGGTTACTGCAATATTAACTTGAAATCTTTCTCCTTTAGTGGTAGTGAGTTCTACGGTACCTCTACCACATGCTATAACGGCCTTTGCCTTCCTTAGCCATGACATACCAAGGATCAGATCTATACTGCTTGACCCTAATATTATAGCAGTAGCTCCAAATTCTCTACCCATAATGGTCAATGTCATTCTACGTGTCATTTGATTCGCCTCAACAGGCCCTTTAGGTGTAATTACTATCATGGGTTTTCTCATATTTAGCAGTGGTATTTCATTTGTGTTGGCATATCTAGCAGACATGAATGAATGTGTAGCACCAGAATCAAATAATATGGTTGCAGGAATTGCATTAACATAAAACATACCAAGTACGATGTCACCACCATCAGGAGTATCATCAACGCTGACTTGATTCACCCTGGCTATAGAATATCCCTTGCCAGGAGTCTGTTGCTTGTTCTGAACTAGAGTAGTAGCAATCCTCTGTGGGCAGACATTTGCATAATGACCAGTCTTCCCACACTTGAAACAAGTAGTGCCTGAACTCTGTCCTGAAAACTTCGTCGGGGTGCCAATGGGGGTAGCCTGTCGAGGAGGTGGAGTTCTCAGTGGTGATTGTTGAACTGGGCGTGGTCCTCCCGGTCGGGTCGGTGTACCTTGTGGTGAACTGTAGCGAGGACGAACACTGCTGTTACCCTATCCTTGTGAGATAGCCTTCCTCTTCAAATCACCCAGTTGAACACGCTTGTGTTCAATAGCAAGAGCCTTATCCAGTAGCCTCTGAAATAATGGAAAGGTGTGTGCCACCAGTGCATACTGCAAGGGTCCATTAAGTCCTTCAATAAAGTGCTCCTGCTTCCTCTCATCCTCAGCAACTTCCTCTGGAGCATATCTCGACAGCTGAATAAATTTGTCTCTGTACTCGCTGACCGACATGTTGCCTTGCTTCAATGACAGAAACTCCTTCTTCTTGATCTTTATCATACCAGCTGGAATATGGTAGTTCCTGAATTGTGTACTGAACTCTGCCCAAGTAATAGTATCAGCAGCATCGTGGGCAGCAATATAAGAATCCCACCAGTCAGCAGCAGGACCAGTCAGACGACCCGAGGCATAAAGAACTTTCTCTCTGTCTGAGCATTGGGCAATGTTGAGCATCTTCTCAATTGCTTTCAGCCAATCATCTGCATCAAGTGGATCTGGCGAGCTGGCGAAGGTTGGTGGCTTATGACTCATAAACTCCCGGTGCTTATCACGAGGTGGAACTGGTGGTGGTGGTGGAGGCAATGGCACTTGTTGCTGTTGTTGTTGTTGTTGAAGTTGTTGTTGCAGATGCTGTTGTTGCGCCCTTCTCTCCTGACGTATCTCCTCTCGCTCTTGGCGCAACTCCTGTCGTATATCTTCTCTTTCCTGACGCATCTCCTGGCGTTCTTGCTGCATCTGGGCACGCATATCAGCCATAGTGTCCGCCATTTGCTACATCACCGCCATCTGAGCAGCAACCAGTGGGTCAACTCTGCCTTGTGGAGGATTAGGAGGATTCATCCCTGCAGGCTGTGGCTGAGGTTGTCTGTATATCCTTCGAGTGTGCCGGTTAGGAGGCAAATCAATTCCACCACCCCTCCTGGTATTGACCATCTGAGTTAGATACGTATGGTAAGAGAGAGCAGTAGACAAGGCAGTAATTACAAATCATGTTACTTTGGGGGACTTATTAGCTAAGCAGTTTAATGTTTTACCCACCATAGCTAATTTATTACCTTATGCTAGCACATGCTAAGATGTCCATATAATATTTCAATCAATCAAAGAAGCAAATCAGGCATTGATCATCAGAACAATCAACCAACATTTTTAATAGAGAAAATAGTTTTAATTTTGTCTTAGGCTTCCTATCTCTTAAAAATGTCATAGGGGTAGGGATTCCAAGGTGTGAAATCCATCTTGTCTTAGAATAGAAAAGGTAAGAATGATCAGAGTAGAACAGTAGAAGGTGAGACAGGATTAAGATAAGTATAGAGAGATCCAGAGTAAGGTAAGTATAGAATGAATCAGAATGAGATAAGTAGGTAAGGGTTGCCCATTTCTATCTAGGTTTCGTCCTACAGTCAACATTTCCTCTGATACCACTTCTGTAACACCCGGTTTTAAGGAACAAAGCCGGGTGCATCTCATACATGCGCCAAGAAGACAACATATATAATAACAGAGTGTATAGAGATAAATGTCACAATAACATCATAGTATTTATTACATAGTGGAAGACTTATTACAAAATAAAAGTATAACCATAAAACGAACTAAGGATCGTCGGCGCCAATGTCGACTGAGAAACGCCACCTAGATTAAGTCGAATGCCTCGGTGTTAGGCGGCTCCTCTTCGACCACCTGTTCTTCTCCTGTGGGGGGTGTGAGACAGCAAGAGTGAGCTCACATACGTTCATAGCTCAACAAGTCGTGGGGAATAATGTGGCATGAACTCACCAAAGGTGGGAGTTCACGTAGTGTAAGGCTGATCAATGAAATAAAGGCTGAGGCTGAGCATTGCTTTTATAAGTTGGTCAAAATTTTATTAGCAATTACTAAGTGTAAGTAAATACCAAACCTTAATAATAATAAAGGAAAGTAATAGTAAAATAATCCCAAATGCGATGCAAATGTCAAGTTAAATTTAAGTTCCATAAATTAATCATGTGAGGGTCCGAGCTGCTCATGACCGTGAGCACGGCTAGTATACAAGTTTTACACTCTGCAGAGGTTGCACATCTTTACCCACAAGTCATGTTACCCATCTGCCAAGAGACGGCCAATCCCATACACCTCTACCGAGGAGGCGAGGCAGGGTAACACTACGAGGCCTTTACAAAGTTCCACTAGCTTCAGAAATCCCGCTACAGTTTATAGGAAGCTCCAGTGCAGGGTTCTTGCCTGACCGCCATCGCAGCAAAATCAACCAAGGACCTCCCTACACTGACCACTCCCCTACTGCCCTTGCCCCTTTCGGGTAAGGAAGACATCCACTAGCTTTCCTAGTTAATCAGCCAAGGGCGTCCCATTAAACCCTTGTGGTAGCACTGTTTTCCCGGGTGGTCGCTCCATGTTTCCATTAATTTAATGATCTTAACATGAACAATAATAATAACAAGATAATAACAGAATAATCATGAATAGTGTATCTCCATACCCAATCCACATAAAGCAATAGCAAGTACTACCCAAAAATGTTTCAGTGGTGAACAAGGTATAAAGATAACCAAAACTGGGGTAACCTAAAGGATCCCATCAAAATTAACCTATGCAGATCATTAAAATTAATAAGAACATGTCTGGGAAAAGTAAGTGATCAAGGGCACAACTTGCCTTCAATGAGCTACTGCTCAGCTACTTCTACTTGATGAACCTCAGGATCCACAGTGGCTTGCTCGTCTACTCGCATCAACACAATACATACATAGTATAGCATAAATTAACATCACATCAAACATGCAAATAAAATATACAATAAAAATCTACACATTAAAATGAAATCATAGGAACTGGAATCACTAAATTTGGAGTTATAGATTTCAAGTTATGAATTTCTTAAGATTTAATGTGATTAAAATAGGGTTAGATGATAAATTAATTTTCTAACTGAGTTCATGTCAAAACAGTGATACTAAATGATAGAGAATATTATTACAAAATTTTAGAAATTGGAATGGTTCAATTTGGACCAAAAATGGAATTTCTATGAATTTTACAAGTTTCTAGATTTGTTTTTGTATTAAAAATGAATTTCTAATATTATTTCTCTATTTTTAAACGTCTCTGGACTGGGCCTCAATTTTCAGAAAAACCAGGGGCTACGGTTAAATATTTTCTAGACTCAGCGCACAGTGGCCAAGGACGGCGGGTTTAAATCTAACATCGTTCAGGGGCTTTTTAACAAAACAGGCATGGTGAAGGGGTATGGTTCACTGTGAGCCGCTCGATCAAAAACTAACCGCTAGGATTAAATCCAGTCTAACCGAACCGGTTTGCGCTCGCGGCCATAGGATCTATCTCCTACGGTCCAGATTTAAACTAAGTCGATGCACCCGTGGCCATCGGATCCCGCATCGGTCAATCAACGACAAGGATCACCGCATCGTGAAGCGGTACCCCGAATCAATCTCCACCGTGGATCAAAGAATCAACGGCCCCGGCGCCTTCGCCCACCCTCGAGCCCAGGTAGCAACGGCGCCCGCTTCCGCGGCAGCGCCATGGCCGGCGAAGGGTCGGATAGCATTCGAGTGCTCAAATTCAAAATTGACAGGCGCAACACGTAATTGATGTGAAAGCGGAACTAGGTATAGTCCTCTCACCGAGGGTGGCGCACGACGGTGACCGGGCCGCGGTGGAGTGCGGATCCGCGCCGATGCTTGCCTCCGGCGAGAAATTGGTGGAGATCCGACCACCGAGCTGACTTGGGGGTAACTCGGACGTCTTCCTCGCGACTCAAGAAGCGCCCAGGAGGCTTGGCAGGGGCCCAGACCCAATGCCGGTGAGGATCTACAATGGCGGCTTCAAATCTCTCTCTCTTCTCTCTCGCGTGGTCTGCTCTATTCGCTCACTTGGCACGGGAAAAGAAGAGGGTCCGCGCCCACGCCTTAAGGACTGGGGAGTCCGAGCTACGCGAGGGAAAGACGGACAGATGGTTGCAACCACCCGCCGAGGTGACTGCGGGGTCGTGGGGTGCCCGCGGCATGTTCGGAAGCTCTATTGAGAAGAAAGCGCTGACGGCGAGGGTCCACCAGTCAGCCAAACGGATGAGCGCGCGAGAGAAGTGGTGAGGCTGCACGCGGGGGCCCACGGGTCAGTGGCACGCGCGAGTGGGTGCGGAAAAGCTAGGCCGCGCGGTGGAGGGGTTTCCCCTGGATGGGCCAGATTGGGGTATGGCGGCCCATGAGGCTGGTTTTGTTTTATTCTTTTTATTTTCTATTCCTTTTCCTCTCTATTTTCAACTCCAATTTGAATTCAAATTTCGAATCAAACTTAGGCCAAATTTATTCCCAAATCATATGGTGAAGTTAAAATACAAGTTTTTAGAGATATAATTATATTATTTATATCTTTTTTTTATATATCATTTCTCTTCTTCCCATTTTCAAAAACCCTAGGTTTAATTTAGGGCTTAATTCAACTTCTAGTAATTATTATCCTATTACCATTAACATTATTATTTTATTTAATGCACAAACATATAAACTCCAACATGATGCATTCTTTTTTTTATCATTTGTTTGAATTATACTCCAAATTTTGGGTATGCTCTTTTTATGATGCAAATGAGGCACATCAAATAAGGAAAACACTATATATTCCTTGTAAACAATTTTGAGTATTACATCGGCCAACGTTGGCGGTACTGGCGGTGGATTGGGCGTATCGTCTTGACCATGGGATGTTCCCGTGCCGTCATGTGCACGAGTTCTGGATGGCATCTGAAGCAAAGAAATATTTGGGAAAATATAACATGCTGATACACACCATCATTTTACATTACTCAAATGTAATGATACAGACTCAATATACAACATTACTTCATTACTATATCTAAACTATACTACTTCTAGTATTTATTGTCCTTGGTGGCTTCGCTATCGGTTGTAGGGGACCGTTCATCAGCCAGGTTCATAGAAGGAGGGGGCTTGAAAAGATCCAATTCCCCACCAAGTGCTTCACCTGCTTTTTCAAAAGGTCCGGCTCCCATTCCAATAGGGTCGGCAGGTATGTCGGGGTGCAGTCGCGAATACAATTCATGAACTTCCTCATGTAATGTATTGCAGAACACCTACAAGTTGTCAATGGCCATGCTAAGCTCCTCCACATAGGCTCGAGCTTTGGCTTCCCGGTCCCAAGCAATGGAACGTGAGTTCACAGCCCAATCGATTGCCAAATCCCATTCGACATCTCGTCTTGTAGATGTCGGACGTCAGCTCTTAATTCATTTATACGCTGACCGTCTTTGACCCACACCTTGTTTCTGTGCCGTAGCTCTAATCAAAGCTGCTCCACCTGGGCTTCTAGATCTCCAATGGGGTCATTACTGTCGTTGCTGCTCTCCTCATCCATGAGCTAGCTGATGTCGAGGCACGCCAATCGGTCCAGTGGACTTTTGCGTGGTTTTCCTCGTGCGTGGCGGCATATCTCCATAAGGGGGGAAACTTTATTGGTATAGTTTTTAACATGATGCATGCATAATTACAGAATCAACCTTCATTGATTCACAACCTTCTATACATTGCACTCTACTACCTGGTCTTATAAGATAAGTACTTCAGAAAGTAGTAAGATAAGAATGAAAGAAGTTTTCTTAGATAAGTCTTTGAAAATTCCTTTTGAAATGTCTCATAATATCTACAAAGATGGGCTTCGCTCTGATACCAGCTGTGACGGAACCTCCCAAGTTATTAGGCCCACCTACAGTTGTCCTTGTCCAGCAGATCTCGGGCAACCCTGTAGATGCTTCTAATCGCTTGACAAGTTTGGTATCTGTATCTTTTCTTTTCCCAAGAGCGTTTCACCCATCACGCAGATATTACAACACATCAGAGGAACGATTAAGCGGAAGCAATTACAGTAACATAATTTACATTAATATATAGAAGAGTGTTATTATTACAGACCAGTAAAATATAAGAGTGCTGGAGTAATATTATTACAAACCCGAGAGGCAAAAACCTCTCCCGCTTAACAGTAAAAAGTTTTTAAAGGAGGGCACTTCCTCCCGAGGCTTCAATCCTGGTTTTCTTCCTTAGGCACCACCTTGGAACAAAAGCAACAAAAATTTGCTGCTTCCTCACCTACAACAACATGGGTTCGAAAACCCTGAGTACGAATTGTACTTTCGCAAGTCTTACCCGTCAAAATAAATGACTCTCAAGGATATGCGGGCTTAAGGGAGTCAAGGTAAGGCTTGATCAATAATCAAGACTCTGTTTTGCAAAAATGCTTACTAATAGTGGATCCTTAAAATCCAGTTTTATTAGCAAGTTAAGTCATTACCTGAATCTAGAGTTCTTTCTACCCTAGTTCAAGCACTTGGCCTATACTAGCCATTTTCATATCAACCCTTCTTGTTCACTGGAATGCTACGTGTAGGGCAGTGACCAAGTCTTCATGTCCGAGAAGTAACGGCGATCCGAATCGATTAATACCCAGCTGGGCATCTCCAATCACACGACATATGTAGCACTTAACCCTTGCATATGTCAAC
Organism: Zea luxurians; assembly: GCA_029449295.1. Classification (NCBI taxonomy): domain Eukaryota; kingdom Viridiplantae; phylum Streptophyta; class Magnoliopsida; order Poales; family Poaceae; genus Zea; species Zea luxurians. The sequence continues at coordinate 191,185 of JAOPSE010000349.1, read as the reverse complement.
TCGCCACCGGGGTTCTTAAGACCAGATCAGGTTCACGCCAACCGAGAGCACAGATACACCACCGTCCAGCCTCTTGCCACGGAGGGTACACGCTACTCTCGCCATCTCTCCACTCCCATTGCATGTTATCTTATTCTGGTATTAGTCTGTCTGAGGCAAAGCTTACCCATGATGAGGCATGTGACCAGTTAAAAGGTCCTCGATCATCAAGCCTACATCGAGACGGTCCTTAATCGACTTAGACGGAGACACTACACCGAGACTCTCTTCTCGGGCAAGTCACCCGCCCAGTCTCAGTTTTATCATTTTAACACAAAGTTTGGTACCTGACATAGGTACATCTTTTCCGATGTTGAACCCATCACGGCCATGATGGATCCATCATCTAGTTTTATTTTTGAAAAACATCCCATCCCACTTGAAGCATCATCTTTTGTCAAAACAAAAACATTTTGTTTTTCTAGAGGAAGACTAAGCATAAGAAAAACCTTTTTATAAAACAGGTGATCAAGGAAAGGTAATCAAATTCTCAAGGAAGGAAATGCATCAATTTGTTTAGCACACAACTCCTATCACCTAATGCATCAAGCAAGTGAGAAAGATTTTAAAATAGCAAGGAGGTGGCAAATGCACCGGGGCTTGCCTTGTGTTATAGGAGAGTCGGGCTCTTCTCCACAAATATCAAAATAAAAGCAGTTCCCGGCAGGTGGGTCTTTAGGTGGTGGTGTAGCTCTTGCTTCTTCAACTTCTACTTCTTCTTCGTTTTCTATATAGAACCATATATATAATCATGAATGCTCATGTAATGCTTATGAAAGTGCAAAGATAATAAAGGTATCTTATCTTAGGTCTTGAATACAATTTTCCTTCATGGGACTCCAGGAAACTAAGGTTTTTGGAGTCAGAACTGTAGTTCATAGGGCAGGCATTACTAGAAGATTAGGGTTTTGGGGTTGAGGTACCAAACATTGTCCAAATCATGCCAAACTTTACCCAAGGCTTTTATATAATATTTAAAGCTTATCCAAATAGTTTAGTGATTTTTGGAGTTACTAAATAATTTCTAAAATTCCAGGAGTACAGGTTTTGGCTATTTAAAATACTCCATAATTCCTTATTTGGACTAAGAATCATAAAACTATTTTTATTAAATAGTATAAAATTTTAGGAGCCTAGCAAAATTGGTCTTGTATTTTTAGCATTTTTCTACAATTTGCTAGAAATTCTTTAATCCTGGCAGAAAAAGAAAAAGAAAAAGAGTCAATAGTATTGGGCTAAATCTGACCCGAGCCGGCCCAGCATCGGCAGAACGCGCCCGCGCGCGTGCCCGCTTGACGATTTTGCAATGAGGTCCTTGGTGGTTTGAATAACTAGGGAAGAATCCTGCGCACTATTTGTTTCAATCGCTAACATTTACACCGAAGCCCTCCACGTTCTAATTCTTCACAACCCGTGGTCCTCGACGGCGAGCGGCAATGAACCAAGCTCCTGCGAACCTGTACCGGCCAAGACACGCAATGACCGGTGCTCTAACTTGGCTGACTCCTAATTCAACACCTAATAATCGTTTCCCTCGCTCAATTGCACAATCCTAGCTCTTAATCACACTATCCACGGTGACAGCGCGAACTACGAATGAACAAGGGTGTTCCCGATGATCTAGCGTGGTCTAGCTTAATTGAACGGGTCGAGGAGCATCAGGAGAGCAGAGAGCATGAACGGACCTGAAACGAGCTAGCCACGGTGAGGTCACTATGCACGGTGTTTCGGACCGATTTGGGGGAAATCCCAAATTGGGGCTCTCTGGTGAGTAATTAGAGGCACGAGTAGGTGGATTGGATGCTTGAATACCTAGCGGAGCCGAGGATGTGCTCAATTTATAGGATCCAAGACGCGCGGCAGTCGGATAGAAGGGGGTGCTCTAGCGCAAGCAATTGGTGGCTTTTACCGTGGCGAGCTCACCGGCGATCATCGGGTATGCATAACACGAGCTACTGCGATGTGGTAAGACACCGAGGCTCGTGGCGCAAGGTCACGAGGTGGCTATCACCAGCGAGGATGATTCTGAAGCGGCCATGAGCTACGCGAACATGGCGGCCGGAGTGAACAGTGGCTCTAGTTCATCCACACGATGATATTTACTAGCCTGAGCAACAATCGGTACTTCGTTGAGCGTGAATCGCAACGGCGACGAGGATCCCGACGCGGGATCACTGGCGGTGGGATGAACTGAACTGATCTGATTCGAACACTGTACCATCGAAAACCTGATTTAGAGCGCCTGACAGACAGAGTTGCAACACCTAAATCTCGGATTTTGCGTAAGAACTTGCTAATCCGTCTTTAACAAATTTGTAGCCCTACATACCAGCTACAATTCTGCTATAGGGATCTTGCCCATTTACTTACTCCTTTGAGCATAAATCAAGCTCAAAGTTCCTCAAAACTCACTGACAGTCAGTAATCAGTCTCAGAGTGTTCTGACAGCTAGATTTTAGGGCCAATTATCTCCACTTTTTGTATGACAACAATACTTAATCACTTAAGCAAAGTTGTACTCCTATAGTAGCTCTACAACTTTGATGTGTTGAACCTAGGTAAATTGTTTGTATTTTTAGAACTACAGAGCTCCAAAGTCAGCCCTGTTCACTGGTTTTCAGACTTAGTCACATGAGAGGGGTAGAGTGGCTTTTTTGCAAATAAGCCCAAATCTCATGGTTTGATTAGCAAATCCTCAAATATGTGAACCATATGATTTGAGATACCCTAATACCTTGGTTTTTGCACTTAGATCCAAAAGTGTGCAAAATTTACATATAACCCCCTAAGGTTTCAATGCAGGGTTTTCCAGGGTCTTTTTAGGGTTTTTGGCACCTTTAGAGTTTGGATGCCACTCAAGTCCATTAAGGGTGATATCTTATGATTATTTGTTATGAGTTTTGAAGTTTTCTCATGCTTGGGCTTGATTATCACTCCTAAGCCTGGTTTAGGGTTAAGTACCCTACCCTAGGGTTTCACACATGACCAGTTACATCAATACAACTTGTTTGAAAATTTTTGCCTAGTGAATGCACTCTAAGTGTAACAAACACATGATATGCTAATGCTCATGATGTTATGCTCAAGTTTTAGTGACAGTAACACTAGGGGTGTTACTGATCCCATCGACATCGATAGGTATGAGAGTCTTGTTGCGCAGTGTGTTCTCAGCACACAGGTTGCCTAGGCCGAAAAAATCTGCGACACACTATTCCATACCAAGGGCGTTGTGAAAGAACGGTTGATTAACATCATCATCGATAGTGGCAGCTGCAATAATTTGGCAAGTACAGCTTTGGTAGAGAAATTTTCCTTACCCACTCACACACACCCACATTCGTATCACATTCAATGGCATAATGATGGTGGTAAAATAAAGGTAACATGCTCGGCACGTATCCCCTTTTCGCTGGGGTCTTATTGTGATTATGCTGATTGTGATGTTATTCCTATTGAAGCATGCTCTTTGTTATTGTGTTGACCTTGGCAATATGATAATGATAGTTTACGTCATGATCATTTGAATCATTATGCTTTCATGTTTAAAGGCCAGAAAATAGTTATACATCCAATGACCCCTGACCAAATTCTGAAAGATGATCATAGTAGGGCTGCTAAAACTGCACAACAAGTCAAATCTCTATTAGCCGCACCTGTTAAACCTAAAATAAAGTTGAATGCTCCTGTTTTACTTGCTACACGTGCTGATTTTGATGATTTACATGAGGCTCATATGCGCTTTTATGCACTTGTATGCTCACGTATGCTTGTTCCGCTTGATGATGCATCGTCTTTGGATATACCCCCTGCTATGGTTAACCTTTTGCAGGAGTATGTTGATGTCTTTCCCACAAACTTACCACCGGGTCTTCCACTGCTCTATGGCATCGAGCATCAGATCGATCTCATCCCCGGCACTTCTCTTCCGAACCGCGCCCCGTACCGTACAAATCTAGATGAGACGAAGGAGATCCAGTGCCAGGTGCAGACGCTGCTTGATAAAGGATACATTCGTGAGTCTCTTAGCCCTTGCTCAGTTCCTATTTTACTTGTTCCAAAGAAGGATGGATCATGGTGTATGTGCGTAGATTGTCGTGCTATTAATAACATCACAGTTCGTTATCGATATCCTATACCACGCCTTGATGATATGCTAGATGAGCTTAGTGGTGCCAATATTTTCTCTAAGGTTGATTTTCATAGCGGTTACCATCAGATTAGAATGAAACTGGGTGATGAATGAAAAATGACTTTTAAAACGAAATTTGGATTATATGAATGGTTGGTTATGCCATTTGGCTTGACTAATGCTCCCAGCACCTTTATGCGTTTAATAAACGAAGTTCTACGGCCCTTCATAGGTTTATTTGTTGTTGTTTATTTCGATGATATCTTTATTTACAACAAGTCTATGAAAGAGCATTTAGAACATTTGTGTGATGTCTTTGATGCACATTTTCGTAACATGGACAAATGCACATTTTGCACGCAACGTGTCCCGTTTCTTGGTTATGTGGTTACTCCGCAGGGCTTTAAGGTGGATAGCAGCAAGGTTGAAGCCATTCAGGGCTGGCCTACACCAACGACGGTCACACAGATTCGAAGTTTTCTTGGACTTGCAGGATTTTACTGCCGGTTCATGTGTGATTTTAGCTCCATTGCTGCCCCTTTGCACGAACTCACAAAGAAAGGTGTGTCTTTTGCTTGGGGCCCCACACAAGAAGAGGCGTTCAACACTTTGAAAGATAAGTTAACCCATGCTCCACTCTTACAATTTCCTGACTTTCAGAAAGTGTTTGAACTTGAATGTGATGCTAGTGGTATTGGGTTAGGTGTTGTTTTGTTACAAGAAGGAAAAATGGTAGCTTATTTCAGTGAAAAATTAAGCGGTGCTAGCTTGAGATATTCTACTTATGATAAGGAGCTTTATGCTTTAGTCCGCACTTTGCAAACATGTTAGCACTACCTTTGGCCTCGCGAGTTTAATTCATTCTGATCATGAGGCTTTAAAACATATTCGTACTCAAACGAATCTGAATCGTCGTCATGCTAATTGGGTAGAATTCATCGAGTCTTTTCCTTACATCATTAAACAGAAGAATGGGGAAGCAAAATGTCATTCCTGATGCGTTGTCCTGTAGATATACCATGCTTTCACAGTTAGAATTCCGAATCTTTGGCTTCCAAACTGTGAAAGATCAATATGTCGATGATGCTGATTTTAAAGATATCTTTATAAATTGTAAGGATGGCGAACCCTAGGGGAAATTTCACTTACCAAATGGATTTTTGTTCTGTGCTAACAAGCTGTGTATTCCAACAAGCTCGGTCTGTCTTTTGTTATTGCAGGAAGCTCATGGAGGCGACCTCATGGGGCATTTTGGCGTTTACAAGAGACATGAGGTGCTCGCTACACACTTCTTTTGGTCCCAGATGCGCCGTGATGTTGAGCGTCTTGTTGCATGTTGTACTACTTGCTAGAAAGCTAAGTCACGTTTGGGCAACCATGGTTTATATATGCCTTTGCCTATCCCTTCTTCCTAGGGATGGCAATGGATCGCATTCAGATCGGATATTGCAAATATCCGTCTGCAACCATATCCGCGGTTGCTACCAATATCCGCCTGCGACCGTACCCGCGGGTAGAAATTTATATCCACGCCCGTGCCCATCGGATTTTGGACGGGTTTCGGATATCCATCGGATATGACAGACACAATCATTTATTCAATAATTCAATAGCATAATTAGTCAAATTTCTTCTCAATTCACCATCATACACAATTAAAACTTAATAAAAGAATTATTATGGGCATGCGAGCCTCGGTTAGGAGCACTAGAGCTTGGAAGGGCTAGCCATCAGTGGTGCTACGGTCTATGAGACATGGAAGGGGCCTCGAGGCACAGCGTAGGAAGCCAGCAATGCTATAAGGGGCAGCCAACAGTGGGAAATTAGGTACGTTAGGCGTGGGTTTATGGTGTTAGGATTTGTTCTTTGCTATGTAATATGGGCTAGGCCAAAAAAATACACTATGGGTCGATTTCGGATATCCAACGGATAACCAACGGGTAGAAGGTAATATCCTAATCCATGCCCACCCGACTTCGGATCGGATTCGGATCTGACCCCGCGGGTCAAAACATGTATCCATACCTGGCTCCATCGAGTCGGATATCCGACGGATATCCATATCCATGGGTCAAATTGCCATCCCTACTTCTTCCCCTTGGCTTGATATTTCTATGGACTTTGTTTTGGGATTGCCTAGAACTAAGAAGGGAGGGATAGCATTTTTGTGGTTGTCGATAGATTCTCTAAAATGGCTCACATTATATCTTGTCATAAAACTAATGATGCTAGCATTGTTGCTGAATTGTTCTTTAGAGAGATTATTCGTTTACATGGTATTCCGTAAACAATAGTCTCTAATCACAATGCTAAGTTTCTAAGCCATTTTTGGAGATCGCTTTGGAATAAATTGGGAACTAAATTGCTGTTTAGCACTCTTGTCATCCTCAGACTGATGGACAAACTGAGGTAGTAAATAGAACTTTATCTATAATGCTTTGGGCTGTTTTAGACAAGAATTTGAGACATTGGGAGGATTGTGAAAGGAAAATAGGGTTAACCTTTTCCCACAATTAATTTTGGTGGTTGAGTGCCCAACACAAATATTGGACTAACTAGTTTGCTCTAGAATATATGTTCTACATGTGCATAAAGGTTCAACACAAACCAATAAAAGATTGAAGAAAGGGTTCAAATACAAAGGAGCAAAGAAACCGAGTGTGCCCAGGTCTGGCTCACCGGACTGTCCGGTGTGCCACCAGACAGTGTCCGGTGCGCCAGGACCGTACAGTCTCAAACTCGCAACTCTCGGGTTTCTCAAGGCTCGCTCCGCTATAATTCACCAGACTGTCTGGTGTGCCACCGGACTGTCTAGTGTGACAGCGGACCAACGGCTATCCAGCGCAACGGTCGACTGCAACAAACCCCTGCAAACACTATAGTGCGCGAACAGTGCGTGCAGAAGCCAGAGCAGTCGTCAGAGGCGCACCGGACAGTGAACAGTGCCTGTCTGGTGCGGCACCGGGCTATCCGGTGCCACTAGAAGACAAAGCCTCCAACGATCAGAAGCCTTAGAACCCTAACGGTTGGGTGATGTGGCTGGCGCATCGGACAGTGTCCGGTGGCGCACCGGACTGTCTGGTGCGCCCATCGACAGCAGCCTGCCCCAACGGTTGTTTGGTGGTTGAGGGCTACAAATACCCCCCAACCACCACCACTCCAACCATCCAAGCATTCAACACATTGCATTTAATACAAGAGCAATAAACTCCACTCCAAAGACACAATTCAAGTGATTGATCCGCTCAAAGTCCCCGATTCAACTCTAGTGCATTAGGACTTGTGAGAGGATCATTTGTGCTCCTTTGTTGCTCTTGTTTGCTTGGCTTGGCTTTCTTTTCCTTCTCACTTCTTACTCTCAAGAGCTTTGTAAGCAAGGCAAGAGACACCAATTGTGTGGTGGTCCTTGCGGGGTCTAAGTGACCTGTGAGATTAAGGAAGAAGCCTCACTCGGTCTAAGTGACTGTTTGAGAGAGGGAAAGGGTTGAAAGAGACCCGGTCTTTGTGACCAACTCAATGAGGACTAGGTTCTTTAGAACCGAACCTCGGTAAAACAAATCCTCGTGTTCATCCGCCTTATTTCTTGGTCGATTTGTTTTCCCCCTCTCTCCCGGACTCGTTTTTAACTCTAACGGTAACCCCGGCTTGTAGTTTGTTGTTTTAAGTTATAAATTTTAGATTGCGCCTATTCACCCCCGCTAGGCAACTTTCAATTGGTATCAGAGCCTAGTACTTCATTAGAGTTTAACAACTCAAAGTGATGTCGGGAGATCACGCCAAGAGGGAGATGGTGACCAGCGGTGACAAGCCCGCAAGCCTTGGGAAGGCTCCATCAAGGGAGTCCGGCAACAAGGTGAAGGAAGGATCCCCTTCACACATCAAGTCGCACCAGAGTGGCGACAAGAAGAAGAAGATGAAGAAAGTGGTCTACTACGAGACCGACTCTTCGTCTCCCTCCACATCCAGCTCTGACTCGGCGTCCGTCACTTATAAGCGCCATGAGGGCAAGAATTATAGTAAGATGCCCCTACACTATCCTCACATTTCTAAGCGCACTCCATTACTTTTCGTTCCATTAGGCAAGCCACCATTTTTTGATGGTGAAGATTATTCTATGTGGAGTGATAAAATGAGGCATCATCTAACCTCACTCCACGAAAGCATATGGAACATTGTTGAGTTTGGAGTGTAGGTACCTAAGGTAGGGGACGACGGCTATGACTCGGACGAAGTCGCCCAAATCCGGCACTTTAACTCCCAAGCAACTACTATACTCCTTGCCTCCTTTTGTCGAGAGGAGTATAATAAGGTGCAAGGGTTGAAGAGTGCTAAGGAGATTTGGGACGTACTCAAGACCGCGCACGAAGGAGATGATGTGACCAAGATCACCAAGCGGGAGACGATCGAGGGAGAGCTTGGTCGATTCGTCCTCAACCAAGGAGAGAAGCCACAAGCGATGTACAACCGGCTCAAGACCTTGGTGAACCAAGTGCATAACCTCGGGAGCACAAAATGGGATGACCATGAAATGGTAAAGATTATTCTTAGATCCCTCGTATTTCGTAATCCCAATCAAGTTCAATTAATATGTGGTGATCCTAGATACAAGCTAATGTCTCCCGTGGAGTTAATTGGGAAGTTTGTGAGCTTTGAACTAATGGTCAAAAGCTCCAAACACATTGTCAACTTGGAGCAAGGCGCCACCTCCACACCCGAGGTGCAACCCGTCGCATTGAAAGCGACGAAAAAAAAGAAATAGGAGTCTACATCGAGTAGGCTTCCCATCGACGCCCCCAAGCTTGACAACGAGGAAATGGCTCTCATCATCAGGAGCTTTCACCAAGTCCTCAAGCAAAGGAGGGGGAAGGACTACAAACCCCGCTCCAAGAGGCTGTGCTACAAATGTGGTATGCCCGGTCATTTTATCGCTAAATGTCCTATGTCTAGTGATAGTGACATGGACGACAACAAGAAGGGGAAGAAGAAGGAGAAGAAGAGGTACTACAAGAAGAAGGGCGGCGATGCCCACGTGTGTCGAGAATGGGACTCCGATGAGAGCTCCACCGACTCCTCCTCCGACGAGGACGCCGCCAACATCACGGTCAACAAAGGCCTCCTCTTCCCCAACGTCGGCCACAAGTGCTTCATAGCAAAGGATGGCAAAAAGAAGAAGGTACAATCTAGAACCACCCCCAAGTATACTACGTCTAGTGACAAGGGTAGTTCTAGTGATGATGAAGATGATTTGCTCACTCTTTTTGCCAACCTTAACATGCAACAAAAAGAAAAATTGAATGAATTGATAGGAGCTATTCATGAGAATGATGAACTTTTGGATAGCCAAGAGGAATTCCTTATTAAAGAAAACAAGAAGCATGTTAAAGTAAAGAATGCTTATGCTCAGGAAGTAGAGAAAAATGAAAACTTGACTAAGGAGCTTAGCATTTGCCATGACACTGTTTCCAACCTTAGAACTGAGAATGCTAATTTAATTGCTAAGGTTGAGAAGTTAAATGTTTGTAATGATTCAATTGTCAGTCTTAGAAATGAAAATGCTAGTCTAAATGCTAAGATTGATAAATTGAATGATACAATTTCTAGCCTTAGAGATGAGAATGCTAGATTATTTTCTAAGGCTAAATATTTGAATGTTTGTAATGATTCTATTTCTAGTCTTAGAAATGAGAATTCTATTTTACATGCTAAGATTGATGAACTAAATGTTTGCAAACCCTCTACATCTACTGTTGATCATGTTTCCATTTGCACTAGATGTAGAGATGTTAATGTAGATGCTATAAATGATCACCTTGCCTTAATTAAACAACAAAATGATCACATAGCTACATTAACTACTAAAATTAATGAGCATGAGATTGAAAATGAAAATTTTAAATTTGCAAGAAGTATGCTCTATAATGGGAGACGCCCTGGCATTAAGGATGGCATTGGTTTCCAACAGGAAAGCAATGTCAAGCTTAATGCCCCTAAGAAACTGTCTAATTTTGTTAAGGGCAAGGCTCCCATGGTCCAGGATAATGAGGGCTATATTTTATATCCTCCTAATTATCCTGAGCACAAAATTAGGAGAATTCATGCTAAAAAACCTCACATTATTTCTCATCATGCATTCATATATAAAAATGAGGCATCTAGCTCTAGGCATTCTAATCATGCTAAAATGCCTAGAAAGAAAACTCCTACTGCATCAAATGATCATAACATTTCATTTAAAACTTTTGATGCATCTTATGTTTTAACTAACAAATCAGGCAAAATAGTTGCCAAATATGTTGGGGGCAAACACAAGGGCTCAAAGACTTGTGTTTGGGTACCCAAGGTGCTTGTTTCTAACATCAAAGGACCCAAGACTGTTTGGATACCTAAGAACAAGACCTAAATTATTTTGCAGGTTTAAGCATCCGGGGGCTCAAGCTGGATAATTGATAGCGGATGCACAAACCACATGACAGGGGAGAAAAGGATGTTCTCCTCCTATGAGAAAAACGAAGATCCCCAACGAGCTATCTTATTCGGGGATGGAAATCAAGGTTTGGTCAAAGGCTTGGGTAAAATATCTATATCTCTTGACCAATCCATTTCCAATGTTTTTCTTGTAGATTCTTTAGATTATAACTTGCTTTTAGTTTCTCAATTATGCAAAATGGGTTACAACTGTCTTTTTATTGATATAGGTGTTACTGTCTTTAGAAGGAGTGATGATTCAATAGCATTTAAGGGAGTGTTAGAGGGTCAGCTATATTTAGTTGATTTTAATGAGAACACAGCTGAAATCAACACTTGTCTAATTGCTAAGACTAATATGGGTTGGCTCTGGCATCGCTGACTAGCCCATGTTGGAATGAAGAATCTTCACAAGCTTCTAAAGGAAGAACACATTTTGGGACTAACAAATGTTCATTTTGAGAAAGACATGGTTTGTAGCGCATGCCAAGCAGGAAAGCAAGTTGGCACCCATCATCCACACAAGAACATCATGACAACGGATAGGCCACTGGAGTTACTCCACATGGATCTATTCGACCCGATAGCTTACATAAGCATCGGCGGGAGTAAGTACTGTTTAGTAATTGTGGATGATTATTCTCGCTTCACTTGGGTATTCTTTTTGTAGGAAAATCACAAACCCAAGAGACCTTAAAAGGATTCTTAAGATGGGCTCAAAATGAGTTTGGATTGAGAATCAAAAAGATAAGAAGCAATAACAGGACGGAGTTCAAGAATTCACAAATTGAAGGCTTTCTTGAGGATGAGGGCATCAAGCATGAGTTCTCTTCTCCCTACACACCTCAACAAAATGGTGTAGTGGAGAGGAAGAATAGAACTCTACTAGACATGGCAAGGACTATGCTTGATGAGTGTAAGACTCTAGACCGGTTTTGGGCAGAAGCAATCAATACTACTTGCTACTACATCAACTGGCTCTACCTTCACCGAATTCTCAAGAAACCATCGTGTGAACTCCTCACTGGTAAAAAGCCCAATGTTTCATATTTTAGAGTCTTTGGAAGCAAATGTTTTATTCTTGTTAAAAAAGGTAGAAAATCTAAATTTGCTCCAAAGGCTGTAGAAGGCTTTTTACTAGGATATGATTCAAACACAAGGGCATATAGAGTCTTTAACAAGTCCACTGGACTAGTTGAAGTTTCTTGTGACATTGTGTTTGATGAGACTAATGGCTCCCAAGTGGAGCAAGTTGATCTTGATGAGCTAGATGATGAAGAGGCTCTGTACATCGCGCTAAGAAACATGTCCATTGGGGATGTGTGTCCTAAGGAATCCAAAGAGCCTCCACAAGCACAAGATCAACCATCATCTTCCAATCAAGCATCTCCACCAACTCAAGATGGGGAACAGGCTCAAGGTGATGAAGGAGAAGATCAAGAAGATGAGCCACCTCAAGAGGAGGAGAAGGATCAAGGGGGAGATGAAGTTGATCAAGACAAGGAAGATGATCAAGAAATTCAGGGTCAAAAACCGCCACACGTAAGAGTCCACCAAGCAATCCAACGAGATCACCCCGTGAACTCCATCCTCAGCAACATTCATAAGGGGGTAACTACTAGATCTCGGGTTGCACATTTTTGTGAACATTACTCTTTTGTCTTCTCTATTGAGCCATATAGGGTAGAGGATGCATTAAGAGATTCGGACAGGGTGATGGCAATGCAAGAGGAGCTCAACAACTTCACGAGGAATGAGGTATGGCATTTAGTTCCACATCCTAATCAAAATGTTGTAGGTACCAAATGGGTATTCCGCAACAAGCAAGTGAGCATGGTGTGGTGATAAGGAACAAAGCCTGGCTTGTGTCCAAAGGATATTCACAAGTCGAAGGTTTGGATTTTGATGGAACTTATGCACCCGTAGCTAGGATTGAGTCAATTCACATATTACTTGCCTATGCTACTTACCATGGCTTTAAGCTCTATCAAATGGACGTGAAAAGTGCCTTCCTCAATGGACCAATCAAGGAAGAGGTCTATGTTGAGCAACCTCCTGGCTTTGAAGATAGCGAGTACCCTAACCATGTTTACAAACTCTCAAAGGCGCTTTATGGGCTCAAGCAAGTCCCAAGAGCATGGTATGAATGCCTGCGAGATTTTCTTATCACTAATGGCTTCAAAGTTGGCAAGGCCGATCCTACTCTCTTTACTAAAACTGTTGCAAATGATTTGTTTGTATGCCAAATTTATGTTGATGATATCATATTTGGGTCAACTAACAAATCCACTTGTGAAGAGTTTAGTAGGATCATGGTTCAAAAATTCAAGATTCAATGTTGGGGGAGTTGAGATACTTCTTAGGATTTCAAATCAAGCAACTCCAGGATGGCACCTTCATCAGCCAAACAAAGTACATTCAAGACATTCTTAAGAAGTTTGGAATGAAGGATGCCAAAACCATCAAGACACCCATGGGAACTAATGGGCATCTTGACCTCGACACGGGAGGTAAATCCGTAGATCAAAAGGTATACCGATCTATGATAGGATCTTTACTCTACTTATGTGCATCTCGACCGGATATTATGCTTTCCGTATGCATGTGTGCAAGGTTCCAAGGTGATCCTAAGGAAGTTCACCTTAGGGCTGTGAAGAGAATCATGAAATAACGAGTTTACACTCTTAAGTTTGGGCTTTGGTACCCCAAGGGATCAACTTTTGATTTAATAGGATATTCTGATGCCGATAGGTAGGGTGTAAAATTGATAGGAAGAGCACATCAGGGACTTGTCAGTTTCTAGGGAGATCCCTGGTGTCTTGAGCTTCAAAGAAACAAAACTAAGTAGCTCTTTCCACCGCCGAAGCCGAGTACATTGCCGTAGGCCATTGTTGTGCGCAATTACTCTGGATGAGGCAAACCCTCAGGGACTAAGGCTACAAATTGAGCAAAGTCCCTCTCCTATGTGACAATGAGAGTGCAATCCGCATGGTGGATAATACTGTTGATCACAGCCGCACTAAGCACATAGACATTCGCTATCACTTTCTAAGGGATCACCAACAAAGGGGGATATCGAAATAGCTTATATTAACACCAAAGATCAATTAGCCGATATCTTCACCAAGCCACTAGATGAGAAAACCTTTAGCAAACTTAGGAATGAGCTAAATATTCTTGATTCTCGGAATTTTGATTGACACATTGCACATATAGCTGTTTTATATACCTTTGATCGTATCTCTTTCATTGGGTACATTTACATATTTCTTATTCTTCTTGTGCCCAAGCTAAGACTAATGTGTTTCCATGAGTATTTCGTGTGTTAGTCTTAGATTGAAAGGGAAATGGAGTATTTGGCAAAGACAACGCTTCCACTCAACTCCATCGGTGCTACTTACCCTTTGCCAGTATTTCACCATCTCTCCGATTGGTATAATCTCTCACTCATATTCATTGTATCAAAGGGGGAGAAAATACAAAAGGGCTCCAACGTTCTCCGTTTTTGGTGATTAATGCCAAAGGGGGAGAAAATATTAAGCCCAAAGCAAAAGGACCGCCACCACCATTCAAAAATTTTCGAAATGAAAGATTTTATTGGTATTCACAAATGTTTGTTTTTCAATTAGTACTCAAGATAATTTCAAATTGGTATCTATGCTTTTGAAAATAAGATTTTGAAATTGGTATCTACTAAAACCCTCTTGAAAGCTAAGAAGAGAATTTCATTCAGGGGGGGCTTTATTTAGTCAAAGGAAAAGCATTTGAAACAGGGGGAGAAATTTCAAATCTTGAAAATGCTTCTCGCAATCTTATTCATATACCTTTGACTATTTGCAAAAGAATTTTGAAAAGACTTTGAAAAGAATTTGCAAAAACAAAACAAGTGGTGCAAATGTGGTCCAAAATGTTAAATAAAAGAAAGCAATCCATGCATATCTAGTAAAATTATTAATTGGTTTAATTCCATGTAACCTATGCACTTACCTTATGCAAACTAGTTCATTTCTGCACTTTATATATTTGCTTTGGTTTGTGTTAGCATCAATCACCGAAAAGGGGGAGATTGAAAGGAAATGGGGCTAACCTTTTCCCAAAATTAATTTTGATGGTTGAGTGCCCAACACAAATATTGGACTAACTAGTTTGCTCTAGAATATATGTTCTACATGTGCATAAAGGTTCAACACAAACCAATAAAAGATTGAAGAAAGGGTTCAAATACAAAGGAGCAAAGAAACCGAGTGTGCCCTGGTCTGGCGCACCGGACTGTCCGGTGTGCCATCAGACAGTGTCTGGTGCACCAGGACCATACAGTCTCAAACTCACCACTCTCGGGTTTCTCAAGGCTCGCTCCGCTATAATTCATCGGATTGTCCGGTGTGCCACTGGACTATCCGGTGCGACAGCGGACCAACGGCTATCCAGCACAACAGTCGACTACAACGGACCCCTGCAAACGCTACAGTGCGCGAACAGTGCGTGCAGAAGTCAGAGCAGTCGTCCGAGGCGCACCGGACAGTGAACAGTGCCTGTCCGGTGCGGCACCGGGCTGTCCGGTGCCACTAGAAGACAAAGCCTCCAACAGTCAGAAGCCTCAGAACCCTAACGGTTGGGTGATGTGGCTGGTGCATCGGATAGTGTCCGGTGGCGCACCGGACTGTCTGGTGCGCCCATCGACAGCAGCCTGCCCCAACGGTTGTTTGGTGGTTGAGGGATATAAATACCCCCCAACCACCACCACTCCAACCATCCAAGCATTCAACACATTGCATTCAATACAAGAGCAATAGACTCCACTCCAAAGACACAATTCAAGTGATCGAAACGTTCAAAGTCCCCAATTCAACTCTAGTGCATTAGGACTTGTGAGAGGATCATTTGTGCTCCTTTGTTGCTCTTGTTTGCTTGGCTTGGCTTTCTTTTTCATCTTACTTCTTACTCTCAAGAGCCTTGTAAGCGAGGCAAGAGACACCAATTGTGTGGTGGTTCTTACAGGGTCTGAGTGACCCGTGAGATTATGGAAGAAGCCTCACTCGGTCTAAGTGACCATTTGAGAGAGGGAAAGGGTTGAAAGAGACCCGGTCTTTGTGACCACCTCAACAGGGACTAGGTTCTTTAGAACTGAACCTCGGTAAAACAAATCCTCATGTTCATCCGCCTTATTTCTTGGTCGATTTGTTTCCCCCTCTCTCCCGGACACAGATTTAACTCTAACGCTAACCCCGGCTTGTAGTTTGTTGTTTTAAGTTATTAATTTCAGATTTTGCCTATTCACCCCCCTCTAGGCAACTTTCAGATTGCTTGCCGCATGTTGAATTTGCTTATAATCATGCCACACATTCTTCTACAAAGATGTTCCCTTTTCATATTGTTTATGGTTACATTCCTAGGGCACCTATTGATTTGATTTCACTTAATACTACGAGCGCCCCACATGTAGATGCTGCTGCACATGTTGAACAAATGATTACCATACATGAACAAACAAAATAGAACATTGCTGCTACTAATGCAAAGAATCAAGTTGCTGGTAGTAAAGGAAGAAAACTTGTTACTTTTGAGCTAGGTGATATGGTTTGGTTGCACTTGAGAAAGGATCGTTTTCATATTTTGTGCCGTTCTAAATTAATGCTTCGTGCTGCTGGTCCTTTTAAGGTGTTAACAAAGATTAATGATAATGCTTATATCCTTGACCTGCCTACGGAATTTGGTGTTTCCACTAGTTTTAATGTTGCAAATTTGAAACCATACATGGGCGAGGATGATGAGTTACCATCGAGGACGACTTCACTTAAAGACAGGGAGGATGATGAGAACATCAACTACAACATGAGTACGTCTACACCAGCAGCACCTCCACCTCAGGTGCCACTTCCTTCATTAGCTGGGCCAATCACTCAGGCCCGTGCAAGAGATTTAACTTTGTCATGCTACTGAATAATGAGGGACCAGAAGAATAGACGACCGGTCCAACTGTGGCCCAAGGTGGACGACCTAGGATGGGTCGCCCCTAGGGTTGCGTTTTTCCACCTTGGTCGCCACCAGGGGCTGCGTCCCCTCTCTATTTAACCAGGAGCTGCGCATCCTTTGTTTATTGAGTTTTGTTTTAGATTAGTCTTAGCTATTTCTAAACACGCGCAGATTAGCATTGTCTTCATGTATTTAGAACTCCACCCTCGAGTAATAGATTAGATTGCTCGCATCTTTTTCTTGTTTGTTCTTCGATTGCGTGCAGGAAACGATCTTCGTGATCAGGCTGGTCTTGCACCAGCAAGGTCGGTAACCACATGGAGTTGGTTCAGCGATTGCATTAGCGCCTCGGGCTTGCTCGTCGTAGTTGGATCGCGAGGGTCATCTTCTGCCAGATCGGAATTATCTCCACTGGCCGAAAGATCGGGCACTTCAGCCTTATCACTATTGCTACCATGTATCCATTTTAGAGTATATCTTTGAAAAGAAGGAAAATCATTATAATGGACATTTTTAATTATTAATGTTAAAAATTCTAAAATAGAATTATGGGTGTTACATCGGCGTGGTGGGAGACATTGATGACCCACACCTAGTCGTAGCGCGGGACGAGACGGCCATCGATCTTGGTGACGACGTCGTGGTGGAGCTGCACATCCTCCCTGCGCTGGGTCTCGTCGGACGCGCCTAGGGAACATGCAGGAAGGAGGGCAGCGGTGTCTTCAGTGCTGACGTTGGCCTCCAGGCACCGTGTCACCAATGTTCTTCTCATCATCCTAGATGCACTCGGGGAGCGTGTGGGAAGGAGGGGAGTGGCGTCTTTGACGCTGGCCTCCATCGTGTGGTGGGTCTTATGTCGCGAGGACCAGAGAATATATGAGAGATTTATTAGGGGCGGCAAGGCGAGTGGGAGTTGCGGGGCGACGCGAGGCGAGCGGGATAGGGTTGAAGGGTTTAGGGTTTTGTAACACCCTAGGTGTTACCCAAGGCCCTAGCTCAATACATGCACTTATGACCTATTATCACATGTGTTTAAGTGAGGGAGAAGGGGCACCAAGACTTTAGAAACCATGGATTAATTAAGTAATCATCATGATAGAAGGAATACCCTAGCTTTTCATGCATCTTCACCTTGGGAAAAGATGATCAAACCCTAGACCCCCTCTTGAGCCCTTAGACCCCCAAGCATTGGAATAGTGACAGAGCTATGCAAATGACCATTTCATGACTTAAACCCTTTAACAAAGTTGAAGAACATTTATATATCTAGAAGAAATAGTAAGGGAACTATTCCAAAAAGGTCCCACAAAATTCCCAAATTCAGCCCCCAAGTGAAGAGCACTCAAGAGCAACCAAAATTTCTCTAAGTTAAAAATCAGCCCTCTTCCAAAGATAAGAGATGTTCACTTATTTGCTGGTGCCAAATCCATAAGGTCCAATTGACAAAAAGGATCCAAATTACCCAAGGCACACCCCTGAAAAATTTGAAACCAAACCAGAACCGTTTGACACGGTTTGACATCAGTTTTGTCATAGATTGAATAGTGCCGACACTACTGACTTGGCGCCACCATTTCTTCCAAACCAGACCCAGTATTCCTTTGGAACTCACATGAACTAGGTAGCCCTAGGTATAGAGAAGAGATCTCACTAAAGTCTTATGACAAGATTCACATGTTTGGCTGCTCAGCAAGAGCTAGAACTCGGGCAGAATGAAACAGCCACGTGTTCGACGTGCCCTGGCAACGCCAGAGCACGCCCCGACGCTCAGCCCCGCGCGCGCCACGCCAGACCCCACGCCCACGCCCGCACCTATAAAGCCGGCCAAGGCCTTGACCGTATGCCCTCGCTCGCTCTCAACCCCGCCCAAGCGCAAGTTCACCGTCGTTCGCTCTGCGCACGGCGTGCCAGCGGCCGCCCGAGCCCCGACCACCATGGACCGGCCACTCCCGTCCCCCTCCATCCCAACCAACCCCTCGGCTAGCCTCCTTGGAGCTTAGTGAAGCTCCCTGAGCCCTCAAACCAAACACTGCATCGCCGGAAGTGCCAGATTGACGTCGTCGGACTTCATCCGACCGCCGTCGCACGTGGACCAAGCTGCACGGTGAGCCACCCTTCGATTCCTTGCGCCTAGAGCCTCATTAACCTCTAGTGAAGCTTCCTGTACGATTTGATTGAACTCTACAGCCGTGAACAGGCCGGAGCTCGCGTCACCGACGAGCCTGACCGCCTACGCACGTGGCCAGCCCTACTCCAGCCATCACTGCCGGCGATCTGCCCCTCGACGTGACCGCCAGAAGCTCCTGGACCTCACCCAACCATCCACGGGACCTCTCCTACCGCTGGTAAGCTGCACCACCGCTTTTTCTCTCTGCGGCTACTATTCTGGCAAGCTGGGAGCTCGGGTTAAGAGAGGGAAAAGCCAGCGGGGTATTCGCGAAGCCAGTGACTCAGTTAAACAGTTCCCTAGGGGCACGGTTTGAATGATTTAGTTAAGGAAGAACCCAGGGACCTCGGTGCAAAGCCTTTTCCCTTAAACTTTAAGATTTAATCTTTTTAAATGAACAGGGAACTAGAAAAATTCATGCACTGAGTTTTATTTAACCAAATTTGGTCAAACAAATTTTGCTAGATCCTAAATATTATGAACTATCTAGCAAAAATGATAAACACCCTGGTTCCTGTAACCCTTTTTATAGTTTAGATTTATTTAAGTAAATTGCCCAAACCTTAATAACCAGAGGAAAAATAAAAATACTTTTAGACTAGGGCTAAGAAAATTTGGAGACATACTTAACTGGTAACTACACTGTTTAAAAATATTAAACTCCCCGGTATACTAGGTTAAGGAAAGATTACCCATTAAAACTTGTATTGGCCCAAACCTTAAGAAAATGAAAAAGGGAATTTAAAATAAGAACCAGAGGGCAACCATATTTTTCCTAGCTTGCTTAGGTGATGTAGTTCATAATAAAATTTTGTTGAACCCTCATTTAGTAAAAAGAAAATGAACCACTTGTTACTTCATAAAAACAAGGACTCAGAAAAATCACAGAAAAATAACCCTAAGGAGGAACCACCCCAACCTTAGGAATAACTACTATTATGCTAGTATGAATCTAGGAAAAATACTAGTTCTGTTGTTTGATATTTTTCAAATGGCAAGTTAGTTATAAGTGCCTTTTGGGCATTAAAGTTTAGAAAATCACAACTAAATAGCCATTGAGTCACCTTCTATGATTTTTGGCACAGAGGCATGTTATTACCCCTAGATGTTAGCAAAAATAAATTTTAATATAGAACCCCCACCTAAATCAGAGTTGTAGTACAAAGTGACCACCCACCCTAACTTTTTGTTATTTTTGCCTAGAGCTTATCCTAATTATTCTTAACCTCAATTTTGTAGAATAGACTACAGTAACCAATATTAACCCACTGTAATTTTTGCAACATTTTTGGAAACATCTAAATAATTATGGTAGTTAAACCCACCTTAAGAGCACAAATAGAAAATAAAAAGGGAAATTATGGTAGGAATCAATGTTACACACACCCCTACAACCAGATCTCCCTAAGTGCCGAATAAAACTTTAAGGGAATGATTAAATTCTTGATGCCACTCAAAACCCTAAGCTAGGTAATTATAAAACACTAAGAACATCGTACGATAAAGAAACCCTAATTTACCCATGGTCTTAATGTTGCTTCACCATACATCGTGTGTACTAGATTTGCATATCATTAACATACATGTATCTTATTTATTGCATTCGATAGATTGTAACCTCGCTGACGGAGAGTACATCCTCATTCCAAAGCAAGGAGTTGCTCAGGAGGGAGTCCAGGAGCCAACACCAGAGCCTACCACTGAGGATCTCCCTGCCCCAGCTTTTGAAGGCAAGCCCCGGTTTTATGCATAACCGTTATATATGCTATTTTACTGCACTTAATGTTTGTAGGTTTGTACCGTGCACTTAAGTGTAGGAGTTGTCTAAAACCCTAATTGCATGAACTCAGGATTCCTCTTGAGATGGATACTAATATGCTAGGTCGAATAGCTGCTTTACTAATTAGGGATCCCGGTAGAAGTCGAGTGATTTTTGTAGCACTCGTGCGATGTCAGGAATTGGTTGTATCCATTTTTATATCGGAATATGATGGTCTATGGACAATGATCCATGGGGATGTGTTGTCTACGAGATGAAAAAATTGGAATAAGGATTAATGTGTGGTACCGTGTGTCAAGCGTTTGAACGTACTAAACACATGCCGAGAAATATGGTAAATCGGTAAGCCTAGTACCTGATTGAACCTGCCCGCAGACTTTACTCCTCACTGGACCTAAGACGGAGTCTCCCATGTCGGATTATGGTGGGTACAAGTGCGGCTATTGCACGACGGCAGCCGGGGACAATTAGGGCATTGTACGCTAAGGCCGTGAGCCCTGTTCTGTTGCTAGGGAATCGATGGGGACGGTTGTTATGTGTGGGGACGGAGTGCCGCTACATGTCGTGTGTTTAGGTTTACCTTGCAAGGTTAAAACTCGATTCGAATCATCTGCTTCTCGCAGCTAATGAGACTGCTTGATCCATGCTGCTGCATTGAATAAGAAGTGTAATGAGGTGACATTCAAAAGAGGTTGATTGCAATAATGTTTGATACCATGTATGAGTAGCTAGGTACTCATCTAGTTTAAAAAGGATCATACTAAAACTTGAAAAGCTAAAACTTGATTTTACACTCAGCTAGTGCTTTTGGCAAACCAAACCCCTCAGCCAAACAGCTGTATGCTCTAGAGGTAGAGGAGTAGACTCCTCACACCGGGTAAGTCTAGCTAAGTATTAGTATACTCAGCCTTGGTTGTGGCATAATTTTTACAGGTTCGTTGGAGGATATGGTTGCTGGAGTGACTTGGTCGTCCACCTTGCCACTAGGTTGGACAGTCGAGTAGGACCCTACCTTAGCCGGAGAGGAGCATGAGGAGTGATGGGCCAGGCTTCCCCATCCTCCATTTCCTTTACCGTTAGTTAATTTCCGCTGCATCGAGAACACTAGTTACTACTTTTGCGAAACTCCGTTAATGATGTAATAACATTAAGTACTTCTTTAATTTATGGTTTTATGCTTTATTTTATTTTCTCTATGCCTCACCTTCGAGTGAGTATGTGGTACCTGATCCTGTTAGTGGCCTTGTCGGACTAGATCTGAGGGACTGATGGTTTATTCCTATTTAAGTGTGGTCTAGCCTTTAAGGCGGGACTTAGGCACTTAAGTAGGAATAATTCGAGCGGTTCCGCCACAGCTGGTATCGGAGCTTGTACCACCTCAGAGAAATCAATAAATCACAAATACCGACCTTTTTCAAAAATAAAATTTGCCTAGAAACCAGTATTGGTTAGGTTGTCAAGACGATCAGGATAGCCTTAGGACGTGAAGCCTTAGATACTAGATGGGTAGCTAGGTGGCTAATTGAATAAGCCATACAGGCTACTATGATATAGATGGGGTATTTCTATATCCCTAAGCTTGATGTGAGGACATTCAGGACGAGCATGCATGCATCATCCTTCCATCCACTTGGTGAAATGTCATTATTGATAAGAAGTTACATAAACAAGGAGTCACCCATAATAAATTTTTAAAATCTATAACGGAGATCTCAACTTAACACTAGAAAAGCCAAATCCTCAGAGATTTTTGTCTTCTAGTCTTTTGCACTAGCCCCTTTATTTTTAGCTCTTTTACTTTTTCACTTATGCTTGCCCTTATACAGATGCCTTCCCACGTACCCACTGACCAAGGAAATGCACATTCCCATAGACGGTCTCGCACGAGAGGGCTTTCCCCTCATCTTGTGGGAGGTACTGCAGAGAGCAGGTTACGCTACACCTCCCCAGTATGCGGTGCAGCTGTTCGAGGAGCACCGGGTACCCTGCTATAGGGTGAGAATGACCTTGGAGCCCCATCCCCTATAGTTGGGCTGGCGTTCACTGGACTCAGAGTCTTTCGGTTTCAGGGCCGATGACACTATAGAGTCCACGGCTCTGCATGTGCTAACCACCTTCTATGGATTTCACCCCTTGGAGATGTCAACCCACCCCATTGGCTTGTTCTCCACTGAGAAGGAGGATGACCCAATGTGGAAAGATTGGGTTGAGCACGCTAAGGATGTATGGGCTCTCTACCCTGGACACACCGCTCACCTGACCGTTCGGTGCATGAGTGCCCTGTATCGTCTTCAGGCCTTACGCGGTGAGGCGATGTCCCAGCTTATGGGCCTGGTGGAGTCTACCAAGATCACCCTCAATAACTGGGAGGACATTGTAGTAGACTTGTCCACTCAGCTGTGGAGAAGGATCTACAAGTGGAACAGATGGCCAACCACATACAAGAGCTTGAGGATCAGGTGGAAGCCAGGGAGAACACTATTGAGGTTCTGGAAGACCAGCTCCAGAACACCCAGTAGCAGCTTGAGGAGGCTAACCAGCACTTGGACTTACACCATCAAGAGATCGAGGACATGGAGGCCAAAGGGGCCGATGAGGACATGGATATCGAGGGAGGCGAGGAGCCGAAGCCCGCATCTAACTTGGATACTGCTGGCTCACGAAGACCACCTTCCCCCGAGTCAAGCGTTGCCTTGTTTTCTTGTTAGATTTCAGGGTTAGGGTAGAAGCATGCAGCAGTAGAACTCCTCAGGACTAGCTTAGCTTTTGCACCTTGAAGGTACTAGGCTAGAGAGTTGAGTATTTTGGGCACTTCTGTAACCAGTAGAAATTTCTTTTGGCAAGATAAATGATGAGTGGTTTTAAGTTTCTTTAATTTTGTAAATCGAATATTACCCTGTTGGTGCCAGTGGTGGAAGGCGAGGCAAACTCAGAACCTTGCAAACCTCGCTGTTTAAGTTATTTTATCGTACACAATCACGGATTTTAAGTATGACAATAGAAACTCCTAAATTTTGGATGGCAGGAAGAGCACGTCGTTGACAGAACGAGCGCATTCCTCCACCGCCGCCATAGCCTCCTACCATGCAAGAGCTGATGGCTCAGCAGAACGAGATTCTGCGGCAGCTTGCTCAGCGTCAGCCACCGCCTCATCACTATGGGGGTGGTGATCACCACTAGTGTGCCCCGGCAGTGGCGACCTACCAGGAGTTTCTCAGTACCCAGCCGCCGTTGTTCACCAGGGCAGAAGATCCGCTTGATGCTGATGTCTGGCTTAGGGTGGTGGAATCAAAGTTCCCACTGCTTAATGGTGAGTGCTCAGATGTCACCAAGGTCCGTTTCGCTGCCCAGCAGCTTCGTGGACCCGCTAGGACATGGTGGGACCATTTTCTCGCCATGCAGCCGGCCAACCACGTGGTTGAGTGGGGAGAGTTCAAAACGGCATTCAGAGGACATCACATACCAGCAGGCATCATGGACCGCAAGCTCAATGAGTTTCTGGCACTCACTCAAGGCAGTCGTATCGTGTTGCAGTATGCCCAAGATTTCAATGACCTGTGTCAGTACGCAGGCTACCATGCTGACACTGATGAGAAGAAGAGAGACAGGTTCAGGAGGGGCCTCAACACTAAGCTCCACGACCGTCTCAACACAGTCAGGGCCCACAGCTACAACGAGTTGGTCAATTTGGCCACCTCTCAGGAGGATTGCATCACAGCGCGACAGGCCGAGAAGAAGAGGAAGATCCCTATGGTAACCCACTGCAATTTTTGCAACATTTTTGGAAACTTCTAAATCATTATGGTAGTTTAAACCCACCTTAAGAGCACAAATAGAAAATAAAAAGGGAAATTGTGGCAGGAATCAATGTTACACACACCCCTACAACCAGATCTCCCTAAGTGCCCACTAAAACTTTAAGGGAATGATTAAATTCTTGATGCCACTCAAAACCCTAAGCTAGATAATTATAAAACACTAAGAACATCGTACGATAAAGAAACCCTAATTTACCCACGGTCTTAATATTGCTTCACCATACATTGTGTGTACTAGATTTGCATATCATTAACATACATGTATCTTATTCATTGCATTCGATAGATTGTTACCTCGCTGATGGAGAGTACGTCCTCATTCTGGAGCAAGGAGTTGCTCAGGAGGGAGTCCAGGAGCCAGCACCAGAGCCTACCACTAAGGATCTCCCTGCCCCAGCTTTTGAAGGCAAGCCCCGGTTTTATGCATAACCGTTATATATGCTATTTTACTACACTTAATGTTTGTAGGCTTGTACTGTGCACTTAAGTGTAGGAGTTATCTAAAACCCTAGTTGCATGAACTTAGGATTCCTCTTGAGATGGATACTAGTATGCTAGGTTGAATAGCTGCTTTACTAATTAGGGATCCCGGTAGAAGTCGAGTGATTTTTCTAGCACTCGCGTGAGTTCAGGAATTGGTTGTATCCATTTTTATTTCAGAATGATGATGGTCTATGGACAACGATCCATGGGGATGCGTTGTCTACGAGATGAAAAAATTGGAATAAGAATTAATGTGTGGTACCGTGTATCAAGCGTTTAAACGTACTAAACACATGCCGAGAAATATGGTAAATCGGTAAGCCTAGTACCTGATTCAACCTGCCCGCAGACTTTACTCCTCACTGGACTAGAGATGGAGTCTCCCATGCCGGATTATGGTGGGTACAAATGCAGCCATTGCACGGCGGCAGTCGAGGACAATTGGGGCATTGTACGCCAAGGCCGTGAGCCCTATTCTGTTGCCAGGGAATCGATGCGGACGGTTGATATGTGTGGGGACGGAGTGCCCCTACATGTCGTTTGTTTAGGTTTACCTTGCAAGGTTAAAACTCGATTCGAATCGTCTGCTTCTCACAGCTAATGAGACTGCTTGATCCATGCTGCTGCATCGAATAAGAAGTGTAATGAGGTGACATTCAAAAGAGGTTGATTGCAATAATGTTTGATACCATGTATGAGTAGCTAGGTACTCATCTAGTTTAAAAAGGATCATACTAAAACTTGAAAAGCTAAAACTTGATTTTAGACTTAGCTAGTACTTTTGGCAAACCAAACCCCTCAGCCAAACAGTTGTCTGGTCTAGAGGTAGAGGAGTAGACTCCTCACACCGGGTAAGTCTAGCTGAGTATTAGTATACTCAGCCTTGCTTGTGGCATAATTTTTACAGGTTCGTTGGAGGATATGGTTGCTGGAGTGACTTGGTCGTCCACCTTGCCACTAGGTTGGACAGTCGAGTGGGACCCTACCTCAGCCAGAGAGGACCATGAGGAGTGATGGGCCAGGTGTTGGGGGCCTTCGTCCTCCGAAGGTCCTCAAAAACATGATTTGACAATGTTTTCCAAGTGGATTATGTGAACAGGTATCTTCAGACTCAGAATTATAAACATAAAGCACGGTCAGGACGAAGCCTGAATCAGACGAAGGACGAGCTGATTACCAACTACGAAGGATGGTGCACAGCCGAAGCTGTGCGCAGGGAAGCTTCGTCGCGATAGTAGAAAGGGGAACCGACTTAAAGATGAAAAGACTACGTGGGCCTTGACAGATTTCCATAAGCCATTAACAAATGTAATGGACATGGATGTAATTTTACGTGGGCTGCGTCCCGCGTCTATAAATAGATGAACAGTACTCCCGTACTGTTCACGCTGACTTGGCATTGGCTTTTACGTCACGCTTGTACTTTTTTACCTTCTCTCAGGACCGAAGGTACATTTGTAATTTGAAATCATTTCTATTTCTCCATGTCAATAAAATAGAAATGATTCTATGTTGATGTTTATATTTCACGCTTTATATAAATCCTTCGTCATTACTTATCATATTTACGAAGGTACGTCTTTTATGACCTTCGTCCTAAAATCATTATTTCCCAAAGGGGTATAATGTTTCGAAGGACGAAGGACTTTAGCATTTAACACTTTTTATGTTGCCTTGTTCTTAACTCTTAGCATTTGAGAACAAGTCCCCAACATTGGCGCCCACCTCCGGTGAACTCACTTCCACTTCGAGTTTTTTGAACACCTTCGGAAGCTGTAGATCTTCGCTATGGCACCGAAGAAAGCTTCAACGGCTGGGGCTTCAGCACTGCAACCGCTGGACCACAACCAGGACACCGTCTCTCTTCGGGAGGCTCGAAGCCAGAAGAGAAAGGCCGTCAGCCCGACACTTGAGGAGGAAGAGCTAGACCAAGAAATCAGGGATATGGAGATTCTACATCAACAGGTGCAAAGGAAGAAGGAGAAGATGGCCCGGCTAGCTGAGTTGCAACGGCAGATAGACGAAGCCTCTGAGGAAGTCCGCCATCTTACCCATGATGAGCAAAACAGAAGGCCTCAGCACAAAGACCTTCATCAGGAGGGCTTCGTCAACGAAGATGACTGGTATGACAATTTCCATCAGGGAAATTTTGTTTTCGATGATGCTTCTCCTTTGTCCGCTGAGCTGCAGGCTACACCTTGGCCTTCATCCTATAAGCCACCCCAGCTTCCCATGTTCGACGGTCACTCAGACCCGAAGCAGTTCTTGATGAGCTACGAAGCAACAGTGTCTTCGTATGGGGGCAATGCTGCAGTCATGGCGAAGTCTTTTGTCATGGCCGTCAGGAATGTTGCTCAGACCTGGTACTCCTCCCTTCGACCAGGAACGATCACCTCATGGCAGAAGCTGAAGGATATGTTGTTAACCAGCTTTCAAGGATTTCAGACGAAGCCGGTCACTGCTCAAGCCTTATTCCAGTGTACTCAGGACCATGAAGAATACCTTCAGGCGTATGTCAGAAGGTTCTTGCGTTTGAGGGCGCAGGCTCCAACGGTGCCCAATGAAATTGTCATCGAAGCCATGATCAAGGGGCTTCGTCCTGGACCTGCAGCTCAATACTTTGCTAGGAAGCCTCCTCAGACTTTGGAGAAGCTGCTCCAAAAGATGGACGAGTACATTCGTGCTGATAATGATTTTCGCCAAAGAAGGGAGGAGGCCTTCAGATTTTCTGAGATGACCAGGGGCTTCGGTGGAAGATTCTATCCGAGGCATGTCAGGTCCATTCACAACTCCACTCAAAATGATGACAAGGGGAGTCAGCAGAACAGACCGCAGTGCTCCTCACAGGCTTCGGGGCAGCAGCAAACTTTCTTTCGGCCACCAGCTCCAAGAGGCAGAGGCGCCAGGGGCTTCGGCGGGAGATTTGGAGATCAACCAAGGAGGACATTTTGCTTATTCTGCGGTGAGAACAAGGGCCATACCACCAGGATGTGCCATGTTACCATCCAGAAACAAAAGGAGTTAGCAGAAGCTGCAGCGCAACAGGGACAGCCGAAGCAGGTCATGCATACTGCTTCGTATCATCAGCCTTACATCCCGGAGTACGTGGGCAACCACCCTGCAGTCTCCGTAGCTTCAGCAAGTCAACCTCAAGCTTCATGGCAACAGCCCCCACCTCCACCTCCGCTGCAACAAGGCCAGCAGCCAGAAGGGAGCCAATATGTTCCGCACCAAAGGGACCTCAGAGAGCAATCTGAAGCCCGTACAGTCAACAGTACTGTGCCGGAGTCGAAGCACATTTATTGACAAAATATCCTACTTTGATAGCAGTCATTTCCGTTTAAGTTCTGTTTTCGGTGTAATAAAGAACATTTCAGTTTTCATATAATAGTTTTGTGGTTGGTTATCAGAGAAACCTATCTTCTCCACAGGCTTAAGTTGCTGAAGCTTAAAAATTTGCGGTAACAAGGAGGATCTTTGGATTATTAAAAATCCTTCGAAGCAACAAAAAGTCGCTCCAAGGAGCACAGAGTAAGTTGCCGAAGTTACAAAAAGCCGTTCCAAAGGGAGCGCAGTGTAAGTTTTTTGCTCCAAAGACGTTCCTAAGGGAATGCAGAGCATACAGCGAAAAGTCAACGCTGATACCGCCTAAGTAAAAGGCGAAGAAGCTCCAAAGACGTTCCTAAGGGAATGCAGAGCTTATACCGTCTAAGTAAAGGGCGAAGAAGCTCCAAAGACGTTCCTAAGGGAATGCAGAGCTTACGAATATATTTTGTGTCTTCGGAACAAATGTCATTTGCATAACATAACATCATCACATCATTTTGCATAACATAAGCATCATACATCATGTTGCATTTGGCAAACGAAGGGGACACAGTATCAACCTTCGAAAGGACGCTTTGAGAAAGTGAAAATTGTATAAAGTCACGAGGGAATACAATGATAATCTTCGGAATACAACTTCGGAGAATATTTTTACGAAGCATGGATGAGCATCATCAGAGGATAATCTTCGGAATACAACTTCGGAGAATATTTTTACGAAGCATGGATGAGCATCATCAGAGGATAATCTTCGGAAAATAGCTTCGGAGAATGTCTTCACGAAGCATGGACACGATTTATCAGAACAGTTTTAACGGAGAATGTTTTCTTCACGAAGCATGAAAAGAAGGGAAGGTGTTTTTTCGCCGAAGGCTCAAAAATGGTATGTATATAGAATTTCATGCATCGTAAAGAATTGAATAATGAAAAGAGACTTGTATTTTACATTCAAATGTACACAATATTATAGAGATCATGTTTCCAATGTTTTTTCTAATAACATTTAGTCTTCTCTTAGTACTGCTTCGGCGGCCTCATTTAGAAGTTGATCAACAACCTTATCCATGATAGCTTCGGCCATTTGTTTAATCTCGTCATTTCCTTTTGTGTGGGGATCGGCAGTCGATTCAGCAGCTTCTGAGGGAAGAGAACATTTCTTCATTACTATTACAAATTCCGAGCAAAGTTTGAAATAAAAATTACAACACGATAAGAATGACTAATTAATACCTAATTGCCTTTCGGGCTCTGTACTTCTTTCGGCAGCTTCTGCCACTTTCCTGGCATCATGAATGCCTTTTTTGCTCCTTTGGATGATTTCTTGCGCCATTCCTCGGCCGCCGTCGTTCCAGATATCAGTAAAAAATTTGCCACCAACCACGCTTGCTTCGGCCGAGGGGTCCTTGATGTCTTCGGAAGATAAGGCAGCTTCGGACTGAGCTAAAAATTTTACATGCCCGCAACCTTTCTTCTCTAAGACAGAAGCAATTCCTCTGGCGCCCGAAAAAGCGCAGATGTCGCCGCGACTGCTCAGGATCTCCTCGAAGGCCTCTGCTTCGTGACTAATCCATTCCAGTGGACCTTCGGGATTGCCCCGAGAGAAATTCTCTTCGCTGGAGAAGGCGCCCACGCTGGCGAAGCTGGTTTTAATTTTATTCACGCATTCTACAGATTTAACATAACAGTTCCTCTGAGAAGCACGAAGCTCTTTAACACTTAACTCCAATTTATTGACCATATGATCACTGAGTTCTCGTTTTGTTTCCTCCAGCACACGTTCCTCTTTAGCCCTAGCCAGCTGTTTCTGAAGATCTTTAATTTCACGCTTTTGGGCTTCGGCCTGGGCTTTTGAAGCAGCTTCGTCCTTCTTTACTTTATCTACCAGTGTAAGCAGAATTTTATCCTTTTCTAGAGCTTCGTTTCTCAGTTTGATAACTTCGGAGCGTAAATTGTTAAACGCAATATCATAGCTTTCATCTTCGGCGCTTTTTTGGGCTCTTAACGCGTTGCTCAGAATCAGGCCCTGTAAAAAAAAAGAATCCATATAAGAATAAAGGAATGAATTACGCATTAAAAAGTTTTTTCAAACGCTTAATTTCCATACCTTTAGGCTATTATATGCAAGACTGTCTGCGAGGTCCTCTTTCGTCATGGCGCTTAATCCAGCTTCGAGCTTCGGGAAGCCTATACTCCTGGCCATCTCTCGGCAGACAGATAGTTCTTTATTATCAGGTAGGCAGTATAGGAAGTCATCTTCATTTGTCCCATTGAATATTACTGCCCCCTTCGGATATTTTAGCTCTTTCGCATAATGGTTGGCTTCATAAGTTTCTTCTGCAGATAGTTTCTTCCCCGAAGCGTGTCGTATAATGTAATCGCATATGCTGGCAGGAGCTTCGGGGATGGCAGTGTCAATTTCTTCAACTAAAACTGGTTCTGATATTTTTATTGCTTCGGCTTCCAAAGGTTGCTCCTTGTAGGGCTCTGAAGGCCCAGCTTCAGCTTCAGCTTGTTGCGTCGAAGCTTCAGTAGAAGCTTCAGCAACTTCAACACTCTTTTTTGGAGTTGTGCTTGAAGACTTAATTGTCTCCAAGACATCTAGTACGTTTACCATTCTTTTCCTTTTTGGGGTCACCGATGGCCCCTTTTGGTTTTTTATTGCTTCGACATTTACCGAAGGACTTAAGATTTCAGACATTTTTGGCTCGTCAACCTTCGGTTTCTCTGATTTTTCCGCTGAAGGCGCTTCAATCTTTTCTTCCATCTTCGGCACTGAAGCTGGTTCGGTAGCTTCAGAGGCCAAAGAAACTTCACCAATGAATTCTGGCACTGTGGCCGGCTCAATAAAGCGTGTCCGATGGGTGAGTACCTTCATCTTTTTTCTTTGAGGCGCTGGCTCACTAGGGGCACTCGTGGTAGCTTATGTCGCAGGAGAAGTATTTTTCCTTTTGCGACTCAATACCGGATAGTGATAGTCAGGGTACATAAACCCGACTGCGTCAAACACGCGGTTGAGCCTTTTCTTCTTTCGGCCTCCGAAGGCTGCTGATAGCGCAGTATTTTCAGCCTTCGAATATGCCCCAAGTAGTTCATCACTTAGTGTTTCAATGCTTTTCAGCCAGTCATCATCAGGTTCAACAAATTTATCTGCATATTTGAATGTGTATTTCAGTCTGACCAGTCCGCCTTCGTCGGACTCTTTAATGGTCTCCTTCGGCATTTCCCACTTTTCTGCAAGTGGCCATACCCTGAAGGCAATGTGCTCTTGGACCAAGTCCCTTGTCCCAATGAAAGAGCAGACTATGCCGAAGGCTCTTTGGCATTCCTCGGCTGCTTCGTCCATTTCAACCTTCGGCCTTCGAAGTCCGAAGCGTTGCCAGATGGGGCGCATAATGATACTCTTGACATTTTCTTGCGCAGTTAAGTCATTCTTTACATAGAACCATTCAGTCATCCAGGCTCCGGGCCATCTTTTCCGAAAGGTTGGCACAGGGCGGCTTGACCCGGAGCGGGCACCGAAGCTGTAACACCCAAAATTATTGTGATATTGTTCTTTTCCCCACGGCTTCGTCTCATATAACAGTTCATGAATGTTGCAAAAACTTTTAGCATTTGGTTCTAAACCTTGGCTTCTTGCAGCCCAGACAAACATCCCCATTCTTATGATAGCTTCAGGAGTAAGTTGATGAAGGTAGACTTGAAATGTTTTCAGTACCTCAACAACAAAGTTGCTCAGGGGAAATCGAAGCCCAGCCTTGAGAAAGCTTCGGAAGATTACAACTTCATCTTCTTCGGGGGTGGGAGAAGTCTTTTCTCCAGCGTCAGCCCTCACAATAGATATATCTCGAAAATACCGCCCCCTCATATTATCAAT
This sequence comes from Zea luxurians, assembly GCA_029449295.1. NCBI lineage: Eukaryota > Viridiplantae > Streptophyta > Magnoliopsida > Poales > Poaceae > Zea > Zea luxurians. The sequence continues at coordinate 159,130 of JAOPSE010000349.1, read as the reverse complement.
ATGACTCTGCTTGATGATGGTTTTCCCGAAAACCGTGTGACTTGGCCGCCATGGTCGATCTTCGGCCTCTTCCCCACCACTTTCTACATCATAGCTGTCGCTGTCACCAGTATCTTCGGACAAACCTTCGAGAATCTCCTTGGTGATTTTCTCTGTATTGGTCTCTGCCATCGCAATCAGGAACCCCAGATTCTTCTCTTCCTCGAGACTCAGCTTCGTCTCCGCAGGGATCTTCTTGCCTTCAGACATCTTCGGAAATGCTAAAAAACTGTTTTCAGGGCCGAAGCTTCGAAATCAAAAAGACCACCAATCTTAATGCACAAGAGCTAAAAATTTGGTGGACCGAAGCAGATGGCAAGTGTGCGTACCAAATGAGTTGGCGGTATGATCTTATTTATACGCCCAGGGCGTTGAAAATTGAAAGACCCCGCTTGTCAGTGAATGTTGCTATTCTAGCAAAGGGAAGGTGTTTTTTCGGACCTTCGGCTCAAGGCCTTCGTCCATATCGCAATCTGAATTTATCATTAACAAATTAATATTGCGAGGGGCTACTGTTGGGGGCCTTCGTCCTCCGAAGGTCCTCAAAAACATGATTTGACAATGTTTTCCAAGTGGATTATGTGAACAGGTATCTTCGGACTCAGAATTATAAACATAAAGCACGGTCAGGACGAAGCCTGAATCAGACGAAGGACGAGCTGATTACCAACTACGAAGGATGGTGCACAGCCGAAGCTGTGCGCAGGGAAGCTTCGTCGCGATAGTAGAAAGGGGAACCGACTTAAAGATGAAAAGACTACGTGGGCCTTGACAGATTTCCATAAGCCATTAACAAATGTAATGGACATGGATGTAATTTTACGTGGGCTGCGTCCCGCGTCTATAAATAGATGAACAGTACTCCCGTACTGTTCACGCTGACTTGGCATTGGCTTTTACGTCACGCTTGTACTTTTTTACCTTCTCTCAGGACCGAAGGTACATTTGTAATTTGAAATCATTTCTATTTCTCCATGTCAATAAAATAGAAATGATTCTATGTTGATGTTTATATTTCACGCTTTATATAAATCCTTCGTCATTACTTATCATATTTACGAAGGTACGTCTTTTATGACCTTCGTCCTAAAATCATTATTTCCCGAAGGGGTATAATGTTTCGAAGGACGAAGGACTTTAGCATTTAACACTTTTTATGTTGCCTTGTTCTTAACTCTTAGCATTTGAGAACAAGTCCCCAACACCAGGCTTCCCCATGCTCCATTTCTTCTACCGTTAGTTAATTTCCGCTACATCGAGAACACTGGTTACTACTTTTGCGAAACTCCGTTAATGATGTAATAACATTAAGTACTTCTTTAATTTATGGTTTTATGCTTTATTGTATTTTCTTTATACCTCACCTTTTTGTGAGTATGTGGTACCTAATCCTGTTAGTGGCCTTGTCGGACTAGATCCGAGGGACTGACGGTTTATTCCTATTTAAGTGTGGTCTAACCTTTAAGGTGGGACTTAGGCACTTAAGTTGGAATAATTCGGGCGGTTCCGCCACAAGTTTATTGGTTGCGGGCGCGAGCTGGGTAGGCGGTTTGTTGCGAGCCGATAGGGTCGAAGGGTTGCGAAGGCGTACACGCTTGCAACGCACGAAACCACGCGTGCACGAAACTACTGCTTTAATATAGTAGAGATATGTCGTATAATATTTGATGTCATGGGCAGGGTATTGAACACGTCAACGCAGCCAGAGCTTCAGCAGTGAAACAGACGGGACCCTCGTTCAATCGATTGAATTTTCTTTTCGAACTCCACTTTATAAATAATAGGAAAAACTCCAAATTACTCCCCTACCTATGGATAATGTTTAGATAACCACCTAAAGTTTTTTAGTTCATTTTACCCGACACTCCTTTAAATTGGTTTAGTTTACCCCTTAACAAAATTTGTAATTTTTATTTCTTTATGTACCAACAGAGTTTTAAGTTTAAATTTTATTGGTTAGTAGATAATAACATAATTTAGCCCAGAAAATATACTGTAGTTTTTAAAATTATTTTGATAGGTTAATAATAAGATAAGATAAAAAACTTTAATGGTACAAAACTAAATATAAGATAATGATGAAAAAATGAACTCAAAATTTAACTTATACACAAAGAAACACAAATTTCATTAGGCAGAGATTTGTTTTTTCGTTTCTCCATACATGTTGAATTTGCAGTTCATATTATCCGAGGTGATTGAGGGCATCATAACTTATATTAGAAAAGTATGATAAAAATTTTCATCATTATTCGTATTTAGTTTTATACCATTACCGTTATTGTCTTCTATGATCTTTAACCTATCAAAATAATTATAAAAATTATAATTTATTTTTATTGGCTAAATTATGCTATTAGCTACTAACCAACAAAATTTAAACTAAAACTCAGTTTGTATATAAAAAAATAAAAATACAATATTTGTTAAGCGGTAAACTAAAACAATTCTAAGGAGCATCGAGATAAAATAAACTAAAAAAAATTTAGGGGGTTATGTGAACTTTGTCCATAGGTGGAGGGAGTAATTTAGACTTTTCCTAAATAATATTCTCTCTGTTCTTTTTTATTTGTTGTGTTTTAGTTTAAAAATGAACTAGTCGGTAACAAATATTCAAGAATGAAAGTAGTATAATTTATAATAATAAAACAACACTTTACATGATGATATCAGATTTATTAAAACCTCAGCATGTTTCCTTCATCCTCCGCACTTCCCGGGTACATCGGATCGCGGGTGTCGAGTGCCAACACATCGCCCTTGGGAGGTCGGACGCGAAGCTTTATCCAAACAAGCTCTGAGTGTAGCCCTTCCGCGCATACACATGCGCACAACCCCACTCATGCCTCGGTCGCTCCAGCGATGCCTCTCCTCCACCGGAGCCTAGCCAGGCCAGCTGCCACCAGCCCCTGCTCGCTCACCCTTCTCTGTTTGGTACCTCGGCCAGGCCCAGGCCAACCGCCGGTGGATGGATTTTGCCCACGGGTTCGTGTGGGAACAAGCAGAGGCATGACCGATGTCACATCCAGATTTAAGGGATAAAGTCAGGTGCGTCTCATATGTGCGCCAAAGAAGAACAATACATATAATGACAAAGTGTATAGAGATAAATGTCACAAATATCATAAATGTCATTATTACATAGCGAAAGTCTTACAAAAATAAATGGTAAATATAAAGTGAACTAAACGTCCATCCTTGGCGCCATAAAGCTGACTGAGAGACGCCACCTAGATCAACTCGTATTCTTCATTATATCGCAAGAGTGAGCTCACAAATGATCATAGCTCAACAAGTTGGGGGGAATAATGTGCATAAAGTCACCGAAAGTGGGAGTTCATGTGAAGTGTAAGGCTGATCAACAATAGTGGTTAAAGCTGAGCATTGCTTTTATTAAGTTGGTCAAATTTTATTAGTAGTTACTAAGTGTAAGTAGATACCAAACCAGAATAATAGTAGATCAAAATTAATAATAAATCCCATGCAATGCAACTGACAAATTGAATTTAATTCTATAAATTAATCATGCATGACCACGAGCATGGCTAGTATACCAGTTTTACACTCTATAGAGGTCATACCCTGTACCCACAAGTCGTGTATCCCATGTCACCAGGGTTAGCCAGACCCTTAGACACTACCGAGGTGAATGGCTAGGAATCCACTACGAGGCCTCTACAAAGTTCTACTAGTTTCAGAAAACTCGCTACAGTTCTAGGAAGAGCAATGCAGGAATCCCCCGTCTGACCGCCATCGTAGCAAAATCAACCCAGGAACCTCCCTACATGCCTACTCCCCTACTACCCTTGCCCCTATCGGGTAAGGTAGTCCTCCACTAGCTTTCCTAGTTAGTCATCCAAGGGCGTCCCATTCCACCCTTGTGGTGGCACATGTTTCTCAAGTTAAGCTCCATGTTCCAATTAAAATAATGATCTTATCATGAACAATAAGTAAAACAATAGTATAATTGGAACATAATCATAATGTAATATTAATCCCAAAACCATATAGAGCAATAGCAAAATCTACCTAAATAGTTCAGGGGTAAACAAGATATAAAGATAACCAGACTAGGGTGACCTATTGCGTTCCATCAAAATTAAGCATATACATGATAAAATAATTATAAAGAACATTATTGGGTAATAAAAGTGGTTAAGGGCACGACTTGCCTTCAATGAGCTCCTGCTTAGCAACTTCTACCTGCTGAACACCCGGATCCTCGGCCACTGGCTCTTCTACTTGCCACAATACAAACAAACATGGTACAATGGATAAATTAACATCACACCAAACATAAATAAAGAATACATATTAATAATATATGTATCGTAACGAGATCGTAGGAACAAGAATCACTAAATTCAGAGTTACGGATTGCGAGCTATGAATTTCTGAAGTCCTTATGTGTTTGGTACGAAAATAATTGTGTGATAAATTTTATTATGGTTTTGATGCTAGAATAGTGTTACTCAGTGTTAGACAATATTATTACCAAATTATAGGAACTGGAATGAACTAAAAAGGAGTAAAAATGAATTTTCTATGAATTAATTAAATTCCTGCAATTATTTTTACACTAAAAAGTATTTTCTAAATGAATTTATTTGATTTATCCAATATTTGGACTGCGCGCAATAATACTGAGAACTGTAGGGTGCAAATTGTAAAGATCTGGGCCTCTGCGCAATTACTTTTTAATGGATGCAGACCGCGTGTTTATTCATATAAAGAGCAAGGGTTCTTTCGCAAAGTTCCACGGACGAAACGGTACGGGGCGAGATCGGCCGTCAGATCTCGATCCGACGGATCATATTAGATCCTTCGCCCGCCGAACCGGTATGTGATTCCAGCCATTGGATCACCCATCAATGGTTCTGATTTAAAAATCCTATGAGCTACTCTCATGCGCTCATCCGCCGATCGACAGTCGAGATAACCCATGCCCAACCGGTACGCTTGGGCGATCACGACCGCGCAATTCCAAATCAACGGTCCCCACAAACCCGACTTATCCCGCGTCTGCAGATGCCAGACTTAGGCGGCGGTACACTTTTAGACAGTGGCACACTCACCGGAGTTCGGCCACAGAGCGCTATAGAGTCCCATTCCCCACCCCGAGTAGCGCTATGTGAAATAACACTGCGGACCATATGGGTAGCGACTCACAAGAGATAAATGCAGCAAGAACAGGGATTCTGGCAATGGCGAAGCCGCAGTGATCCTCCACCACCGGCGAGCGATTCTATCAGTCCTGGTCATTCGCCTGCCCCGAAACTTCACAAATTGGCCCCATACGCCCAAGTTCACCCCTAGGCTACCTCGGGATCATTTTCCCCGTCGCTGTCGACGAGTTATGGTGGAGGCGGATCTCTCTATCCTCCCCGTCTATTCTCCGCAATTGCTCCACGGTAGGGTTCTGGGGCAGTAATGGCAGGGATGGCCCGGTTATATGGCAAGGCGGGTCGTGCGGCCGCAGCTGAGAAGGTGGTCGCGAACGCCAGTGCGGTTTCGGAGAAGTGGTTGCGCCAGAGCTTGACCAAGAAGAGGAACAGGAACGCCTGTGGCTGGCATGCGGGGCCCTGCGTGTTAGTAGGTTGGTGACAAAGCGCACGGGCGAGTGGCTGACCGGTGGGTCCTAGCTGTCAATGCCGGGGCGCGTGGGGTTCTGTTGGGCTGGGGTGGGCCGAGAACGGCTGGGGTCCGAGTGACCACGAGAGATTTTGGCCCAGAGGTATTCTTCTCTTTTTCTTTTATATTTTCCCTTTTCTTTCCTTTTCCTTTTCTTTTCTACTTTTAGGCTTTCAAATTTAAATTCAAATTTGACTATGATCTTGTACTCAATTTAAATGTACAAATTTGAACATACAATGTGGAAGGATTATATCTATTTATATATTTATTTCCTTTGCTTTGCATAGTATTATCCTTCTTTTTCTCCAAATTCTAAAATTCAAGGTAGTTCTTAAATTCAAATTTGGTACTATTGTATTTCTACTAATATTATTTTTATTGTTATCAAATGCACACACAAAGAAGCTCCAACATGATGCAATAGTTATTCATGTCTCATTTTTAGATGTGGTTATTCACATATGATAATAAGTGGAGACATGATACATAAGAGTGTTATCCCCATTTCTATGATTTACAACTTTAGGTATTACAAATCCAACCCCCTTAAAAAGAATCTCATCCTCGATATTAGGTAGGACTAGGGAAAAAGGTGGGGAAATTCTATTCGAAGCTCTTCTTCTGTCTCCCAAGTAGCCTCATCTTCACCATGGTGACTCCATTGCACTTTGCACATCTTTATCACTTTATTTCTTGTAACACGAGTCAAAGTGTCAATGATCTTGATAGGATATTCCGTATAAGTTAGATCTCCCTGAACACTGAGTTCCTCCATTGGTAGCTGTTCCTCAGGGATGCGGAGACACTTCTTAAGTTGAGATACGTGGAATACATCGTGCACATCAGATAGATGATCAGGTACCTCAAGTTGGTAGGCCATCTCCCCAACTCGCCTAAAGATTCTGAAGGGTCCAATAAAGTGAGGGGATAATTTGCCTTTGACTTTGAATCTTCTCATTCCACGAAGTGGTGACACCTTGAGGTACACGTGGTCACCCTCCTCAAATTCCAGTGGTCTTCTTCGATTATCAGCATAGCTCTTTTGCCGAGTTTGTGCTACCCTCAAGTTCTCCCGAATTATGCGAACTTGTTCTTCTGCCTCTTGAATAATTTCAGGCCTAAAGAACTATCTTTCTCCAGACTGATCCCAATATAAAGGAGTCCGGCACTTTCTACCACATAAAGCTTCAAATGGTGACTGTTGGGGACTTGTTCTCAAATGCTGTGAGTTAAGAACAAGGCAACATAAAAAATGTTAAACGTCAAAGTCCTTCGTCCTTCGAAGCATTATTTCCCTTGGGATATAATGGTTTTCGGACGAAGGTTATGAAGGACAAACCTTCATCAACACAACACATCATAGTGAAGAAGGAATCATATGTAGTACAAGAGATATCATAAACAGTTTTGTATAATTATCAACTCATTATCTTATTATTATAGGAAAATGGAAATGATATCAAATTACAAGCGTACCTTCGGCTCGAAAGAAGGTAAAAGTACAAGCGAGATGTAAAAGTAAATGCCAAGTCAGCGTGAACAGTACGGGAGCACTGTTCACCTATTTATAGGCACGGGACGCAGCCCATGTAAAATTACATCCATGCCCTTTACATTTGGTAGTAATTCTATAGTAATCCACCGAGGTCTGAATAGCCTTTTCATCTTTAAGTCGGTTTCATTTTCTGCTATCACGCCGAAGCTTTCCTGCTCACAGCTTCGGCGCTGTATCAATCCTTCGTATTCTTTGGGCTTCCCCCACTGTGATATCGATTCGAGTCCAAAGATACCTGTTCACACATTATACTCCCGAAACATTGTTTAAATCATATTTTTGAGGACCTTCGGAAGCCGAAGGCCCCCAACAGTAGCCCCTCGCAATATTAATTTGTTAGAATGATAAATTTAGATTGCGACATGGACGAAGGCCTTAAGCCGAAGGTCCGAAAAAACACCTTCCCTTTGCTAGAATAGCAACATTCACTGACAAGCGGGGTCTTCCAATTTTTAATACACTGGGCGTATAAATAAGAGCATACCGCAAGCTCATTTGGTACGCTTTCTTGCCATCTGCTCTTGCTTACTCAATTTTTAGCTCTTGCGCACCAACACTTGCTTGGCTTTTTAAGTTTTTAAGCTTCAGCTTTGAAAGTAGTTTTTTAGCATTTCCGAAGATGTCTGAAGATAAAAGAGCTGCTGTCGAGATGAAGCTGAGTCTCTCTGAAGAGAAAAACCTGGGGTTTCTTGAAGCAATGTCGAAGACAAATACAGAAAAGATCACCAAAGAGATTTTAGAAGGTTTATCTGAAGATACTGATGACAGCGACAGTTACGATGCAGATAGCGGTGGTGAAGACTCCGAAGATCGCCCTTGGCGGCCAAGCCATGCGGTTTTCGGCAAATCAAGTATCAAAGAAAATCATCTTGTCAACATGAGGGGAAGATACTTCCGGGACTTGTCCATTGTGAGGGCCGACGAAGGAGAGAAGACTTGTCCGACTCCTGAGGAAAATGAAGTCGTAGTGTTCCGAAGCTTTTTGAAAGCTGGACTACGATTTCCCCAGAGCAGCTTTGTCGTAGAAGTACTGAAAATATTTGAAATCTATCTTCACCAACTTACCCCCGAAGCAATCATAAGGATGAATATCTTCGTGTGGGCCATGAGAAGCCAAGGTCTGGAACCTGATGCGAAAAGTTTCTGCAACATACACGAATTGTTATACGAGACAAAACCCTGGGGTAAGGAGCAGTATCACAATAATTTCGGCTGCTACAGTTTCGTCTCTCGGTCCGGGTCAAGCTATCCCGTGCCAACCTTTCGGAAGAGATGGCCCGGCGACTGGATGACAGAATGGTTTTATGTGAAGAATGACCTGAAAACACGGGAAGATATTAAAGGTATAATTATGCGCCCTATTTGGCAACGCTTCGGCCTGCGGAAGCCGAAGGTTGAAATGAACGAAGCTGCCGAAGAATGCCAGAGAGCCTTCGGAGTTATTTGCTCTTTTATTGGAACGAGAGATTTGATTCAAGAGCATATTGCCTTCAGGGTGTGGCCGCTAGCAGAAAAATGGGAAATGCCGCGAGAGACCATAAAGAAGGATGACGAAGGTGGACTTATCAGGCTGAAGTATACTTTCAAGTTTGGAGATAAATTTGTTGAGCCAGATGATGACTGGCTAAAAAGCATTGAAAATTTAAGTGATGAACTACTCGGGGTTTATTCAAAGGCTGAAGATACTGCATTGTCAGCAGCCTTCGGAGGCCGAAAAAAGAAAAGACTGAACCGAGTGTTTGACGCAATTGGGTTCGTGTACCCCGACTACCACTATCCAGCGCGGGGTGAAAAAAGAAAAAATGCAGCTTCTGCATAAGAAACTTCTTCAGCTGCTCCTAGTGAGCCAGCGCCGAAGAGACAAAGGGTAAAGGTTCTCACACACCGACCACGCTACATTGAACCAGCTACTGTACCCGAATTCGCCGGCGAAACCTCTTCGGCCACCGAAATTAAAGAGCCAACTTCAGTGCCGAAGATTGAAGAAAAAACTGAAGAACCTTCAACAAAGAAAGCAGAAAAACCGAGAACTGAAGGAACGAAAATATTGGAAATTTTAAGTCCTTCAGCCAGTGTTGAGACAATAAAAAACCAAAAGGGCCCAGCGGTGACCCCGAAAAGAAAAAGAATGGTCAATGTGCTAGATGTTCTGGAGACAATTAAGTCCTCAAGCACAACTCCGAAGAAGACTGTTGAAACTTCCGAAGCGGAAACTGAAATCTTTGATACTAAAGCTCCAAAACAACAAACTGAAACTGAAGCTGGACCTTCAGAGCCCACGAAGGTGAAACCCTTGGAAACCGAGGAAGAAAAAATTACGGAGCCAATTCTTGTTGAGGAAATCAGCGCTGTTGCCCCCGAAGCATCCCCCAAAGTCCTTGATTATATTGTTCGACATGCTTCGGGGAAAAAGTTATCAGAAGAAGTTTTTGAAGCTAACCACTATGCCAAAGAATTGAAATATCCGAAGGGGGCACTAGTGTTCAATGGTACAAATGAAGAAGATTTCCTATACTGCCTCCCGGATAACAAAGAACTACTCGTCTGCCGGGAAATGGCCCGAAGCATGGGATTTCCGAAACTGGAGGCTGGCCTCTGTGCAATGACAAAGGACGATCTTGCGGACAGCCTTGCGTATAATAGCCTGAAGGTACGAGATTTGCGCATTTGGAAACTTTATGATTTGAAATTTATTGTTTTATTCTTATACTAACTCTTTTACATATAGGGTTTAATTTTAAGCAACGCGCTGAGAGCGCAAAAGAATGCCGAAGACGAAAGCTATGAAATTGCTTTTAACAACCTTCGAACAGAGGTGATCAAACTAAGAAATGAAGCCTTGGAAAAGGACAAAATTCTAGTTACATTGGTGGATAAAATAAAGGAGAACGAAGCTGCCTCGAGGGCACAAGCTGCGGCCCAAAAGCACGAGATTGACGATCTTCGGAAGCAATTAGCCCGAGCTAAAGAAGAACGCATACTTGAAGAAACGAAGCGAGAACTTAGCGACCAATGGGCAAATCATTTAGAAGGAACTGTTGAAGAGCTTCGTTCATCCAAGAAAAGATGTTATGACAAATCTATGGAATGTGTTAAGAAAATGAAAGCTAGCTTCGCCAGCGTTGGCGCATTCTCGAGCGAAGAAAACTTTACAAGAGGCAACCCCGAAGGTCCCATTGAATGGATTAATCACGAAGCTGAGGCCTTTGAGGAAATTTTAAATAGTCGCGGAGACATATGCGCTTTTTCGGGTGCCAGGGGGATTGCCAGCATTTTGGAAAGGAAAGGCTGCGAACATGTAAAAATTTTAGCACAATCCGAAACTGCCTTGTCCTTTGAAGATGCTAAAGACCCTTCGGCTGAAGCTAGCATGGTTGGTGGGAAATTTTTTACCGATATCTGGGATAATGGTGGCCGAGAAATGGCCCGAGAAATTATCAAAAAAAGCGAAAAAGGCATCCATGATGCTAGAAAAGTGGCCGAGGCTGCTGAGAAAAGCGCAGAGCCCGAAGGGCAAATAGGTATTAACTAATGGTTTTTATTGTGTTGTAATTTTTGATTTCAAACTTCGTTCGCCAATTGTAATAGCAATGTAGCCGTATCCAGTCCTCCCTCAGATCCTGCTAAAACGTCTCCAGGCCCTCACCCGAAGGAAGACGATGAAATCAAAAAGATGGCCGAAGCTATCATGGATCAAGTTGTCAATCAACTCCTGAACGAAGCTGCGGAAGTAGTACTTAGGGAAGACTAGGTGCTATTGTAAAAACATCTGAAATGTAATATGTGAAATATCTTGTAACCCTGAATGTAATATACTTGTTTTTTTATGGTTCAATTCTTTACGATGCATGAAATTTTACATGCGTACCGTTTTTGAGTCTTCGACGAAAAAACACCTTCCCTTCTTTTCATGCTTCGTGAAGAAGAATTTTCATTTATCAGGACAATATCCATAGTGTTCTGATGAAGAATGTCCAAGCTTCATGAAAATATCTTCCGAAGCTACACTCCGAAGATCAATATTGTATCTCCTTGTGACTCAGCATGATTTTCCCTTTTTCAAAGCATTTTTCCGAAGATCGATATTGTGCCCCCTTCTTGTGCCATATGCAACATGATGTATGATGCTTATGCTATGCGAAATGATGTGATGATGTTATGTTATGTAAAATGGTATTTATTCCGAAGATACACGGACATCCCTGCAATAAAACACATAATCTTTTTAAATCAGCGTTGACTTTTCGCTGTAAGCCTCCCTTAGGAGCTTCTTCGCCTTTTACTTCAGCGGAATCAGCGTTTATTTTTCGCTGTAAGCCTCCCTTAGGAGCTTCTTCGCCTTTTACTTTCGGCGGTATTCGCGTTGACTTTTCGCGCTTCGCCTTTTACTTAGGCGGTATCAGCGTTTATTTTTCGCTGTAAGCTCTGCATTCCCTTTGGAACGACTTCTGAGCAGAAAACTTACACCGCGCTCCCTTTGGAACGGCTTTTTGTAACTTCAGCAAACTTACTCTGCGTTCCTTAGAGCGACTTTTTGTTGCTTCGAAAAATTCATACCGTGCCTTTTAAATTAAATTTTTGATAATTCGAAGGTCCTCCTTGCTATCGCAAATCTTTAAGCTTCAACAATTTAAGCCTGTGGAGAAGATATATTTTCCTTGTGGCAGACAACGAAACTATTACATGAGATTTTAAAAAGTGTCCTTTATTACACAGAAAATAAAACTAAATGGGAAAGACTACTATCAAGGTAGGATATTTGTCAATAAATGTGCTTCGACTCTGGCACAGTGCTATTGACTGTGCGAGCTTCGGACTGTTCTCTGAAGTCCCTTTGATGTTGAGCATATTGACCCCCTTCTGGCTGCTAGCCTTGTTGCAGCGGTGGTGGAGGCGGAGGTTGTTGCCAAGAAGCTTGAGGTTGACTCGCCGAAGCAACAGAAACTGCAGGGTGATTGCCTACATATTCTGGAATGTAAGGCGAATGATACGAAGCAGTGTGCATGATCTGCTTCGGCTGACCCTGTTGTGCTGCAGCTTCAGCTATCTCCTTTTGCTTCTGGATGGTAATATGGCACATCCAGGTGGTATGGCCCTTGTTTTCACCACAAAACAAGCAAAATGTTCTTCTTGGTTGATCTCCAAATCTTCCGCCGAAGCCCCTGGCGCCTCTGCCTCTTGGAGCTGGCGGCCGGAAGGAGCTTTGCTGTTGCCCCGAAGCCTGTGAGGAGCACTGTGGCCTTTGCTGCTGACTCCTCTTATCATCGTTTTGAGTAGAGTTGTGAATTGACCTAACGTGCCTCGGATAAAATCTTCCTCCGAAGCCCCTGGTCATTTCGGAAAACCTGAAAGCTTCCTCCCTTCTTTGACGAAAATCATTGTCAGCCCGAATATACTCGTCCATCTTCTGGAGCAGCTTCTCCAAAGTTTGAGGAGGCTTCCTAGCAAAGTACTGAGCTGAAGGTCCTGGCCGAAGTCCCTTGATCATGGCCTCAATTACAATTTCGTTGGGCACTGTTGGCGCCTGTGCCCTCAAATGTAAGAACCTCCGGACATACGCCTGAAGGTATTCTTCGTGATCCTGGGTGCACTGGAATAGAGCTTGAGCAGTGACCGGCTTCGTCTGAAACCCTTGGTAGCTGGTTAACAACATGTCCTTCAGCTTTTGCCATGAAGTGATTGTTCCTGGTCGAAGGGAGGAATACTAGGTTTGAGCAACACTCCTGACAGCCATAACAAAAGATTTTGCCATGACTGCAGTATTGCCACCATACGAAGATACTGTTGCTTCGTAGCTCATCAAAAACTGCTTTGGGTCTGAATGGCCGTCAAACATGGGGAGCTGGGGCGGCTTGTAGGACGAAGGCCAACGTGTAGCCTGCAGCTCAGCGGACAGAGGAGAGGCATCATCAAAAGCAAAATTTCTATGATGGAAATTCTCATACCAGTCATCTTCGTTGAAAAAACCCTCCTGATGAAGGTCCTTGTGCTGAGGCTTTCGGTTCTGCTCATCCTGAGTAAGATGACGAACTTCTTCAGAGGCTTCGTCTATCTACCTTTGCAGTTCTGCTAGCCTGGCCATCTTTTCCTTCTTCCTCTGCACCTGTTGATGAAGCATCTCCATGTCTCTGATTTCTTGGTCTAGCTCATCCTCTTGCGGTGTCGGGCTGACAGCCTTCCTCTTCTGGCTTCGGGCCTCCCGAAGAGAGAGAGTCTCCTGATTAGGGTCCAGCGGTTGCAGAACTGCAGCCCCAGTTGCTGAAGCCTTCTTCGGCGCCATAGCGAAGATTTATGATTGCCGAAGATGTTCCAAACTCAAAGAGTGGAAGTGAGTTCACCGGAGGTGGGCGCCAATGTTGGGGACTTGTTCTCAAATGCTATGAGTTAAGAACAAGGCAACATAAAAAATGTTAAACATCAAAGTCCTTCGTCCTTCAAAGCATTATTTCCCTTGGGATATAATGGTTTTCGGACGAAGGTTATGAAGGACAAACCTTCATCAACACAACACATCATAGTGAAGAAGGAATCATATGTAGTACAAGAGATATCATAAACAGTTTTGTATAATTATCAACTCATTATCTTATTATTATAGGAAAATGGAAATGATATCAAATTACAAGCGTACCTTCGGCTCGAAAGAAGGTAAAAGTACAAGCGAGATGTAAAAGTAAATGCCAAGTCAGCGTGAACAGTACGGGAGCACTGTTCACCTATTTATAGGCACGGGACGTAGCCCATGTAAAATTACATCCATGCCCTTTACATTTGGTAGTAATTCTATAGTAATCCACCGAGGTCTAAATAGCCTTTTCATCTTTAAGTCGGTTTCATTTTCTGCTATCACGCCGAAGCTTTCCTGCTCACAGCTTCGGCGCTGTATCAATCCTTCGTATTCTTTGGGCTTCCCCCACTGTGATATCGATTCGAGTCCGAAGATACCTGTTCACACATTATACTCCCGAAACATTGTTTAAATCATATTTTTTAGGACCTTCGGAAGCCGAAGGCCCCCAACAGTGACATCTTCAGACTGGCCTGATAACTATTATTTATAAGTGAACTCAGTATATGGTAGACTCTTGTCCCAGCTGCCTCCGTGCTGAAGGGCACAAGCTCTCGACATATCCTCTAGTACTTCATTAGTCCTTTTAGTCTGGACATCAGTTTGAGGATGATAGGCCGAACTGAAGCTCAACTTTGTATCCATATTCTCATGAAAGCTTTTCCAAAATCTTGAGGTAAACTGTGAGCCTCTATCAGAAACGATTTTCTTCGGTACACCGTGTAAACACACAACTCGAGCCATATATATCTCTGCCAACTGAGATCCTTTATAAGTAATCTTGACCGGAATGAAGTAAGCCACTTTGGTCAGTCTATCCACAATCACCCATATCGAATCATAACCCTTTGAGGTGCGAGGCAACCCGATAATGAAATCCATACCAATTTCTTCCCATTTCCATTTGGGTACCATTAACGGGTGCAGTAGTCCAGCTGGTCTTTGGTGTTCAGCTTTGACTCTTTGACAAACATCACATACAGCCACGTGTGATGCCACATCTTTTTTCAGCCCATACCCAGGGGCGGATCCAGGACCAGGGCTGCAGCCCCGGTCGAGCAGCCCATATCTCCTCATAACTCTGATTTTTTTGCTACCATTTGTAGCGGCGGACCGAAGGTTTTAGGAGCCCGGGGCAAATTTAAAATAGAGGCCCATTAAACTATTATTATATAAAAATGGTACCAATATATAAACTCAAGATACATCTAAAAATATTCATACCAAGCAACACATGATTAAAAATATATATATTATAGTATTATCTTAAAAGTTCTTTTAACATGTTTAAATACAACCAGGTTGTGAATGCTTCGTGGCTGCTAAGTATTCGTTATTTCACTATTAATCTATTGTGTCTGATAGCCTAATTACTGAGTATATAACTAGTTCGGGCCCTATATAATTGGGGGCCCGGGGCGACGGCCCCTCCGCCTCACCCTCAGGGCCGCCACTGGCCATTTATGGCCGGCCAGCTAATCTGTCATATCACAAAGATGATCTATAAAATGAACATACCCTCTATGTGAGTAGCTATTAGCCCGCGCTACATACACACGTTTATTTGGTCTTTGTTTTACGTCTGCGCAGTCGAACTCGAGGTGGCACCACTTGTAGTTTTCAGCCGACACGCAGGCGGCATTGCAGTGATGATTTTTTATTTTAGCCCCTTTTTCTATTAGAATTTTAGTTTTATATCTTGACAAAGTTGTTACTCTATACTATTTTATAGTAATTTTAGCATAGTCATGGGAAGAAAGCTCCATAATTGCCGATGCATGGTAACAAGCTACAGGTCTATGTAATTCGTGCATCCTCTCCACAGCGGTTCTATTAAATCACATTGTGGGACCATGTTTAGTCTCTCTAATATATAATTCAGCTCCCCTTTTCATCTATTTCTGGATCCGCCACTGCCCATACCACAAGTACTTCTGCTTTAGATCCCGATACATCTTAGTGCTACGAGGATGAATAGAGTAATCAGAGTCATGGGCTTCCTTCAGTATAGTCTCACGGAGGCTGTCAATCTCAGGAACACATATCCGGTTCTTGAACCATATTATGCCTTGCTCATCCTCCATGAATTCTGGACCCCTACCTTCAGTAATCAGATCTTTGATCTCTTGGATTTTAGCATCACCAATCTGATCATTGCGGATTTCTTGCTCCAAGGTAGGTTCCACTTCAATAGTGACTCCTTTAGTGTGTAACTATTCCCAGGTTTAGTCTTCGAAAATCTTCAACTACCTCATTGGGTAACTGGGCAACAATAGCTGCATGGACGTGCTCCTTTCGACTCAAGGCATCTGCAACCAGATTCACCTATGTTTTTTTGGAAGGGTGAGGGCCCATGTCTTTGGGGGGCCTGGTGCCGTGGCACCCCCCGCAACCCCCCAGGTCCGGCCCTGGACCGGTTGGAGTCGCAGGCGCCTTCGCTGTCGATCCAGTTCGCCGCAAAGTCGCTGCCTACCGTGGGCGGAGCTCCATTCATCATTGTGCGCGGTAAGGCAGCCTCCATTGAATTCATTGCTGCCTCCTCTATATAGTAAGCCCAATGGGGGTCGGGGTGGTGCCCAGTGTGCTGGGATTGGTTGTGCATCCGACGATCCCTCGTCGCGTGCCGGATTGTGCCACCGTTTGGGAGGTCGGCGTGGTGAGGGGAGCGCGCCCGACCATTGATTCGGACATTCGGTTATGGGTGGTCTGGATTAAAATGGAATATCGATTCGTATGAGTTGATCATGACCGTAGATCCGTATATGCACGATAGGGATTAGATCGTGAAGTTTTAAAATCCAGGCCATCGGATTTTGATCCGAGGGCTCTGTTCGCATACCGATTCATGAGGGGCTGGATCTAATCTAAACCGATGAATCGCGATCAGGTGACTGAGAAACAAACGTACCCCTTCACAATGCACATTTTTCTTAAGAGCCCCACGTTTTATGAATCTAAATCCGTCGTCCCACACAGTTTAAAGAACAGTACATATAGGTCCTATTTTTAGCACATGAGTTCATATAGGTCCTATTTTTAGCACATGAGTTCCCAAGCTTCTATAGAATAGGACGCGCAGTCCGGAGTGCATGAAAAATATAAAATTAAAACTAAAAATCAAATCTTAGCATAAGAATAATTTCATAAACTTAAATAAATCATAACTTATCCATTTTTACTCTGAATTGATCCGTTCCAGCTGCGTTAGCTCCGTATTAAAATTGCCTACAGATTAAACAATATTATTTTGTCATGTTTTTAGAGATGCAATAATGTGTAAAATATTATTAAACAATATTATTAAACAATATTATTAAACAATATTATTTTGTCATGTGTAAACAATAGTCAGGGGTGAACTGATTTGTGTCTGTTGCTGCGTGGGTTCAAATTATATTTGATTTTTGAACCATTTTAAGGGTCTTATTGCGCAATGTTTGGTTCTTTTATGAGGTGTAATTACAGGTTCCCTCGTCTTCGTAACAGGTTCCCACATCTTTGTAATTACATGCAGGTTGATCCTTCCAGCTGCTACGTCAGCCCACTTCGTTAATCCCCAGAATGGCCATCCCGAGAGGGCGCTTCCTATTCTAGTACTCATACACACAACAACTTGCTGGCCCATATGTTTGGGAGCGTCGAGCGCAAACAATTTCTTGATCTCTTTGCGATAGTGCTCCTGTGTGTAGTGTAGGCGGTGTGGCGCCGAACTGGATGGGGCCGACATGAGTTCTTTGTACAACTGTACTATATTATTGGTTATTGCTGATAGTGATTCCGAAGGCTGGATTAAGTGTGGGACTCGTGCTTCTTTTTGCTGTTCTTTTTTTCTTTACCTTTTTGCTTTGCGTGGGCAAAGGCAATATTAGCTCGCTAATTACCGATGTTAGGTTTTGTTTGCTATGCACGATATTATGAGTTAAAAATGCAGATGCAATAATGTGTAAACCGACACAAGGTACCACAGAATCGCCAGTGGACAACCACCCAGTCGACCCAGGTGTGCCGGGAGATGAACAGGCAAGACAAAATTTGCTGTCCGTGGCAAAAGAGAACGGCGAGTGAATAGCCGTTACTGTGGGCCAAAATGGATGCATGTAACTGGGCTGTTATGAGCCAGATTCTTGTATCTGTGTGGCATGAGTGTGCGTCGAGTAGGATATTAATACCTCTCCTGTCGTGGAGAAGGGGTATGCATTAAAGAAAACTACAAACTCCTGCTCCTTCCAATCTCCTCTTTCTTCCTCATTCGTTTGTTCTCCATGTTCTGTAATTCCAGATCCCTGTGTTCTACTCACATTTTATCTTTTATCTATTCCGAATTAATAATATTAGGCAGCTCCATTGTATGATTTTAGGGGTTGCTAAGTATATCTTATTTCCTCCGTATTTCAATCTTTACTCTGTATTTACAGTATAAAACAATGTTTTATATATTTATATACACACTCTTCTCGAGATAGCCTTAGGCCCTGTTTGGTTTTCTTTAGTCACTTGATTAAAGTTTAGTGACTAAAATTTAGTCATTAAAGTACTATGTTTGGTTCTAGTGAATAAAACTGACTAAAGAGCATTAATTAGTGCGAGTACTGACAATATTACCCCTAACAAATTGTGCTGCATGGAGAAAGAGGGGAGGGCAAATGGTGTAAAAATCCTATGTTAGTCCTTTTTAGTCACCATTTTGGTGATTAAAGAAATAAAGTTTAGTCACCTTGTTTATTTCTTTAAGAATTAAAAATAGCTAAACTTTAGTCACTAAAATTTAGTTACTCTAAACTAAACGGGACCTTACACGAGAGAGAAACGAATCTCTTAAGGTGCAATACAATGGAGCGAAACATACAAACGGTGCCACTGCCATCCAAGCAACTATAGCTAAGTTTAGCTGCTGAAGCACAAGATAATTTGTTTTCAAGTACTTAAATATGATGTTGGTCCCACGTAAGCAATATGAGAGGGAGCTTCACATCGGAGTAGTCTTTACTATATCGGAATTGTATGACACGGCCTCCTTGGAATTTTTGATAAAAGAAAATACTAAAGTTGCCGTAAGAATTCAATGAAAAGACTAAATTTAGTCTATGTCTAGATAACTGTACTGTAGTAAAGGGTGAGCCTAATAGGCAGGTGAATTAGGACTTCTAAAAACTTCTTTCTAAACTAGACCACAAATAAATCTCTAAAACAAAAGCTGTGCAAATAAGCAATCTAGAATATGCAAACTATTATTTGCAATCTAGAATATGCAAACTAAGTTTTGTCTATATGTTAATATATCTACCGCAAGACCTAAATTCCAATCCTAAATATTCTAACTAGAAAGGAGAGATTGAAACTTAAGTACTTAATCTAAATGCGGAAGGTAAAGAGCAAAGGTAGAGATGCAAACTCCCGTGGATGACACCAGTATTTTTACTGAGGTATCCGGAACACACAAGGTCCCGACTAATTCTCGTTGGTGCCCCTACGTAAAGGGTAGCCCACGCGAGGGCCAAGCATCATGGTCGAGTAACTCCGTAGAGAGCCACAAGCCTTCTCCATAAGCAAGTGGTGCTCTACTTCGAGCTCCTCTCAGACGCTTCTCGCCATCTCCACTATCGAGCTTCGGGCCAAAATGACGAGGCCTCGTTCCCTCCAGTACACGGTGGCGGCCGTGACACAAACACGATTATCACGGTCTCGCAAGACTCTCGCCCCACTCAATACAATTACAATGACTCACACAAGAGCCAAGCGGTTATGTGAGTTTTTCTAAACTTACTCAACTAACTAGGATTTACCTAAAGCAAGCGTATAAGGTTAACTAATCTAAGTACTTCGCAAAGCACTTACGCTAATCACCAAGTGATCTATTAAGCACTTGGGTGTTTGAGCACTTGAAAATGCCTATAACATGTGTTGGTATGTTGCTTGGGCTCCCACACCTTCAAATGGTCGGTTGGGTGGAGTATATATAGACCCCAACTCGAAGACAGTCGTTGAAGAAAAGCTGTTGCTTTTTTACAGCACACCAGACAGTCTGGTGCCCTGTCCAGTGCTCCACTATCCGTTGATTGAATTTTGCAGGTGACCATTGTCGTGCGTCAGGCTTGCACCAGATAGTCTGGTGGCTCTCCTCCTCAGTGCCACCAAGAACTAGCCGTTGAGCAATTGTTCCCTGGTGCACCGGATAGTCCGGCGGTGTGGCACCAGACAACCCAGTGCTCTCAACCGGACGGTCTGCTAGTGGCAACACTTTCTTCATGCCATGGACTTCACTTGATACTTGTTGATCTTTACTTATGGTCTTCATAATGTCTTCTTTTGAGGTATTGTTTCCTCAATGCCTTAGTCCAAGTCACTTTTGCATCCTATGAACTACAAACACAAACACTAGCAAACACATTAGTCCACAGGTTATGTTGACCATCAAACACTAAAATTATTTAGTCAAATGGGTCGAGGTCCATTTTCCTTACAATCTCCCCCTTTTTGGTGATTGATGACAACACAACCAAAAGAAGCAAATATAACAAATATTTTGATGAAAATTTGCAATCTACTTGTTAGGATGCATGAATGTCCCCCACAATATGAGATTATGGACTTAAGCCTTCCCCATAATCCACATGCTTCCTATTTTAGACAAAAAAACACTTGTAGAACCAAAACCACTTGTAAGCTCAAGATTTAAAATTTTTAAATTGGTTGGTGTTTGGTGTTTGATATATTTTGAATTGCTTTGGTCCCTAAAAGTTCTTCCCTTTGAAATCAAACATCAAAAAGAAAGACATTAGAAGCATATAGGAAGCAATTAAAAGACTTGCCCTCTAAAAAGGTACTCCCCTAAAAAAGTGTTCTCCCCTTTGAAAGAATATGCTCCCCCTTTGTATGGAATAAGACATACTCCCCCTGTCGGAGATCCTCTACTTAGTAAAAGCACATGAGAAAGAGAGGAAGCAAGGCATGATTGATTATACTAGCTCCCCCTAAACATAGGTAAAAGATATATTTTGACAACATTTGCATTTATAGCAACATGGGTGTCACACCCGGGTTCTAGGGGGCACCAAAACCCGGGCACGAAATAATCACCAAGTGTGCTGGGACCAAGTCTCACAAATATGATGACTCATGGTACAGAAACAATGTCACATCATTTATATATAACAGAGTTCTGTACAAAATAGTTAAATAATTACATCATGCGAAGACAACGATACAACAACACAAAGTTGACTCGGAGACGATGGTCTAGACCACTCACGAACTCATCACAGCATCCTTCGAGCGCCTCATCCTCTGGTACCTGTCCTTGACCTGGGGGAATGTGAGTACAACAAGGGTGAGCTCACATACGTTCATCGCTCAAAAAGTTATGGGGAATAATGTGCATGAACTCACTAAAGGTGGGAGCTCATGTGAAGTGTAAGGCTTACCAAAGGGGATGGTTAAAGCTGAGCATTGCTTTTAAAGTTGGTCAAAATTTTATCAGTAGTTACTAAGTGTAATTAGATACCAACCCAATTAAGTAAGAGATCAAAATTGATAATAACACCCGCGATGCAATGCATATAACAGATTAAGTTTAGTTCCATAAATTAATCATGCGAGAGTCCTGAGATACTCATGACCACGAGCACGGCTGATATACCAGTTTTACACTCTGCAGAGGTTGCGCCCTTTACCTACAAGTCATGTATCCTGTCTAGCTAGGGTTAGCTAGACCCTTAGACACTTCCGAGGTAAATGGCTAGGGATCCACTATGAGGTCTTTACAAAGTTTCACTAGCTTCAGAAACCCGCTACAGTTATAGGAAGGGCAATATAGGAATCACTCGTCCAAAAAGCCATCGCAGCATGATCGACATGAGAACCTCCCTATACGCAACTCCCCTACTGCCATTGCCCCTTTCGGGTAAGGTAGTCCTCCACTAGCTTTCCTAGTTAGTCAGCCAAGGGCGTCCCATTCCACCCTTATAGTAGCACGTGTTTCTCAAGTTAACCTCCATATTCCAATTAACACAATGATCTTGTCATGAACAATAATTAAAACAACAGTATAATTGGAACATGATCACAATGTAATATTAATCTTAAACCAGATAGAGCAATAGCATAACTACCCAAAAGTTCAGTGGTAAATAAGGTGTGAGATAAACAAGTCTATGGAAACCTATTAGGTCCCATCAGATTAACCTGAGCATGTCCCAGTGATTAACAGGAACATTATTGGGTAATGAAAAGTGATCAAGGGCACAACTTGCCTTAGACTCGAGATTCCCAAGTACAAAGTTGGTATTCAGATTCTCGTGACCTCATCGCTATTCGTAGCAATACATACAAACCGACAAGGATCAAAAAAATAACAGTACACCAAACATGAGAACAAGCAGCGTAAAAATATTCTACGTGTTGCTCTGAGAGCGTAGGTTCGAAAACTATTAAAATCAGAGTCAAAACAAAAAAGTTTGGTTAAAACAATATTTTTAGGCGTAATAAATCTAATAGATGTTACAGTTAAACTAAGAAGATATAAAATCGAAATATTTGAGTTTGTATTAATCTTTTTAACAATTATTTATAAAATGTGTAGGTTAGAACTATAAATTAATTTAACTAGATGATCTAGCTCATTAACATTAATTAAACAAGTAATTGATTAATTAATTAGAACATGTGGCATAATTAAAACAATGTTATCACTACGTATACAAAATTAATATGAACCTAACACAATTTGAATAGATTAAAATAAAGTACCTGACCTAAAAGATATCATATTTTTAATAAATTAGTAGACCTACATAAAAATAGGTGATATGACACGATTTGACTGGTTAGATGAGGGTAACATAAAGAATTAAGAGCTAAATAGACGTAATATATGAGATCTAGTTGTGATCATTTTCTACCTTTTTTCCTCCCTCAGCTCCTCCTCAAAAACACGTGGCGTGGATCCAAGAACCTTCACAATCTCTTAGCACCACCTCGGCGGGACTCTCTCTCTGCACGACGGCGTCGTTCAGTACTGTACGCACCACCAATGGTTCTCTAGCATCTAATTATACGGTCGTGGTGGGGGGAGGGGTTACGGGGTTTTATATGCCCCAGTACCGAAGAAGTTGGCGTGATCTATCGAGCCACTACAAAGAAGAAAAAAACGTGGGTGCATAGGATTGGGCCAATGGGGGAGGCACCAGTATGGGTAAGTATTTTTCCTTTAACTTTAGTTTTTTCCTTCTATTTTCTGTTTTTTAGATTTCAATTTCTATTGATTTTCCTATTTTAGTTTATAACTTTCGATTTAAATTCTGAATTAAAATTTTCAAATATAAGTCAAATGCACAATCACAAATCTAGCATGCTATGCAAGTATAATTGTGTTTATTTATTGTCATATTTAGACAAATATTTTTAAGTATGCAATACATACAAATATTTATTTTTAAGACAACAATTTATAATTTATAGCATCTTAAATATTTTAGTGAATATTCCTAAATCCCAAGATAGGATCCTTGAGGCATTGCAAATTCTACACCCCTTAATAGTAATCTTGTCCTGGAGATTAGTAAGAAAAGGGATGCAACAATTTTGGTTTGTGGTTTACCTTTTAGTTTCTTAATTAGTTTAAAAAATCAAAGTTTTTCTTAAGGATTAATTAAGATGTGCCTTTTTTAGAAAGCATGGGTATCCTTTAGGCATGAGAAAAAATATGGTTAGAGCAAGGGTAGGTTGTGACAAGAGAGAAAGATTTTGGCAAGGAAAAACTCCATCATGGATAGTGGATCTTGATGCATCTGGAGATCGGGGTTGTCTCTTATCCTTCCTTGTCGAGGTTGACCTTTTTCTTTCCTTCGGCCTTGGAGTTGTTATCCGGGTTAGGGACATATAGGTAAGATAGCTATGGGTACATGGGGTGGGGTGGTCAAACAAGGTTTACTTCTAGTTTTAGCTTAGGATAGATGGATTTAGGCAAACCGTCTAGTAGGTGAAGTGGTTGGGCATGGTCGAGTTGGTCTAGGGCACCAAGTTATTTAGGTAAGAGAATAATTAAGGGGGTCAAGTCTATTTTACCAGCTTTAACTAACCCGTTAAGTAATTTGGATTAGGTGGACTTAGCCAAATCTATTTAATTAGGTCCAGTCTAGATTATACATATTAGGCCACATCAGGTTAGATTAGATGAGGTTGAATTTAACTACATTAGATTAGATTTGATCGAACTAGGTTAGATTACATTGATCTGTTAGGTCACATTAGTTCACATTAGATTAGATAGGTTCTAGACTAGACAAGATCTAATTAATTTGGATAAGATCATGGTTGATACACTAGAGTGAGATAAGCAAGGTAGTTAGGTAAGATGGAAGAGTAAGATAGAATGTTTTTATGGTAAGATGGGTCTATAAGATAGATCTATATTTTTTATGGGGGATATTCTATCTTTCTAAATATATTTTTACACACACAAATATATATATATATACATAATTGTGGACATTACTCCACAACTAATTACACTCAATCAAAGAACCAAATGAAACAAGGTTCATAAGGACAAGCATTCACACGCTATAGATACTTACAAAAATAGTTTTGTTTTTTTTTTGTTCCTAAGATTAGGTCTCCTATTCCTAAGGGTCACTTTGGGTACATGATTTCAAAGTGTGAAATCCACTTTTGTCTTTAGAGGTGAAAAGGTAAGAATAATCAGAGTAAAGCAGCAATAGATGAGAAAAGATTAAGAAAAGTTTAGAAAGAATCAGAGTAGCAAAAGTAAGAAATGGTTGTCCAGTTCTATCTAGGTTTCATCCTATAGTCAACATTCCTCTGATACCACTTCTGTCACACCTGGGTTCTAGGGGACACCAAAACCCGGGCGCGAAATAATCACTAAGTGTACTGGAACCAAGTCTCACATATATGATGACTGATGGTATAGAAATGAATGTCACATCATTTATATATAACAGAGTTCTTGTGGCGGAACCGCCCGGATTATTCCAATTTAAGTGCCTGAGCCCCACCTTAAAGGCTAGATCACACTTAAATAGGAATAAAACGTCAGTCCCTCGGATCTAGTCCGACAAGGCCACTAATAGGATAAAGTACCACGTACTCACTCGATGGTGAGGCACAGAGCAAATACAATAAAGCATAAAACCATACATTAAGAAGTATTAAATTTATTACAACATCATCGGGGCTTTAGCAAAAGTAGTGATCATTGTTCGGAATGCAGCGGAATAAAACGAACGATAAATAAACAGAGGATTAGGGAAGCCTGGCCCATCACTCCTCATGCTCTTCCTCTGCCGAGGTAGGGTCCCACTCGACTGTCCAACCTGGTGGCAAGGTGGACGGAAAAGTCACTCCAGCAACCATGTCATCCAGAGATCCTATAAAGTTATGCCACAAGCAAGGCTGAGTATACTAATACTCAGCTATACTTACCCGGTGTGAGGAGTCTACTCCTCTACCTCTAGACATGCAGCTGTTTGGCTAAGGGGTTTGGTTTGCCAAAAGCACTAGCTGAGTCTAAAATCATATTTTAGCTTTTCAAGTTTTAGTGTGACTCTCTTAAAACTAAATGTATACCTAACTAATCATACATGGTAGCAAGCATTTAGCAATCAATATCTTTTGCCAAATCAACACATTTCCACTTGTTACTCAATGTAGCAGCATGGATCAAGCAGTCTCATTAGCTACGAGAAGCAGACGATTCGAATCGAGTTTTAACCTTGCAAGGTAAACCTAAACACACGACGTGGCGAGGCACTCCATCCCCACACACATCAACCGTCCCCATCGATTCCCAGTCAACAGATCAGGGCTCACTGCCTTGGTGTACAATGCCTCACTGACCCCGACTGCCGTCGTGCAGTGACCGCACTTGTACCCACCATAACCGGAATGGGAGACCACGTCTCAGGTCGCGTGAGGGGCAAAGTCTGCTGCCAGGTTCACTCAGGTACTAGGCTTACTGATTTACCATATTTCTCAGTATGCGTTTAGTACGTTTAAACGCTTGACACACGGTACCACACCTTAATCCTTATTCCAATTTTCATCTCGTAGACAACGCGTCCCCATGGATCGTTGTCCACAGACCATCATCATTATGATATAAAAATGGGTATAACCAATTCCTGACCTCGCGCGAGTGCTAGAAAAATCACACGACTTCTACCGAGATCCCTAATTAGTAAAGCAGCTACTCGGCCTAGCATACTAGTATCCATCTCAAAAGGAATCCTGAGTTCATGCAACTAGGGTTTTAGTCAACTCCTAGACTTAAGTGCATAGTACAAGCCTACAAACATTAAGTGCAGTAAAATAGCATATATATAACTGGTTATGCATAAAACCGGGGCTTGCCTTCCAAAGCTGGGGCAGGCAGATCCTCGATGGTAGGCTCTGGTGCTGGATCTCGGGCTACCTCCTGAGCAACTTCTTGCTCCGGCACGAGCATTTACTCCCCGTCGGCGAGATTACAGTCTATCGAATGCGATAAATGAGATATATGCATAAAAATGATATGAAAATTTGGAAAGGTTATGCATGGTAAGAATAGTATTAAGTTTAGTGGTCCTCCAGGGTTCCTTTTGGATATACTTAAGGGTTTTGTACTTCCATTTATTTCTCCCAAAGTTTCCCTTTTTCTTTTTATTGTGCTTCTTATTAAGCATTTTTGAACTATCGGGGTTAGTTAACATTTTCCAAAAATGTTCTAAAAATTACAGTGGGTAGATATTTACCTCTGTGGACTATCCTAGAAATTTAAGGTGGAAATTAATTCAGATACTACTTGAGTAAAATTAACAAAAACAAGTGTAAAAGGGCACTTTACACTATAGCTCAAATTTGGGTGAGGTTTCTGGTTCAACCTTTATTTTTACCAAGATTCTTAGGGAATAATAGGTCCTTGTTTTTAAAAATCACAGAAAAATACCTACTGAAAATTTAATTGTGATTTTCTAAAGTTTAAAGCCAAAAAGGGTACTTATAACTAACTTGTTATTTGAAAAATATCAAACAACAGAACTCATATTTTTCCTATATTTATAATAACAAAATATTAGTTATCCCAAGGCTGGGGGTGGTTTCTCCTCAGAATTATTTTTCTAGGATTTCTCTAAGTTTTCATTGTTTTCACAAAATAAAAGGTAATGCTTGTCTTTTGTACTAATAGAGGGTCTAACAAAATTTTCCAGGGAACTATGTTAAATAAGTGAGCTAGCAAAAATGTGGTTGCCCCTGGTTCTTATTTTAAATTACCTTTTCTATTTTTCTTCACTTTGAGCCTAAATGAGTTCAAATGGGAAACCCTTCCTTAATTTGGTGTACTAAGAGGTGCACTATTTTTAAATAGAGTATGGAGTGGTTAAGTACTTCCCTGATTTTTCTTAACCCTAGTCTAACAGTGTAACCATTTTTTCCTATTTAATTTAGCTTTTGGCCAGATAACTATTTAAATCAAAACTTTAAAATCTTCTGCAACACAAAGGGGGTTTTGTATTTTTCCTAAGTAGTTCACATTATTTAGAACCTAGTAAAATTGGTTTGACTAAATTTGGTCAGATAAAACTGAAGTTATGAATTTTACAAGATTTGTTTGTATTTAAATGAGAATTGTTTAAAAGGTTTTCTCGAAAACCAGTTTACACTGAGGACCCTGGGTTTTTCTTAAACCAGTTCTCTAACTTATACCCCTGTGCCACTATTCATTTGTGTCACTGACACTTCAAAAACCCCCCTGACTTTCTTTCCATCTTCCCCGAGGTCCCTCCCCCCTTTTGAACAGTACCCACGGAAGAAAATAGGACGACACGGCTTACCGGCGGCGAGGGAGGTCCGGCGAAGGGCGGGGTTGGCTCCGGGAAGTTCTTGCGGTCCGATGAGGTGCGGCTTGCCGTTGGTGATGGCCGGAATCGGCCGGTCCACGAGCGCAGGCGGGTGAGCTCGTCGGCGGCGAGTGCTCCAGCCTATCCACGGCGACATAGGTCAATCCAAGGGCACGGGGAGCTTCACAGGGTGCTAAGGAGTCTAACCGTGCAAGGAATTGAAGAATAACTCACCGTGGAGCTCGGTCTACGTATGCCGGCGCTCGGGTGAATTCCGGCGACCTTGATCCGGCGTCTCCGGTGAGGTAGAGTCTGATTCCTTGCTCTGGGAGCTTCACCGGGGCAGGCAGAGTTTCTCTCGAGGGTTGGATGGGGCTGGGAATGTCTCGGTTGGCCGGTCTACGGTGGTGGGTGCACGGGCGGCCGCAGGTACGCCGTGTGTAGGGCAAACTCCGGTGATCTCGCGCTCCTGTGAGGTCGAGAGCGCGCGGGGGAGTATGGTCGAAGCCTTGGCTAGCTTTATAGGCGCGGGCGCGGTAGTGGGCACGGGCCTGGCTTGGTGCGACGCGGGGCACGCGGGTTTGGGCGCCGGGCGTGCTCTGGCGAGGTCAGGGCGCGCCGAACACGTGGAAGTGTGTTTCTGCCCTTGTTCAAACGCCTGCTGAGATCGCAAACGTGCGAATCATGGCAAAAATCCGGCGCAGACCTCTTCCTGGCATCTATGGCTATCTCTTGTATGTAAGTTCCAATGGAGGATACACCCTAGGTTTGAAGATATGCGGACGCCAAATCAGGTATGTCTCACTGTCCACCCCGAGACAAAAGTGATGTCAAATTGTGTCAAATGGTTTTGGCTCGGGTTCAAATTTTTCTAGTGGGTTCCTTAGGTAGTTTGGCTCCTTTTTGGTATTCAGACCAAGTGGTTTTGGCGCCATTTACTAAGTGAACACGTCTGATCTTTAGATTAGGGTTAAATTTGGACTTAGAGAAAATTAGAGAGTTCTAGTGTGCTCTCTACTTAATGAATGGATTTGGGGTCTTTGAGGGGCCTTTTTGTAATGTTTCCCCTTTGAATTTTATAAACTTTAGTGTGTACTTAAACTTTGGTTAAGATTTGAAACAAGGATTTGCCATTTGATTAACTTGCCCACTAATCCCTTGCTTAGAAATCTAGTGCCTTTAGGGGTCTAGGGTTTAACCTCCTTGCCCAAAATGACAATTGCTCAAAATGTTTGGGTAAAGCTTTTGTCATTAATTCATATTGGTTGACCCATGGTCTCCAAGGTCTTGGGGTTTCCTTTCCCCACTTAATCATATGTGATAACAAGTCATTAGTGCAGTATGAAGCCAGTGCCTTGTTAACACCTGAGGTGTTACAGCCCTCCCCCCTTAAAGGAATCTCGTCCCGAGATTTTGGGTGGGGATCCTTTAGAGGGGTACCCAAAAGGTGTGCTGGTGTGTTGCATTTTCCTTTAGCCAAGTTTCTCTAGTTAACTGCTCTTCGAATGTCATCCTCTTTGCAACTTCAGAAGGAAGTCCTTTTAAAGTTACTTTCAAAGCTTACTTTACCCTTAACAACTAAGTTTTTCTTATATTTTGATTCAAAAGGGTAGGTGGGGGTGGGGTTCTGGGTTACGTACCGACTCCTTCGGGCATAAAGTCAGGGAAGCAAGAACGTAGAAAATCCTCAGTCTCCCAAGTAGCCTCTTCTACGGAATGGTGGCTCCACTGAACCTTATACATCTTGATCGACCTTGCCCAAGTTGATCTCTCCTTTTGGTCCAGTACCTTGACGGGGTGCTCTTGATAAGACAAGTCTGGTTCTATCTCCAACTCTAGTTCCGGTAGCACTTCCGTGGGTAAGCGGACACACTTTCGTAGCTGAGACACGTGGAACACATCATGAACTGCTGACATACGGGGTGGCAACTTCAATTGATATGCTACAGGTCCACATGTCTCTTTGATCTCATAGGGTCCAATGTAGCGAGGAGCTAACTTGCCCTTGAGTCCAAATCTCTGAACACCTTTTGTGGGTGATACCTTAAGATAAACATGATCTCCCACTTTGAAATGTAGAGGCTTCCTCCTTTTATCATGATAACTCTTTTGTCTAGCCTGAGCAGCCTCTAAATTCTTCTTAATGACTCTGACTTTCTCCTCGGCTTCAAGTACCAGGTCAGGCCCAAAAATTTCCCTCTCTTCAGCTTGTGACCAATTTAGCGGTGTTCTACACCTTCTCCCATACAAGGCCTCGAAAGGTGCCATCTTTAAGCTGGACTGGTAGCTGTTATTATAAGAAAATTCTGCCAAAGAAATACACCTGTCCCAATTCTTTCCATAGTGTAGTACACAAGCTCGTAACATGTCCTCAAGAATCTGGTTCACTCTCTCCGTCTGCCCATCTGTCTAAGGATGGTATGCTGAACTTCTTATTACATGGGTCCCAAGTGACTCTTGCAGTTGCTCCCAAAAACGTGCTACAAATGGTGCTCCTCTATCAGATACAATAGTCCTTGGTATTCCATGTAAACGAACTATCTGGTCGATGTAGATATCGACATACTTCTCTGCTCTGTGGGTGGTATGCACTGGCAAGAAATGAGCTGTCTTGGTCAACCTATCCACAATGACCCAAATAGAATCGTGGTGCTGTGAGGTATTGGGCAAACCCACGATGAAATCCATGCAAATATCCTCCCATTTCCAAGATGGTATGGGAAGGGGCTGTAAATTGCTTGCTGTCTTCAAGTGGCTGGCCTTAACTCATTGGCAAGTGTCGCATTCAGATATATACTTAGCAATTTCTCTCTTCATTCTGGTCCACCAGTATAAGGATCTGAGATCGTGATACATCTTGTTACTGCCGGGCTGCATGGAGAATTTGGAAAGGTGAGCTTCATCCAATATCTTCTTTCTAAGCTCGGGGTCCTTGGGAACAACCAATCGGTCTCCAAACCATAGAATTCCCTTGCTGTCCTGACGGAAGCATTTGTATTTGTCTACCTTCTGCTCGAGCATTTCCTTGATGACTTGAACACCCTTGTCACCAATTTGAGCCATGACTATTTGCTCATGTAAGGTGGGCTCCACTGAAATATAACTCAAGGCACCGGAGGAAACGACTTCTATGTTCAGCTTGCACAACTCATCACATAGGGTGGTGATCTTAGCATCCATACTCACACAGTTGCACTGGGCCTTCCGGCTTAAGGCATCTACCACAACATTGGCTTTGCCAGGATGGTAATGCACTTCCAAATCGTAGTCCTTGATTAACTCCAACCATCTTCTCTGCCTCATATTAAGATCAGCCTAGGTGAAGGTATATTTGAGGTTCTTGTGATCAGTATAGATATTACAATGAGCTCCCATCAAGTAGTGTCTCCAAATCTTGAGAGCATGAACTACGGCAGCCAATTCCAAATCATGTGTGGGGTAGTTCTGCTCATGAGGCCTGAGTGCTCGGGAGGCATAAGCAATGACTCCGTTGTCTTGCATCAAGACACATCCCAATCCAGTACCTGAAGCATCGCAATAAACCTCAATGGGTTTGGTATTATCAGGCTGAGCTAGCACGGGTGCTATTGTCAAATGTTGCCTTAGTACATGAAAGGCATTCTCACATTTTTAACTCCATTCATACTTTACTCCTTTCTTCAACAATTCAGTCATTGGCTTGGCAATCCTGGAGAAATTCGGGATGAATCGCCGATAATACCCTGCGAATCCCAGAAAACTCCGAATCTATCGCACAGTGGTAGGAGGCTTCCAATCCATCACTTCTTGTACTTTCTCAGGATCAACCAATATCCCATCCTGAGAAATGGTGTGACCCAAAAATTTAATTTCCCTCAGCCAGAAATCACATTTGGATAACTTAGCATATAAGCAATGATCGCGCAGTCGCTGAAGTACGATGTGTAGATGCTCTGTATGCTCGTCTTCATTCTTGGAATAAACCAGAATATCATCAATGAAGACCACCACAAACTTGTCCAGCTCTGGCATAAATACTGAGTTCATCAGATACATGAAATAAGCCGGGGCATTGGTCAGCCCAAAAGACATCACCAAGTACTCATAAAGCCCATATCTGGTAGAAAAAGCTGTCTTTGGAATATCACTGGCCCTAATCTTGATCTGATGGTAGCCAGAGCGAAGGTCTATCTTGGAAAATACCTTGGCTCCCACCAACTGATCGAACAATACATCAATGCGGGGCAACGAATACTTATTCTTGATGGTCACCGCATTGAGAGGGCGGTAATCAACACATAACCTCAGACTCTCGTCCTTCTTCTTTACGAACAAGGCTAGACATCCCCATGGTGAAGTACTTGGGCAAATGAATCCTTTGTCTAACAACTCTTGTAACTGCTTTTTCATTTATGCCAATTCTGTTGGAGGCATCCTATAGGGTCTCTTAGATATAGGTGCAGTTCCGGGTTGCAACTCAATTGTAAACTCTATGTCTCTGTCAGGTGGCATCCCTGGTAATTCATCCGGAAAAACATCTAGGTAGTCACAGACCACTGGGATTCTCTCAACAGGTGACTCTATCATAGTGAAGGCACAGGAACGGGTACAACCCTGGTCGGGTAGGTACAAGGTGATTTCTCCATCTAGTGGGGAGTGAATTTCTATGGCTCTGGCTGCGACATCAATTACCGCATGGTGTCGCGACAACCAATCAGTCCCCAAGATGATATCCACACTATCCAATCCCATGATCAGGAGAGTGGTCTTAAATATGAAGCTACCCAACCTTATTGGTACGTGTCTGTTGATCTGATAGGTGGCAACTCTGCCTCCTGGTGTAGAAATTGTAATACCCCCATTTGTGTGGTGAAAAGGTAACTGGCACTTGGCACTAAATTTGGTACTGATAAAACTGTGGGATGCACCAGAATCAAAAAGAATGATTGCAGGATAATTCAAAACTGAAAAGATACCAGTCAAGACGGGCGCTCCCTCTAGAATATCAGCCATGGTGGTGAAGTTCAGCCTGCCTTGCCTCATTGCACCTTCTGCCTCTTGCCTTGGTTGTGATTGGAATTCTGCCCCTGCCTCTACTGGTTCTTGGGACAATTCTTGGCATAATGCCCAGTGCTGCCACAAGTGAAACACCTGTTGTCATTGGCCTGATGGTACTGCTGCTGTGGCTGACTGTTGCTCGTCTGAACTCGGGGCTGAGAGCGGTTGGGTGCCTGCTGCTGCTGTTGTGGTCGGATCACCCATTGTCCCTGTTGCTGCTGTGGCCCCCTGCTCTGGGTGTCAGATACAATCCTAAAGCGCTGAGGCTGAGCTAAAGGTCCTTCCACAGGGGTCTTCCTCTTCTTTTCTGCCTGACGAGTTGTGATGCAGTCTTCCTGGGAAATGGCCATGTTGACTAACTCATTGTAGCTGTTGGCCCTGACTGTGTTGAGACGGTCACGGAGCTTAGTGCTGAGCCCCCTCCTGAACCTATCCCTCTTCTTCTCATCGGTGTCTGCATGATACCCTGCATACTGGCGTAGGTCATTGAAGGCCTGAGTGTACTGCAACACAGTACGATTCCCATGAGTAAGTGCCAGAAACTCATTAAGCTTGCGGTCCATAATGCCTGCCGGTATGTGATGCCCTCTGAATGCTGCCTTGAATTCTCCCCATTCCACCACGTGGTTAGCTGGCTGCATGGCGAGGAAGTGATCCCACCATGTCCGCGCGGGTCTGCGAAGCTACTGGGTGGCAAAATGAACCTTGGCCGCATCCGAACAAACGCCATTAAGTAGTGGGAATTTGGATTCCACTACCCTGAGCCATACATCAGCATCAAGTGGATCCTCTTCTCGAGTGAACAAAGGCGGCTGAGTGCTGAGGAATTCCTGATAAGTGGCCGCTGCTGGGGTAAGCTGATGGTGATCACCACCACCATAGTGCTGAGGTGGTGGTTGCCGCTGAGCCAACTATCGCAGAATCTCATTCTGCTGAGCCATCAGTTCTTGCATGGTAGGAGGTGGTGGCAGTGGTGGAGGAATGCGCTCATTCTATCCACGACACGCTCTTCCTGCCATCTGAAAAATTAAGGATGCTCTCAATATCATATTTTTGATGTCAGGGTTCGTATGTGGTGACAAATTTGAAAGTACAAGGCCAACATTTTCTTGCATAATTCATAAAAGATACTACATGGCATAAAACCTTTCTTCATAAATTAGAGCTAACATCATTCATCATCCATACTCCCAAAAGATTTTGTTATGATTACATCAGTGGTCAAAAGACTCAACTCTATCTAGCCTAGTACCCCAAGGGTGCAAAAGCTAAGCTAGTTTTGAGGAGTTCTACCGCCACACCCTTCTAACTCTATCCCTGCAACTCAATGGACAAACAAGGCAACGCTTGACTCAGGGGAAGGTGGTCTCCCTGAGCCAGCAGTGTCCAGACTAGATGCAGGCTCTGGCTCCTCTCCTCCCTCGATGTCAACATCCTCGTTGGCCTCCATATCCTGAATCTCCTGATGGTGCAAATCTAAGTGCTGGTTAGCTTCCTCAAGTTGCTGCTGAGTGTTTAGAAGCTAAGCCTCGAGAACCTCGATGGTGTTCTCCCTTGCTCCTACTATCTCTTCAAGCTCTTGAATCTGGGTGGCCATCTATTCCACCTAAAGTTCTTTCTCCACCAGCTCAGTGGACAGGTCTACCACAAGGTCCTCCCTGTTATCCAAGGTGATCTTGGTAGCCTCCACCAAGGCCATCAGTTGGGACATTGCTTCAGCTCGCACTGCTTGCAGACGATACAGGGCATTCATGCACCGCACCGTCAGGTGAGCAGTCTGCCCTGGGTAAAGAGCCCATATGTCCTTGGCATGCTCCACTCGGTCTTTCCACAGTGGGTCGTCCTCCTTGTCAGCGGGCAACAAGCCAGTGGGATGAGTAGACAGCTCCAAGGGGTGAAAGCCACAGAAGGTCGTCAGCCCGTGGAGAGCAATGGCCTCGATGGTGTCTTCGGCTCGAAATCCAAAAGACTCGGAGTCCAACGAACGCCCGCCCGGCTGTAAGGGGTGAGGCTCCAGGGTCATTCTCACCCTACAGCGGGGTACCCGGTGCTTCTCGAACAGCTACACCACGTATTGGGGAGGTGTCGTATAACCGGCTCCCTGAAGTACCTCCCACAAGATGCGGGGAAAGCCCTCTCGTGCAAGTCCGTCCATGTGGGAATGTGCGTTCCCTCCTTCCGAGGACTCATGAGAAGTCATCTATGTACGGGTAAGCGTAAGCGAAAAAGAAAAAGGATTATAAAATAAAAGGGAATCAAAGCTTGGCCTATCGAAGGTTACGATGAGGTCACTGAGTGTACTTAATCTTTCATTATCTTGTATTTAAGTTCTTGCTCAATTACCAAATAGTTTAATTAAAGGATGCATGCACGCTCGTTCTACACAACCTCACATCAACCTGTAGGGAATAGGGAAAACCCTTCCCTTATAGTAGCTTGTAGGGCTCACTCAATTAGCCACCTAGCTACCCTTCCATGATCCTAAGGCTTGACGTCCTAGGTCTATCCTTATCGTCCTGACGATCTATCCAACATTTGTTTCTAAGCAATTTTACTTTTGAAAAGGATGGTATTTACAGTTTATTGATTCCTCTATGGTGGTACAAGCTCTGATACCAGCTGTGGCGGAACCGCCCGGATTATTCCAATTTAAGTGCCTGGGCCCCACCCTAAAGGCTAGACCACACTTAAATAGGAATAAAACATCAGTCCCTCGGATCTAGTCTGACGAGGCCACTAACAGGATCAAGTACCACGTACTCACTCGATGGTGAGGCATAGAGCAAATACAATAAAGCATAAAACCATACATTAAGAAGTATTAAATTTATTATAACATCATCGGGGCTTTAGCAAAAGTAGTGATCATTGTTCGGAATGGAGCGAAATAAAACTAACGATAAATAAACGGAGGATTGGGGAAGCCTGGCCAATCACTCCTCATGCTCTTCCTCTGCCGAGGTAGGGTCCCACTCGACTGTCCAACCCGGTGGCAAGATGGACGGCCAAGTCACTCCAGCAACAATGTCATCCAGAGATCCTGTAAAATTATGCCACAAGCAAGGCTGAGTATACTAATACTCAGCTAGACTTACCCGGTGTGAGGAGTCTACTCCTCTACCTCTAGACATGTAGCTGTTTGGGTCAGGGGTTTGGTTTGCCAAAAGCACTAGCTGAGTCTAAAATCATATTTTAGCTTTTCAAGTTTTAGTGTGACTCTCTTAAGACTAAATGTATACCTAACTAATCATACATGGTAGCAAGCATTTAGCAATCAACATATTTTGCCAAATCAACACATTTCCACTTGTTACTCAATGTAGCAGTAGGGATCAAGCAGTCTCATTAGCTGCGAGAAGCAGACGATTCGAATCGAGTTTTAACCTTGCAAGGTAAACCTAAACACACGATGTGGCGAGGCACTCCGTCCCCACACACATCAACCGTCCCCATCGATTCCCCATCAACATATCTAGGCTCACCGCCTTGGCGTACAATGCCTCACTGACCCCGACTGCCGTCGTGCAATGACCGCACTTGTACCCACCATAACCGGAATGGGAGACCACGTCTCAGGTCGCGTGAGGGGTAAAGTCTGCTGCCAGGTTCACTCAGGTACTAGGCTTACCGATTTACCATATTTCTCAGTATGTGTTTAGTACGTTCAAATGCTTGACACACGGTACCACACCTTAATCCTTATTCCAATTTTCATCTCATAGACAACGCGTCCCCATGGATCGTTGTCCATAGACCATCATCATTATGATATAAAAATGGGTACAACCAATTCCTGACCTCGCGCGAGTGCTAGAAAAATCACTCGACTTCTACCGAGATCACTAATTAGTAAAGCAGCTACTCGGTCTAGCATACTAGTATCCATCTCAAAAGGAATCCTGAGTTCATGCAACTAGGGTTTCAGTCAACTCCTACACTTAAGTGCACAGTACAAGCCTACAAACATTAAGTGCAGTAAAATAGCATATATATAACTGGTTATGCATAAAACCGGGGCTTGCCTTCCAAAGCTAGGGCAGGAAGATCCTCGATGGTAGGCTCTGGTGCTGGATCCTGGGCTACCTCCTGAGCAACTCCTTGCTCCGGCACGAGGATGAACTCCCCGTCGGCGAGATTACAGTCTATCGAATGCGATAAATGAGATATATGCATAAAAATGATATGAAAGGTTATGCATGCTAAGAATAGTATTAAGTTTAGTGGTCCTCCAGGGTTCCTTTTGGATATACTTAAGGGTTTCGTACTTCCATCTATTTCTCCCAAAGTTTCCCTTTCTCTTTTTATTGTGCTTCTTATTAAGCATTTTTGAACTATCGGGGTTAGTTAACATTTTCCAAAAATGATCTATAAATTACAGTGGGTAGATATTTACCTCTGTGGATTATCCTAGAAATTTAAGGTGGAAATTAATTCAGATGCTACTTGTGTAAAATTAACAAAAACAAGTGTAAAAGGGCACTTTACACTATAGCTCAAATTTGGGTGAGGTTTCTGGTTCAACCTTTATTTTTACCAAGATTCTTAGGGAATAATAGGTCCTTGTTTTTAAAAATCACAGAAAAATGCCTACTGAAAAATTAATTGTGTTTTTCTAAAGTTTAAAGCCAAAAAGGTACTTATAACTAACTTGTTATTTGAAAATATCAAACAATAGAACTCATATTTTTCCTATATTTATAATAACAAAATATTAGTTATCCCAAGGCTGGGGGTGGTTTCTCCTCAGGATTATTTTTCTAGGATTTCTCTAAGTTTTCATTGTTTTCACAAAATAAAAGGTAATGCATGTCTTTTGTACTAACGGAGGGTCTAACAAAATTTTCCAGGGAACTATGTTAAATAAGTGAGCTAGCAAAAATGTGGTTGCCCCCTGGTTCTTATTTTAAATTACCTTTTCTATTTTTCTTAACTTTGAGCCTAAATGAGTTTAAATGGGAAACCCTTCCTTAATTTGATGTACTGAGAGGTGTACTATTTTTAAACAGAGTATGGAGTGGTTAAGTACTTCCCTGATTTTTCTTAACCCTAGTCTAACAGTGTAACCATTTTTTCCTATTTTATTTAGTTTTTGGCCAGATAACTATTTAAATCAAAACTTTAAAATCTTCTGCAACACAAAGGGGTTTTGTATTTTTCTTAAGTAGTTCACATTATTTAGAACCTAGCAAAATTGGTTTGACTAAATTTGGTCAGATAAAACTGAAGTTATGAATTTTACAAGATTTGTTTGTATTTAAATGAGAATTGTTTAAAAGGTTTTCTGGAAAACCAGTTTACACCGAGGACCCTGGGTTTTTCTTAAACCAGTTCTCTAACTTATACCCCTGTGCCACTATTCATTTGAGTCGCTGACACTTCAAAAACCCCCTCACTTTCTTTCCTTCTTCCCCGAGGTCCCTCCCCCCTTTTGAACAGTACCCACGGAAGAAAATAGGACGGCGCGGCTTACCGGCAGCGAGGGAGGTCCGGCGAAGGGCGGGGTTGGCTCCGGGAAGTTCTTGCAGTCACGACGAGGTGCGGCTTGCCGTTGGTGATGGCCGGAATCGGACGGTCCACGAGCGCAGGTGGGTGAGCTCATCGGCGGCGGGTGCTCCGGCCTATCCACGGCGACATAGGTCAATCCAAGGGCATGGGGAGCTTCACGGGGCGCTAAGGAGTCTACCCGTGCAAGGAATTGAAGAATAACTCACCGTTGAGCTCTGTCTACGTATGCCGGCGCTCGGGTGAATTTCGGCGACCTTGATCCGGCGTCTCCGGTGAGGTAGAGTCCGATTCCTTGCTCTGGGAGCTTCACCGGGGCACGCAGAGTTTCTCTTGAGGGTCGGACGGGGCTGGGAATGTCTCAGTTGGCCGGTCTACAGTGGTGGGTGCGTGGGCGGCCGCTGGCACGTCGTGTGCAGGGCAAACTTCAGTGATCTTGCGCTCCGGTGAGGTCG
The DNA here is from genome assembly GCA_029449295.1 of Zea luxurians. Taxonomy (NCBI): domain Eukaryota; kingdom Viridiplantae; phylum Streptophyta; class Magnoliopsida; order Poales; family Poaceae; genus Zea; species Zea luxurians. Next base: position 120,505 of record JAOPSE010000349.1, on the reverse strand, counting down.
AGAGCGAGCGGGGGAGTACGGTCGAAGCCTTGGCTGGCTTTATAGGTGCGGGCGCGGCAGTGGGCACGGGCCTAGCTTGGCGCGACGCGAGGCACGCGGGTTCGGGCGCTGGGCGTGCTCTAGCGAGGTCAGGGTGTGTCGAACACGTGGAGGTGTGTTTCTGCCCTTGTTCAAACGCCTGCTGAGATCGCAAACGTGCGAATCTTGGCAAAAATCCGGCGTAGACCTCTTCTTAGCACCTATGGCTATCTCTTGTATGTAAGTTCTGATGGAGGATACGCCCTAGGTCAGAAGAGATGCGAACGCCAAATCAGGTATGTCTCACTGTCCACCCCGAGACAAAAGTGATGTCAAATCATGTCAAATAGTTTTGGCTCGGGTTCATATTTTTCCAATGGGTTCCTTAGGTAGTTTGGCTCCTTTTTGGTATTCAGACCAAGTGGTTTTGGTGCCATTTACTAAGTGAACACGTCTGATCTTTAGATTAGGGTTAAATTTGGACTTAGAGAAAATTAGAGAGTTCTAGTGTGCTCTCTATTTAATGAATGGATTTGGGGTCTTTGAGGGGACTTTTTGTAATGTTTCCCCTTTGCATTTTATAAACTTTAGTGTGTACTTAAACTTTGGTTAAGATTTGAAACAAGGATTTGCCATTTGATTAACTTGCCCACTAATCCCTTGCTTAGAAATCTAGTGCCTTTAGGGGTCTAGGGTTTAACCTCCTTGCCCAAAATGACAATTGCTCAAAATGTTTGGGTAAAGCTTTTGTCATTAATTCATCTTGGTTGACCCATGGTATCCAAGGTCTTGGGTTTTCCTTTCCCCACTTAATCATATGTGATAACAAGTCATTAGTGCAGTATGAAGCCAGTGCCTTGGTAACACCTGAGGTGTTACAGTTCTGTACAGAATAGTTAAATAATTACATCATGCGAAGACACAACTGTGACACCCCAGGTGTCTATTTCGCGTTATGTCGGGAGATTTATCCTAATCTCGGATGCTCAGTGAAAATTTCTATCTCTTTATCACATTTATCAAGTTACTCATGAAAGTTTCACCAAATTTGGAATTATTCGATCTCAAGAACAGCCAAATTTGGAGCCTGTTAAAACTTTTATTTTTCGGAGCAAAGGCAAATTTGAAATTCAATCTCGTCTCGCGATTCCTGTCCAAACTCATTTATTCGGACTCTCGATAGTGGTGATGTTATCTGATCTATGTCTGAATCCGCTTTCTTGATATTCGGTCTATGTCCAAATACATAGTCCGAATCCGCATTCTCCAGCAGAATCTCTGTTGTGCGAACCTCTAAATAATTCTTATGCAAATCGACTTGTTTTCTCTATATCATAATCCCTCTCTATCTATCAAGTGTATTCTAAATATTTCTCAAAGCTTGAACCAAATATTCGTACGAAATTATAAATCCTACGCTTGCTTGAAACTGCTCGAATGAGTAAAAGCAAATTTAAAAATTCAAACAAGTTATGCCAACTTTCCCAAAACACTCTATATCAACTCTACAACAAAAGTTATTAAGGGTTCAAGTAGAGAAAATGCCAAGAAAATATCGAGAAAATACCCCGATTGCTTAAAATTATAATTGGAAGCTTTATAATGATAATATATTAACCAAAGTGGAATTTCAATTTCCAGCCAAGATATAAGGTTTGACCTTTAATAAAAGTTGGACAACAGGTGTTATACAACAAATATTATATTTAAACCAAGTCTTGATTCAAACTCTAAGTATCTCAAACAATGCCATCAAGACAGAATAAAAATTTGATTTCAGGATTCGAATTCTTCTTAAGTCTGAAATCAGTGTCGTTCGGGTCGACGTCTCGTGTTCCCAAATTTTTGTTGAACAAATCAAGTTTTCCCAAATATAAAAGTTGTTAATAACTAATAGAGGCACAACATATTAAAAGATGGCATTCATCCGATTTCGTTTGACATATTTTGACACTCAGTTTTTACAAGTTTCCACTGATTTCTAACCCACTAACAAACTAATTTTTGTGGGTCTATAACTCTCTAACCATTGCCCAAATCACCTCAAGTTATGTACAACAATTGTAGAGTATAGATCAAGGAAGATATTTTGTGCACTGATCGAGATCCGATTCCAAGCGGAAAATACCATTTCATGCCGTCCAATGCAGCCACTTCGACGTTTGCCACGTGTTCAACATTTTGCTGCAGGGGTAGCGTGAGCAGCAAGCGGCCAGACGTGTGGCAGTGGGCACCGGCCATGGCCAGCCACCCCATGGCCACCGCGCCTTTAGGCCACGCCCTTTAAAAGCTCTCGAGCTCTCCTGCAGCCTCCCCACGCCATTCCCCCTCCTACTATCTCCCCCATGGTACATCAACCACAAGATTGGACCTCGCCCCTGCTCGCCCATGGCACCCTGGTGGCCGAGTTGCCCCGTTCCTTGTCCATAGCTAGATGCTCCCCTGCTGGAGTCCCTTGCCGGTGCCTCCAAATCCCTGGTTTTCCCTTGCGCAGGAGCAGAGACTCGCATGGACGCCCCCTCCCAAGCTCCTGAGCATGCAGGGCAGCAACACCTTCATCCCCTCGGATCCAAGGCACTGGGAGGTTTTCCTCATTGCTGGAACCCGATGCAGCCACCCATGGTGCCCTCTCTCCCAGCCATGGCCGCCACCATAACCCTCTGTACACCCGCGACCTTCATCTTTAAGCACAACAAGCAGCCGCGGCCACATGCAACAGCGGCAATCTGCCCTGTGCGTGCACAAGCCAGAGGAAGAAGATGACTCCCTGAGCCAATGACGAGTGGCCCAATGCCAAGTCTAAAGGTGCACAAAATTTACAGATTTCTGTGTTGTGTTTAAAAATTCATATCTCGAGTTTTAGAGCTTCTAAAATCGTGAAATTTATTTTGTTGGCTTCCTTATAAAATGCTCTAACTATTGGATCTATATGTTGACATGTTTTAGTGGAAAAGTTTTCTGTAGAAATTCGTATTTAAAAACTGGTTTACAAAATAAACGAACTTGCTTCTCTCCATAATTTTATTTATAAAAATCCAAAAATGATGAAACATATTTTGTTAGTTAGATGTTGTCATACTCTATCGAGGAAAAATATAAAACTTATATGTTGTTTACTGTTTTCTTGGTGTGCTAATTAAATCATGTTAAATAGGAAAAGAAGATTTATTTGCTTATTATTTTTGGATCTGTAGCTCTAGTGCTCCAAATGGGTTGAAATATGTACACTAGACTCTTGGTGTGATGCTTGGTGACTGGTAAAAATTTCATGAATTGTTGTGCATGTATGATTAAGTTAGTGATTTAACTTGTTTAATGCACCTTAAGTAGTTTTAAATGGTTTATAAATAATATATGGATGTAAAAATGAAAAATGATGTTCCACTATCCTTGTATGATATTATAGTAGCCTAAGGAAACTTAATATGGTCATGCATCTACAGAAAATAATTAATTTTAGAATTAACTTGCTCTCACAAGCTTTATTGCATTAACAATTTGTTATTTTGTATTAAATAAAATATAAAACCTGGGCATGTGAAATTTATAAATTAGTCATAATTTGTTATTATCTATGCCTCATAAAAATTCCAGCCCCAAATTAGATAATATCATATAGTGCTAAAATAACACCCATTTTATAATTACAAGACTTAGTAAAAAATACGGAGTAAACAAAATCATGCATGTTCATGGAATGTTTGAGTTATACCTTAAAACCAATTAGAGGTTAAATGGTTGTGTCATGGTGGTCTAAAGCTAAATATTAGTAGTGCTTCATCATAATTTTGTGTGATAGGCAAACCAACGTGTATGTTATTTAGCGGGCTATGACGTTGCTCTAGTTAGCCGAATTGTTAGATGGGTTGGTTAAGCTCGTAATCACGATGATTTGCTTGTTATGGTCGAAATGCGCATGGTTATGGTCACGGGTAAAAATTAGTAGTGTTCATGTGATGTCCAAGTTAAAATACAAATTACTATGTGAAGAGCGCATCGATATACACATATATACCGGGTTTGATTATTGTGGTGAATACGTTGTTGATTGTGTATGGTAATTCTAGCGCACAAAATAACTTGTATAAAATTAGTAAGTCTACTTATTGGTCCTAATTTGATTGTTTTAACTCTAACAAATGGTAAAGTGTTAGAATGGTTTAAGTCTTTAGAACGTGGCAATTCTTGAAGTAAATAGGAGCTGAATTTTCTTAGTTACTGTTTTGTGCTGCACGCATAGTTTTCATCGTGCTGATTGTTTAATGAACCAAATCATGTTTTATGTAGAGAGGCCATATAGAAAAGTTGTAAATAACTTTATTATCTTACTTGTGTTAAAATTTGACAGCCATAAGTCTGATCGTTTAGAAGTTGTGCTTTTTACAAATTCAGTAACTGAATCTGTCCAATTTATGTACATATTTCAGAGAGTGAATTGTTTGCTTAAGTTAATATTACAACCTATTCATGGTCATTATAAGAAAGTTGTAGATACTTTTCTTATCTTGCTTGTGTTAAAATTTCATAACCATAGGCCTGATGGATTAAGAGTTATGAATTTTACAAAGTGGTTATTGTGTTCTGTCCACTGTCTGAATAGATTTCTAAAACTGTATTGTTTGATTTAGTTAAACATTGAATCACTTCTTGGTGATTATAAAAGTTGTGTAGTACTTTTGCTGAGCTTTCCAAAAAGTCTTGGATCACTCTTTTTGGTGATCTAAATATTAAGTTATGGATGTTTAAAGTCTGAAGACTGAATCTATCCAATTCTGGACAGCAAAGCCTTCTAGTGTCCTTTACTATTGATACATGTTAATTCAACTTGAGATATTCATAAATGATTTATAGACAATTTAATTATCTTTCCAGAAAGTCTAAGGTCACTTTGTTTGGATGTCTGAATCTTTAGTTGTGAATTTTTGAAGTTGCAAGTCTGAATCTGTCTAAATCTGGACAGAGCTGTTGTATTAGCACTATTTTACCTTGCTAAGTGTTGAATCGTTGTTGGAACATGCTCTCTATTGCAAGGGGATCCAACAGGTGCGAGTAGTGACGTTAACAGGGTTCTCGCGCAAGATGGCAAAATCTCTGTTAATCTAGCCTCTCAAGGGCACTGTGCGGGGGTATTTATAGGTATCTGAGTGCCCAGCGTCCTGTGTTAAGGACGCATGTGCCCTCAGACACCTAGGTTATCCCCAGAATATTCCCAAAAAGCGGGGTTACAGACTGTAATTAAAGGGACACCTTTACAAATTAGGCCCGTAACACGCAGCGGCCACGCAGGGCCCGTTACAATGGGCTGGATCACACGTGGGCCTCCATGCTGGACGAGGCCGCACGGTGGGATGACCTCGTCACGGGTCTTCGTCCGATGTCGTATGGGGCGAAGGGTGTCCCTGCCCGTTGTCTTGTCTCCGTTGGACCAACGACTACGGCGAAGGTCCCGAGCGAAGGGTGGCGTCTTCACCTTCGCCCCAACATTTGCCCTCCGAGGGACCAGTTCGACTAAGTCATTTGGTGCCGAAGACGTCGCTAGATGGCGGAGACGCTGCCCTCGCTCGAAGTGGTTCCGCGGGGGTTTTTGACATGACCGTTGATTGACACTGTACTGTTAGACTGCGGGTTTCCCGAAGCGCCGCGCCCTGTGTATAAAAGGGGGCGGGGGGCGGCGCGTTTTGAACTTTATCCTTCCGCGCTCCGTAAAAACCCTAGCCACCTTTTCCACCGTCTTGCTGCTTGTCTGCCCTCCTTGCTCTTGTTCGCCGGAGATCTGGCTCGAGTGAAGCAGACCGCCTGCCGCCGCCGACGGTACGTAGCGATGCCGACCTCTTCTTCTGTTGCCGCTACGCCACCGGCCGACGCGTCGTCTGAGGAAACGCTGAGTACTGTGGCGGTGGAGGAGTTGCGCGCCGGCGATACAGTGGATTTTGGTTTGTCGCGGATGTCGTCGGTCCGCGTGCAAGATATGCAGCGGCTTGGTTACTTTGGCGGCGGAGTCGCTCGTGTCCCGGGGACGGAGGAAGTCCCCGAGCCGGAAGGCGAGTTGGTTGTGTTCGAGGCGTTCTTTGCCGCTGGTCTCCGCCTGCCTGCGCACCGATTTGTTGGAGAAGTCCTGCGCAGATTTAACGTTCAGATCCATCAGCTGACTCCGAATGTCGTGGTGGCTCTGTCGAAGTATGACTGGGCGACGACTTCATACGACGGACAGCCATCAGTCGAAGTCTTCGCGAAGTACTATTGCCTGCACTGGCAGAAGAGGATGATTGGAAATGAAGTTGCCCAGTTTGGGTCCTGTACATTTACGCCGAAGACCGGCAAGACCACGATGGAGGTAGTTGAGTTGGTTCCTTGCGCCCGCAACAAGTGGGGCAATTGGCATGAGTTTTGGTTCTACGTTGCGGAGGGTACAGTCGAAGACCATCCGGGGCTCCCCGTGTCCGAGATGTGCTCACATTTTTACTCAGCATACCCGCCTTTTGAAGTGGCGGAGGAGGATGCGGACGAAGGGGCCCTTCGGTGCGCCGCCAGCCTGAGCAGCGGGCACGATTTGGTTGAGGAGTTTGTGGCGTACGGGGTATGGCCTTTGGCGCATGGCTGGGCGCTGGGCGAAGTGTGCCCTCGCCAGATGCTTTCCCATGGTGGGAAGCTGGTGCGAAGTCCTCCCTTCACGCTGGATCTGCATAGCCGCGATCCGACCGCCTTTGTGCGTGAGGCGGAGGATGGGGCGGTGCAGATCGTTGGTCGGTACGTGCCGAGGACAGAGGGCCAGCGTAGCTGGGACATTCGCGGGTCAAATGACCGCTTGAACAGGGTTTTTGAGTTGAATCGTCTGCCGTATGGCAGGTACTGTTGTGGGAGGACTTGAAGTTTTCGATGGTTTTGCTAGAGAATTGATGAGGACATGCGTGGCCCCGGGGGGAAGGATGTCTTCGCCCGAGCTCCAGGAGTCTTCGGCGCGGATGCTAAGGGTTACTGGGGGTTGGTGGCCTAAGAATGTTCCTATCCCCTACGCGGCCGGCGAAGACTTTTTTACATCTCGCATGGTTCGTGATTGGAAAGTGTTTCCTTACAGGCGGAATATTGCTATTGTTGTGTCGGCAGTGATGGACAAGGATCGCCAGGGAGCTGCACAGAAGCGCCAGGCGGTCGTCAGGCTTCATGAATCCAGGCCGAAGAGGCAGCGGGGGGCTGCGAAGGCTACTGCCCCCGACGGAGGCCAGCCGTCGCTGGCGGCGAAGTCAGCCGTCCCTGTATCCAGCAGGGCGCCGGAGGCTGCGAAGGCTGCTGCCGCCGGTAGTTCCAAGTCTGTGAAGGCCGCCCCTGTGCCCAGCGGGGTGCCGGAGGCTGCGAAGGCGGCCCGAGAGTTGCCGCCGCCGGGCAAGCGCATCGCCGACTTCGCCACCGACATTAGTGTGGAAGATTATCTTGTTGGTAAGTCGCTGGCTCAAGTTTTTTTTAATAAGTTGATATGTTGCAGGGTCGGACGAAGGCCAACTTGTTGTTGCTCCGCCTGCCGGGGCGAAGGGTGGTGCTTTTAGTGCCGGTGGCGAGATTCCGGTGCTCGCTGCAGTCAGGGACGAGGCGGGTGCTGTGTCCCGCCGGCTGAAGGAGCTGAAGGAGGCACTAAGTCAGGTACGTGGAGCTGGACTTCGGTTTTTTTACCGGCTTTGCTGGGGCTGTGGTCTTATGTGTGTCTTGTAGGCGGCTGACTTCGCTGACCGCACGGCATCGGGGGCCCTGACGGCAGTTGTGTCTGCCGAAGTCGAGAGACTTCGGATGCAACATGCTGACGCCGTTCGGGAGAAGTCGGCCGCCGACAGTAAATGCCGCAAGCTGGCAGATAAGGTGGCCACGCTGGAGGGTGAGAGGACTGACCTCCGGCGCCAACTGGCGGAGGAAAGGAAGGAGGCTAATGAGGCCCTCTCCAAGGCGCAGTCTGCGCAGGCGGAAGCCAACTTGGTGTGGGCAGAGGGCAGTCTTGCCAGGCAGCGCGCCGAGGAGTTGGAGGGGCGGCTCAACGCTCTGCAGGGCCGAGTGGAGAGGGCCGAGGCTTCGATGCGCTCGGAGGCTGAGCGGACACGCAAATAGCTTGTGGATTCATACCATGAGCTGGGCGCGCGGACCGCTGACTTCGAAGTGCCGGACCGAGAGCCCGGACTTCGCTGCTTCGAGTGGATACAGGAGGAGCTGCTGGCGCTCCCCACTATTGTGGAGGGGTTTATGTCTATGCCTCCCTGGTCACCTGCGAGGGGGCGATGAACGCGCTATCTCGCGAAGGGTGCCGGCACTATGAGGTCTTCGACCAAGCTGATGAGGATTTCGAGCGCGATATTTACAAGGTCGAGGACCCTGTGGTGAAGGAATCCACGGGAGCCCTCTACGACCGGATGTGGGGCCCCCATGGTCGGGAGGTGGTCAGGGAGCGGGCTGAGACGGCGAGGGGTCAGGTAATGTTTGGCTTTTGTTTGGTGTTTGTTGAATGTGGGTTAAATGCGGGTTTGCTGAATCTGTGTGCTGTCTCAGGCGGCGCGTGGCGAGAGGGTGGATGACTTCGGGGCTTTGAACAGCGCGCTGCCTGACCTGGAGCCGAACCCGGCGCCGGATGTGCCCGAGGTCGCCCTGGAGCCGCCCCCGGAAACCGCCGAAGGCGTTCCTGATGCCCCCGCAGCCGCTGCGGCCGGCGGAGGCCCGTCGCCAACTGCTGCGCCGAGGGTTGAGGATCCTGTGACGGTGGCTGCGGAGGCGACAGCGGAGGCTCCCGCGACGGCTGGGTCTTCGCAGGTGGCCTAGTGGGTGTGGGTAGTTAGGAAATTTTGGATATTGTTGCTGAACCTTGGTTGCTGCGCAGGTTCAAGATTTTGGGCCTGTGCACGCAACCGCTACTGCTAATTTTTTGGCGGCTTCGACCGTGGATGATGGGAATAAATCGGATGAGTCTGCATCTAAATTTTCCGGGTTTGGTGACTCTGGGAGCTCTGTTGAGTGGACCGAAGAGTCGTCGGATGAGGACTTGGACTATTTTGCGGCCTTGGATGTGGCAACGGCGGAGGCTTCGCCGCATGCTGCGGATGCTGAAGTTGTGCCTGGTTCGAGTGCTGGGCGTAGGCGGCGAAGGGCGGTCGTCAAGCGTAGAGTGAGTGAGGTGGACGGTGGTCGGCTTCGTGTGAGTAGGGCTGGCAGGCAGGAACTGTTGTCCTTGCCGGCCGCTGTGAGTGCAGGTGAGGGGGAGCTGCGAAGTCTTTTTGCGGGTGAGGAGCTGAGGATAATGTTGTTTAACTATAGGGAGATGGGAATTATTTCGAAGGTTGAGCTGATGTAAAGTGTGATGCCCTCGCTTGTGCATAAGTAATGTCTTGTATGATGGGGTTGTGTGCCTTCGCACATTCGGTTATGCACACGAAGGCATTACGTGCTAGGTCTGGTGTGTTTGTTATGTTGGTCTGGTGCGCGTGCAGTCGGTCTTTTTGCGGACAGTTTTGGTGTAGTCGTTTTCGCACTTGCTGAGCTTCGTCCAGCTGCACCCGTAGGCGATTGTTGCACGGGTAGGTCTCGCGGAAGACCTCGATTTTTCGTATTTGTAGTGACTTCTGCGTGGATAGCCTTCGTAGAAGATTTCAATTTTTCGCACTAGTTGAGCTAGTCCGGCTGCACCCTTAGGCGACTTCTGCGGGGATAGTCTTCGTGGAAGACTTCGGTGTTTCGCACTTGTTGTGCTAATCCGGCTGCACCCTTGGGCGAGTTCTGCGCGGATAGTCTTCGTGGAAGACTTCGATTTTTCGCACTTGTTGTGCTAATCCGGCTGCACCCTTAGGCGACTTCTGCGCGGATAGTCTTCGTGGAAGACTTTGATTTTTCGCACTTGTTGTGCTAATCCGGCTGCACCCTTAGGCGACTTCTGCGCGGAGTTGTCGCACGCGAGGGCGGCTGCCGCTGGCCCTCGCGGTGACTTTGTATTGGTCGAATGTTGAAGACCGTCGGTGCGGTCTTTTTTAGACGTAGATTTTGCGGGGGATTTTTCTCTTGTATATTACATGACTCCGCCTCGTTAAAAACCTCACCCCCCGGGAGGAAAAGAGTGCGGGCCAGAACAAAATTGTTTTTGCAAATTACAAGGGCGAGCTGGCCCTGATGAGTCAAACAAAAAACTTGCGAAGATTATCAATGTTCCAGGAATGCTCTAAGTCTTCGCCGTTTGGCGTTGCGAGCCTGTATGCGCTGGGGGAAGCCTTCGACTTGACAATGTAAGGGCCTTCCCACATGGGTTCCAGCTTGCCTCTAGACTCTAGTCGAGTTGTCCGGACGAGTACGAGGTCCCCTTCACTGAATTCCCTTGGGATGACTGCTTGGTCGCGCCATGCTTTTGTCTGGGCTTGGTATTTGTCCAGAGCCTGTAGGGCGAAGACGCGATCTCCGTCGATGAGATCCTTCGAAGTCGGCTCGTCTACGTCTGGGACGGCCGACGCGGTTGTCCGAGGCAACCCATGCTTTATTTCTTGGGGAGTCATGGCCTCCGATCCGTATAATAGGCGGAAGGGGGTAAACCCAGTCGCCCTGCACTCGGTTGTATTCAGTGCCCAGACCACTTCGGGTAACAGGTCGGGCCACTTGCCTTTTCGGTCGTCGAGGAGCATTTTCTTGACAGCTGTGAAAATTTTGCCGTTGGCGCGCTCCACGACTCCGTTGGACTAGGGGTGGTACACGGAGGCGAAGGCAAGCTTGGTGCCGATGGAGAAGCAGAAGTCTTTGAAATCTTGGTTGTCGAACTGCTTGCCGTTGTCGACCGTGAGTTCGTATGGTACTCCGAAGCGGCAAACAATATTTTGCCAGAAGAATTTCTGGGCCGTCTTTGATGTGATGGTGGATACTGCCCTTGCTTCAATCCATTTGGTGAAGTATTCAACGGCTACAAAGGTGAACTTGAGGTTCCCCTGAGCCGTGGGCAGGGGCCCGACAATGTCTAGGCCCCAGCGCTGAAGGGGCCACGTGTGGGCGATGAGCTTCGTGAACTGCAAGGGGCGTCCCGAGTGTGGGGAAAATTTCTGACAGGCCTCGCAGGATCTGACAACTCGATTTGCGGCGCAGATAATGGCGGGCCAGTAGAAACCTTGGCATATCACCTTTGCCGCTAGGGCCCTAGGGCCTGCTTGGGAGCCGCAGGTCCCCTTGTGGACTTCGCGCAGGATTTGAACGCCTTCGGTCTCGGTGACGCACTTAAGCATCGGCTGACTGACCCCCTTTTTGTAAAGTTGGCCCTCGATCAGTGCGAAGTCCTGGCTTCGGTGGTGGAGGCGCTTGGCCTCGTTGCTGTCGATTGGGTGGTAGTACCCCTGCAGGTACAGGGTTATTGGCGCCCGCCAGTCTTCGGTCATGATAAGGTTGATCATGCGGTGGCCCTCGCTGTCGTTGGTTATTTGGAGCCCTTCAGGGCTGCGGACGGCTGGCGTGCCGATGACGTGATAGAACACGTCGGAGGGTAGGGCTTCACTCCTGGCGGCTGCCTTGGCCAATGCGTCAGCTTCTTCATTCTTGGCCCGGTCCACATGCTGCAATGTGAATCCCTTGAATTGTCTCTTGAGACTTCGGATGGCCGCGAGGTAATGCATAAGTGTGGGGTCCTTTGCTGCATAGTCTTTCTCGACTTGGCCGGCGACTACCTTGGAGTCTGTTCGGACTATGCAGGTGGTGACACCGAGGGCTCTTAGTTTGCGGAGGCCGAGGATGACAGCTTCGTATTCTGCTATGTTGTTTGTGCACCTGTCAGATTCCAGAGCGAAGCTTAAGCATGCCGCGTATTTGTGATTGACCCCGGCGGGTGAGGTGATGACTGCAGCAGCGCCTGCCCCCGCATGGCACCAAGCGCCGTCGCAGTGGATTGTCCAAACCTTCTCTGCGGACGGATCAGGCTGTGTTATTGGCCTGGTCCAGTCGACGATGAAGTCTGCTAGAACTTGTGACTTGATCGCTGTCCTGGGCTCAAAAGTGATGTGGTAGCCGGAGAGTTCGGCCGCCCATTTGGCGATCCGTACCGATGCCTCCGGGTTCCTGAATAATTTGCCGAGTCCCCTATCTGAGGTGACGCGGACCTTGAATGCTTCAAAGTAGTGGCGCAATTTGCGCGAAGACATAACAACTGCATATGCAATCTTTTCGAGTTCCATCATGTTACATTTTGACGGTGTGAGCACTTCGGAGACATAATAAACTGGGCACTGCCTGATCACGCCCTCTACTGTCTGCTCCTGAACCAGTGCCGCGCTGACCGCGTGTGGTGAAGCCGCAACGTAAAGCAAAAGTGGTAGCGAAGAGTCGGGGCTCGTAAGAACGGCCAACTCCATCAGGTACTATTTTAGTGAGGCGAAGGCCACCGCCTGCTCTGGTCCCCAAGCGAAGTCTTTTGCGCCGCGGAGTGTTTTGAGGAAGGGAAGACTTCGCTCGGCGGATTTGGAAATGAATCTGTTGAGGGCAGCCAATCTGCCCGTCAGACGCTGGACCTCTCTGGCTGACTGCGGGGGCGTCATGTTGATAATGGCCTGAATTTTGGTTGGGTTGGCCTCGATGCCACGGTGTGATACCAGATAACCCAATATTTTCCCCTGGCGAACGCCGAAGACGCACTTATCGGGGTTCAGGCGAAGTCGTGCATCCCACATGTTCGCGAATGTCTCGGCGAGGTCTGCGAGATGGTCCTCTTTATTCCTGCTGGCGACGACGATATCATCCACGTATGTGAATACGTTTCTGCCGACTTGCCTTTCGAGCACTGTTTTAGTGAGCCGGGAGAAGGTGGACCCGGCGTTCTTGAGTCCCTCCGGCATTCTGATAAAGCAATATGTGCCGAAGGGTGTTATGAAGCTGGTGCTGGCCTTGTCCTCCTCCTTCATGTATATTTGATGATAACCGGAGAAGCAGTCGAGGAGTGACATGACCTCGCACCCGGCCGCGCTATCGACTATTTTGTCGATCCGGGGCAACGGGAAGTTGTCCTTTGGGCAGGCCTTGTTGAGACTGGTGAAGTCGATGCACATTCGCCACTTGCCGCTCTTTTTCTGCACCATTACCACGTTGGAGAGTCAGGTGGGGTAAGCCACTGGCTCGATAAATTTGGCTTCCAGGAGGCGGTGTACCTCTGCCTTGGCGGCCTCTATCTTCTCGTCGGACATTTTGCGAAGCCGCTGTTTTTTCGGTCTCACCGAGGGGTCGATTCCCAAGCTGTGCTCAATTATGGATCGGCTGACCCCGACCAGGTCGAGGGCTGACCAAGCGAAGACGTCCTTGTTCTTGGACAAGCAACACAGGAGTTTTTCCTCATCATGCGAAGTGAGGCCTTCACTGATCATGACTGTTTGCTTGGGCGTGGCCTGGTCGAGGGGGACAGTCTTGGTCCCATCGATGCTTCGCAGCTGCGCCTTGTTTTGTTTTTCAGTTGGGCTGGCGGGCGCTGGGACCTCGCGCTGGGACGTGAGGCAGTGGACATTTCTTTGCCTGGGGTCGAAGTCCCGCTCTATATTGCGTGCAGTCTGCTGATTGCCGTAGACCGAGATGGCGCCTAACGGACCTGGTATCTTCATGCACAGGTACAATCCGTGAATGGCTGCCTCAAACTTGTTGATGGAGCCCCGGCCCATGATGGCGTTGTACGGATACACCATGTCGATGATGTCAAAGGTTATTTGCTCACTTCGGGCATTGGACGCTACACCGAAGGAGAGAGGCAACTCTATTTTGCCGATAGGAAAAGTGCCCTTGCCGCCGAAGCCGTACAACGGATTGTCCGAAGGCTTGAGCAAGCTGTGGCTTATGCCCATGCAGTCGAAGGCATGGAGGAAAATGATGTCTGCCTGACTGCCATTGTCGACGAGGACTTTGTGCAGGTCCCATCCTGCCACGCTGCAGTTGATGACCATGGCGTCGATATGGGGGGCGCTGCGCAGGTCGACGTCTCGGGCGTCGAAAGTTAGCGGTACATGGGACCACTTCGTCTGCATGACTGGACCGATGATGGCGACGTGGTTGATGCTGCGGTAGTGGTCCCGCTTCTGTCGCTTGGTGTCGAAGTCGACACTGGACCCCCCAGTGATCATATGAATGACTCCGCGATACGGCTGATCGGCGAAGTCTTCTTGCTTGGGGGCGTGGGGGTGGGGGATGTTTTGTTGTTGCTGGTGTGGAGGCGGGGGTAGGGGAGGTACGATTTGTACTTCCTGATGGTGTTGGTAAGCGTGGTGCGGTGGATGCGGGGCGGGGGCGTGGATGTATGGTGGAGGGTGTTGCTGATAAGTGTGCGCGACGACTCTTGGGTTGTCGGCCGGTTGCGTCCGTGCCATCCTATCTCTGGTGGCCTTCGTCTCTGGGCAGTCTTTGGTTTGGTGGGTGCAGTCTTCGCCGTGGAAGAGACAGTAGAATCGGCGCGGCGGCTGCGCGCGTCCCCGGCCCCTACCGCGAGTTCCACTTCCTCGGCCCTGGGGGGATATTCCTGGCGGCGAGGGGCATCACCAGCGGGGTGCTGGTTGGCAATGTTGTGCACCTGCTGTTGATTACGGCCATCTCGACCGGAGTCTGGCTGCGGAGTCCTCGTCCACGTGCGGCTGGACTGTGGAGCATCTTTGGGTTTCCTCTGAGACTCAACCTTGCGCTGGTGGAGCTCTTCGAATTTGGCATATTTTTCAAATAGCTGATATAATTCCTGGAGGTTCTTGGGTGGGTCCCTGATGCAGTGGCTATAGAGGACGCCGGCGCGAAGGCCACTGATGGCGTAGTGGATGGCGATCTGGTCATCGACTGAGGGCAGCTGTGACTTGAGTGTTAGAAATTTGCGGTAATACTCCCGCAGAGTCTCCTTTTCCAGCTGCTTGCAGAGTGAGAGTTCGGTCAAGGCGTCGGTGTCTAGGCGGTACCCCTGGAAGTTGAGCAGGAATTTGTCCCATAGGCTTCTCCAGGAGTCAATGGACAGCGGGGGCAACCTGGTGAACTAGGTGAGAGCTGGGCCTTCGAGGGCGATGATGAAAGACTTGGCCATTGTGGCGTCGTCCCCTCCGGAAGATGCAACGGCGACCTGATAACTCATGATGTACTGTGCTGGGTCCGTGCTGCCGTTGTACTTGGGATAGGTCCCTTCCCAGAAGTTGGCAGGCCAGGGTGTCACTTGCAGATGTGGCGCCAGGGGACTTCGCTCGTCGAGGTAGTTGACCCCTTGAAATGGCGCAGCGTGTGGGAAGGCGTAGTCGCGCTGGGGGAAGTGCGGGTCTTCCACTTGCGCGCACTGTTGCAGGGGTGGCCCGTGCTGCAGGCCGAGGTGGCCTTCGCGTATGTCTTCCACTTGTGCGCGCTGTTGCAGGGGTGGCCCGTGCTGCAGGCCGAGGCAGCCTTCGCGCTGCATCAGCGCGATCTCCCGCTCGAGGTCCTGGGCCTTCTGCTCTTTGTCGCGTATCATTTGCCGCACCTTGGGTAGTGCAGACACGCGCTGGCGCTTGGCCTCTAGTATCTCTTTTTGCCTCTGGAGATTGCGATTCTTGAGGCGCAGGGCGCGCAACTATAGCTGTTCTTCCGCTGAAACACCGAGGACTTCACCGTCCTCGGTGACGTCCGCGCCCTCCGGTGGGGTGAAGCATGGGGGAGGTTGCGGTTGTCCTTCAAGGCCGCAGGTGCGGAGAGCGTCGTCTTCGCAGGTGCGGGGAACATCGTCTTCAACAGCCTCTTGGTGGGTGGAGTGGGTGAGTGCGAGGGCCTTGCCCTTTTTTGCGGCCAGCAGTGCTGCCTTCGCAGCCTCATCAGCCTTTGAGCTAGCTTTCTTGGGTGCCATCGCGGGTGGTTTTTTCGTAGCACGAACGGTGGGCGCCAAATGTTGGAACTTGCTCTCTGTTGCAAGGGGATCCAACAGGGGCGAGTAGTGACGTTAACAGGGTTCTCGCGCAAGATGGCAAAATCTCTGTTAATCTAGCCTCTCAAGGGCACTATGCGGGGGTATTTATAGGTATCTGAGTGCCCAGCGTCCTATGTTAAGGACGCATGTGCCCTCAGACACCTAGGTTATCCCCAGAATATTCCCAAAAAGCGGGGTTACAGACTGTAATTACAGGGACGCCTTTACAAATTAGGCCCGTAACACGCAGCGGCCACGCAGGGCCCGTTACAATGGGCCGGATCACACGTGGGCCTCCATGCTGGACGAGGCCGCACGGTGGGATGACCTCGTCATGGGTCTTCGTCCGATGTCGTATGGGGCGAAGGGTGTCCCTGCCCGTTGTCTTGTCTCCGTTGGACCAACGACTACGGCGAAGGTCCCGAGCGAAGGGTGGCGTCTTCGCCTTTGCCCCAACAATCTGCTGAGGTAAAAATACCAAAGTTATAGAGCACTTTTTAAGCTTTCCAGGAAGTCTTAGTTTGCTATTTTTGGATTAATAGTTGAAGAGTTGTGATTAAAACAAGTAACAGCTGTGTTGCTGTCCAAAAATCTGCAAGTGCTTATTTGATTGTTGAGTTCACCCTTTTTGCTAAAAATGTTTGGTTAGCTCTTAATTAATGTAGACTTGTCATGGCTAAGTTTGAGATAACATATGTGTCCTATTTTATATGTTTCTTTCTCTAGTTGATTGTGATGTCGTATTGTGATGCGTAAGTATCTAAAATGTTGTCGTCTTCTTAATGGTGTTAATGATGAATGCCGATAACGTACGACTAGCTAGCACTTGTGTATAGTCGTGGTGGTGTCTTACGATTTAATGATTAGTTCGCTACCGTCTGTTTGGGATTGTCTTGTAATATTTTTCATTATATTCATACATATGCATCATGCATCTCATTTAGGACCGAGAGATGATGATCGTACGAAATAAAGGACGTGGAGTGGAGCTGACTCTAAGACGGTGTTGGCAGATGCCTTGAATATGGACAGATAGAACAAAGGCCAGGATAGGAGATGCTCACTAAACAAGTATCCCCCAACAAACACTATCTAAGTGTTGAATTCCAGGCAAGCCCCGGTTTTATGTATAACCGTTTATATATGCTATTTTACTACACTTAATGTTTGTAGGTTTGTACTGTGCACTTAAGTGTAGGAGTTGCCTGAAACCCTAGTTGCATGAACTCAGGATTCCTTACTACACTTAATGCTATTTTACTAGTATGCTAGGTCGAATAGCTGCTAAGCTAAATCAGGATCTTGATAGAAGTCGAGTGATTTTTCTAGCACTCGCACGAGGTTAGGAATTGGTTGTATCCATTTTTGATAACAGAATGATGATGGTCTATGGACACGGATCCATGGGGATGCGTTGTCTATGAGACGAAATTGGAATAAGGATTAACGTGCGGATACCTGTGTCAAGAATTTGAATGTATTAAACACATGTCGGGAAATATGGTAACCCGTAAGCCTAGTACCTGAGTGAAGTCGGGCACGGACTTTACCCCTCACTTGTCCTGAGACTGGGTCTCCCATTCTAGATATGGTGGGTACAAGTGTGACCACTGCACGACGACGGCTGGGGTCAGTGCAGCATTGTATGCCAAGGCGGTGAGGCCTGACCGCGAATGGGGAATCGATGGGGACAGTTGACATGTATGGGGACGGAGTACCCTGACATGTCGTGTGTTTAGGTTTACCTTTCAAGGTTAAAACTCAATTCGAATCGTCTGCTTCTCGCAGCTAATGAGATTGCTTGATCCATTGTACTGCATTGAGTAATAAGTGGACATGAGGTTACTGGCAAAAGATGTTGATTGATATAATGTTTGATACCATGTATGAATAGCTAGGTACTCATCTAGTCTAAAATTACTATTCTAGAACTTGAAAATCTAAAACTTGATTTTAGACTCAGCTAGTACTTTTGGCAAACCAAACCCCTCAGCCAAACAGCTGCATGGTCTAAAGGTAGAGGAGTAGACTCCTCACACCGGGTAAGTCTAGCTGAGTATTAGTATACTCAGCCTTGCTTGTGGCATAATTTTTGCAGGTACCTCCTTGATTTGGTTGATTGTGTGACTTGGCCTTCATCCCTGCCACCGGGATGTATGGTCGAGAGGGTTACTGCTTTCGCAGGAGAGGACTAGGAGGAGTAGTGTGGCCAGGCTTTGCCATGTTACTCGGTTTTCTCCGTTAGTTATTTCCGCTGCATTAAAACTTATTGTTATTATTACTAAAACTCCGATAATGTAATCACTACTAATACTTCTTAAATTTGTGGTATTATGCTTTATTGTATTTCTCTATGTCTCACCTTCGAGTGAGCTAGTGGTATTCGATCCTGGATAAGTGGCTTTATCAGACAAGATCCGAGGGACTGACGGATTATTTTGATTTAAGTGTGTCGTTGCCTCTAAGGTGTGACTTAGGCACTTAAGCTGGAATAATTCGGGCGGTTCCGCCACACAACGATCCAGCAACACAAAGTTGACTGGGAGACGATGGTCCAGAACACTCACGAACTCATCACCAACATCCTTCGAGCGCCTCATCCTTGGTACCTGTCCTTGACCTGGGTGAAATGTGAGTACAACAAGGGTGAGCTCACATACATTCATCGCTCAACAAATTGTGGGGAATAACGTGCATGAACTCACCAAAGGTGGGAGCTCATGTGAAGTGTAAGGCTTGCCAAAGAGCATGGTTAAAGCTGAGCATTACTTTTAAAGTTGGTCAAAATTTTATTAGCAGTTACTGAGTGTAACTAGATACCAACCCAATTAAGTAAGAATAACACCCGTGATGCAATGCATATGACAGATTAAGTTTATTTCCATAAATTAATCATGCGAGAGTCCTGAGCTGCTCATGACCGTGAGCACGACTGATATACCAGTTTTACACTCTATGGAGGTTGCACCCTTTACCCACAGGTTGTGTATCCCGTCTAGCTAGGGTTAGCTAGACGCTTAGACACTTCCGAGGTGAATGGCTAGGGATCTACTACAAGACCTTTACCAAGTTCCACTAGCTTCAGAAAACCCGCTACAGTTCTAGAAAGGGCAATATAGGAATCTCTTGTCCGAAAAGCCATCGCAACATGATTAACCTGAGAACCTCCCTATACGCAACTCCCCTACTGCCCTTGCCCCTTTCGGGTAAGGTAGTTCATCACTAGCTTTCCTAATTGGTCAGCCAAGGGCGTCCCATTCCACACTTGTGGTAGCACGTGTTTCTCAAGTTAAGCTCCATGTTCAAATTAACATAATGATATTGTCATGAACAATAATTAAAACAACAATATAAATGGAACATGATCATAATGTAATATTAATCCCAAAACCAGATAGAGCAATAGTATAACTACCCAAAAGTTCAGTGGTAAACAAGCTGTGAGATAAACAAGTCTAGGGAAACCTATTAGGTCCCATCAGATTAACCTAAGCATGTCACAGTGATTAACACGAACATTATTGGATAATGGAAAGTGATCAAGGGCACAACTTGCCTTAGACTCGAGAGTCCCAGGTACTAAGTTGGTCTTTAAATTCTCATGACCTCACCGCTTTTCGTAGCAATACATACAAACCGACAAGGATCACATAAAAATAGCAGTACACCAAACATAAGAACAAATAGTGTAAAAATATTCTACGCATTGCTACGAGAGCGTAGGTTCGAGAACCATTAAAATCGGAGTTAAAACAAAAAAGTTGTGGATAAAACAATATTTTTAGGCGCAATAAATCTAATAGATGGTGCAGTTAAACTAAGAAGATATAAAATCAAAATATTTGAGTTGGTATTATTCTTTTTAACAATTATTTATAAAATGTGTAGGTTAGAACTATAAATTAATTTAACAAGATGATTTAGCTCATTAACATTAATTAAACAAGTAATTGATTAATTAATTAAAATAGGTGGCATAATTAAAACAATGTTATTATTACGTACGCAAAATTAATATGAACCTAACACAATTTGAACAGATTAAAACAAATTATCTGACCTAGAAGATATCATATTTTTAACAAATTAGTAGGCCTGCATAGAAATAGGTGATATGACGTGATCTGATTGGTTAGATCAGGGTAACATAAAAAATTAAGAGCTAAATAGACGTAATATACGAGATCTAGTTGTGTTTATTTTGTACCTTTTTTCCTCCCTCAGCTCTTCCTCAAAAACATGTGGCGCGGATCCAAGAACCTTCGCAATCTCTTGGCACCACCTCGGCGGGACTCTGTCTCTCTGCACGACGACGTCGTTCGGTACTGTACGCACCACCAATGGTTCCCTAGCATCTAATGTATATGGCCGTGGGGTGAGGGGTTACGGGTTGGAAGAAGTCGGCGCGATCTATCGAGCCACTACGGAGTTTACATGGTGATATCATTCTGTTGCAAATAATTCTGTTATATAAGACGATTCTTCCGTGTTGGCCCCACAGGTGTTGGGGCAAAGGCGAAGACGCTACCCTCTGCTCCACCCTTCGTCTATCTCGCTGCGCCGACAGGAAGCAGAACGACCGGCGAGGTCCACCCTTCGTCTATCTCGCTGCGCCGACAGGAAGCAGAACGACCGGCGAGGTCCACCCTTCGTCTATCTCGCTGCGCCGACAGGAAGCAGAACGACCGGCGAGGTCTACCCTTCGTCTATCTCGCTACGCCGTGAGGAAGTAGAATGACCGGCGAGGTCCACCCTTCGTCTATCTCGCTGCGCCGACAGGAAGCAGAACGACCGGTGAGGTCCACCCTTCGTCTTCTACGCTACAGGACGAAGGCCTACGGCGATGTTGCCCCGTCCTACGTCCTCACTCCACCTGGAGGCCCACGTGGGATTCGGCCCATTGTAACGGGCCCCGCTCGGATAGGTGGGTTACGGGCCCGATTTGTAATAGCTTTTCTGTAATGACAGTCTGTAACCCTCCTTTATAGGAATATTCCAGGGATAGAACGGGTGCCTAAGGGCACATGCGTCCTTACATTGAGACGTTGGGCACTCAGGCACCTATAAATACCCCCGTACAGTGCCCTTGAGAGGCTGGATTAACAGAGCGATTGCCGCCTCAAGTTAAACCGTGTTCACATCTCTCTCACCCCCCTGTTGGAATCAACCTGCCCGGGAACGCAAGTTCCAACATTGGCGCCCACCATTTGTGCTACGAGCAAACCACCCGCGATGGCACCCAAAAGAGCTAACTCGAAGGCAGCCCCATCCGTCGACGAAGCAGCGAAGGCAGCGCTGCTAGCTGAGAAAAAGGGCAAGGCCCTCGCCGACAACACCCACCAAGGAGAAGCACATAGTAAGAGACAGCGCAACGATCAGCACACTCTAGAAGGCACCCTTCGCACCTACAGCTCCGAAGGGTAGCCACAAGTGCCACCCCCAGGCTTCACACCACCAGAGGGCGAGGACGCAACAGAGGACGGCGAGGTCCTCGGCGTCTCCGCAGAAGAACAGCTACAGCTACGGGCCCTGCGCCTCAAAAACCGCAACCTCCAGAAGCAGAAGGAAATCCTCGAGGCCAAGCGCCAACGTGTCTCTGCGCAGGCCAAGGTGCGCCAAATGATACGAGATGAGGAGCAGAGGGCTCAAGAGCTTGAGCAGGAGATTGCGCTCTTACAGCGCGAAGGCCAACATGATCTGCAGCACGGCCCGCCCCTCCAGCAGCGCGCGCCAGTTGGAGACCTATTCGTCCCTCAGCGTGGACCCTTCATCCCGCACACTGCAGCTTTCCAAGGCATCAATTACCTTGACGAGCGGAGCCCACCGGACGCCGCAACTGCAAGTGTCACCATGGCCCGCCAACTTCAGGGCAGGGACCTACCCCAAGTACAATGGTAGCACTGACCCAGCACAGTATATCATGAGCTATCAAGTCGCCGTTGCATCATCCGGAGGGGACGACGCCACGATGGCCAAGTCATTCATCATCGCCCTCGAAGGCCCCGCTCTCACCTGGTACACCAGGTTGCCCCCGTTGTCCATTGACTCCTAGAGAAGTCTCCGGGACAAATTTCTGCTCAACTTCCAAGGGTACTGCCTAGACACCGATGCCTTGGCCGAATTGTCACTCTGCAAGCAGCTGGAGAGAGAGACTCTGCGGGAGTACTACCGCAAGTTTTTGACCCTCATGTCACAACTGCCTTCGGTTAATGACCAAATCGCCATTCACTACGCCATCAGTGGCCTTCGGGCTAGCGTCCTTTACAGCCACTGCATCAGGGATCCACCCAAGAACCTCCAGGAGCTGTATCAGCTGTTCGAAAAATATGCCAGATCCGAAGAGCTCCACCAGCGCAAGGTCGAGTCCTAGAGGAAACCCAAGGACCCTCCGCAGTCCAGCCGAACATGGACAAGACCTTCGCAATCAGACTACGGTCGGGACAGCCGCAGTCAGCAGCAGGTACATAACATCGCCAACCAGCACCCCGCTGGTGAGGCCCCTCGCCGCCAAGATTATCCCCCCCAGGGCCGTGGCAATGGAACTCGTGGTCGGGGCCGAGGACGAGCGCAACAGCCGCGCCGATTTTACTGCTTGTTTCACGGTGAAGACTGTGTGCACCCAACAAGGGACTGCCTGGAAATGAAGGCCACCAGGGACAGGATGTCTCGGGCGCAACCAGCCGACAACCCAAGAGTTGTCGCACACACATATTAGCAACTCCCACAACCATACAACCACGACCCCCACAACATCCACCTAACCACGCATACCAACACCACTAGGAGGTACAAATCGTACCTCCCCCCACTCCCACCTCCACCCCCGCAGCAGCCAAACATCCACCACCCAAACCACCCTCAAGCACCAAAACAAGAAGACTTCGCTGATCAGCCGTATCGCGGAGTCATTCACATGATCACTGGGGGGGTCCAACGTCGACTTCGACACGAAGCGACAGAAGAGGGACCATTACGGCAGCGTCAACCACGTCGCCATCACAGGTCCAGTCGTGCAGACAAAGTGGTCCCATGTGCCGTTGACTTTTGATGCCAGAGATGTCGACCTGCGCAGAGCACCCCACATCGACGCCATGGTCATCAACTGTAGCGTGGCAGGCTGGGACCTACACAAAGTCTTAGTTGACAATGGCAGCCAGGCGGATATCATTTTCCTCCACGCCTTCGACCACATGGGCATCAGCCACAGCTTGCTGAAACCTTCGGACAACCCCTTATATGGCTTCGGCGGCAAGGGCACCTTCCCTATGGGCAAAATAGAGCTACCCCTGTCCTTCGGTGTAGCACCCAATGCACAAAGTGAGCAGGTCACTTTCGACATCGTCGACATGGTGTACCCGTACAACGCCATAATGGGTCGGGGCTCCATCAACAAGTTTGAGGCAGCCATTCACGGACTTTACCTGTGCATGAAAATCCTGGGCCCGCAAGGCGTGATCACAGTCCATGGCAACCAACAGGCCGCGCGCAACATAGAAAGAGACTTCGTTCCAGGGCAAAGGAACGTACACTGCCTCACGGCACAGCGCGAGGTCCCCAAGGCTACCTGCCCAACCGCCAACGGGCATGAAAAGGCACAGCTGTAGAGCAACGATGGGACGAAGACAATTCCCCTTGACCAGGAAACACCTAAGCAAACGATCATCATAAGAGAGGACCTTACTTCGCATGACGAGGAGAGACTCATCTCCTGTCCTTCCAAAAATAAGGACGTCTTCGCCTGGTCCGCCCTCGACCTAGTCGGAGTCAGTCGCACCATTATTGAGCACAGCTTGGGCATCGACCCTTCGGTGAGGCCGAAGAAGCAGAGGCTACGCAAAATGTCAGATGAGAAGACAGAAGCCGCCAAGGCCGAGGTACACCGTTTGCTTGAGGCCAATTTCATCGAACCAATCGCCTACCCTACGTGGCTCGCCAACATAGTCATGGTGCAAAAGAAGAGCGGCAAGTGGCGGATGTGCATTGATTTCACCAGCCTCAACAAGGCCTGCCCCAAGGACAAATTCCCCCTGCCTCGGATCGACAAGATCGTCGATAGCGCGGCCGGGTGCAAAGTCATGTCACTCCTTGACTGCTTCTGCGGCTATCACCAGATATATATGAAGGAGGAAGACAAGGCCAGCACCAGTTTCATAACACCCTTCGGCACGTACTACTTCATCAGAATGCCGGAGGGACTAAAGAACGTTGGGTCCACGTTCTCTCGCCTCACCAAGACAGTGCTCGAGAACCAAGTCATCAGAAACATATTTACGTATGTGGACGATATCGTCGTCGCCAGCAAAAGCAAAGAGGACCACCTGGCTGACCTCGCAGAAACATTCGCGAACATGCGGGACGCACGACTTCGCCTAAACCCTAAAAAGTGTGTCTTTGGCGTTCGCTAGGGGAAGATACTGGGCTACCTGGTGTCGCACCACGGAATCGAAGCCAACCCGAGCAAGATCCAGGCTATCATCAACATGACGCCCCCGCAGTCAGCCAGAAACGTCCAACGACTGACAGGCAGATTGGCCGCCCTCAACAGATTCATTTCCAAGTCCGTCGAGCGAAGCTTACCTTTCCTCAAAATGCTACACGGCGCAAAGGACTTTGCATGGGGACCAGAGCAAGCGGCGGCCTTCGCATCACTAAAGCAGCACCTGTCAGAGCTAGCAATTCTTACAAGCCCCAACCCCTCGCTACCCCTGTTGCTCTACGTTGCAGCTTTGCCACACGCGGTCAGCGCAACGCTGGTTCAAGAATAGGATAGAGAGGGCACGACCAGGCAGTGTCTAGTTTATTATGTCTCCGAAGTACTCACGACATCCAAATGCAACATGATGGAACTGGAAAAAATCGCCTACGCAGTCATTATGGCTTCGCACAAGTTGTGCCACTATTTTGAAGCGTTCAAGGTACGGGTCACCTCGGATAGGGGACTCGGTGAATTATTCAGAAATCCAGAGGCATCTGTCCGGATCGCCAAATGGGCAGCCATATCACCTTCGAGCCCAGGACAACCATCAAGTCACAAGTCCTGGTAGATTTCATCGTCGACTTGATCGGGCCAATAACGCAGCTGGACACGTCTGCAGAGAAGGTGTGGACCATCCACTGCGACGGCGCATGGTGCCATGCGGGGGCAGGCGCAACGACAGTCATTACTTCACCCATAGGGGTCAAGCACAGATATGTAGCACGTCTTAGCTTCCCTTTGGAGTCCGACAGATGCACCAACAACGTAGCAGAGTACGAAGCTGTAATCCTCGGCCTTCGCAAGCTACGGGCACTTGGTGTCACCACCTGCATAATCAAAACAGACTCCAAAGTAGTTGCCGGCCAAGTCGAGAAAGATTACGCAGCAAAGGACCCCGCACTTATGCAGTTGTTGGGGGCCTTCGTCCTCCGAAGGTCCTCAAAAACATGATTTGACAATGTTTTCCAAGTGGATTATGTGAACAGGTACCTTCGGACTCAGAATTATGAACATGAAGTACGGTCAGGACGAAGCCTGGACCAGACGAAGGACGAGCTGATTACCAAGCTCCACGAAGGATGATGCACAGCCGAAGCTGTGCGCAGGGAAGCTTCGTCGCGATAGCAGAAAGGGGAACCGACTTAAAGATGAAAAGACTACGTGGGCCTTGATAAATTTCCATAAGTCATTAACAAATGTAATGGACATGGATGTAATTTTACGTGGGCTGCGTCCCGCGTCTATAAATAGATGAACAGTACTCCCGTACTGTTCACGCTGACTTGGCATTTGCTTTTGCGTCACGCTTGTACTTTTACCTTCTCTCAAGACCGAAGGTATATTTGTAATTTGAAATCATTTCTATTTCTTCATGTTAATAAAATAGAAATGATTCTATGATGTTTATATTATATTTCATGCTTTATATGAATCCTTCGTCATTACTTGTTATACTTACGAAGGTATGTCTCTTGTGACCTTCGTCCGAAATTCATTATTTCCCGAAGGGGAATAATGTTTCGAAGGACGAAGGACTTTAATACTTAACACTTTTTATGTTGCCTTGTTCTTAACTCTTAGTATTTGAGAACAAGTCCCCAACATTGGCGCCCACCTCCGGTGAACTCACTTCCACTTCGAGCTTTTTTTGAACACCTTCGGAAGCTATAGACCTTCGCCATGGCGCCGAAGAAAGCTTCAGCGACTGGGGCTGCAGCATTGCAACCGCTGGACCACAACCAGGAGACCGTCTCTCTTCGGGAGGCCCGAACCCAGAAGAGGAAGGCCGTCAGCCCGACGCTTCAGGAGGATGAACTAGACCAAGAAATCAGGGATATGGAGATGCTTCATCAACAGGTGCAGAGGAAGAAAGAGAAGATGGCCAGGTTAGCTGAGCTGCAAAGGCAGATAGACGAAGCTTCTGAAGAAGTCCGTCATCTTACCCACGATGAGCAAGACCGAAGGCCTCAACAAAAAGACCTTCGTCAGGAGGGCTTCTTCAACGAAGATGACTGGTATGAAAATTTCCATCATGGAAATTTTGTTTTCGATGATGCCTCTCCTCTGTCCGCTGAGCTGCAGGCTACACCCTGGCCTTCATCCTATAAGCCACCCCAGCTTCCTATGTTTGACGGCCACTTAGACCCGAAGCAGTTCTTGATGAGCTACAAAGCAACAGTGTCTTCGTATGGGGGCAATGCTGCAGTCATGGCAAAGTCATTCGTCATGGCCGTCAGGAGTGTTGCTTAGACCTGGTATTCTTCCCTTCGACCAGGAACTATTACCTCATGGCAGAAGCTGAAGGATATGTTGTTAACCAGCTTTCAAGGATTTCAGACGAAGCCGGTTACTGCTCAAGCCTTGTTCCAGTGCACTCAGGATCATGAGGAATACCTTCAGGCGTATGTCAGAAGGTTCTTGCGTTTGAGGGCACAGGCACCAACGGTGCCCAATGAAATTGTCATCGAAGCCATGATCAAGGGGCTTCGTCCTGGACCTGCAGCCCAATACTTTGCTAGGAAGCCCCCTCAGACTCTGGAGAAGCTGCTCCAAAAGATGGACGAGTACATTCGTGCTGATAATGACTTTCGCCAAAGAAGGGAGGAGGCCTTCAGATTTTCTGAGATGACCAGGGGCTTCGGGGGAAGATTCTATCCGAGGCATGTCAGGTCCATCCACAACACTCAAAATGATGATAAGGGGAGTCAGCAGAACAGGCCGCAGTGCTCCTCACAGGCTTCGGGGCAACAGCAAACTTTCTTTCGGCCACCAGCTCCAAGAGGCAGAGGCGCCACGGGCTTCGGCGGGAGATTTGGAGATCAACCAAGGAGGACATTTTGCTTATTCTGCGGTGAGAACAAGGGCCATACCACCAGGATGTGCCATGTCACCATCCAGAAACAAAAGGAGCTAGCAGAAGCTGCAGCGCAACAAGGACAGCCGAAGCAGGTCATGCATACTGCTTCGTACCATCAGCCTTACATCCCGGAATATGTGGGCAACCACCCTGCAGTTTCCGTAGCTTCGGCGAGTCAACCTCAAGCTTCATGGCAACAGCCCCCGCCTCCACCTCCGCTGCAACAAGGCCAACAGCCAGAAGGGAGCCAATATGTTCCGCACCAAAGGGATCTCAGAGAGCAATCTAAAGCTCGCACAGTCAATAGTACTGTGCCAGAATCGAAGCACATTTATTGACAGATATCCTACTTTGATAACAGTCTTTTCCGTTTAAGTTCCATTTTCTGTGTAATAAAGAGCATTTCAGTTTTCATATAATAGTTTCGTGGTTGGTTATGAGGAAAATCTATCTTCTCCACAGGCTTAAGTTGCTGAAGCTTAAATATTTGCGGTAACAAGGAGGACCTTCGAATTATTAAAAATCCTTCGAAGCAACAAAAAGTCGTTCTAAGGAACGCAGAGTAAGTTGCCGAAGTTACAAAAAGCCGTTCCAAAGGGAGCGCAGTGTAAGTTTTTTGCTCCAAAGACGTTCCTAAGGGAATGCAGAGCATACAGCGAAAAGTCAACGCTGATACCGCCTAAGTAAAAGGCGAAGAAGCTCCAAAGACGTTCCTAAGGGAATGCAGAGCTTATACCGCCTAAGTAAAAGGCGAAGAAGCTCCAAAGACGTTCCTAAGGGAATGCAGAGCTTACAAATATATTTTGTGTATATCTTCGGAACAAATGTCATTTGCATAACATAACATCATCACATCATTTTGCATAGCATAAGCATCATACATCATGTTGCACATGGCAAAAGAAGGGGGCACAGTATCGACCTTCGAAAGAATGCTTTGAGAAAGAGCAAATTGTGTAAAGTCGCGAGGGAATACAATGATAATCTTCGGAAAATAGCTTCGGAGAATGTTTACACGAAGCATGGATGTGATTTATCAGAACAGTTTTAACGGAGAATGTTTTCTTCACGAAGCATGAAAAGAAGGGAAGGTGTTTTTTCGCCGAAGGCTCAAAAATGGTATGTATGTAGAATTTCATGCATCGTAAAGAATTGAATAACGAAAAGAGACTTGTATATTACATTCAAATGTACAAAATATTACAAAGATCACACTTCCAATGTTTTTTCTAATAACATTTAGTCTTCTCTTAACACTGCTTCGGCGGCCTCATTTAGAAGTTGATCAACAACTTTATCCATGATAGCTTCGGCCATTCGTTTAATCTCGTCATCTCCTTTTGTGTGAGGGTCGGCAGTCGATCCAGCAGGTTCTGAGGGAAGAGAACATTTCTTCATTACTATTACAAATCGCGAGCAAAGTTTGAAATAAAAATTACAACACAATAAGAACGACTAATTAATACCTATTTGCCCTTCGGCAGCTTCTGTCACTTCCCTAGCATCATGGATGCCTTTTTCACTCCTTTGAATGATTTCTTGCGCCATTCCTCGGCCGCCGTCGTTCCAGATATCAGTAAAGAATTTACCACCAATCACGCTTGCTTCGGCCGAGGGGTCTTTGATGTCTTCGGAGGATAAGGTAGTTTCGGACTGAGCTAAAGATTTTACATGCCCGCAACCTTTCTTCTCTAAGACAGAAGCAATTCCCCTGGCGCCCGAAAAAGCGCAGATGTCGCCACGACTACTCAGGATCTCCTCGAAGGCCTCTGCTTCGTGACTAATCCATTCCAGTGGACCTTCGGGATTGCCTCTTGAGAAATTCTCTTCGCTGGAAAAGGCGCCCACGCTGGCGAAGCTAGTTTTAATTTTATTCACGCATTCCATGGATTTTTCGTAGCATTTTTTCTTAGAAGACCGAAGCTCTGTCACGGTCGCCTCCAAATGATCAGCCCATTGGTCGCTGCATTCCCGTCTTGTTTCTTCAAGCATGCGCTCTTCTTTCGCCCGGGCCAGTTGTTTCTGAAGATCTTTAATCTCGCGTTTGTGAGCTTCGGTCTGAATCTTCGCAGCAGCTTCGTCCTTTTTTACTTTGTCTACTAATGTAAGCAGAATTTTGTCTTTTTCTAGAGCTTCGTTTCTCAGTTTAATAACTTCTGAACGTAAATTGTTGAACGCAATTTCGTAGCTTTCATCTTCGGCGCTCTTTTGTGCTCTTAATGCGTTGCTTAGAATTAAACCCTATACAAAAAAGAATCTATATAAGAACAAAAGAAAGAATTACGTAATAAATTTTTTTTTTCAAGCGTCTAATTCCCATACCTTTAAGCTATTGTATGCAAGACTGTCTGCGAGATCTTCCTTCGTCATAGCACACAATCCAGCTTCGAGCTTCGGGAAACCCATACTTCTGGCCATCTCCCGGCAGACAGATAGTTCTTTATTATCAGGAAGGCAGTACAGGAAGTCATCTTCATTAGTCCCGTTAAACACTATCGCCCCCTTCGGATACTTTAGCTCTCTAGCATAGTAGTTAGCTTCGTAAATTTCCTCTTCGGATAATTTTTTCCCTGAAGCATGTCGCACGATGTAATCGCGTGCGCTGGAAGGAGCTTCGGGGGCGGCAGTGTCAATTTCTTTAACCAAAGCTGGTTCTGATATTTTCTCGGTCTCCAAAGATTGTTCTTTGGTGGGCTCTGAGGGCCCAGCTTCAGCTTCAGGTTGTTGTTTCGAAGCTTTAGCAACTTCAGCTTCGGTAGACACTTCAGCAACTTCAATAGTCCCTTTTGGAGTTGTGCTTGAAGACTTAATTGTCTCCAAAACATCTAACACGTTCACCATTCTTTTTCTTCTCGGGGTCACCGACGGCCCCTTTTGATTTTTTGTTGTTTCAACAGTTGCTGAAGGACTTAAGATTTCCGATATTTTTCGCTCTTCAATCTTCGGTTTTTCTGCTTTTTCTGCCAGAAGCGCTTCAGTTTTCTCTTCTATCTTCGGCACTGGAGCTGGTTCTGTAGCTTCAGAGGCCAAAGAGACTTCACCAATAAATTTTGGCACTATGGCCGGCTCAATAAAGCGCGCTCGGTGGGTGAGCACCTTCATCTTTTTCTTTTGAGGCGCTGGCTCACTAGTGGCACTTGTGGTAGCTTCTGTCGCAGGAGAAGGAATTTTTCTTTTGCGACCCAGTACCGGATAATGATAGTCAGGGTAGACAAACCCGACTGCGTCAAACACCCGGTTGAGCCTTTTCTTTTTTCGGCCTCCGAAGGCTGCTGATAGCGCAGTGTTCTCAGCCTTCGAATATGCCCCAAGTAGTTCGTCACTTAATGTTTCGATACTTTTCAGCCAGTCATCATCAGGTTCAACAAACTTATCTCCGTATTTGAATGTGTATTTCAGTCTAATTAGTCCGCCTTCGTCGGACTCTTTGATGGTCTCTTTCGGCATGTCCCACTTTCCTGCAAGTGGCCACACCCTGAAGGCAATGTGCTCTTGGACCAAGTCCCTTGTCCCAATGAAAGAGCAGATTACGCCGAAGGCCCTTTGGCATTCCTCGGCCGCTTCATCCATTTCAACCTTCGGCCTTCGAAGTCCGAAGCGTTGCCAGATGGGGCGCATAATGATACTCTTGACATTTTCTTGCGCTGTTAAGTCATTCTTTACATAGAACCATTCAGTCATCCAGGCTCCGGGCCACCTCTTCCGAAAAGTTGGCACAGGGCGGCTTGACCTGGAGCGGGCACCGAAGCTGTAACACCCAAAATTGTTGTGATATTGTTCTTTTCCCCAGGGCTTCGTCTCATATAACAACTCATGAATGTTGCAAAAACTTTTAGCATTTGGTTCTAAACCTTGGCTTTTTGCAGCCTAGACAAACATCCCCATTCTTATGATAGCTTCGGGAGTAAGTTGATGAAGGTAGACTTGAAATGTTTTCAGTACCTCAACAACAAAGTTGCTCAGGGGGAATCGAAGCCCAGCCTTGAGAAAGCTTCGGAAAATCACGACTTCATCTTCTTCGGGGGTGGGAGAAGTCTTTTCTCCAGCATCAGCCCTCACAATAGATATATCTCGAAAATACCGCCCCTTCATATTATCAATATGGCTCTGCTTAATAGTAGTCTTCCCGAAAACCGTGTGACTTGGTCGCCATGGTCGATCTTCAGATTCTTCCCCACCACTTTCTACATCAAAACTGTCACTGTCATCAGTATCTTCGGACAAACCTTCAAGAATTTCCTTGGTGATTTTCTCTGTGTTGGTTTCCGCCATCGCTACCCCAAGTTCTTCTCTTCGTCGAGGCTCAGCTTCGTCTCGGCAGCGATCTTCTTACCTTCAGACATCTTCGGAAGCGCTAAAAAACTGTTTTCAAGGCCGAAGCTTTAAAAACAAAAAGATCAGCAAATCTTAGTGCACAAGAGCTAAAAATGAAGTGGGCCGAAGCAGATGGCAAGAGCGTGTACCAAATAAGTTTGCGGTATGATCTTATTTATACGCCCAGGGCGTTGAAAATTGAAAGACCCCACTTGTCAGTGAATGTTGCTATTCTAGCAAAGGGAAGGTGTTTTTTCGGACCTTCGGCTCATGGCCTTCGTCCATATCGCAATCTGAATTTATCATTAACAAATTAATATTGCGAGGGGCTACTGTTGGGGGCCTTCGTCCTCCGAAGGTCCTCAAAAACATGATTTGACAATGTTTTCCAAGTGGATTATGTGAACAGGTACCTTCGGACTGAGAATTATGAACATGAAGTACGGTCAGGACGAAGCCTGGACCAGACGAAGGACGAGCTGATTACCAAGCTCCACGAAGGATGATGCACAGCCGAAGCTGTGCGCAGGGAAGCTTCGTCGCGATAGCAGAAAGGGGAACCGACTTAAAGATGAAAAGACTACGTGGGCCTTGATAAATTTCCATAAGTCATTAACAAATGTAATGGACATGGATGTAATTTTACGTGGGCTGCGTCCCGCGTCTATAAATAGATGAACAGTACTCCCGTACTGTTCACGCTGACTTGGCATTTGCTTTTGCGTCACGCTTGTACTTTTACCTTCTCTCAAGACCGAAGGTATATTTGTAATTTGAAATCATTTCTATTTCTTCATGTTAATAAAATAGAAATGATTCTATGATGTTTATATTATATTTCATGCTTTATATGAATCCTTCGTCATTACTTGTTATACTTACGAAGGTATGTCTCTTGTGACCTTCGTCCGAAATTCATTATTTCCCGAAGGGGAATAATGTTTCGAAGGACGAAGGACTTTAATACTTAACACTTTTTATGTTGCCTTGTTCTTAACTCTTAGTATTTGAGAACAAGTCCCCAACAGCAGTACCTCGCGGTTGTCCGCAGTCTCGAGAGATAGTTCAAAGGCTTCACCTTGCAGCACGTGGACCAAGCCAAGAATGAGGAGGCTGACGCATTGGCCAAGGCAGCCGCCAGAGCCAAGGCCCTGCCCTCCGATGTATTCTACCATGTCATCGGCACGCCAGCCGTTCATAGCCCAGAGAGCCTCCAAATAACCAACGACATCGAGGGCCACCGCATAGTCAACCACATCATGACCAAAGACTGGCGAGCACCAATAACCATGTTCCTGCAGGGATATTACCACCCAAGCGATATCAACGAGGCCAAGCGCCTCAAACACCAAAGTTGGGACTTCGCTCTCATTGAGGGACAACTTTACAAGAAGGGGATCAGTCAACCGATGCTTAAATGCATCACCGAGACCGAAGGCGTCCAGATCCTGCGTGAAGTCCACAGCGGAACTTGTGGCTCTCACGCGGGGCCTAGGGCCCTAGCCGCCAAGGTGATCCATCAAGGCTTCTACTGGCCTGCTATGATCTGCGCCGTGAATCGGGTCACAAGGTCGTGCGAAGCCTGCCGAAAGTTTTCTCCACGCTCGGGAAGCCCTTCACAGTTCACAAAGCTAATCGCCCACACGTGGCCCCTTCAGCGCTGGGGCCTGGACATTGTCGGGCCACTACCCACGGCCCAAGGGAACCTCAAGTTCACCTTCGTCGCCGTCGAGTATTTCACCAAGTGGATCGAGGCAAGAGCAGTATCAACGATAACATCGAAGACTGCCCAGAAATTCTTCTGGCAAAACATTGTTTGCCGATTCGGAGTCCCGTCCGAGCTCACAGTTGACAATGACAAACAATTTGACAGCCAAGACTTCAGGGACTTCTGCTTCTCCATTGGCACTAAGCTTGCCTTCACCTCAGTATATCACCCACAATCCAACGGCGTCGTGGAGCACGCCAACGACAAAATTTTCACGGCGATCAAGAAAATACTTCTCGACGACAAGAAGGTTAAATGGGCCGACCTGCTACCTGAAGCAGTCTAGGCGCTGAACACGATAGAGTGTCGGGCGACCGGATTTACCCCCTTTCTCCTGCTATACGGCTCAGAGGCCATGACCCCGCAGGAAATCAAGCACGGGTCCCCAAGGACAAGCGCTTCGGCCTCACCCGACGTAGATGAGCTAACCTCCAAAGATCTCATCGATGCAGACCGCGTCTTTGCCCTGCAGGCCCTCAATAAATATCAAGCCCAAACAAAGACCTGGCGCGACCACGCAGTCGTCCCGAGAGAATTCAGCGAAGGGGACCTCGTACTCGTCCGAACAACCCGGACAGAGTCACGAGGTAAGCTGGAGCCGAAGTGGGAAGGACCATTCATCGTCAAGACGAAGTCGTCTCCCAGCACGTACAGGCTAACAACACAATCTGGCGAAAACCTGGAGCATTCCTAGAACATAGATAATCTCCGCAAATTTTTTGTTTGACTCCTCAGGGCCATCACGCCCTTGTAATTAACCAAACATTATCATTCTGGCCCGTACTCTTTTCCTCCTGGGGGGTGAGGTTTTTAATGAGGCGGAGCCATGCAATATACCCACAAAAATCCCCCGCAAAAATTAAGACACGTCGAAAAAGACCGCATCGACGGTCTTTGGCATTCGACCACACCAAAGTCATCGCGAGGGGCAGCGCTTACTACCCTCGCGTGTGACACTCCACGCAAAAGTTGCCTACGGGTGCAGCCAGAACAGCACAATAAGTGCAAAAAGTCGAAGTCTTTTCCAAAAGACTATCCGTACAAAAGTCGCCTACGAGTGCAGCCGGAACAGCACAATAAGTGCGAAAAATCGAAGTCTTTTCCAAAAGACTATCCATGCAAAAGTCACCTATGGGTGCAGCCGGAATAGCACAATAAGTGCGAAAAATCGAAGTCTTTTTCAAAAGACTATCCGTGCAAAAGTCGCCTACGGGTGCAGCCGGAACAACACAATAAGTGCGAAAAATCGAAGTTTTTTTCCAAAAGACTATCCGTGCAAAAGTCGCCTACGGGTGCAGCCAGAACAGCACAATAAGTGCGCGAAATCGAGGTCTTCTCCAAAGGACTCCACGCAAAATACGCCTACGGGTGCAGCTAGACTAACAACAAATGCGCAGAATCGAAGACTTCCCCAAAAAGCACCCGAACACAAGCCGCCTACGGGCGCGGCCGGATCAACGAAAGCACGCAGCCTCATCATACAAATCATAGTTACACACACACAGCGAGGGCATCACACATTACAACGGCTCAACCTTCGGGATGATACCCATCTCCCTATAGTTGAACAACATTATCCTCAACTCCTCACCCTCAAAAAGACTTCGCAGCTCACCCTCACCTACACTCGCTCCAGCCGGCGAAGACAACAATTCCCGTTTGGCAGTCCCGTCCACACGAAGACGACCACCCTCCACCTCAACATGTTGACGCCTATCACTTCGCGACAACTCACTCACTCTGCTTTGCCATCGCCCTTCGCCGCCTCCGCCCAGCACTCGCACCCGGAATATCCTCACCCGTCACACGCAGAGAAGTCTCCGCTGCATCCACATCCAATGCTGCAAAATAGTCTAAGTCCTCATCCGAAGACCCCTCTGTCCACACAATCGAACTCCCAGAATCATCAGACTCAAAAAACTTAGACACAGAATCATCAGAATCGTCTTCAGCAACCACGGTCGAAGCCACAAAATTAGCATTGTCAGTAGCGGTTGCGTGCGCAGGCCCAAAACCCTGAACCTGCACAGCAACCGAAGTTCAGTAACACTTAGACAAAATTTACAAACTCCCCACCACCTATTTAGCCACCTGCGAAGGCGCGACCGCGGCCGTGGGGTCTTCGACTACCGGCTAAGCCACCACCTTCAAGGCATCTTCGACCGTCGGCGCACGGGCCGACACAGGGTCCTCGCCAGCCACAGTAGGCACGGGCACAGCCGAGAGGCCTTCACCAGCATCCGAGGGCATCACCGGATTAACCTCTGTAGCCTCAGGCAGCGCGCCGGCCAAAGCTCCAAAGTCCTCGACGTCCTCAGCAAGCTCCATCTGCAGCAACATCACAGTCACTCAGCGAAAACCACGCATACCCACACACACAACCACACAAAAAATGACCTTCACCGGCTCTCTCGCTCGGTCGGATCGCTCCCTGACCACATCCCGACCATGCGGACCCCACATCCTATCGAAAAGTGCCCCCGCTGACTACTTCACAATAGGGTCGTCGGCCTTGAAGATCTCATGTTCAAAGTTCTCGTCTGATTGGTCGAAGACCTCGTAGTGCCTGCAACCCTCGCGGGACAACGCATTCACGGCCCCCTCGCAGGTGACGAGGGAGGCGAAGGACATGAAACCCTCCACAATGGTCGGGAGCACCAGCAGCTCCTCCTGCAACCATTCGAGGAAGCGAAGGCTTGCTTCCTAGTCGGATACTTTGAAGTCAGCAGTCCACGCACCCAGCTCGCGGTACGAGCCAACGAACTGTGCGTGCGTCTGCTCAACTTCCGAGCGTGTAGAGGCCTCGGCCTTGTCCACGCGGCCGCGCAAGGCATTGAACCTCGCCTCCAGCTCTTCGGCACGTTGACTAGCGAGACTGCCCTCCACCCACGCCACTTTGGCCTCTGCTTGCGTAGCCTGCGCCTCAGCGATGGCCTGGTTCGCCTCCCTCCTCTCCTCCACCAGCTGGCGCCGGAGGTCCGTCTTCTCGGCCTCCAAGGCGGTCACTTTCTCCGCCAGCCTGTGGTTCTTGCTTTCCGCCACCGATTTCTCCCGGATGGAATCCGCGTGCTGCGCCCGAAGTCTCTCGACTTCGGCAGCCACGTCCGCTGTCAGGACACCCGACGCCACGCGGTCGGTGAAGTCGGCCACCTAACAAAAGCACATGAGACCCAAAACCTCATGTAAACAACAAATGTTGAAGTCCAGCACAACTTACCTGCTTCAACTGCTGCGATAGCTGCTGCGACGCCTCCCTCAACCGCTGGGACATGGAGCCCGCCACGTCCTTGGCGGCAGCGGCTGACGGAATCTCGCCGCTCGCCAGAAAGCGGCCCACGGGTCTCGCGCGGCACCCTTCGCCGCAGCCACCGCCGTTGGCAACGCGGTTGCCGCCAAAGGCGGGACAACAACCAGATGCCCTTCACCCGACTCTGCGACATATCACCGGTCAAACAACTAGCTCAAAAAAAACTTACCAACAAAATAATCCTTGACACTGATGTCCATGCCGAAGTCGCCAACACGTCTCCCCGGCAAAGGCAGCTCCCGTCCTTTCGCGGATCTACCCGGGGGAGGCTTGGTTCCGCCAGAGGCGGCAGTCTTCACGCTCGCCGACTCCTTGTTGGATCCGGGCGCTGCCGGTTTCGCAGCTGGCATCGGCTGGCCACTACCGGAGGCGGCAGCCTTTGCGCTCCCCCGCGCCCTCTTCGCCTCACGCCTAGGATCCACGATCCTGACGACCGCCCGGCGCTTCTGCGCAGCGTCTTGACAGTCCTTGTTCATCACTACCGACACAACAGCAGCAATATTCCGTCCGTAAGGAAACACCTTCAAGTCACAAGCCATGCGAGACAAAAAGAAGTCTTCGCCAGCCGCGCGGGGGATCGAAACATTCTTGGGCCATCGAGCCCCGGTAACCTCCAGCATTCGCGCCGAAGACTCGCGGAGCTCGGGCGAAGACATCCTTCCCCGAGGGCTGCGCACGTCCCCATCAACTCCATAGCAAAACTATCGGAAACCCCCAGCTCCCCCACTGCAGTACCTAATTTCCTCTTCTTAGCGGCTGGGGCGGCCTCCTGCGAGGGGTCTTCTTCAGTCACGGCCACTGGCCCTTTCCCGCGGCGTTCGACGGCGTCTTCCCTGGGATAACCATCGTATGGCAAGCCGTTCAATTCGAAGACCCGATTCAATCTATCATTGGCCCCACGGATATCCTAGCTCCGTACACCCTCTGTCCTCGGCACATAGCGCCCCACGATCCTTGCCGCACCGTCTTCCGCTTCGCGCACGAATGTAGCGGGATCCCGACCTTGCAAATCCAACGCGAAGGCTGGACTTCGCATCCGTTGCCCGCCCCGGGAAGGCATCTCGCGATGGCATACTTCGCCCAGCGCCCAGCCATGCGCCAAGGGCCATACCCCATACCCGATAAATTCCTCCACTAAATCGCGCCCGCTACTCGTGTAGGCAGCGCACCGAAGAGCCCCCTCGTCTTCATCATCCTCCACCACCTCAAACTGCGGGTACGCCACATAATAATGGGAACACATGACGGCCACGGGCAGTCCTGGGTGGTCTTCAACTGCTCCTTCGGAAACATAAAACCAGAAATCCCACCAGTTGCCCCACTTATTGCGGGCGCAAGGAACTAACTCCACGACTTCCATCGAAGTCTTGCCGGTCCTAGGCGTAAACGTGCACGATCCAAACTCTGCAATCTCATGTCCAATTTTCCTCTTTTGCCAATGCAGACAGTAATGCTTCGCGAAGACCTCCACAGAGGGCTGAGCACCATACGAAGTCACCGCCCAAACATAGTTCGCCAGGGCCACCACGGCATTCGGCGTCAACTGGTGGACCTGGACCTCGAATCTCCGCAGTACCTCCACCACGAATCAATGTGCAGGCAGACGAAGGCCAGCAGTGAAAAACGCTTCAAACACGACCAACTCGCCTTCCGGCTCGGGGACCTCCTCCGCCCCCGGAACACGCCCCACTCCGCTGCCAAAATATCCAAGCTGCTGCATATCCTGGACGTGGACCGAGGAAATCCGCGACACGCCAAACTCAACTGTATCACCAGGACGGAGCTCCTCCACCGCCATGTCGCTCAGAGTGTCCTCAGACGATGCGCCAGTCGGCGGTGTACTTGCAGCAGACGAGGAAGAGGACGACATGGCTACGTACCGCCGGCGGTGGCGGGCGGTCTGCTTGACGCGGGCCAGATCTCCGACGAGCAGGAGCAAGGAGGGCAGTCGAGCGGACGAGCGGTTTCAAGAGGATGCTAGGGTTTTGCGACGCACAGAAAGAGAGCCTGACCCGCACTGCCCCGCCCCCCTTTTTATACACAGGACGCGGCGCTTCGGGAAACCCACAGTCTAACAGTGCCGCGTCCGTCAACGGTCATATCAAAAACCCCCGAGGAACCATTTCAAGCGAGGGCAGCGTCTCCACCATCTAGCAACGTCTTCGGCACCAGATGACTTAGTCAAACTGGTCCCTCGGAGGGCAAATATTGGGGCGAAGGCGAAGACGCTACCCTCCGCTCCACCCTTCGTCTATCTCGCTGCGCCGACAGGAAGCAAAACGACCGGCGAGGTCCACCCTTCGTCTATCTCGCTGCGCCGTGAGGAAGCAGAACGACCGGCGAGGTCCACCCTTCGTCTATCTCATTGCACCGACAGGAAGCAGAACGACCGGCGAGGTCCACCCTTCGTCTTCTACGCTATAGGACGAAGGCCTACAGCGATATCGCCCCGTCCTACGTCCTCACTCCACCTGGAGGCCCACGTGGGATTCGGCCCATTGTAATGGGCCCCGCTCGGATAGGTGTGTTACGGGCCCGATTTGTAATAGCTTTTCTGTAATGACAGTCTGTAACCCTCCTTTACAGGAATATTTCGGGGATAGACCGGGTGCCTGAGGGCACATGCGTCCTTACATTGAGACGTTGGGCACTCAGGCACCTATAAATACCCCCGTACAGCGCCCTTGAGAGGCTGGATTAACAGAGCGATTGCCGCCTCAAGTTAAACCGTGTTCACATCTCTCTCACCCCCTGTTGGAATCAACCTGCCCGGGAACACAAGTTCTAACAACAGGCCAGGCTCCTATGGCTAGAAACGGGCGTACGGCAGAGTGGAATAAATAAAGGAAAGAAGAAAAAAATGTGGGTGCATAGGATTGGGCCAATTGAGGAGGCACGAGCATGGGTAAGTATTTTTCCTTTAACTTTTGTTTTTTCCTTCTATTTTCTGTTTTTTTAGATTTAAATTTCTATTGGTTTTCCTATTTTAGTTTACAACTTTCAATTTAAATTCTAAATTAAAATTTTGAAATATAAGTCAAATGCACAATCACAAATCTAGCATGCTATGCAAGTATAATTATGTTTATTTATTGTCATATTTAGACAAATACTTTTAAGTATGTAATACATACAAATATTTATTTTAAGACAATAATTTCTAATGTATAACATCTTAAATATTTTAGTGAATATTCCTAAATCCCAAGATAGGATCCTTGAGGCATTGCAATGGGAAGCATAAGATATGAAATATAGTCTAATCAAAATCTAGAGAAGACATGTAAATGATACAAATAGTTGAATAAAACCACTTGCGGAACTTGAAAACACTTGTTGGAAGCTTATTGTCTTTTTTCGGGGACTCCATTTTCCTCCAATGAGACTACTACACATAATAGACTTGAAAAAAGTATTAGTCTCAAATACTTAGAGTATAGAGTAACCTCCCCCTGTAAGTGTGCATACAAGTTTTGAATACTTGTAGGAGACATGCACTTTGATTTTGAGATCAAGAGGGGAAAATTATCTATAATACTAGCTTTGGCATATATAAGTCAAAATGACACCACTTGTAGAATATAATCTTTGAAGCAAAGCATCAGTGTCATTCATTTAGGAATTTTGAAAAAAGCAATATGCTAAACTTAACTAAACATCTTAAACCATGTAGGTTTGCTCAACAATATGAATGAAAAATGAGCATTCCTACCATATAATATACCTAGTATGCATGCAATTCTAAAAAGAAAATACCACATGTAAAACTAGGTATGTAAGGTAAAAACTAGATATAAGAAAATACATACGCATATCTAAAAACAAATAAATGCAATAAATCTAGTTACCTTAGTCATGGGAGGGAATTTGGGTCCAAATTTTTCACTAACCCACTTGGCGATAGACTTGATCCAACATGATGCATCCTATCATATACATCAAAATTTGCCAAGTCTCCAAATTTTTCGATGTTCTTTGGACTTCTCACTTCCCTCTTGGGATTTAAACCTTCTTGGTGCTCTTCATGGTTGAAATAATCTTCTTTGGCACTCAGATGTGTTTGGCCCCCTTTCCCTTGTTGGCTTGCTCATTGGCCTTGATTGTTATCACCTTTGCATTCTTTTTCTTCTTGATCAAATATGGTGTAGCACTTTTTTGTCCACCTTGTTGATGTAGGTGTTGGAGATTTTGCTTATTGGTTTTTTCTTTTGCTTCTTCCCGGTCTTCACCTTGCATTGGTAAGACTTATGGCCTTCCTTGTGGCATAGCCTACAAACCATGGTTTGTCCCTCCACATGCTTGTTCACTCCCGCAGTGGTGTTATCTTGAGGAGGTTGGGTTTGTTTGGCTTTGCCTTTCTTGTCATACAAAGCCTTGCCTATGCGAGCCACCTCTTGCCTTAATTGCTCATTCTCCATTGCAATTTCATCCAAATGTGTTTCTATAACAACATTCTTAACAAGAACTTAATTGCAGTGATTAGAATCATCAATTAAATCAAAGCAAGAACTAGAAGCATCTTTCTTATTAATTTCAAGAATTTTAACTAAAGATGCTCCTGGGGTGCTACCAATGCTCTCTAGCTTACTAGTTAGCTCGTTATTATGTATGTTAAAAATTTCCATTTTCTCTAGCAAGTTTTCAATAGCTTCTTGAGAGCTAGCTAACTTAGCCTTAAGTTTTTTATTCTTTTTGATAAGGCTATCATTGATAGTTTAGGATGGAGCATTAGACTATAATTGCACAATTTTAGTTATTAGCTCACAATCAAATTTGTAAAAGTTTCAAATTTCTCTAGCAAACATTTATAATCATTTTGAGAGCTAAGCAATTACTTTTCAAAGTTTTAAGTTGATCCTTTTGTTTAGTACAAACATCCTCAAAAAATTTAACGGCATGCGCAAGTTCATCTAAGGAGGGCTTTCCCTCACCATCACAATCATAATCACTACTACTATCATCACTAGAAGATGGGATACTTTATTAACCTCTTGCCATAAGGCATATGTGTGATGAAGAGCGTGAGGATCGCGATGAAGTGCGATGACCGTGGCTCCTTGTGTAAGTGCAATCAACCCTAATTGAGGGTTTTGGCGATTAAATGACAAAACAAACAGAGATTCTAACAAGTTTGCTCCTAGCATGTACACAGTAATTCTACAGACAGGAGAAGCACAGATCTTATGAGCATAAAAATGTAAAGCACAGCAGATTTAAATTCTACATCATTTGGCGTGCTCCAAGTGCTTGGAAACAACGGAAGTGGTCATTTTATAATTCTTGAGTTATAGGAATCGTCGTTCAATCAAGAGGGATCCGCAATGGTTAAGTAAGTTTTGCAATGAGCTAAGTTCAAAATCCTTCAAAATCATCCTAGAGAACACTTTTCCAGATCATGAATGCCTTGAGAAAAACCATTTTTCACTTCCCACAAAAGTTCCACCTTTGTTCACTTCAAAATATTCAAAACTTGCTTTTCAGCCTTGGAAACCGGTTCAACCGGACCTGAAACCGGTTCAACCGGTTTCGAAACTGTTCCTCTGCCATCCCTGCTCTAACCTGTCTGACAGTCAGAGCTGTCAGAAAAAAGTCGTTGCAGATTTTTTTGGGAAACTGGTTCAACTGGATTTTTTCCCAGCTCAACCGGTTTTGAATCCGGTCGAGTCTCCGGCTGAGTAGGTCAGTGGACCGGGTTCTCCCTAGTGGAAACCGGTTCAACCGGTTTTTGCCCCTTTTCTCCCAACGGTTGCCAGCTTTTGGGGGATCCTTTATTTACCCCCTACACTCTCTCTCTTATTTACTTCTGCCTCTCCCATGAAATCTTGGCTGACCAAACTCTCAACAAATGCATTCATTTCACCTTTCACACCCGCAATCGCATCTCCTTCAATCGCTTGAAGGATCCTTGGTGTGAGGTGAACTCGATCTAACATGCTGTCATTTTCATCTCGATTCTCCTATTCTCTTTGTTCTTGAGCTCATTGCAAACTTGACCTTGTGTGGATTTGTTACTCTTGGAACCTTGTGTTTCTTGACGATTAGAGGTTGCTTGGGAGTCTCCAAATTTGTGGACGACCCCAAGAAGTTTGTATCACTCGCTCTTTGAGCATATTTGAGAAGAGATTGCCTTGACCTTTATGGTCAACTTGTGGAGGATTAGGGTTGGAGAAGACCCGGCCCTTTGTGGGCTCCTCAATGAGGAGTAGGACACCTTTGTGGTGGTTGCCGAACCTCGGGTTATATCGCGTGTTCTTGTGTGTTCTTGTTAAGCGCTTTAAATTTGTTGGTTGGTTCATATTATCTATTCGAGTAGATTTTGTGTAGGGCAAGTCATTAGCAAAATTCTTCACTACTTTGTCATAATTGTTTAACAGATTATCTAACCTAAGTTGAGTAGGTTCAAACTTGTTCAGTTGTAATCAAAATCAACTGAACCAGTTTGCACCAGTGCAACTTTAATTTGACCTATCTCAAAGTTTTTTAATGAAAAATTTCAGGTGTAGCCTATTCACCCCCCCCCCTCTAGGCTACTTTCAATTGGTATCAGAGCCTCGAACCTCGTTTTGCGCTTAACCGCGTGAGGAAACGATTATGTCTACTCAACGGGACCATGTGGATCCTATCCTCGAGGAAATTCCCGTCACATCCTCCGGTGAGGAAGTGGACTCCAAGGTCCTCGATCTCCCCATGAAGATTGCCGAGAGGATGTTCCTCAAGATGAAAGAGGAAGATGCGAAGAAGAAGGCCGAAGAAGAAGAATCAAGAAGAAAGGCCGAAGAAGATAAATGTAAAGGAAAAATTGAATACAATGATGACTTGGTAGATCTTTTGGTGTCAAAGGTGTTGAGCAAGGTAAGTCTCAACACCGAAGCATCATCTACCAAAAGTAAAGGTAACGAATTCAGTAAAGTTCAATTTGATTATTCTAGAAATTTTATTCCCAACTTCTCTTCCACCCCACTTGGAAAGTTACCAACTCTTAGTGAGTTGAACTATGACGAGTGGGACGATAAGATGAAGTCACATTTAATCGGTGTACATCCTAGTCTTTGGGAGATTGTCAATGTAGGTATGTATAAGCCCGCCCAAGGAGAAGAGATGACTCTGGAAATGATGCAAGAGGTTCACCGCAATGATCAAGCAGTGAGCATAATTAAAGGAAGTCTTTGTCCGGAAGAATACCGGAAAGTTCAAGGAAGAGAAGATGCCCATGACATTTGGAATATTCTTAAAATGTCACATGAAGGAGATCCCAAAGCTAAAAGACATAGAATTGAAGCTTTGGAGAGTGAGCTTGCTAGATATGATTGGACTAAGGGTGAGTCGCTTCAATCACTCTTTGATCGGTTGATGGTGTTAGTAAACAAAATAAGAGTGCTTGGAAGTGAAGATTGGAGTGACTCCAAGGTCACAAGACTATTCATGAGAGCATACAAAGAAAAGGATAAGGGTCTAGCAAGGATGATAAGGGATCATGACGACTATGAGGATATGACACCTCATCAATTATTTGCAAAGATTCAACAACACGAGTCCGAAGAAGCCCCAATCAAGACAAGAGACTCTCATGCCTTGATCACAAATGAACAAGACACACCCAAGAAGAACAAAGACCACAAGGCAAAGAAAGTGGTCGAGACATCAAGTGATGAAGATAGCTCAAGTGATGAAGACACAGCTATGTTCATCAAAACATTCAAGAAATTTGTAAGGAAAAATGACAAGTCTCAAAGGAAAGGAAAGAAGAGGGCATGCTATGAATGTGGTCAAACCGGTCATTTCATAGCAGATTGTCCTAACAAAAAGGAACAAGAAGCCAAGAAGGAATACAAGAAGGACAAGTTCAAAAAGGGAGGCAAGACCAAAGGACATTTCAAGAAGAAGAAATATGGTCAAGCCCATAT
The DNA here is from genome assembly GCA_029449295.1 of Zea luxurians. Taxonomy (NCBI): domain Eukaryota; kingdom Viridiplantae; phylum Streptophyta; class Magnoliopsida; order Poales; family Poaceae; genus Zea; species Zea luxurians. Next base: position 75,999 of record JAOPSE010000349.1, on the reverse strand, counting down.
TGGTGAAGAATGGAACTCCGATGAAGAGAGTTCTAGCTCCGAGGAAGAGGAAGTGGTGGCAAACGTTGCCATCCAATCTACTTCAAGCCCGAAACTCTTCACCAATCTACAAGACGACTCCTACACTCCAACTTGCCTCATGGCAAAAGGAGATAAGGTAACTTTATTTAGTAATGATTTTCCAAATGATGATGATGATGAACAAATTGCCATGAAGAATAAAATGATTAAAGAATTTGGCTTGAATGGATATAATGTTATCACCAAATTAATGGAGAAGCTAGATAAAAGAAAAGCAACTCTTGATGCTCAAGAAGACTTGCTTATCCTTGAAAAGGAAAGAAACCTAGAGCTTCAAGAATTGATACTCAATAAAGATGAAATGCTAGATGCCTTGACTAAGGAAGTATCTTTAGTCAAGATAACTATAGAGGATAAAGAAAAAGAAGTAATCAATATGAAAACCTCTATAGCTAATCTTGCAAATGAAAAGGATGCACTTGAATCAAGCATGTTAAGCTTGAATGTCCAAAATCAAGAACTTCAAGTGCAACTTGAAAATTGCAAGAACATCAATGCCTCATCTTTATTGATTGAATCTAAGTCTAGCTCCTCAAATAATACCTTTTGCAAACATTGTGCCAAATACCATGCTTCTTGTTGTTTAACTAACCATGCAAGGAAGAAAAGCCCACAGGTGAAGGTCAAAGAAATATTGACGAAATGCTCTAGGAATGATGGGTTAAAGAAAATTGAACCCAAGTACAAGTCCCTAAAGCCCAACAATGGAAGAAGGGGGCTTGGGTTCAACTCATCCAAGGAAAACCCTAGCATAGTGCATAAGGGGTGGAGATCCCCCATGTTCATAGAGGGAACCACCCTATATGATGCCTTGGGGAGGATTCACTCCTCAAATGTTAAGTCAACTCAAGTAAAGGTAAACTTGAGTTCCACAAAGAGTAAGATGAAGGAAGCGGGATCAATAAGTGGAGAAAAATTTAATGCTCCCATTTCTCACTCTTATCTTTGTGATTATATGTTGACTTGGGATTTAGGGAAATTGGTTGTTAAATATGTGGGTGCCTACACTAAAAGAAAACTCATGAAAAGAAGTGTGTGGGTGCCCAAGGCTATAACTAACACTGCAGGACCCAATTCAATTTGGGTACCTAAAAGCATAGCCTAAATTTGTTTTGCAGGTCTACTCCTCTGGTGGGTCAAGTTGGGTGCTTGACAGTGGATGTACAAATCACATGACCGGGGAGGAAGACATGTTTCATTCCTTGCAACTAACTCAAGAAGCACAAGAAATTGTGTTTGGAGATAGTGGCAAGAGTAAGGTGATTGGTATTGGTAAAATTCCTATCTCTGACCAACAATCACTTTCAAATGTTTTATTGGTAGATTCTTTAAGCTACAATTTGATGTCCATTTCACAACTTTGTGGAATTGGTTATAATTTCTTATTTTCTAATGTGGATGTGAAGATCCTTAGAAGGGAGGATTCCTCTGTTGCCTTTACAGGTCGCTTGAAGGGCGAACTCTATATTGTTGATTTCACAACAAGTAGAGTGATGCCTGAGACTTGTTTAGTGGCAAAATCTAACAAGGGTTGGCTTTGGCATCGCCGGCTAGCTCATGTTGGCATGAGGAACTTGGCCAAACTTCAAAAGGATAGTCACATTATTGGACTAACAAATGTTGTGTTTGAGAAAGATAGGGTTTGTGGCGCATGCCAAGCAGGAAAGCAACATGGAGTCCCACATCAATCAAAGAATGTGGTCACAACAAAAAGGCCATTGGAGCTTCTTCACATGGACCTCTTCGGACCTGTGGCTTACATCAGCATTGGTGGTAGTAAGTATGGTTTAGTCATTGTTGATGATTTTTCCCGCTTCACCTGGGTTTTCTTTTTGAGTGACAAAGGTGAAACCCAAGAGACCTTGAAGAAATTCATGAGAAGAGCTCAAAATGAGTTTGAGCTCAAAATCAAGAAAGTGAGAAGTGATAATGGGATAGAATTCAAGAACACAGGTGTCGAAGAATTCTTAGGGGAAGAAGGAATCAAACATGAGTTCTCGGTTCCCTACACTCCACAACAAAATGGTGTTGTGTTAAGGAAGAACCAAACTCTAATTGAAGTAGCTAAAACCATGTTGGATGAGTACAAGACCCTTGACAACTTTTGGGTAGAGGCGGTCAACACCGCCTGTCATGCAATTAACTGTCTCTATCTTCACAAGATCTACAAGAAGACTGCCTATGAGCTTCTCACTGGTAACAAACCTAAAGTTGATTATTTTAGAGTATTTGGTTGTAAGTGCTTTATTCTTAACAAGAAAGTCAAGAGCTCAAAGTTTTCTCCTAGAGTGGACGAGGGTTTCTTGCTTAGTTATGCATCAAATGCGCATGGATATCGCGTTTTCAACAATACCACCGGTCTTGTTGAAATAGCGATAGACGTGATATTTGATGAGTCCAATGGCTCGCAAGGGCATGTTTCTAATGGCACTGCAGGAAATGAAGAATCACCTTGTGAGGCCATAAAGAAACTTGCAATAGGTGAGGTGAGACCTCAAGAAAAGGAAGATGAGGAAGGAACTTTGTGGATGACCAATGAGGTTTTTGATGTGGGTGCAAAGGTGGTGGGTGACAAATCCTCCACCCAAGCAAACCCATCAACCTCAAGTCATCCAAATCTTGAAGAAAATCATCAACCCCAAAGGATGCCAACGGTGGTAGAAGATGAACATCAAAGTGTTGATGGTGAAGTGCCTCTTGATCAAGTAGATGATGAGGAGGAACAAATTCAAAGACAACCATCAGTGCCTCATCCTCGAGTCCATCACACCATTCAAAGAGATCATCCAGTGGACAACATCCTGAGTAGCATCAGAAGAGGGGTAACAACTCGATCTCGTTTAGCAAATTTTTGTGAATTTTACTCGTTTGTTTCCTCTCTTGAGCCACTTAAGGTTGAAGAAGCGTTGGGTGATCCGGATTGGATAATTGCCATGCAAGAGGAATTGAACAACTTCACCCGGAATGAAGTCTGGTCCTTGGTTCCAAGACCCAAGCAAAATGTGATTGGGACAAAATGGGTCTTTAGGAACAAACAAGATGAACATGGCGTTGTTACAAGAAATAAAGCACGGTTGGTTGCCCAAGGCTACACTCAAGTGGAAGGACTTGATTTTGGTGAAACATATGCGCCGGTAGGAAGGTTAGAGTCAATTAGAATATTAATTGCCTAAGCTACTAACCATGATTTCAAGCTATATCAAATGGACGTCAAGAGCGCATTTCTAAATGGACCACTACAAGAGAGGGTCTATATGGAGCAACCACCGGGCTTTGAAGATCCAAAGAAGCCAAACCATGTCTATCTTCTTCACAAGGCGCTCTACGGGCTTAAACAAGCCCCTAGAGCTTGGTATGATTGTCTTAAAGATTTTTTAATTAAGAATGGATTTACAATAGGAAAAGCTGACTCTACATTATTTACTCGCAGAGTTGACAATGAATTATTTGTGTGCCAAATATATGTCGATGACATTATATTTGGTAGTACTAATGAAAAATTTTGTGAAGAAATTAGCAAAGTAATGACGAACAGGTTTGAGATGTCTATGATGGGCGAGCTCAAATACTTCCTAGGATTTCAAGTCAAACAACTAAACGAAGGTACTTTTCTATGCCAAACCAAATATACACAAGATATGCTCAAGAAGTTTGGCATGGAAAATGCAAAGCACGCCAAGACTCCAATGTCATCAAATGGACATCTTGACCTAAATGAAGAAGGTAAACCGGTAGATCAAAAGTTATATAGATCAATGATATGATCACTGCTTTACTTATGTGCATCAAGACCTGACATCATGTTAAGTGTTTGCATGTGTGCACGCTTTCAAGCTAATCCTAAAGATTGCCATCTTGTTGCCGTTAAGAGAATCCTAAGATACTTAGTCCACACCCAAAACCTAGGATTATGGTATCCTAAAGGCTCCCTTTTCGATTTACTTGGCTACTCTGACTCAGATTATGCCGGTTGCAAAGTAGATCGAAAAAGCACTACTGGGACTTGCCAATTCCTTGGGCGGTCCTTAGTGTCATGGAGTTCCAAAAAACAAAATTGTGTTGCACTCTCCACTGCAGAAGCTGAGTACATAGCAGCTGGGGCATGTTGTACACAGTTGTTATGGATGAAGCAAACCCTTGGAGATTTTGGTTGTGAGTTTAACAAGATTCCACTATTGTGTGACAATGAGAGTGGCATAAAACTTGCAAACAACCCGGTGCAACACTCTAGAACCAAACACATTGACATTAGGCATCATTTCTTGAGAGACCACGAAGCCAAAGGAGATATCGAATTGTTTCACGTGAGCACCGAAAATCAACTAGCCGATATCTTCACAAAACACCTTGATGAGACTAGGTTTTGCTTTCTTAGGAGTGAACTAAATATCTTGGATTCTCGAAACATGTCATAAAACTAAAATTTTGATCACATGATTGATGGATATAAAATGGTTGTATGCACAAAATGTCTTGAGAAATACTATTTTTATTATTAAAATTACTCATGTCATATTTGTTAAGTGTTGTTATAGCCTTATCGGGCAAAATCTCAAAAGAGGTTGAGTAAATCGGCTGAGTAGGCCACTCAACCGGTTTTCCCCTGGTGGAAACCGGTTGAACCGGTATAAAAACCGGTTGAACCGGTTTTGACCGCCTCCGCGTCCGTGCTGTCAGTCATCGCCGCAGTCTGCGCCGTCAGTCTCGCAGACTGCGCTGTCAGTCTGGCAGAAAATCCGCGCAGTCAGCAGCTTTTTCTGCGCGCTTTTACTGCGCAGTTTGACGCAAAACCGGTTGAACCGGTTTTATAACCGGTTGAACCGGTTTTGGGTCTGTTGACCAGCTGACGCCGCCCCTTTTTCTCCTCCTCTTTCCTCCTTTCACTTCTTACCCTTTCACTTCTTCCAGCCGCCGAGCCTACACTTTTTCCTCTCTCTTCCTCTCACTTTCACCACGAACCAAAGCCATTTGTGCCATCAAAATCTTTGGGAGCTTGTTGGAAGATTCGTTCCCTTGGCTTCCTCCATCACCTCCCTCACTCTCGTTGGTTTTTTTTTGTGGTTCAATCTTCAGATCAAGGTATTACCTTAGTTCATCATGTTTTTACTCGATCTCACCCATTCTTGATTATCTAGTGTATCGTTTCTAGGATACATTTTAGTTTAGGTGCTTGAAACACTTAGACTATCTTCTTTTGTCTCAAACATTGCTTGAGTTTAGTTGTTTGGTATTGTTCGTTATAGTTGAACCGCTCGCATGAACGGTTGAAGTACATGCTCAATATCATACGTGTCTCTACTCAAACGTGTTTGTTAAGATCCTTGCACTTTGATCTTCTTACTCATCATAGGTTCTATCTTTTATTTTAAGGATGGTGCGTCGGAGGAATCCTTCAGTTGTTGAATCCGACTCTTCCGACGAACAAGAGATTCATGAAGAAACTCCCCCGCGCTCCAGATCCAAGCGTGGGCGAGGATCTAGGAACGTAATGCAAGGTGGTGAGGCCTCTGGGTCGTATGGTGCTCGCAGTCGGACGACCCGGAATCCCTCCGGTCGGTCCCGACCTGTGGCTAATCCATAAGCATGGGAGCCGACAAGTGATGATGATGGTGGAAAGGATGATGAGATTGACCTTCCCTCTACCCACGCTCCTATTATTCAAGGGTTGGTCCTCCACCGTGCGGAGGCCCGTCGTTCTGGCAATGAGCCAGTTATGGATTTTACTGCCAGCGGGGGTTCTGCACTTCTCCAGGACATCCGCTTTCAAAATCCTGCATTGCACATTCGTGATGCCAGGATTGATGGAAATCGGTTCTGGACTCTTCATCATGTCGATTTCTACAACTCGGTAATTCTTCCCAAGAAACATCAGCCCATACTGCATCAGCGCTACATCAACTGGGAAGGCTGTGAAGCTATTGGAGATCCGGAAATGACATAGGCTTTGAGGGCCTATGAGAGAATGAAAATGAAGCCTATTATGACCTTTCAATATGATTGGAATGATGAGGTCATTGCCCAGTTTTATTCCACTCTTTGGATCAAGCTGGCCGATGAGGAAAGTCCCTACAACTTTCCTTATCTTAATTTCTACATCGAAGGCAGCTGGTACAAGGTAAGCTACCAGCGGTTCGCTCACATTCTTGGATTCACTGATGATGACATTTCTGGTGACAAGGTCAAAATTCATGATTTTCGGCAACCCACCAAAGATGAAGCCAGAGATCTTCATCTCTCTGAGTCTGGAAAATTTTGGGAGTCCACAAATATGCACAAATATTATAGATATATCAACTTTCTTAGAAGGATGACCCTCATTCCCAAAGGGGGTAACCAGATGAATATTCTTGGAGAGAGCAAAGTCTTGCTCTCATTCATGAAGCCCAACAGTTCAGAGAGCATCAACATTTTTGATATGATCTGGCAAGAGATTATCCATGCTGCCTGCTTTCCACTTAAGGGATGTCTACATGCACCTTTCATAATGAAGATGATTGAAGTTGTGACGTAGTTCCGCTATGAGAAAGGTACTAGACATCAATCTTATACCCCCTTTTGGATTGATCCAAACAATCCAGCAGGGCGTTTGAGGAAAGCCCCTTCCAGCTCCCGTGCACACACTTCTGCTGGTTCTGCTGCTGCTGCCGGTGCTTCGTGTCCCTCCCCTGGCCGCGGATCTCCCATGCCACGTGGTCGTGGTCATGGTCGAGGTCATGGCCAAGGGATGGGTGCCCGCCTGGCCCATGAGATTGCAGCATTTTTCTCTATGTGCCGGAATATTTTTGCAGATGTGCATGATCTGGCAAGGCGTCAGAGGGAGACTGACGACAACCTTCATTGTCAAGCTTCTTCTATGGGCATGCCTTTTGCCCCTCGCTCGCCTAACGTGCCTCTCCATCCGCCTCCTCTAGAAATCAATGAGTGGCACAAGCAGGCCTACGGGGTGCCTTTTATGTCAGCTGACGATGAAGAAGAAGAAGAATACTTTGATGATCGTGAGCAGTTTGCCCCGCCTCCCTACCAGGGGGATTCGGGTCAATCCTCTTCTCATCCTCCACCCCAGGATCCGTCTGGAAGCTATCCTCCCCCAGATCAGTCTGGGGAAGAACAATTTGCATCTCACCTGGCGCATCATTTCTTTGCTCCGCATCATCCTCCTCCTAACTGGTGATCTTTGGCTTGGTGGCTCTCTCCTTTTTTGGTTCTTGTTGCCAAAAAGGGGGAGAAGGATTTCTCATCTTAGCAGCTCTTTAATTTATGTAATGAACAATCTAGCTTGTAATAATTATTATTCTTCTGACTCGTGATGCATTTGGTGATGGCTTAGAGGCCACAAACTTTTTTAATGATGTGATGTGATGACATTATTGTAATAGCCAGTAGCAACATTTCATACCTTATGCTAAGATGATGGGCTTGTTTGTGTAATACTATTGTTTTTATCATCACATCCTATATAATTGTGTTGCATCCCTCAATTTTTGTGTATTATGTTGGTTGTTCACTCTCTCTAAATATGTTGCAAATTGACATATCAAGTCAATATTAATATCACAAAACTCATGCACATATTTAGGGGGAGCTGCACATACATAAATACTTTTATCTCGCAAGTGTTCTTAACTTTCAATTTTTATCTCTACTCTAGTTTATTTTGGCATCAATCACCAAAAAGGGGGAGATTGTAAGTGCAATCAACCCTAATTGAGGGTTTTGGTGATTAAATGACAAAACAAACAGAGATTCTAACAAGTTTGCTCCTAGCATGTACACAGTAATTCTACAGACAGGAGAAGCACAGATCTTATAAGCATAAAAATGTAAAGCACAGCGGATTTAAATTCTCCATCATTTGGCGTGTCTCCAAGTGCTTGGAAACAACGGAAGTGGTCATTTTATAATTCTTGAGTTATAGGAATCGCCGTTCAATCAAGAGGGATCCGCAATGGTTAAGTAAGTTTTGCAATGAGCTAAGTTCAAAATCCTTCAAAATCATCCTAGAGAACACTTTTCCAGATCATGAATGCCTTAAGAAAAACCATTTTTCACTTCCCACAAAAGTTCCACCTTTGTTCACTTCAAAATATTCAAAACTTGCTTTTCAGCCTTGGAAACCGGTTCAACCGGACCTGAAACCGGTTCAACCGGTTTCGGAACTGTTCCTCTGCCATCCCTGCTCTAACCTGTCTGATAGTCAGAGCTGTCAGAAAAAGTCGTTGCAGATTTTTTTGGGAAACCGGTTCAACCGGATTTTTTCCCGGCTCAACCGGTTTTGAATCCGGTCGAGTCTCCGGCTGAGTAGGTCAGTGGACCGGGTTCTCCCTGGTGGAAACTGGTTCAACCGGTTTTTGCTCCTTTTCTCCCAATGGCTTCCAGCTTTTGGGGGATCCTTTATATACCCCCCACACTCTCTCTCTTATTTACTTCTACCTCTCCCATGAAATCTTGGCTGACCAAACTCTCAACAAGTGCATTCATTTCACCTTTACCCGCAATCGCATCTCCTGCAATCGCTTGAAGGATCCTTGGTGTGAGGTGAACTCGATCTAACACGCTGTCATTTTCATCTCGATTCTCCTATTCTCTTTGTTCTTGAGCTCGTTGCAAACTTGACCTTGTGCGGATTTGTTACTCTTGGAACCTTGTGTTTCTTGATGGTTAGAGGTTGCTTGGGGGTCTCCAAATTTGTGGACGACCCCAAGAAGTTTGTATCACCCGCTCTTTGAGCATATTTGAGAAGAGATTGCCTTGACCTTTGTGGTCGGTTTGTGGAGGATTAGGGTTGGAGAAGACCTGGCCCTTTGTGGGCTCCTCAACGAGGAGTAGGACACCTTTGTGGTGGTTGCCGAACCTCGGGTTATATCGCGTGTTCTTGTGTGTTCTTGTTAAGCGCTTTAAATTTGTTGGTTGGTTCATATTATATATTCGAGTAGATTTTGTGTAGGGCAAGTCATTAGCAAAATTCTTCACTACTTCATCATATTTGTTTAACAGATTATCTAACCTAAGTTGAGCAGGTTCAAACTTGTTCAGTTGTAATCAAAATTAACTAATCCGGTTTGCACCAGTGCAACTTTAATTTGACCTATCTCGAAGTTTTTTAGTGAAAATTTTCAAGTGTAGCCTATTCACCCCCCTCTAGGCTACTTTTAGTGAATCATCTTCACTTGAAGAATCATCCCAAGTTTTGACACTTGTAAGCACCTTGCCTTAGCTCCTCCTCTTCTTGGGTTCGGCCATATTTGGACAATAATCCCGAAAGGGACCCTTCTTCCCATATGCGAAGCATCCTCTCTTTATTTTCTTTTTCTTGTCAATGTTAAAGAGAAGATCCTCGACCTGTTGGGGCACACCCATTAGATTAATCTTGTGAATCATCCCCATTACCTTTCTGACGTGTCGGACTATTTCTCCGTCCTCGAAGGATGAAGTTGAGGCTTGATCATTTTCTTCATCATCATTTTCATCTTCTTTTTCCTCTTCTTCACTTGAGGAACTTGATCTTGGAGCCTTCTTTTTGCCTTTCATCCTTTTGTGCTCATTACATGAAAAACTATATGGCTTTGGAGAGGTTCGAAAAAGAATTATACTCATTTAAAACTAGGAAATTTTTTTGCTAACGAACATTATATATGCCATCATGGAGCTCACGCAATTTTAGCCAAATTGAAAGGGAAATGTGCCCTTGGGCCATTTCTAAGTATTTTGGTGATTGAGTGCCAACACATGTGCTTAATTGTGAATTTATGTACATGAATGAACAAGGTGCAAATCATGAGATAAAGGTATGTTTCTAAGCCTTAGTACATTGGTTTTGTGTACTAATATATTTGTCTAAGTGTTAGAAACAGAGAGAAGAGGAGAAAATGACTTGGCTGTGTGCAGCCAAGACTCAGCTCGGTCTGGAGCACCGGACTGTCCGGTGTGCACCGGACAGTGTCCGGTGCGCCAGCCTGGCTCGGAGCGAACAGGCCGCTCTCGGGAATTCGCCGACGGCGTACGGCTAAAATTCACCGGACTGTCCGGTGTGCACCGGACTGTCCGGTGAGCCAACGGTTGGCCTGGGCCAACGGTCGGCCGCGCAATCTGCGCGGGACACGTGGCCAAGCCAACGGTCGGAAGACGGCACCGGACTGTCCGGTGTGCACCGGACATGTCCGGTGCGCCAACGGCTCTCAGATCTCCAACGGTCTGCAACGGTCGGCAGCGCCAGATAAGGAAACAAATCGGGCACCGGACAGTGTCCGGTGTGCACCGGACTGTCCGGTGCCCCCGACGACAGAAGGCAAGGATGGCCTTCCGGATTTGCTCTCAACGGCTCCTAGCTGCCTTGGGGCTATAAAAGGAGCCCCTAGGCGCATGGAGGAGACACACAAGCAACCTTTGAGCATTCTTGATCATCCACACTAATTCTCTGCGCATTCGTTTGTGTTTCTAAGTGATTCGAGCTCTGTTCTAAGTGAGAACTCTGAGATAGTCTTGTGAGCTCGATTCTTGGCCGTGTGTGTGCGCTTTTGCTGTGGATTTGTGTGTGTTGCTTCCCTCCCTTACTCTGTGCTTTCTTTGTGATCATATACTTGTAAGGGCAAGAGACTCCAATTTGTGGAGATTCCTTGCAAACGGGATAGTGAAAGGAACAAGAAAACACCGTGGTATTCAAGTGGGTCTTTGGACCGCTTGAGAGGGGTTGATTGCAACCCTCGTCCGTTGGGACGCCACAACGTGGAGTAGGCAAGCGTTGGTCTTGGCCGAACCACGGGATAAAACCACTGTGTCACCCCTGTGCTTGATTTTCTTGTGGTACTGTGTTTTGTTGAGACTTCACCTTAGCCACTTGGCAATAATCGTGCTAACACTTGACAAGTTTTTGTGGCTTAAGTTTGAAGTTTTTACAGGATCACCTATTCACCCCCCCCCTCTAGGTGCTCTCAATTGGTATCAGAGCCGTTCTCTTCACAAAGGGACTAACCGCTCGAAGAGATGGATCCTAAGGGGAAGGGTATTGTGATCAATGACAAAGAGAAGGAATCCTTCGTCAACGAGCCGAAGGACGATAAGCCTACCGACTCCGGCTCGGGCCAAAGACGGAAGGAAGGGAAGAAGAAGAAGACAAGGCGCATCAAGGAGATCGTCTACTACGACAGCGACGAGTCTACTTCTTCCCAAAAGGACGAAGACCACAACGACTACGAGAGAAGGAAACCGGTTAATTCGAACTTTTCTTTTGATTACTCTCGTATTCCGCAAAGTTCACATTCACATTTGCTCTCCATTCCACTCGGCAAGCCCCCACACTTTGATGGAGAGGACTACGGATTTTGGAGCCACAAAATGCGTAGTCACCTATTCTCTCTCCATCCTAGTATATGGGAGATTGTAGAGAGTGGAATGCACTTTGATAGTTCGGATAGTCCCATGTTCATTAATGAACAAATTCATAAGAATGCACAAGCTACTACTGTTCTTCTAGCTTCCTTGTGCAGGGATGAATACCATAAAGTAAGCGGCTTGGATAACGCCAAGCAAATCTGGGACACCCTCAAGATTTCTCATGAGGGGAACGACGTCACCTTGCTCACCAAGATGGAGTTGGTGGAGGGAGAGCTTGGACGGTTCGCGATGATAAGGGGCGAGGAGCCGACGCAAACATACAACCGGCTCAAGACCCTTATCAACAAGATAAGAAGCTACGGGAGCACGCGATGGACGGACCACGACGTCGTCCGCCTAATGCTAAGGTCATTTACCGTTCTTGATCCTCACTTGGTGAACAATATACGTGAAAATCCCAGGTACACCAAGATGTCGCCCGAAGAAGTTCTTGGGAAATTCGTTAGCGGACGAATGATGATCAAGGAGGCAAGGTATGTGGACGACGCCTTGAATGGTCCGATCAACGAGCCGCAACCCCTCGCTCTCAAGGCGATACGAAGCAAGGAGGCGCTACCCAGCAAGGTGGCACAGATTGAGGCGGCCGGACTCAATGATGAAGAGATGGCTCTCATCATCAAGAGATTCAAGACGGCGCTAAATGGTCGCAAGGGGCAGCCAAGCAAGACCAAGACAAAGGGAAAGCGTTCATGCTTCAAATGCGGTAAGCTTGGTCATTTTATCGCTAACTGTCCCGATAATGAAAGTGACCAGGAAAAGGGGAACAAAAGAGAGAAGAAGAAGCAATACAAGAAGGCAAAGGGCGAGGCGCATCTAGGAAAGGAGTGGGACTCGGATTGCTCTTCGTCCGACTCCGACAACGAAGGACTCGCCGCCACTGCCTTCAACAAATCGGCTCTCTTCCCCAACGAGCGTCTCACATGCCTTATGGCAAGGGAGAAGAAGGTGAGTACTCAAGACTCCACTTATGCTTCGTCTAGTGATAATGAGTCTAGTGATGATGATGACATAGATTATTCATGCTTGTTCAAGGGCTTAGATAGATCTAAGATAGATAAAATCAATGAATTGATTGATGCATTGAATGAGAAGAATAGGCTTTTAGAAAGGCAAGAGGATTTATTGTATGATGAACATGATAAATTTGTAGAGGCACAAAAATCATATGCTTTAGAAGTGAAAAGAAATGAAATGCTTTCTTATGAACTATCTACTTGTCATGAAACCATTTCTACTTTACAAGGTGTTAATAATGATTTAAGTGCTAAATTAGAAGTAGCTAGTAAATCAAATTCCTGTGTTGAAAATGTTACAATTTGCACTAGGTGTAAGGATTTTGATGTTAATGCCTGTAGTGAACACTTAGTTTTAATTTCCAAACTAAGTGATGAATTGACTAGTCTTAATGCTCAACTTAAGACTAGCAAAAGTGAAGTTGATAAGATAAAATTTGCAAGGGATGCCTACACGGTTGGTAGACACCCCTCAATTAAGGATGGTCTTGGCTTCAAGAGAGAGGCCAAGAACTTAACAAGCCATAAGGCTCCCATCTTCGTCAAGGAGAAAGGGAAGGCCCCTATGGCTAGTAGTGCTAAAAAGAACCATGCTTTCTTATACCATGATAGGAGACATGCTAGAAATGCTTATAATGATTTTGATTCACATGTTTATGATTCTCATGCCATGTTTGCCTCTAGTTCCTCTCATAAGCATGATAGAGATATGAGTAGGAGAAATGTTGCGCATGTGTCTAGGAGAAATTTTGCTCATGTTCCTAGAAAAGTTGTAAACAAACCTTCTACCATTTATTATGCTTGCAATACTCCCTTTGCTATTTGTAGAAAGGGTAAGAAGGTAGTTGCTAGGAAATTAGGGGCTAGATGCAAGGGAGATAAAACTTGCATTTGGGTCCCTAAAGATATTTGTGCTAACCTTGCAGGACCCAACATGAGTTGGGTACCTAAGACCCAAGCCTAAATTTGCCTTGCAGGTTTATGCATCCGGGGGTTCAAGCTGGATTATCGACAGCGGATGCACAAACCATATGACGGGGGAGAAGAAGATGTTCACCTCCTACGTCAAGAATAAGGATTCCCAAGATTCAATTATATTCGGTGATGGGAATCAAGGCAAGGTAAAAGGGTTAGGTAAAATTGCAATTTCTAATGAGCATTCTATATCAAATGTATTCCTAGTGGAGAGTCTTGGATATAATTTGCTATCTGTTAGTCAATTATGTCAAATGGGATATAATTGTTTATTTACAAATTTAGATGTGTCTGTCTTTAGAAGATGTGATGGTTCACTAGCTTTTAAGGGTGTACTAGACGGCAAGCTTTATTTAGTTGATTTTGCAAAAGAAGAGGCCGGTCTAGATGCATGCTTAATGGCTAAGACTTGCATGGGCTGGCTGTGGCATCGCCGCTTAGCTCATGTGGGGATGAAGAACCTCCACAAGCTTCTAAAGGGAGAACACGTGATAGGTCTAACAAATGTGCATTTCGAAAAAGATAGACCTTGTGCAGCTTGTCAGGCAGGTAAACAGGTGGGAGGAGCACATCACAGCAAGAATGTGATGACCACGTCAAGACCTCTGGAGCTGCTGCATATGGACCTCTTCGGACCCGTCGCCTATCTAAGCATAGGAGGAAGTAAGTATGGTTTAGTTATTGTTGATGACTTTTCCCGCTTCACTTGGGTGTTCTTTTTGCAGGATAAGTCTGAAACCCAAGGGACCCTCAAGCGCTTCCTCAGGAGAGCTCAAAATGAGTTTGAGCTCAAGGTGAAGAAGATAAGGAGCGACAACGGGTCCGAGTTCAAGAACCTTCAAGTGGAGGAGTTTCTTGAGGAGGAAGGGATCAAGCACGAGTTCTCCGCTCCCTACACACCACAGCAAAATGGTGTGGTAGAGAGGAAGAACAGGACGCTAATCGATATGGTGAGGACGATGCTTGGAGAGTTCAAGACCCCCGAGTGCTTTTGGTCGGAAGCTGTGAACACGGCTTGCCACGCCATCAACAGGGTCTACCTTCACCGCCTCCTCAAGAAGACTTCGTATGAGCTACTAACCGGTAACAAACCCAATGTATCTTACTTTCGTGTTTTTGGGAGCAAGTGCTACATTCTAGTGAAGAAGGGTAGAAATTCTAAGTTTGCTCCCAAAGCTGTAGAAGGGTTTTTATTAGGTTATGATTCAAATACAAAGGCGTATAGGGTCTTCAACAAATCATCGGGTTTGGTTGAAGTCTCTAGCGACGTTGTATTTGATGAGACTAATGGCTCTCCAAGAGAGCAAGTTGTTGTTTGTGATGATGTAGATGAAGAAGATGTTCCAACGGCCGCTATACGAACCATGGCGATTGGAGACGTTCGGCCACAGGAACAAGATGAACGAGATCAGCCTTCTTCCTCAACAACCGTGCATCCCCCAACTCAAGACGACGAACAGGTTCATCAAAAGGAGGCGTGTGATCAAGGGGGAGCACAAGATGATCATGTGATGGAGGAAGAAGCGCTACCGGCACCTCCAACCCAAGTTCGAGCGATGATTCAAAGGGATCATCCCGTCGACCAAATTCTGGGTGACATTAGCAAGGGAGTAACTACTCGGTCTCGACTAGTTAATTTTTGTGAACATTACTCTTTTGTCTCCTCTATTGAGCCTTTCAGGGTAGAGGAGGCCTTGCTAGATCCGGATTGGGTGTTGGCCATGCAGGAGGAACTTAACAACTTCAAGCGCAATGAAGTTTGGACGCTGGTGCCTCGTCCCAAGCAAAATGTTGTGGGAACCAAGTGGGTGTTCCGCAACAAACAGGACGAGCACGGGGTGGTGACGAGGAACAAGGCTCGACTTGTGGCAAAAGGTTATGCCCAAGTCGCAGGTTTGGACTTTGAGGAGACTTTTGCTCCTGTGGCTAGGCTAGAGTCCATTCGTATCTTGCTAGCATATGCCGCTCACCATTCTTTCAGGCTGTACCAAATGGATGTGAAGAGCGCTTTCCTCAACGGGCCAATAAAGGAGGAGGTGTACGTGGAGCAACCCCCTGGCTTCGAGGATGAGCGGTACCCCGACCACGTATGTAAGCTCTCTAAGGCGCTCTATGGACTTAAGCAAGCCCCAAGAGCATGGTATGAATGCCTTAGAGATTTCTTAATTGCTAATGCTTTCAAGGTTGGGAAAGCCGATCCAACTCTTTTCACTAAGACTTGTGATGGTGATTTGTTTGTGTGCCAAATTTATGTCGATGACATAATATTTGGTTCTACTAATCAAAAGTCTTGTGAAGAGTTTAGCAGGGTGATGACGCAGAAATTCGAGATGTCGATGATGGGCGAGTTGAACTACTTCCTTGGGTTCCAAGTGAAGCAACTCAAGGACGGCACCTTCATCTCCCAAACGAAGTACACGCAAGATTTGCTAAAGCGGTTTGGGATGAAGGACGCCAAGCCCGCAAAGACGCCGATGGGAACCGACGGACACACCAACCTCAACAAAGGAGGTAAGTCCGTTGATCAAAAAGCATACCGGTCAATGATAGGGTCTTTACTTTATTTATGTGCTAGTAGACCGGATATTATGCTTAGCGTATGCATGTGTGCTAGATTTCAATCCGATCCTAAGGAGTGTCACTTGGTGGCGGTGAAGCGAATTCTTAGATATTTAGTCGCTACGCCTTGCTTCGGGATCTGGTATCCAAAGGGGTCTAACTTTGACTTGATTGGGTACTCAGATTCCGACTTTGCTGGATGTAAGGTCGATAGGAAGAGTACATCGGGGACGTGCCAATTCTTAGGAAGGTCCCTGGTGTCATGGAACTCTAAGAAACAAACCTCCGTTGCCCTATCCACCGTTGAGGCCGAGTATGTTGCCGCAGGACAGTGTTGCGCGCAACTACTCTGGATGAGGCAAACCCTCAGGGACTTTGGCTACAATCTGAGCAAAGTCCCACTCCTATGTGATAATGAGAGTGCTATCCGAATAGCGGAAAATCCTGTTGAGCACAGCCGCACAAAGCACATTGACATCCGACATCACTTTTTGAGAGACCACCAGCAAAAGGGAGATATCGAAGTGTTTTATGTTAGCACCGAGAACCAGCTAGCCGATATCTTTACCAAGCCTTTAGATGAGAAGACCTTTTGCAGGCTGCGTAGTGAGCTAAATGTCTTAGATTCGCGGAACTTGGATTGAATTATAGCATACATGTATTCATGCTCTTGATCATGTTCCTTTTTGCATCTTGTTGCTTATTATGGTGCTCAAGTTGTACAAACACTCCCTGGACCTCACAAGTCCGTTGCAAAGTGATGCACATGTTTAGGGGGAGATGTGTTACAACTTGATCCCGTGAGACTAACCATATGCTTGAGTTTGTTTGATTTAGTCTCAATGAAGAATTGAAAGGGAAAAGGTGGACTTGGACCATGCAAGACTTCCACTGCACTCCGATGAGAAGGTAACTTATTCCAAGTCCATCTCATTAACTCTTATTGCCATTTGCTCTTAATTGAAGATTTTGGTGAGGCAATGGGGTTAATAGGCCAAAATTGATCCCGTTTTGGTGCTTGATGCCAAAGGGGGAGAAAATAAAGGCCAAAGCAATAAATGGATCAGCTACCACTTGAGAGATTTTGAAAATAGTAAGCTACCACTTGAGAGATTTTGAAAATAGTAGGCTACCACTTGAGAGATTTTGAAAATAGTAGGCTACCACTTGAGAGATTTTGAAAATAGTAGAATAGAGTTTTTGGTTTGTCAAAATTCTTATGTTGTCTCTCTTGTCAAAAGTTGGCTTCTTGTGGGGAGAAGTAGTAATTATGGGAAAAAGGGGGAGTTTTTGACATCTTTGATCAATCTCTCTTGAAATGAATCTCTTTTTGCTTCAACATGTGTGTTTGACTTAGAGATAGAGATTTGAGTTTGATTTGCAAAAATAAACCAAGTGGTGGCAAAGGATGATCCATATATGCCAAAATTGATTCAAAATAAATTTAAGTTTTATTTGAAGTGAGTTTGCACTTGTTCTAGTTGCTTTATGTTGTGTTGGCATAAATCACCAAAAAGGGGGAGATTGAAAGGGAAATGTGCCCTTGGGCCATTTCTAAGTATTTTGGTGATTGAGTGCCAACACATGTGCTTAATTGTGAATTTATGTACATGAATGAACAAGGTGCAAATCATGAGATAAAGGTATGTTTCTAAGCCTTAGTACATTGGTTTTGTGTACTAATATATTTGTCTAAGTGTTAGAAACAGAGAGAAGAGGAGAAAATGACTTGGCTGTGTGCAGCCAAGACTCAGCTCGGTCTGGAGCACCGGACTGTCCGGTGTGCACCGGACAGTGTCCGGTGCGCCAGCCTGGCTCGGAGCGAACAGGCCGCTCTCGGGAATTCGCCGACGGCGTACGGCTAAAATTCACCGGACTGTCCGGTGTGCACCGGACTGTCCGGTGAGCCAACGGTTGGCCCGGGCCAACGGTCGGCCGCGCAATCTGCGCGGGACACGTGGCCAAGCCAACGGTCGGAAGACGGCACCGGACTGTCCGGTGTGCACCGGACATGTCCGGTGCGCCAACGGCTCTCAGATCTCCAACGGTCTGCAACGGTCGGCAGCGCCAGATAAGGAAACAAATCGGGCACCGGACAGTGTCCGGTGTGCACCGGACTGTCCGGTGCCCCCGACGACAGAAGGCAAGGATGGCCTTCCGGATTTGTGTGTGTTGTGAGATAGTCTTGTGAGCTCTGAGATAGTCTAAGTGAGAACTCTGAGATAGTCTTGTGAGCTCGATTCTTGGCCGTGTGTGTGCGCTTTTGCTGTGGATTTGTGTGTGTTGCTTCCCTCCCTTACTCTGTGCTTTCTTTGTGATCATATACTTGTAAGGGCAAGAGACTCCAATTTGTGGAGATTCCTTGCAAACGGGATAGTGAAAGGAACAACAAAACACTGTGGTATTCAAGTGGGTCTTTGGACCGCTTGAGAGGGGTTGATTGCAACCCTCGTCCGTTGGGACGCCACAACGTGGAGTAGGCAAGCGTTGGTCTTGGCCGAACCACGGGATAAAACCACTGTGTCACCCCTGTGCTTGATTTTCTTGTGGTACTGTGTTTTGTTGAGACTTCACCTTAGCCACTTGGCAATAATCGTGCTAACACTTGACAAGTTTTTGTGGCTTAAGTTTGAAGTTTTTACAGGATCACCTATTCACCCCCCCCCCCCTCTAGGTGCTCTCACAAATCTCATTAGCAGTTTTCAAGGTAAATACTTGATTGAAAATTTCCATGCTAAGAGATTCATACAAGCAAATTTTGGCTCTAGGATTCAAATGAATTTCTTTTTTGTCACTCGTGGTGAGCTTTTTGGGATTCTTAGTTGGTTTCATCTCGTCACGAGTGACTCTTCAAACACCTAAATCAATTGCTTCTAGGTAGCAAGCCATTCTAGCACTATAATATGGAAAGTTAGTGTCGTCGAAGTGTGGTGACCTATGTATATCCATCCCCTTCCTCTAAAAAGCATCAACTCGATTAGTGGTGAAGCTAAAACGTTTCAAATGAGCCAAACCAGGCTTTGATACCACTTGTAGGAAACAATGACACTTAAGAGGGGATGAATTAGGACTTATAAAAACTTCTTTCTAAACTAGGACACAAATAAATTCCTAGAACAAAACCTATGCAAATAAGCAATATAGAATGTGCAAACTAGATTTTGTCTATGGGTTGCTATCTCTACTGCAAAACGTAAATTCCAATCCTAAATATTTTAACTAGAAAGGAGAGATTGAAACTTAAGTACATAATATAAATGTGGAATGTAAAGAGCAAAGCTAGAGATGCAAAGTCCTGTGGATGGCGTCGGTATTTTTACTGAGGTATTCGGAACCACGCAAGGTCCTGACTAATCCTCGTTGGTGCCCCTACGCAAAGGGTAGCACACATGAGGGCCAAGCACCACAGTCGAGTATCTCCGTAGAGAGCCATGGGCTGTCTCCACGCGCAAGTGGTGCTCCAGTTCTAGCTCCTCTCGGACGCTCCCCGCCGTCTCCACTATCGAGCTTTCGGCTGAAACATCGTGGGCCTCGTTCCCTCCGGTACACGGTGGCGGCCGTGACAGAAACACGTTTGTCACGGTCTCGCAAGACTCTCGC
The DNA here is from genome assembly GCA_029449295.1 of Zea luxurians. Lineage (NCBI taxonomy): Eukaryota > Viridiplantae > Streptophyta > Magnoliopsida > Poales > Poaceae > Zea > Zea luxurians. Next base: position 56,380 of record JAOPSE010000349.1, on the reverse strand, counting down.
TCCACTCGGTACAATTACAACGTCTCACACAAGAGCCGAGGGGTTCTGTGGGTTTTCCTAAACTCATTCAACTAACTAGGATTAAACCTAGAGAAAGCGCATAAGCAGTCTCACTAACCTAAGTACTTCACAAAGCACCTACGCTAACCACCAAGTGATTCTATTAAGCACTTGACTGTTTGAGCACATGGAAATGTTTATAACATGTGTTGGTATGTTGCTTGGGCTCCCACACCTTCAAATGGTCGGTTGGGTGGAGTATATATAGACCCCAACTCGAAACTAGCCATTGGAGAAAAGTTGTTGCTTCTCTCGGCACGCCGGACAGTCCGGTGGTAGGCATCGGACAGTTCGATGCCCTGTCCGGTGCTCCACTAGCCGTTGGATTGACCGTTGTAGGTGACCGTTGTCGTGTGTCAACCTTGCACCGTATAGTCTGGTGTACACCGGATAGTCCGATGACTCTCCTGCTGAGTGCCACCAAGAACTAACCGTTGGGCTACTGTTCTCTTGTGCACCGGACAGACCGACGGTGTGGCACACCGGATAGTCCGGTGTACACCGGATAGTCCGATGACTCTCCTCCTGAGTGCCACTAAGAAATAACCGTTGGGCTACTGTTCCCTTGTGCACCGGACAGTCTGGTGCTCTTAGCGGGACGGTTCGCTAGTGGCAACACTTTCTTCATGTTTTAGACTTTGCTTGATACTTGTTGATCTTTACTTATGGTCTTCATAATGTCTTTTTTGAGGTGTTGTTTCCTCAATGCCTTAGTCCAAGTCACTTTTGCATCTTGTGAACTACAAACACAAACACTAGCAAACACATTAGTCCACAAGTTATGTTGATTATCAAACACCAAAATCATTTAGTCAAATTAAATAGGCCGAGGTCCATTTTCCTTACATCCACAAAATAACATTTAGATCGATTTACTTCACCTAGCGGTGGGTCCACACCAGTTTTGTCCTTTTGGTTTTCCATGCATATAAGTTAAAACTTGACTTGCACGTCGACAAATAAAAGAATTAATTTTTATAGAATACACTAAAACAACTAAAACAACTACTTCCTCCGTCCCAAAATTTAGTTCTTTTTAGCTTACTTTTTTCTGTCTACATTCATTTAAATAATAATTAATATAGACATATATTGTAACCTACATTCATATATTATTTAATAAATGTATGGTTAGTCTAAAACAAATTATATTTTGGAATGATGAGAATAACACATTAAATCAAATTTGTTTTATATGGCTATCTAGGCGAAGGACAAGCTGAGAGACTAATCTGAACTTTTTTTTTCTTTTTATATACGTAACTACACTAAGAAGACTCAAAAAGCAAACCATGAACCTCGTTTGGCCAACCTCGTGATTCCCGTGAGACAGCGAATTCATGGAAAATTCCAACGAGGTGGCTCGTTGAGACGGTCAAGAAGCAAGCTTTTCACCAATTCCATCGAGATCTCACATGAATTTTGTTACATACGAACAGTACAAAACTGCTGTACATCTACATACCAATTTGTACTGGGCCCCGCCAAGTCTTCCCCCGGAACCTTTTCTCCCTCTCTCCCAAAATAAAAGTTCATTCCGCACTTAAAGTTAAAAAAATTATATTTGACTGAATTTGTAGACAATAGTATTATCACTTGAGTCCCTAAATAAATTTAGTATAAAAATATATGATATGGTTAATCTAATAATAAATATTTTGATGTTATAACATTAATACTTTATATATGTATATATATTTGGTTAAACTTAAAAATGTTGGACTCTTCAAAGTTGAGATATGCAATTGTTTTGGATGAAGTGAGTAGCCATCGCCCACCATTTACGTCATGCATCAAAGGTCCATATACTCAAGTACAACATAAATATTTTTATAAAAAAGGAAAAATAAAATCGGGTTGTGTTGGATCTAGCTGTCCTATTGTATCTAAGGTCTATATACGACACCCGGATCAGACCGCGCCAGCATGAGCTCAGTGGACAATGAACGGGGTTGTGCTCGGGTTAGGCTAAACCGTGTCGAGCCATGACCCGCCCAGCATACCTGACCCATTTGAACATGTATATTTGTACATCCTATGCGTCCGTGTAGGCAAGCAGCAGTGCAATCAAAACGATGGCCCCATGCAGTCGAGGCTACCAGGTGTTAGCACAACAGAATTGTCAGATCATCCATTAAGTTACATGGTTTTTTAATTTGGTAAATTTGGGGTTAGTTAGTGTCGTTGTTTCGAACCAGCTCCAACAAGTAAATTTGTTTGTACACGTTCCGAGGGTCCGGATGGTGTGCTAAGTGAGCACGAGATTTATACTGGCTTGGGCAGAACATCCCTACATCTAGTCTTCGGCGTTGCGCTACCGTCATCTTTGTTGCTCAATGCTCGTCGTAGGGGTTATAAGCGAGCGAGAAAGAGGGAGGAGGCACCCAAGTCTCTTATTCGTGGAGTGTCTTAAGGACCACAAATCTGGTGCTCTCAACCTAGCTAAGCCTTAGGCATAGTGGTGGCGTGCTCCTTGGCTTTGGCCTCCATAGTCCTCCATGTGCTCTGGTGTGGTCGTCCGTCTGTCTGTGCGTGTTGTGTGTGTATCGTCCACGTATCTCTCCTCTCGCGCTCGGCCGACCCTTCCCCTTTTAAAGGCCAAGGTGGTGGTCGGTTACCGGTATCTTCTCAAAGAAGGAGCTACTGCGCCGTGGTAAAATGAAGTGTTCTACCATGGTAAAGTCATGCCTGTCGGTATGCGCTACGGTCGTCTGGGCTTCTCTGGCCGTGCTCTTTAAGACTGGCGGCATGGGCGGCGAAGAGCTCCGACACCATCATTATCATCTCTGCACCACGTCGACCCATGGCCTTCGCGGCCTAGGTCTCGGTGTGGCTCGTCGTGTTGTTGTTCCTATAGACAGGCAGTGCACTCAGGCCTAGGTTTGATAGGTCATGAGTGGATCGCAGGTCTAGGGGCCCGTAGGTCATGAGTGGAAGGAGGACCGACTCCCCCACTGCTGCTTGGTGCCACGCACAGTTAATGCGGTCGATTACTTACGGTGGGTCAGTCATGGGTCTAGCGCGGAATCCACTCGAGCGGCTTCCTCTTGATTTGCCCGACCCCGGGTGTAAGGCCTAAACTTGGTAGAGAAAAAATATATCATAAAATAATAAAATAAAGGAATAAAAATATCTATGATAGGGGTTCTAGAATTTTTGAAACCTTTAGAATTTAGTAGGACATTTTCTTTTCATAATCAATTAATGGTACAAAATTAGTTAAGTAACCAATAAATAAATAAAGGAAGGTGCATCTCTTGCTGATGACTTTGTTGTGATGTATTTTATTGAAAACATAAATTTGACCTCAAATTATAAATTAAAATATAAACTAGAAAATGAGAAAATAAATTGCAATAATCATTTATTAATCCTAGAATATGAAATTGGAGGGAGAATAAATAATAATATTAAAATTTGTAGGAGTTATATCCCCATTAGGATTATGTTCGATTTTTGGAATCTGAAATTCAAAATAGGAATTAGAATTTGAGTTGAATGGTTGAAATTTGAAATAGAAATTTGAAAATGTGAAAGAAATTAAAATAGAAAAGAAAAGGAAATGAACAAACTGGTGCCTAGGCCGATTTCCTTTCCCCGCGGCCCACTTACTCCTCACCAGCGTGGCCCACTTTGCCCCGCGGGCCTTGGCGCCAACATGGCTACCCCGCCGGTCAGCCATACGAGTATTTTCTGCACGCGCTCTTGTTTTGCTGGCATGCGGTCCCACCATGTTAGGCCCATCGTCCACAACAGCCATGCCGAACTCCATGGGGGAGGGCGGGGTTGTTGAGATTCGACCGGTAGCCCATGTCGATCCCCTTACGCATATAAGAACCAGAGCCAAGACCTTCCCCACTCCCCTCAGCAGCCACTGACATACCTGCTACCACCATTGTTGTGGGTGGGTAATCCGCCATCGTGGGCCTGCTCGACTGCTGGCATTGAGGCATCGACAACCATCCTAGGGTGTTCCCTGGGACACACGGAAGGGGTCCACGCTGTCGCTAGGCTAGCTCTGTGGACGGAGCCAAACCAATTTCTCGTCAACGTGAAAACACCACCGCGGATCTGCGGAGCATGTGGATCGAAGCCTCCTCGCCATCATTCTTGGTATGACATGTTCCCACTGATTCACCATGTTCGTAGCATCGTGTAGCTCCTGTCCGTGAGAAGTTTGGGGGCATCGGGGCCGGGGCGCTGTGCTCCGGCGGACCTTCGCCATGATCTGGGGCGGCGTCGTCGTGCGCTGGTAGCTAGGAGGGTGAACGGGGGAGCGCGAGCCATTGGATTCAGCGGGGGTGGTGAGGATTAGATCAGGTTCGAACAAGATATGGATCGTCGATCTTGAATGGACGACCAGGATCATATGTACGTACCCCTCCATTACTTTAAATCTAGACCCTTGGTATTGGATTGGGTGGTCAATCTCATATACCGGTTCAGATTGTAATGTGGGCTATTGGATTAGGATCGCTTAGCTCTAGTTAACGTACCCCTTCGCATGATAATACTAACCATCGATATCAGATCATGCAGCTAGGAAGTCCCGGTACCCTTTCGCTGCTGCGCCTTTGCATAAGAGCCCCTCGAGTTATTAGGAATAAACCCGCGCTCATGTCCCATTCAGGAATCATCACAGAAAGGTCCTTTCCTTTGTAAAAAACAACCCTGTGCTTCTCAGGATTTGTGGTTGCAGCCCAGAGAATAGATAAACTGAATAAAATAAAACAAAAAATGATTTAGAATATAAAAATAAATCCAGAAACTTGTTTAATTCATATTTAATTCATTCTAACTCCAAATTAATCCATTCTAGTTGCAGTAAATCCATAATAATATTGTTTATCCCCTAGTAACTTTGTTTTGTAATGAAACCTAAAATAAATTTATGTACTTAATTTCTTTTGTACCCGACCCCTAAATCTTTAGAAAACCATATCTTTTCAACCGTAACTCCGAATTTGGTGATTCTCGAACCCACGATCTCGTAGCATCACGTAGATTATTATTATGTAGTTTGTGCTTATGTTAATTCTTCCTATAAAATATTTGTTTGTATTGCTATGAATAGCAGTGAGGTCACGAGGATCCGAAGATCATCCTGGTACCTAGAATCTCGAGTCCCAAGCAAGTTGTGCCCTTGGTCACTCCTTTTTACCTAATAATGTTCGCTATTAATCACTGTGACATGCTCAGGTTAATTGGATGGGACCTAATAGGTTTCCCTAGCATTGTTTATTCCCCACCTTGCAAACAGATGAATTATTAGGTAGATTTGTTATTGCTCTACCTGGTTTTGGGAAACTAGTGTTTCATTATGATCATGTTCCAGTTATGTTGTTGTTTACTTATTATTCATGATAAGATCATATTGTTAATTGGAACATGCAGAACTGTTAGGGGCCTTCTGTCACACCCGGTTTTAAGGAACAAAGTCGGGTGCATCTCATACATGCGCCAAGAAGACAACATATATAATAACAGAGTGTATAGAGATAAATGTCATAAAACATCAGAGTATTTATTACATAGCGGAAGACTTATTACAAAATAAAATAATGAATACAAAACGAACTAAGGATCGTTGGCACCAATGTCAACTGAGAAACGCCACCTAGATCAGATCAAACTCCTCGCCTTGTGGCTCCTCCTGAACCACCTGCTCTTCTCCTGTGGGGGGTGTGAGACAGCAAGGGTGAGCTCACATACGTTCATAGCTCAACAAGTCGTGGGGAATAATGTGGCATGAACTCACCAAAGGTGGGAGTTCATGAAGTGTAAGGCTGATCAATGAAATAAAGGCTGAAGCTGAGCATTGCTTTTATAAGTTGGTCAAAATTTTATTAGCAGTTACTAAGTGTAAGTGAATACCAAACCATAGTAATAACAAATAAAAGTAATAATAAAATAATCCCAAATGCAATGAAATGATAGGTTAAGTTTAAGTTCCATATATTAATCATGTGAGTGTCCGAGCCGCTCATGACCGTGAGCACGGCTAGTATACCAGTTTTACACTCTGCAGAGGTTGCGCATCTTTACCCACAAGTCGTGTTACCCATTTGCCACGGAGTTGATCAGACTCCATACACCTCTACCTAGGAAGCGAGGCAGGGTACCACTACGAGGCCTTTACAAAGTTCCACTAGCTTCAGACTACCCACTACAGTTTATAGGAAGCTCCAGTGCAGGGTTCTTGTCTGACCGCCATCGCAGCAAAATCAACCCAAGGACCTCCCTACACTGACCACTCCCCTACTGCCCTTGCCCCTTTCGGGTAAGGTAGCCCTCCACTAGCTTTCCTAGTTAATCAGCCAAGGGCGTCCCATTAAACCCTTGTGGTAGCACTGTTTTCCCGGGTGGTTCTCCATGTTCCCATTAACATAATGATCTTAACATGAACATTGAAGAATAAAACAGATAACAATAAATAGTATAACAATGAGTGATGAATATCTCAATACCCAAATCCACATAAAGCAATAGCATGTACTACCCAAAACTTTAGTAGTAAAACCAGTGGTGAAGCAAGGTATAAAGATAATCAAAATCTAGGGTATCCTATTGGGTCCCAGCAAAATTATCCTATGCAGATCATTATGAATAATAAGAACATGAATGGGTAAAAGAAGTGATCAAGGGCACAACTTGCCTTCCACGAGCTCCTGCTCAGCAGTCTCTACTTGTTGAACCTCAGATTCCACAGTGGCTTGCTCGTCTACTCGCATCAATACAATACATACATAGTATAGCATAAATTAACATCACATCAAACATGCAAATAGAATATACAGAAATAAACTAGACATTAAAATATGATCACAGGAACTGGAATCATTAAATTTGGAGTTATAGATCTTAAGTTATGGATTTTCTAATGTTTTATGTGCTTAATACAAGATTAAGTGAAAGAATAATTTTAATGTGTTTGTCATGTCAGAACAGAGGCACTAATGGGTAGACAATATTATTACAAAAATTTAGGAACTAGAATGGACCAATTTGGAGTTCCTATGCATTTTCTATGTATTATACAAGTTCTAACATTTATTTATGCATTAAAAACTAATTTCTAATATTAATTCCTGATTTTCAATACTACTGGATTGGGCCTCAAATACTAGGAAGCGCAGGGGCTCTGGCGCAAGAAACCAGAGACTCAGTAAATAGCGCCCCCAGGATGGCGGGTTGGTTTCCTGAAACCTGAGGGGCCTAAATGCAAAATGCGCGCAGCGAAGGGGTATCCACGGATCCTAGCCGCCCGATCCACTTCCTACGGTTCAGATTAGATTTAGGTTTAAATGAAGCGGTATGCAGTCCTGATCCTTGGATCAGAGATCGACGGTCTCTACTCCATCTAACTGAGATCATCCCGCATCCATCGGATTCTCGATCTACGGTCACGGTTGGATGCAGTCGAAACGGTATGAGGATCTAATCCAATCCGTCCAAAACGCATCCAACGGCCAGACGTCTTTCTTCCCTACTCGGCGTCACACCGTGCGGTCACGCCCATGACCGATCGACGGCGGCTACTCCGGCGAGCCCCCGTTGACCGTTCGCTGCCCCAAACCCTCGCCGTAGAGTCCTACGCGAAGCTCACAGTATGGTAGATAAGGTTGGATCATTTTTTACCTGTAGTAGAATGGCGACGCAGCTTGGCTATGGTAGCAGGCGCACTGCGGCGATGAGAAGCGACCGACGAGAAATTCCCCCGGGCTACCGTCAGGTTCCCACCGATTAACTCTCCCCAAAGATTCCGTAGAGTCCGACCGACGTCCGGGTACCCGCACCGGAGCACGAAACCCGTTGCCGATGAGAAACACTGGTGGCGGCCGGCTCACTCTCCCTAGGTGGCGGCGGTGGGGCTTGTCGATGGGGCGGATCCTCGGCGAGGCTAAACAAGATGAGGAGGGGATAGCGGGCGCCCGATACTTAAATCCGCGAGTACTGGTCGTGGTCAACAAATCCGAGTTTCTGGGGATCGATTCCCCCACGGATCGGCCAAGGTTGTTGCGCAGCGGAAGGTGGGAGAAGCCCCTGGCACCACGGGCCCACCAGTCAGTGCACGGATGCATGCGGAGTGTGAGCTGGAGCGTGGGTCCCACATGCAGAGCAATCCAGTGCGCGGCGTGGGAAAATGGAGGAGTGGGCCGCAGAGATTTCGGCCCAGGTGCCAAGTGGGGACTTACTCTTTTTATTTATTTCTACTTTCATTTCTATTTTGTATTTTCTATTTTATTTTAGTTCAAGTATCCAAATTTGAACTTCCCAATCTTGTGACAAATGGGTCCTCCAATTTAATATACAATTTTATCATCCTAGTATAAATTTTATTTTGTATTTTATATATATATATATATATATATATATATATATTTATAACCTCTCTCTCTCCCTTTTATTTTGTATTTTCAAACCTAAATTTAGGGCCAATTCCTATTATCATCTCATAGTTGTATTTCTACTATTATTATTGTTACTATTATTTGAGTGCACAAGCAAACAAGAATTCCAACGTGACGCATAGAGTATTTTATTAAATATTTTGTTCTCCTAATTATGCTTAACCCTTGTTATAATAATGAGATGGCAAATCAAATAATGATATCCACTTTTTCTTTATTGTTCACTATTTGGGTATTACAAATCCTACCCCCTTAAAAATAATCTCGTCCTCGAGATTTAAGAAGATCTAGGGAAAAGATGGGGAAAATCTATGCGAAGTTCTTCTTCTCTCTCCCACGTTGCTTCATCTTCACCGTGGTGACTCCATTGTACTTTGCACATCTTTATCACCTTATTTCTCGTGACTCGAGTCAAAGTGTCCAGAATCTTGACAGGGTACTCTGCATAAGTCAGATCATCTTGCACACTGAGGTCCTCCATTGGTAGCTGCTCCTCAGGTACCCTGAGGCACTTCTTTAGCTGGGACACATGGAATACATTATGTACATCCAACAGATGATCGGGTAACTCCAATTGATATGCAACTTCTCCCACTCGCTTTAAGATCAGGAAAGGTCCAATGAAGCGAGGGGACAACTTTCCTTTAACTTTAAATCTCCTCATACCCCGGAGTGGTGACACCTTCAAATAGACATGATCACCCTCCTTAAACTCCAGGAGTCTCCTTCTATTATCAGCATAGCTCTTTTGCCTTGATTGTGCAATTCTCAAATTTTCTCTTATCATTCGAACTTGTTCTTCTGCCTCTTGTATAAGTTCAGGCCCAAAGAACTGTCTTTCTCCAGTCTGATCCCAATACAGTGGAGTCCTGCATTTTCTACCATATAAAGCCTCAAACGGTGACATCTTCAAACTAGCCTGATAGCTATTATTATAAGAAAACTCAGCATATGGTAAACTCTTCTCCCAACTGCCACCATGTTTAAGAGCACAAGCTCTTAACATATCCTCCAGGACTTGATTAGTCCTCTCTGTCTGTCCATCAGTCTGGGGATGGTAGGCTGAGCTAAAATTCAACTTTGTATCCAAGCTCTCATGCAACTTCTTCCAAAATCGAGAAGTAAACTGTGATCCTCGATCAGACACGATCTTCTTAGGCACTCCATGTAGACAAACTATCCGAGTCATATATAATTCTGCTAGCTTGGCTCCCGTATAATTAGTCCTCATAGGTATGAAATGAGCCACTTTCGTCAATCTGTCCACAATTACCCAAATAGAGTCATACCCAGCAGGGGTGCGGGGTAGTCCAACAATAAAATCCATACCAATTTCTTCCCATTTCCACTCGGGTATCTTCAATGGATGCAATAGTCCAGCTGGTCTTTGATGTTCGGCCTTAACTCTTTGACACACATCACACTTAGCCACATGTGCAGCAACATCTCTTTTCAGTCCGTACCACCAATACTTTTGCTTTAAATCTTGATACATCTTAGTGCTACCAGGGTGGATGGAGTAATCAGAATCATGAGCTTCTTTCAATATAGCCTCACGGAGGCTATCGATCTCCGGAACACATATCCGATCTTTGAACCATATAGTACCTTGCTCATCCTCCGTGAATTCCGGGACTCTTCCTTCAGTAATAAGATCCTTGATCTCTTGAATCTTAGCATCACCAACCTGACCTTTACGAATCTCTTGCTCCAAGGTAGGTTCCAATTCAATGGTGACTCCTTCAGTGTGAGTAACAATTCGCAGGTTGAGCTTCTCAAAATCTTTTGCTAATTCATCAGGTAGCTGGACGACAAAAGCGGAGTGAACATGTTCTTTCCGACTCAAGGCATCTGCGACCAAATTCGCCTTGCCCGGGTGATAGTGAATCTCCAAATCATAATCCTTAATGAGCTCCAACCAACGGCGTTGCCTAAGGTTGAGATCCTTCTGAGTGAATGTATACTTCAAACTCTTATGATCCGTGTATACTTGGCACTTAGTTCCCATAATATAGTGTCTCCAAATCTTAAGTGCATGCACAACGGCAGCTAGCTCTAAATCATGAGTGGGGTAGTTCAATTCATGCTTCCGCAACTGACGAGATGCATAGGCAATCACATGACCTTCTTGCATAAGCACACATCCAAGTCCTTGGCCACATGCATCACAATAAATGTCAAATCCCTTCTGCAGATCTGGCATAATCAATACCGGAGGTGACATCAATCTTTCCTTCAATTGATCAAAGCTCTCTTGACATTTCTCATCCCACTTAAATTCTTTTCCTTTCTCCAAAAGCGATGTCATAGGCTTGGCAATCTTAGAAAACCCTTCAATAAATCTCCGATAATATCCTGCGAGACCCAAGAAACTCCGAATCTCAGTAACTGTATTGGGCACTCTCCACTCCATTATCTCCTTCACTTTAGCAGGATCCACTGCTATTCCTCCATTAGAAATAATATGTCCAAGGAATGGCACCTTATCAATCCAAAACTCGCACTTACTAAACTTAGCATAGAGTTGATTATCTCGCAGCTTCTGTAGCACCAACCTTAAATGTTCCTCGTGATCACTATCACTCTGAGAATAAATAAGAATGTCGTCGATGAATACCATGACGAATCTGTCCAAATACTCCATAAACACCTTATTCATCAAATTCATGAAATATGCTGGTGCATTGGTCAATCCAAACGACATAACAGTAAACTCATATAATCCATATCGAGTCGAGAAAGCTGTCTTGGGAATATCCGATGGTCTAATCCTCATCTGATGGTAACCCGATCGGAGATCAATCTTCGAGAATACTCTAGCACCTCTCATCTGATCAAATAAATCCTCAATACGGGGTAATGGATACTTGTTCTTCACCGTGACATCATTAAGTGATCTATAGTCCACACACATCCTCTGGGATCCATCCTTCTTCTGTACAAATAGAACCGGTGCTCCCCAAGGTGAGGAACTCGGACGAATGTAACCAGCCTCTTGTAACTCCATCAACTGCTTCTTCAGTTCCTTCAACTCCTCTATGGACATTCTATATGGCCGTTTAGAAATAGGGGCGGTTCCAGGTAACAGATCAATCACAAACTCAACTTCCCTATCTGGTGGCATCCCTGGTAACTCCTCTGGAAAGACATCCGGAAAATCTCTAACCACCCGGATGTTGTTACCAACAAACTCCTCAGGCATAAAGAACATTGCACGCATGGATGAGGAGGTTACTGCAATATTAACTTGAAATCTTTCTCCTTTAGTGGTAGTGAGTTCTACGGTACCTCTACCACATGCTATAACGGCCTTTGCCTTTCTTAGCCATGACATACCAAGGATCAGATCTATACTGCTTGACTCTAATATTATAGCAGTAGCTCCAAATTCTCTACCCATAATGGTCAAGGTCAATCTACGTGTCATTTGATTCGCCTCAACAGGCCCTTTAGGTGTAATTACTATCATGTGTTTTCTCATATTTAGCAGTGGTATTTCATTTGTGTTGGCATATCTAGCAGACATGAATGAATGTGTAGCACCAGAATCGAATAATATGGTTGTAGGAATTGCATTAACATAAAACATACCAATTACGAGGTCCCCTCCATCCGGAGTAGCATCAACACTGACTTGATTAACCTTGGCAATAGAATATCCCTTGCCAGGAGTCTGTTGCTTGTTCTGAACTGGAGTAGTAGCAATCCTCTGTGGGCAGACATTTGCATAATGACCAGTCTTCCCACACTTGAAACACGTAGTGCCTGGACTCGGTCCTGCAAACTTTGTCGGGGTGCCAGTGGGAGTGGCCTGACGAGTAGGTGTCCTCAGTGGTGATTGCTGAACTGGGTGCGGTCCTCCTGGTCGAGTCGGTGTACCCTGTGGTGAACTGTAGCGAGGACGAACACTGCTGCTACCCTGTCCTTGTGAGATAGCCTTCCTCTTCAAATCACCCAGTTGAACACGCTTGTGTTCAATAGCAAGAGCCTTATCCAGTAGCCTCTGAAATGATGGAAAGCTGTGTGCAACCAGTGCATACTGCAAGGGTCCATTCAGTCCTTCAATGAAGTGCTCCTGCTTTCTTTCATCCTCAGCAACTTCATCCGGAGCATACCTCGATAGCTGAATAAATTTGTCTCTGTACTCGCTGACCGACATATTGCCTTGCTTCAATGACAGAATCTCCTTCTTCTTGATCTTTATCATCCCAGCTGGAATATGGTAGTTCCTGAACTGTGTACTGAACTCTGCCCAAGTAATAGTACCAGCAGCATCATGGGCAGCAGTATAAGAATCCCACCAATCAGCAGCAGGACCTGTCAGACGTCCAGAAGCATATAGAACCTTCTCCCGGTCAGTGCATTGTGCAATATTCAGCATCTTCTCAATTGACTTCAACCAATCGTCTGCATCAAGTGGATCTGGTGAACTGGCGAAGGTCGGTGGCTTATGACTCATAAACTCCCGCTGCTTATCACGAGGTGGAACTGGTGGTGGTGGTGGAGGCAATGGCACTTGTTGCTGTTGCTGCTGTTGTTGAAGTTGTTGTTACAGCTGCTGTTGTTGCGCTCTCCTTTCTTGGCGTATCTCATCTCTCTCCTTGCGCAACTCCTGGCGTATATCTTCTCTTTCCTGATGCATTTCTTGGCGTTCTTGCTGCATCTGGGCACGCATATCTGCCATAGTGTCCGCCATTTGCTGCATCACCGCCATCTGAGCAGCAACCAGTGGGTCAACTCCGCCTGGTGGAGGATTAGGAGGATTCATCTCTGCAGGCTGTGGCTGAGGTTGTCTATATATCCTTCGAGTGTGTCGATTAGGAGGCAAATCAATTCCACCACCCCGCCTGGTATTGACCATCTGAGTTAGATACATAAGGTAAGAGAATAGTAGACAAGGCAGTAATTACAAATCATGTTACTTTGGGGGATTTATTAGTTAAGCAGTTTAATATTTTACCCACCATAGCTAATTTATTACCTTATGCTGGCACATGCTAAGATGTCCATATAATATTACTTCAATCAATCAAAGAAGCAAATCAGACATTTTTTATCAGAACAATCAACCAACATTTTAAATAGAGAAAATATTTTTTTTTCTTAGGTCTCCTATCTCTTAAAAATGTCATAGGGGTAGGGATTCCAAGGTGTGAAATCCATCTTGTCTTAGAATAAAAAGGTAAGAATGATCAGAGTAGAACAGTAGAAGGTGAGACAGGATCAAGATAAGTGTAGAAAGAATCAGAGTAAGATAAGTAGGTAATGGTCTGTCCATTTCTATCTAGGTTTCGTCCTACAGTCAACATTTCCTCTGATACCACTTCTGTCACACCCGGTTTTAAGGAACAAAGCCGGGTGCATCTCATACATGCGCCAAGAAGACAACATATATAATAACAGAGTGTATAGAGATAAATGTCATAAAACATCAGAGTATTTATTACATAGCGGAAGACTTATTACAAAATAAAATAATGAATACAAAATGAACTAAGGATCGTTGGCGCCAATGTCAACTGAGAAACGCCACCTAGATCAGATCAAACTCCTCGCCTTGTGGCTCCTCCTGAACCACCTGCTCTTCTCCTGTGGGGGGTGTGAGACAGCAAGGGTGAGCTCACAAACGTTCATAGCTCAACAAGTCGTGGGGAATAATGTGGCATGAACTCACCAAAGGTGGGAGTTCATGAAGTGTAAGGCTGATCAATGAAATAAAGGCTGAAGCTGAGCATTGCTTTTATAAGTTGGTCAAAATTTTATTAGCAGTTACTAAGTGTAAGTGAATACCAAACCATAGTAATAACAAATAAAAGTAATAATAAAATAATCCCAAATGCAATGAAATGACAGGTTAAGTTTAAGTTCCATATATTAATCATGTGAGTGTCCGAGCCGCTCATGACCGTGAGCACGGCTAGTATACCAGTTTTACACTCTGCAGAGGTTGCGCATCTTTACCCACAAGTCGTGTTACCCATTTGCCACGGAGTTGATCAGACTCCATACACCTCTACCTAGGAAGCGAGGCAGGGTACCACTACGAGGCCTTTACAAAGTTCCACTAGCTTCAGACTACCCGCTACAGTTTATAGGAAGCTCCAGTGCAGGGTTCTTGTCTGATCGCCATCGCAGCAAAATCAACCCAAGGACCTCCCTACACTGACCACTCCCCTACTGCCCTTGCCCCTTTCGGGTAAGGTAGCCCTCCACTAGCTTTCCTAGTTAATCAGCCAAGGGCGTCCCATTAAACCCTTGTGGTAGCACTGTTTTCCCGGGTGGTTCTCCATGTTCCCATTAACATAATGATCTTAACATGAACATTGAAGAATAAAACAGATAACAATAAATAGTATAACAATGAGTGATGAATATCTCAATACCCAAATCCACATAAAGCAATAGCATGTACTACCCAAAACTTTAGTAGTAAAACCAGTGGTGAAGCAAGGTATAAAGATAATCAAAATCTAGGGTATCCTATTGGGTCCCAGCAAAATTATCCTATGCAGATCATTATGAATAATAAGAACATGAATGGGTAAAAGAAGTGATCAAGGGCACAACTTGCCTTCCACGAGCTCCTGCTCAGCAGTCTCTACTTGTTGAACCTCAGATTCCACAGTGGCTTGCTCGTCTACTCGCATCAATACAATACATACATAGTATAGCATAAATTAACATCACATCAAACATGCAAATAGAACATACAGAAATAAACTAGACATTAAAATATGATCACAGGAACTGGAATCATTAAATTTGGAGTTATAGATCTTAAGTTATGGATTTTCTAATGTTTTATGTGCTTAATACAAGATTAAGTGAAAGAATAATTTTAATGTGTTTGTCATGTCAGAACAGAGGCACTAATGGGTAGACAATATTATTACAAAAATTTAGGAACTAGAATGGACCAATTTGGAGTTCCTATGCATTTTCTATGTATTATACAAGTTCTAACATTTATTTATGCATTAAAAACTAATTTCTAATATTAATTCCTGATTTTCAATACTACTGGATTGGGCCTCAAATACTAGGAAGCGCAGGGGCTCTGGCGCAAGAAACCAGAGACTCAGTAAATAGCGCCCCCAGGATGGCGGGTTGGTTTCCTGAAACCTGAGGGGCCTAAATGCAAAATGCGCGCAGCGAAGGGGTATCCACGGATCCTAGCCGCCCGATCCACTTCCTACGGTTCAGATTAGATTTAGGTTTAAATGAAGCGGTATGCAGTCCTGATCCTTGGATCAGAGATCGACGGTCTCTACTCCATCTAACTGAGATCATCCCGCATCCATCGGATTCTCGATCTATGGTCACGGTTGGATGCAGTCGAAACGGTATGAGGATCTAATCCAATCCGTCCAAAACGCATCCAACGGCCAGACGTCTTTCTTCCCTACTCGACGTCACACCGCGTGGTCACGCCCACGACCGATCGACGGCGGCTACTCCGGCGAGCCCCCGTTGACCGTTCGCTGCCCCCAAACCCTCGCCGTAGAGTCCTACGCGAAGCTCACAGTATGGTAGATAAGGTTGGATCATTTTTTACCTGTAGTAGAATGGCGACGCAGCTTGGCTACGGTAGCAGGCGCACTGCGGCGATGAGAAGCGACCGACGAGAAATTCCCCCGGGCTACCGTCAGGTTCCCACCGATTAACTCTCCCCAAAGATTCCGTAGAGTCCGACCGACGTCCGGGTACCCGCACCGGAGCACGAAACCCGTTGCCGATGAGAAACACTGGTGGCGGCCGGCTCACTCTCCCTAGGTGGCGGCGGTGGGGCTTGTCGATGGGGCGGATCCTCGGCGAGGCTAAACAAGATGAGGAGGGGATAGCGGGCGCCCGATACTTAAATCCGCGAGTACTGGTCGTGGTCAACAAATCCGAGTTTCTGGGGATCGATTCCCCCACGGATCGGCCAAGGTTGTTGCGCAGCGGAAGGTGGGAGAAGCCCCTGGCACCACGGGCCCACCAGTCAGTGCACGGATGCATGCGGAGTGTGAGCTGGAGCGTGGGTCCCACATGCAGAGCAATCCAGTGCGCGGCGTGGGAAAATGGAGGAGTGGGCCGCAGAGATTTCGGCCCAGGTGCCAAGTGGGGACTTACTCTTTTTATTTATTTCTACTTTCATTTCTATTTTGTATTTTCTATTTTATTTTAGTTCAAGTATCCAAATTTGAACTTCCCAATCTTGTGACAAATGGGTCCTCCAATTTAATATACAATTTTATCATCCTAGTATAAATTTTATTTTGTATTATATATATATATATATATATTTTTATAGCCTCTCTCTCTCTCCCTTTTATTTTGTATTTTCAAACCTAAATTTAGGGCCAATTCCTATTATCATCTCATAGTTGTATTTCTACTATTATTATTGTTACTATTATTTGAGTGCACAAGCAAACAAGAATTCCAACATGACGCATAGAGTATTTTATTAAATATTTTGTTCTCCTAATTATGCTTAACCCTTGTTATAATAATGAGATGGCAAATCAAATAATGATATCCACTTTTTCTTTATTGTTCACTATTTGGGTATTACACCTTCGGCTTCCGAAGGTCCTCAAAAACATGATTTGATAATGTTTTCCAAGCGAAATATGTGAACAAGTATCTTCGGATTCGGATCATGAGCATACAGAGCATGGTTAGGACGAAGCCTGAGCGAGACAAAAGGTGATTATGACGAAGGACAAGGTGATCACGAAGCTGTGCATAGGAAAGCTTCGGCATGACAGTAGAAAAGGGGAACCGACTTAAAGATGAAAAGGCAAATTAGACCTCGAAGAATTACTATAGCATTATTAGCAAATATAAAGGGCATGAATGTAATTTTACATGGGCTGCGTCCCTTGCCTATAAATAGATGAATAGTACTCCCGTACTGTTCACGTTGACTTGGCGTTTGCTCTCACGTCACGCTTGTACCTCTGCTTTTCTTCGAGCCAAAGGTACATTCATAATCTGTCATTGTGAATACAACAATGCAAATTAAAATAAGTTAATAATAACATTTAAAATGTTTATATTACTTTTCCATATCTTGTGTATGAATCCTTCTTCATCATTTATTGTGCTCATGAAGGTTTGTCCTTCATGACCTTCGTCCGGAATTCATTATATCCGAAGGGAGATAATGCTTCGAAGGACGAAGGACTTTGACATTTAACACTTTTATGTTGCCTTGTTCTTAAATCTTAGCGTTTGAGAACAAGTCCCCAACATTGGCGCCCACCTCCGGTGAACTCACTTCCACTATTTTGAGTTTTGAACACCCTCGGCAAGTATAGACCTTCGTCATGCCGCCAAAGAAAGCTTCAGCAACAGGGGCTGCCGCTCTACAGCCGCTGGACCCCAACAAGGACACTCTCTCTCTTCGGGAGGCCCGAAGCCAGAAAAGGAAGGCTATCAGTCCAACGCCTCAGGAGGACAACTTGGACCAAGAGATCAGAAATATGGAGATGCTCCATCAGCAGGTGCAAAGGAAGAAGGAAAAGATGGCTAGGCTGGCTGATCTGCAAAGGCAGATAGACGAAGCCTCTGAAGAAGTTCGCCATCTTACTCAAGATGAGCAGAACCGAAGGCCTCAGTATAGAGAGCTTCATCAAGAGGGCTTCTTCAACGAAGATGACTGGTATGAGAATTTCCATCGTGGAAATTTTGCCTTTGATGATGCTTCTCCTCTATCAGCAGAACTGCAGGCTACACCTTAGCCCCCATCCTACAAGCCACCTCAACTCCCCATGTACGACGGCCATTCAGATCCGAAGCAGTTTCTGATGAGCTACGAAGCAACAATATCTTCCTATGGTGGCAATACTGCAGTCATGGCGAAGTCTGTCGTCATGGCTATCAAGAATGTTGCACAAACCTGGTACTCCTCCCTTCGGCCAGGAACGATCACATCATGGCAGAAGCTGAAGGATATGCTGATCACTAGCTTCCAAGGGTTTCAAACGAAGCCGGTTACCGCTCAAGCTTTATTCCAATGCACCCAAGATCATGAAGAGTATCTTCAGGTGTATGTCCGAAGATTCTTACACCTGAGGGCACAAGCGCCAACAGTGCCCAATGAAATTGTCATTGAGGCCATGATTAAGGGGCTTCGACCGGGACCTTCAGCCCAATACTTCGCCAGAAAGCCCCCTCAGACTCTCGAGAAATTGCTTCAGAAGATGGATGAATACATCCGCGCTGACAATGATTTTCGACAGAGAAGGGAGGAAGCTTATAGGTTCTCCGAAATAGCCAGGGGCTTCGGAGGGAGAATTCATCCCAGACATGTCAGATCGATTCATTCCACTCAGAATGATGACAGGGGAAGCCAGCAGCAGAGGCCGCAATATTCCTCCCAGGCTTCGGGGCAACAGCAGAGCTATCCTCGACCTCTAGCTCCAAGGGGCAGAGGTGCCAGGGGCTTCGGAGGGAGATTTGGGGATCAGCCCAGGAAGATTTATTACCTATTCTGCGGTGAGGACAAGATCCATACCACCAGGATGTGCCACGTTACCATCCAGAAACAAAAGGAGATAGCAGAAGCTGCGGCCCAACAGAGCCAGCCGAAGCAAGTTATGCACACTGCTTCGTACCATTCGCCATACATTCCAGAGTATGTAGGCAACCACCCTACAGCTTCTGTCGCTTCGGCAAGCCAACCTCAGGCATCCTGGCAACAGTTTCCCCCTCCACCACCAATGCAACAAGGCCAGCAGCCAGAAGGGAGTCAGCATCCCCACCTCCAACGGGACTTCAGAGAAGAGTCCGAAGCTCGCACAGTCAATAGTAATGTGCCAGAATCGAAGCATATTTACTAACAAATATCCTACTTCAGCAGTAGTTTTTACATTCAGTATCATTTTCTTTTTTAATAAGGAACAATTATTGAAAGCCTAAGTATTTTTGTCGTTTTTTTAATCTCTTGTAATAGTTTCGTTTTTGCCACAGTAAAAATATACCTTCTCCACAGAGTAGCGGAGTTGCCGAAGCATAAGATTTATGGTTACAAGGGGAATTTCTGAAATAACAAAAAGTCGTTCCTAAGGGAGCACAGCGTAAGTTTTCTGCTCAAAAGTCGTTCCGAAGGGAATGCAGAGCCTACAGCGAAAAATAAACGCTGATACCGCTGAAAGTAAAAGGTGAAGAAGCTCCTAAGGGAGGCTTACAGCGAAAAATAAACACTGATACCGCTGAAAGTAAAAGGCGAAGAAGCTCCTAAGGGAGGCTTACAGCGAAAAATAAACGCGGATTCCGCTGAAGTAAAAGGCGAAGAAGCTCCTAAGGGAGGCTTAGAATGAAAAATAAATGTCGATCTTCGGAAAATATCATTTTGCATAACATCACATCATCACATCATTTGCATAGCATAACATCATACATCATATTGCATCAATGACGCAAGAAGGGGATCAATGTTGATATTTGGAGATTGTTTCGAAGAAACAGTGCCAAGGCACAAAAAAGTAAATTTTGAAGAAGCATACCTTCGTCAAACTCCGAAATGAAAAGATTTATCAGTTATTGATTTTACGAGGATTGGACGTTTTTATGAAAATACGGATATTATTTACGAAGCATGAAAAGAAGGGAAGGTGTTTTTTTCGCCGAAGGCTCAAAAACGGTATGTATGTAAAGTTTCATGCATCATAAAGAACTGAACCATAAATAGCTTATATATTACATTCAAAGTTACAAAATATTACATATGTTCAATAAATATTACATTCCAAATGTTTTTACAATAACATCTAGTTTTCCCTTAGAACAACTTCTGCAGCTTCGTTCAGTAGTTGATCAACAACTTTATCCATGATAGCTTCAGCCATTTTTCTAATTTCGTCGTCCCCCTTCACGTGGGGGTCCGCCGATGGCTTGGTAGGCTCTGAGGGGCGAGAAAGTGCGGCTGTGTTACAAAGCGTAAATAAGTTCGTAATCAAAAATTACAACAGAGCCAAAAACTGCTAGTCGATACCTATTTGCACTTCGACATCTGCCCTCTTCTCAGCGGTCTCTGCTACTTTTCTAGCGTCATGAATACCTTTCTCGCTCTTTTGTATAATTTCTTGGGCCATCTCCCGGCCACCATTGTCCCAGATGTCGGTGAAAAATTTTCCACCAACCAGGCTCGCTTCGGCCGAGGGGTGTTTTATATCTTCAGAAGACAAGGCAGTTTCGGATTGTGCCAAAAATTTTACATGGTCACAGCCTTTTCTCTCCAAAATAGTGGCAATCCCCCTGGCACCCGTAAAAGCACATATGTCTCCACGGCTATTCAAAACTTCCTCAAAAGCTTCAGCTTTGTGGCTGATCCATCCAATTGGGCCTTCGGGGTCACCCCTTATGAAGTCCTCCTCACTTGAGAATGCGCCGACGCTGGCGAAGCTGGTTCTTATTTTCTTAACACATTCTATAGATTTTTCATAACACTTTTTCTTGGATGCACGAAGCTCTTCAACGTTTCTTTCTAAATGATTGGCCCATTGTTCACTAATTTCTCGTTTTGTTTCTTCAAGTGTGCACTCTTCTTTAGCTCAGACTAGTTGTTTCCGAAGATCTTCAATTTCGCGCTTCTGAGCTTCGGCTTGAGTTTTGAAAGCAGCTTTGTCTTCTTTTATTTTATTCAATAACGAGTGCAATATTTTATCTTTTTTGAGACCTTCGTTCCTTAGTTCAATTACTTCGGAATGAAGGTTGCTCAAGGCTATGGTATACCCTTCGTCTTCGACATCTTTTTGTGCCCTGAGGGCATTGCTAAGTATAAGACCCTGGGAAAAAATGTTTGTTAATAAGTTTAAGCAAATGAAAAATTTTGGTTTCAAAAAAATAATACAAAGATTTCATTTTTTCACCTTTAAACTATTGTACGCTAAGCTGTCAGCCAGCTCGTTCTTTGACAACACTGAGAGCCCGTCTTCTAGTGTTGGGAATCCGAAGCTTTTGCTCATCTCCCGATAGACTGAAATCTCCTTGCTGTCAAGGAGACAATACAAGAAGTCTTCTTCTCCGCTACCGTTGAATATCAACGCCCCCTTGGGATATTTTAGTCTTTGGGCATAGAACTGAGCCTCCTGCTTTTCTTTTTCAGTCAACTCCTTCCCCGAAGCATGTCGTAAAATATAATCGGAAGGTTCAGAAAAGGCTTTGGGGGCGGCAGTGCCACTTTCTTCAACAAAGATTTGTTCTACAGTTTCTGTTTCTTTGGTTTCCAAGAATTTTACCTTGGCGGGCTCTGAAGGCCCAGCTTCAGTTTAAGCTTGGTGCTTTGAAGCTTTGGCCTCAAAGGTTTTGATTCGCACTTCGGGAGTTTCGGCAATTTTCTTTGGAGTAGTGCTTGAAGACTTTATTGTCTCCAATACATCCAGTACATTAACCATCCTTTTTATTTTGGGGGTCAACGCTGGACCCTTTTGGCTTTTTGGTACTTCAACTTTTGCTGAAGGACTTAAAATAACCCCATCCTTTTCTACTTAATATAATGATACGCAGCTCTCCTGCGTATTCGAGAAAAAACTTTTGCTGAAGGACTTAAAATTTCAGATGTCCTTGTTTCTTCAGCCTTCGGTTCTTCTATTTTCTTTATCTCCGGCATTGTGATCGGCTCTTCAATATTCTTCAGGGGAGTCGCCTCTTTGGCTTCGGGGGCCGAAGAGGATTCACCGACAAACTCGGGCACTATGGCCGGTTCAATATAGCGTGGACGGTGTGTAAGAACCTTTATCTTTTTACTCTTCGGCGCTGGCTCACTAAGAGCGGCTGAGGCGGCTTCCTTCGTAGACGCCGTATCTTTCCTTTTTTGACCCCGGGTTGGGTAACGGTAGTCAGGATACACGAACCCAATGGCATCAAATACTCGGTTGAGCCTTTTCTTCTTTCGGCCTCCGAAGGCTGCGGATAGTGCAGTATCTTCTGCCTTCGAGTATGGCCCAAGCAGCTCATCGCTTACGGCCTCAATACTTTTCAGCCAGTCGTCATCTGGCTCGACGAACTTATCTCCATATTTGAAGGTGAATTTTAACCTAACTAGTCCACCTTCGTTAGGTTCGCTGACGGTTTCCTTTGGCATTTCCCACTTATCTGCAAGTGGCCATACTCTGAAGGCAATGTGTTCTTGGATCAAATCCCTTGTCCTGATGAAAGAGCAAACTACTCTGAAGGCTCTCCGGCATTCTTCGGCTGCTTCGTCAATTTCCACCTTCGGTTTACGAAGGCCGAAGCGCTGCCAGATAGGGCGCATAATGATACCTTTAATATCTTCTCGCATTTTCAAGTCGTTTTTCACATAAAACCATTCCTTCATCCAGTCCCCAGGCCATCTTTTCCGAAAAGTTGGCACGGGACAGCTTGACCCAGAGCGGGCACCGAAGCTATAACAGCCAAAATTGTTGTGATATTGCTCCTTACCCCATGGTTTCGTCTCATATAATAACTCATGCATATTGCAGAAACTTTTTGCATTTGGTTCCAAACCTTGGCTCTTCATGGCCCATACGAAGATTCACATCCTTATGATTGCTTCAGGAGTAATTTGATGAAGGTAGATTTCAAATATCTTCAAAACTTCTACCACGAAACTGCTCAAAGGAAACCGAAGTCTAGCCTTAAAGAAGCTTCGGAATATCACGACTTCATTTTCCTCAGGAGTCGGACAAGTTTTCTCTCCTTCGTCAGCCCTTACAATAGATAAATTTCGAAAATATTTGCCCCTCATATTGACAAGATGGCTTTGTTTAATGCTTGATTTTCCAAAAACTGCATGGCTTGGTCGCCAAGGTCGATCTTCGGAATCTTCACCACCACTTTCCACATCATAGCTGTCACTATCACCAGTGTCTTCAGACAAACCCTCTAAAATCTCCCTAGTAATCTTCTCTGTATTTGTCTTTGCTATTGATTCAAGGAAGCCGAGATTCATCTCTTCGGAAAGGCTTAGCTTCGACTCAACGACAGTTTTCTTGTCTTCATACATCTTCGAAAATGCTAGGAAAGTGCTCTCAAAGACGAAGCTTAAAAATGTAAAAAGCCAGGCAAGCGTTGGTGTGCAAAGAGCTAAAAATTAGGAAGGCAGGAGCCGGCGGCAAGAAAGCGTGCTAAATGTGCTGGCGGTGCGTTCTTATTTATACGCCCAGTACGTTGCAAGTGGCAGGGCCCAACTTGTCATTGACTATTGCTATTCTAGCAAAGGGAAGGTGTTTTTTTGGACCTTCGGCTTAAGGCCTCCGTCCATATCGCAATCTGAATTTATTATTCTAGCAAATTAATATTGCGAGGGGCTACTGTTGGGGGCCTTCGGCTTCCGAAGGTCCTCAAAGACATGATTTGATAATGTTTTCCAAGTGAAATATGTGAACATGTATCTTTGGATTCGGATCATGAGCATACAAAGCATGGTTAGGACGAAGCCTGAGCGAGACGAAAGGTGATTATGATGAAGGACAAGGTGATCACAAAGCTGTGCACAGGAAAGCTTCGGCATGACAGTAGAAAAGGGGAACCGACTTAAAGATGAAAAGGCAAATTAGACCTTGAAGAATTACTATAGCGTTATTAGCAAATATAAAGGGCATGAATGTAATTTTACATGGGCTGCGTCCCTTGCCTATAAATAGATGAACAGTACTCCCGTACTGTTCACGTTGACTTGGCGTTTGCTCTCACGTCACGCTTGTACCTCTGCTTTTCTTAGAGCCAAAGGCACATTCATAATAAGTTAATAATAACATTTAAAGTGTTTATATTACTTTTCCATATCTTGTGTATGAATCCTTCTTCATCATTTATTGTGCTCATGAAGGTTTGTCCTTCATGACCTTCGTCCGGAATTCATTATATCCGAAGGGAGATAATGCTTCGAAGGACGAAGGACTTTGACATTTAACACTTTTATGTTGCCTTGTTCTTAACTCTTAGCGTTCGAGAACAAGTCCCCAACAAGAACCGTCCGGGAAAACAGTGCTACCGCAAGGGTGGTATGGGATGCCCTTGGCTGACTAATTAGGAAAGCTAGTAGGGGAGTGGTCAGTGTAGGGAGGTACTTGGGTTGATTTTGCTGCGTTGGCGGTTAGGCGAGGGATCCCTGCATTGGAGCTTCCTAGAAACTGTAGCGAGTTTTCTGAAGCTAGTGGAACTTTGTAAAGGCCTCATAGTGTTACCCTGTCTCGCTTCCCTGGTAGAGGTGTATGGGATTCATGACCCCTTGGCAGATGGGTAACATGACTTGTGGGTAAAGATGCACAACCTCTGTAGAGTGTAAAACTGGTATATCAGCCATGCTCATGGTCATAAGTGGCTCGGACATTCACATGATTAATTTATGGAACTAAACTTAATTTATCATATGCATTGCATCGTGGGTGTTGTTATCAAATTTGATCTATTACTTATTTGGGTTGGTATCTACTTATACTTAGTAACTGCTAATAAAATTTTGACCAACTTTAAAAGCAATGCTTAGCTTTAGCCATCCTCTTTGGTAAGCTTTACACATCACATGAGCTCCCACCTTTGGTGAGTTCATGCACATTATTCCCCACAACTTGTTGAGCGATGAACATATGTGAGCTCACCCTTGCTGTCTCACACCCCCCACAGGTCAAGAACAGGTATCGCAAGATGAGGTGCATGGAGGATGTCGTGATGAGTTCGTGAGTGGTCTAGGATGGTCTCCCAGTCAACTTTAGGTTGCTGGATCGTTGTCTCCATGTGATGTAAATTATTTATTTATTTTGTACGTAACTCCGTTATATAATAATGTTGTGACATTTGTTTCTGTACCATGAGTCATCATATGTGTAAGACTTGGTCCTAGCACACTTGGTGATTATTTCACGCCTAGGTTTTGGACCCTCTAAAACCCGGGTATGACAGAATTGGTATCAGAGGAAATGTTGACTGTAGGACGAAACCTTGATAGAACTGGACAACCATTATCTACTTACCTTTGCTACTCTGATCCTTTCTAAACTTTCCTTAATATTTTCTCATCCACTGCTGCTTTACTCTGATTACTCTTAACTTTTCTCTTCTAAAGACAAAGATGGATTTCACACATTGAAATCTTGTGCCTAAAGTGACCTTTAGGGATAAGAGACCTACTCAACCCCTCTCAAGTGATACAAAGATCAAACTTGAGAGCCATAGTTGTCTTCCTTATATCAATATCTAGGTCGTGAAGAATCTCCACAAATTGGAGCCTCTCACGCCTTACACAGTTGATCACAATCAAATCTAGAGTAAGGTGGGAAGTAGAAACGCACACAAGAGCACAATTGCAGCAACACCACGCACACAAGTAAAGAAGAGACCGCACAAATCAAAACGACAGAGTCATAGCTCAAGGACACGCTGAAATCTCTTTCTAACAAATCAAAAGTGTGGTCGCGGAGTTTCAGAGTTGTAGTATGCTCTTGTGATGCTTAGGTACCTACTTCATGCGTCTAGGGGTCCTTTTATAGCTCCAAGGAGCCTAGGAGTCGATGGTTCTTCATTTGGGAAGCAATAAGCATTCCCTGTCTACGTGTGCACCGGTCTGTCTGGTTGCCGTGTACCATAAATAGGGGTACCAAGATCACAACCCTAAAGTGCAAAGACGCTTGAGTAAGAAGGCGTCATAAGCAAACACGCTCCCAACCTTACTAAGGCATGAGGGACCTAAGTCACGACTCGCTCGAGGCCAATACCGGGCGGGAGACACAGTCACAATTTGCCTGAGATCAACCTCGGGTGGGAGACATAGTCATGGTGATGAGGACATCACTCCTATACAAACAATGCATGGATCGACAACACGAACATGTGCACGACAGCTAAATCTCTAGGTTCGTTCTTACCTAGTCAATTTTATTTTAGAGCTTACACTTTGTGCCATGGATGTTTTTATGATTAGAAACCTTGGAGAGGACCATCAAGGACTTGGGAAATTTCAATATGTCAAGGAGAAGAAGCTAGGACGTTCACAACAAGAGAAAGTCAAGTCCGATTCAACTTCGTCTACACCTTGAAGTCCAGGACCAGTATGCACTAAAATAGACACCCAGGATGCATCCAAACTCCGATTAAGTTGGGCTTTATATGGATGAAAAGATAAGGAGATAAGCTTTCCAACCCAACTAGAACCACCATAAAATTTGTCCATAGTTAATGAGAATCATCGAAACAAGGCAGCGCTCAGATTCTATTTTGGTTGCGACACCGTCTGTTGGGCGTTGGGTCGTGTATCGTGTTGGAGCCCATTTGGGGTACCTCAAGGGGTTGTGCATGCCCCTAACCTCTATTTTAACAACAACAGCCGCCATATTAGGGTTTGAGTTTTACTTAGATCATATCTAACATTGAACAGTTCGCTGTTCATCGGTTTGTGAGACACCAACTCGTAATCAACACATCTTTGGTTGCGTTCTACCTGTTCTTGCTTGTGTTCTTGATTGCGCTTGCAGGAATAAGCCTTCATGGCGAGGTCACTCGTGTGTCACGGGTGATAACCAACGGAGCACGGGTGATCATCAACATCAAGATCTCCACACAATCAAGTTATCATACCTCACGGAAGATCGAGCCTCATCCTCTATTAAGTGGTATCAAGATTCAGGTTGCCCGTGAGGTATAACCTTACCTTTAGATTCATTTTTTTAGTCCTATAACCCACAAAAAACTAAAAAAAACATCAGTGTAGACTTACAAACTCCGTTGACCTACAACCTTCGTCTTAGCCTTTGCACAATTTGGTTTTAGATTCCACCGTATTGAGTTTGTGTCCTAGGTCAAAGTCTTATGGCTAGTTTAGATTTGTTTTGGTTCAGTTTGATCCTTTCCATCCGCTACCATCCTATAAATTTGATCTCCAAAATAGATCACATCTACGAAACCGATCCTAACCGATCCTATTTTTATCTCATCATCACGTTATTACCAAATTTGTTTCTGTTCAGTTTGGTATTTTGAGCATATATCTCGCATACGAACTCGGAATTTAGTGTTCTTGTACTTTTTATATAGCTTAGAAACATATCTACAACTTTAGTATTTACGAGTTTTCTAGAAGACGTCATTATCAAGGAGTTATTTGTATTGGAATTAAATCTGTTTGGGATCCTGAAATTTCGGACCAATCTATTTTTGGGGTCATTATATCCCACTTCCTTTATCCAAAACAGGCAATCCATATATCTAAAAGCAAGAAAAATGAGATCTATAACTTTCGTGTTGTGCATTTTTGCATTTAAGATCGCTATTTGTGACAAACAGTCTATTGAAGTTAGAGCAGAAAATCTATAACAGACAAACGCGATTTTTTTATTCTCTTGAGTTGTATCTTGTATTTGCGGCACTTTTGTAAAAAAGAATATAAAAGACAAGTGCACAAAAAAGCCGCACAAAGCAAAGAAAAAAAAAGAAAAATCAGAAGAAAGAGAAAAAGTGTGCGCATAAGCAGGAACATCATTGATCTGTGCACCTCTATAATTCATCTTTTTCCATCTTGTTTTCTTGCTGTACCTAGATCCTTGTTACCTCCTTTGTGGCTTCCTCCAATTGTTCTAATACATTCTCTAGGCCAGCAACTAGGACGAGTACTTGGAACACTTATTCAGCATTGCTATCTGCTACTGACTTGTGTGCCACAAATATATATTTAGTGAGGCTTTCTAAAGCTCCACCTTTCTATCGAGTAGAACATGTACTCCTTTGCAATCACACCCACACTATTTGGGTAGTCACACCGGGCACCGTTTGCCACCTGCAGTGCTGTTAAGAAACTTGTAAGAGCGGGGTAAGACACTTTCATAACTTATGTTCCACCACCACCCTGAGAGTAGTTGTAGGGTTCACACTGTTTGTTTGTTGCCTTTTGTATCTATTTTGTACTAACAATGATAGGACCAAAGACCCAAACGGACAAGGATAAGTGCCCTAAGACTACCGATGGTGAGTGTGTGTGCTATCTAGAATTGAAGGAGATGATGCACGCATTAACTAAAGGCTTTGAGAGCCACACCATTGATGCTGATTCGTCTCCCTTAGGTTCGATATATCCATCCTTCTCTTCTTTTGATGAAAATATTGCAAATGAGTATTATGAATGGGAAGTATCAATTGATAAGATTTTTGCATGACGTCATTATGTGATAGGAGAAAAATTAAAATTGTGGCTAGTATTTTAAAGAATGATGCGTTAGTTTGGTGGAATAATTTGCATGACTATGAGAAACCACAAACATGGATTGACGTGAAAGCACTAATGAAACAACAATTTATTTCTATGGATGATTCTAAAAATAATTTGAGTAATTCTACTCATATCATGCCTTCAGATAAATCTGAGTTGCCTTTGTTACAAGAGGATTGCCTTGTTGTTCTTTGTGATAAAGAAGAGAGTTGTGATGATAATACTATTATTTTTATTCCACAACTAGAAAACAAACTTGATGTTGTTGCTTCTGATCCTATTAATTTGCCAAAATTAGAACATTCAATCTTATAATTAGTGTGTATGATGAGCTGAAATTGTTATCTTCTTTAAATACTTTGGGCTATATTGAATTTGATGTTCTATGTACTCTAAAAAATTAGAGGAGAAACTTTCTTTTAGTGCTGAATTGCCATGGTTATCCAAACATACATATCATGTTATTGGACGATATAATTGGAAAGAAGAATGTATGGTACATCGAGTATATATTTGTTCAAATATGAAATTTCCTTGTCATGAAATAATATGATCAACTAGAGGGCTGTGTTGAAGCTAACCATATCACGTCCAGTTCCACTTGTCCTTTTTGTATGTTTTACAACAACAGGGTCAACTTCAAGAAGGGGAGCAAGGTTGGACGACATCAATCATTACATCAACAGCTTATGTAGGCACCAATGACTTTGAGTCGAGGACAACTCAAAACCAAAAAGGGGAGAATGATGAGTACATGGACGTCAACTATATGGTTAAGGCTGAAAGGGAAATGTGCCATTGGGCCATTTCTAAAGTGTTTTGGTGATTAAGTGCCCAACACATTCTCTATAAGTGCTAATTTCTGCCAAAGATTGAAGAAGTGCAAATCATATAACAAGGTACGTTTCTAGACTTAGTACATTGATTTGGATACTAATGTATTGTGTCTAAGTGCTAGAAATAGGAAAAAGCATTTGGAAAAGAGTTGGTTGTGTACAGCCAACTCCTGCTCGGTCTGGGTGCACCGGACTATCTGGTGGTGCACCGGACACCAGACCAGTCTCGGTGAACAGTCCACTCTCGGGACTCGACGGCGGCGTACGGCTACAATTCACCGGACTGTCCAGTGGTGCACCGGACTGTCCGGTGAGTCGTCTGCGGCGAAGTCGTCGCTCTCGAGAAAAGTTCAACGGCGTACGACTAAAATTCACCGGATTGTCCGATGGTGCACCGTACTGTCCGGTGAGCCAACGGTCGACTGCGCCAACGGTCGGCTGCGCAATCTTCGCGCGACGCGTGGGCACACCAACGGTCGGCAGGGGGCACCGGACTGTACGGTGTGCACCGTACAGTTTCCAGTGCGCCAACTACCACAAAACTGCAACGGTCAGATGCGCCAGAAAAGGAAGGAGATCGCGCATCGGACAGCGACAGGGACTGTTCGGTGGCGCACCGAACTGTCCGGTGTGCCACCCGACAGAAGGCAAGATTAGCCTTCCAAGAATGCCTCCAACGGCTCCTAGCTGCCTTGGGGCTATAAAAGGGACCCCTAGGCGCATGGAGGAGTCACCCAAGCATACTTTGAGCATTCTAAGTCTTCCACACTCCGTCTCCGCGCACTTGATCGACTGTGTTAGTGATTTGAGCTCCGTTCTAGCTATGAACTCGTTGTGCTTCATTTTGAGCTTAAGTCTTGGCTTGTGTGCGTGTGTATTGCAGCATATTTGTGTGTGTTGCTTCCCATCCTTACTCTAGTGCTTTCACTGTGATCTTTGTTGTAAGGGCGAGTGACTCCAACTTGTGGAGATTCCTCACAAACGGGAAAAAGAGAAAAGCAAAGAAAAGCCGTGGTATTCAAGTTGATCATAAGATCACTTGAAAGGGGTTGAGTGCGACCCTCGTCCATTGGGACGCCACAACGTGGAGGTAGGCAAATGTTATACTTGGCCAAACCACGGGATAAACCACTGTGTCTCTTGTGTTGTCTTTCTCTGTGGTTATTGTGTTTCACAAGAACTCTTCTATAGACACTTGGTTCTATTGCCTAACACTTAACCAAGTTTTGTGGCTATTAGTGTTGAAATTTTACAGGATCACCTATTCACCCCCCCCCCTCTAGGTGCTCTCAATTGGTATCAGAGTCGTTCTCTTCACGAAAGGGACTAATCGCCCGAAGAGATGGATCCTAAGGGAATGGGGATGGTGGTCAATGATAAGGAGAAGGAGTCCATCTTCAACGAGCCAAGGGACGACAAGCCCACTGACTCTGGCTCGAGTCATAAGAAGAAGGACGGGAAGAAGAAGAGGCGCATTAAGAAGATCGTCTACTACGATAGTGACGAGTCTTCTTCCCCAAGAGACGACGATGACGACGAGAAAAAGAAACCAGTTCATTCAAATTTTTCATTTGATTATTCTCGTATTCCTTATAATTCTAATGCTCATTCGCTTTCTATTCCTCTTGGTAAACCTCCACACTTTGATGGAGAGGACTACGCTTTTTGGAGTCACAAAATGTGTAGTCACCTTTTCTCTCTCCATCCTAGCATTTGGGAGATAGTTGAGAATGGAATGCAATTTGATAGTACGGACAATCCTGTATTCATTAACGAACAAATTCATAAGAATGCACAAGCTACCACTTTTTTGTTAGCATCATTGTGCAGGGATGAATACAACAAGGTGAGCGGCTTGGACAACGCCAAGCAAATATGGGACACCCTCAAGATATCGCATGAGGGGAATGACGCCACCATGGTCACCAAAATGGAGTTGGTGGAAGGCGAGCTAGGAAGGTTTGCCATGATCAGGGGAGAGGAGCCAACTCAAACATACAACAGGCTCAAAACCCTGGTCAACAAGATCAGGAGCTATGGAAGCACGAGATGGACGGACCATGACGTCGTCCGACTTATGCTCAGGTCTTTTACTGTCATTGACCCTCATCTTGTGAACCTCATCCGTGAGAATCCTAGGTACACAAAGATGACGCCTGAGGAGATACTCGGAAAGTTTGTGAGCGGGCGTATGATGGTCAAGGAAGCAAGATATGTTGATGATGCATTGAACGGCCCAATGCCCATCTATGAGCCCCAGCCCGTTGCACTCAAGGCAACAAGCAACAGCAGGGAGGCGCTACCTAGCAAGATGGCACAAGTTGAAGCTGCCGAGCTAAATGAAGATGAGATGGCCCTCATCATCAAGCGATTCAAGACCGCGCTAAAAGGACGCAAGGAGCATCCCAACAAGAGCAAAGCAAAGGGAATGCACTCCTGTTTTAAATGCAGTAAGACTGGTCATTTTATAGCAAATTGTCCCAATAATGCTAATGACCAGGAACAAGAAAAGAGCAGGAAGAGGAAGAAGAATAAGGCCTACAAGAAGGCGAAGGGCGAGGCGCACCTTGGTAAAGAATGGGATTCGGATTGCTCTTCTTCTGACTCCAACGACGAAGGACTCACCGCCTTGGCCTTCAACAAGTCGTCTCTCTTCCCCAACGAGCGCCATACTTGCCTCATGGCAAAGGAGAAAAAGGTAAGCGCTCGAGATACCCCTAAGTATACTACTTCAAGTGATGATGACTCTAGTGATGATGAAGTAGATTACACAAGCTTATTCAAAGGGTTAGATCGAACTAAGGTAGATAAAACCAATGAAATGATTGGTGCTTTAAATGAAAAGAATAGACTCTTAGAAAAGTAAGAGGATATTTTGTATGAAGAGCATGGTAAGTTTGTTAGTGTACAAAAATCTCTTGCTTTAGAGATTAAAAGGAATGAAATGTTGTCTTCTGAATTATCTGCTTGTCATGAAATTGTGTCTAATTTAAAGAGTGTTAATGATGATTTAAATGCTAAGTTAGAAGAAGCAAATAAGTCTAGTTCTTGTATAGAGCATGTTATCATTTGTAATAGGTGTAAGGATTTTGATGTTGATGCATGTGTTGAGCACCTTACTTCTATTACAAAATTAAATGGTGAAGTGGCAAGTCTTAATGCCCAACTTAAGACTTGTAAAAATGACTTTGATAAGTTAAAATTTGCTAGGGATGCCTATACCGTTGGTATACATCCCTCAATTAAGGATGGACTTGGCTTTCGAAAGGAAGCCAAGAACTTAACAAGTCAAAGGGCTCCCATTTCCAACAAGGAGAAAGGGAAGGCCCCTATGGCTAGTAGTAGTCAAAAGATTCATGCTTTCATGTACAATGATAGAAAATTTTCTAGAAATTCTCATTATAATAGGAGTTATAATGCTTTTGACTCACATGCCATGATTGCTTCAAGTTCCAATTTTAATGGTAGGCCTAGGAGAAATTTTGTGTCTCATGCTCCTAGGAAAGTGTGTAATGAACCTACCATTGTCTTTCATGCTTGCAACACTACGTTTGTTTTTTATGTAAAAATGAAAAAGTGGTTGCTAGAAAGTTGGGGTCCAAATGCAAGGGAGACAAGACTTGTATTTGGCTCCCAAAGGCTATTATAACTAACCTTGTAGGACCCAACAAGAGTTGGGTACCAAAAACCCAAGCCTAATTTGCCTTGCAGGTTTATGCATCCGGGGGCTCAAGCTGGATTATCGACAACGGATGCACAAACCACATGACGGGGGAGAAGAAGATGTTCACCTCCTACGTCAAGAACAAAGATTCCCAAGATTCGATCATCTTTGGAGATGGGAATCAAGGCAAGGTTAAAGGACTAGGAAAGATAGCTATTTCATTCGAGCATTCCATATCCAATGTGTTCTTAGTTGAATCGCTCGGATACAACTTATTGTCTATTAGTCAACTATGTAATATGGGTTATAATTGTCTGTTTACCAATGTAGATGTTTCTGTATTTAGAAGGAGTGATGGTTCATTAGCTTTTAAGGGTGTACTAGACGGCAAACTCTACTTAGTTGATTTTTCGAAAGAGGAGGCCAATCTAGATGCATGCTTAATTGCTAAGACTAGCATGGGCTGGCTGTGGCCGTCTAGCACATGTTGGGATGAAGAACCTTCATAAACTTCTAAAGGGAGAACATGTGTTAGGTCTAACCAATGTATTTTTCAAAAAAGATAGACCTTGTGCAGCTTGTCAAGCAGGTAAACAGGTGGGAAGCACTCATCACAGCAAGAATGTGATGACCACATCAAGACTCTGGAGCTACTTCATATGGACCTCTTTGGATCCATCGCCTACCTTAGCATCGGGGGAAGTAAGTATGGTCTTGTTATTGTTGATGATTTTTCCCGCTTCACTTGGGTATTCTTTTTGCAGGATAAATCAGAAACCCAAGGGACCCTAAAGCGCTTTCTAAGGAGAGCTCAAGACGAATTTGAGCTCAAGGTGAAAAAGGTAAGAAGCGACAATGGGTCCGAGTTCAATAACTTACAAGTGTAGGAGTACCTTGAGGAGGAAGGAATCAAGCACGAGTTCTCCGCTCCCTACACACCATAGCAAAACGGTGTGGTAGAGAGGAAGAACAGGACACTTATAGACATGGTGAGGACGATGCTTGGAGAATTCAAGACGCCCGAGTGGTTTTGGTCAGAAGCTATGAACACAGCTTGCCACGCCATAAACTGGGTCTACCTTCATCGCCTCCTCAAGAAGACCTCGTATGAACTTCTAACCGGTAACAAACCCAACCTGTCATACTTTTGTGTATTTGGGAGTAAATGTTATATTCTAGTAAAGAAAGGTAGAAATTCCAAATTTGCTCCCAAAGCTGTAGAAGGGTTTTTGCTAGGTTATGACTCAAATACAAAGGCGTATAGAGTCTTCAACAAATCATCGGGTTTGGTTGAAGTCTCTAGCGATGTTGTATTTGATGAAACTAATGGCTCTCCAAGAGAGCAAGTTGATCTTGATGATGTAGATGAAGATGACGTTCCAACGGACGTAATTCGCACCATGGCGATTGGAGATGTGCGACCACAGGAACAACAAGAGCAAGATCAACCCTCTTCCTCAATGATGGTGCACCCCCCAACCCAAGATGATGAACAGGTTCCTCAAGAGGAGGCGTGTGATCAAGGGGGAGCACAAGAAGACCAAGTTATGGAGGAAGAAGCACCATGGGCCCCTCCAACTCAAGTCCGAGCGACGATTCAAAGGAATCATCCCGTCGACCAGATTCTGGGTAATATAAGCAAGGGAGTAACCACTCGCTTAAGATTAGCTAACTTTTGTGAGCATTACTCGTTTGTCTCTTCTATTGAGTCTTTCAGGGTAGAAGAGGCCTTGCTAGATCCGGACTGGGTGTTGGCCATGCAGGAAGAGCTCAACAACTTCAAGCGAAATGAAGTTTGGACCCTGGTGCCACGTCCCAAGCAAAACATTGTGGGAACCAAGCGGGTGTTCCGCAACAAGCAAGACGAGCACAGGGTGGTGACACGAAACAAGGCTCGACTTGTGGCAAAAGGTTATGCCCAAGTCGCAGGTTTGGATTTCGAGGAGACTTTTGCTCCTGTGGCTAGGCAAGAGTCTATTCGCATTCTATTAGCCTATGCCGCTCACCACTCTTTCAGGTTGTTCCAAATGGATGTGAAGAGCGCTTTCCTCAACGGGCCAATCAAGGAGGAGGTGTACGTGGAGCAACCCCCTGGCTTCAAGGGTGAACGGTACCCTGACCATGTGTGTAAGCTCTCTAAGGCGCTCTATGGACTTAAGCAAGCCCCACGAGCATGGTATGAATGCCTTAGAGATTTCCTAATTGCAAATGCTTCCAAGGTTGGGAAAGCCGATCCAACTCTTTTCACTAAGACTTGTGATGGTGACCTATTTGTGTGCCAAATTTATGTCGATGACATAATATTTGGTTCTACCAACCAAAAGTCTTGTGAGGAGTTTAGCAGGGTGATGACACAGAAATTTGAGATGTCGATGATGGGCGAGTTGAACTACTTCCTTGGGTTCCAAGTGAAGGAACTCAAGGATGCCACCTTCATTTCCCAAATGAAGTACACGCAAGACCTACTCAAGCGGTTCAGGATGAAGGACGCCAAGCCAGTGAAGACACCAATGGGAACCGACGGACATGTTGACCTCAACAAAGGAGGTAAGTCCGTTGATCAAAAGGCATACCGGTCTATGATAGGTTCCTTGCTTTATTTATGTGCTAGTAGACCGGATATTATGCTTAGCGTATGCATGTGTGCTAGATATAAATCCGACCCAAGGGAATGTCACCTTGTGGTCGTTAAGCGGATTCTTAGATATTTAGTTGCTACGCCTTGCTTCGGGATCTGGTATCCAAAGGGGTCTACCTTTGACTTGATTGGATATTTAGACTCCGATTATGCCGAGTGCAAGGTTGATAGGAAGAGTACATCAGGGATGTGCCAATTCCTAGGAAGGTCCCTGGTGTCTTGGAGTTTAAAGAAACAAACTTCTGTTGCCCTATCCACCGTTGAGGCCGAGTATGTTGCCGCAGGACAGTGTTGTGCGCAACTACTTTGGATGAGGCAAACCCTCCGGGACTTTGGCTACAATCTAAGCAAAGTCCCACTCCTATGTGATAATGAGAGTGCAATGTGCATGGCGGATAATCCTGTTGAACACAGCCGCACTAAGCACATAGACATCCGACATCACTTCCTGAGAGACCACCAGCAAAAGAGGGATATCGAGGTGTACCATATTAACACCGAGAACCAGCTAGCCAATATCTTCACCAAGCCTTTAGATGAGAAAAGGTTTTGTAGGTTGCGTAGTGAGCTAAATGTCCTAGATTCGCGTAACTTGGATTGATCTATAGCATACATGTGTTTTATGCCTTTGATCATGTTAATTTATGCATTTCAATTTATTTTGTTCATTTGTGGTGCTCAAGTTGTACACATGATCCCCGGACCTCACAAGTCCATTTGCAAGTGATACACTTATTTAGGGGGAGACATGCTACAACTTGACCCTTTGAGACTAACCTTTGTGTTTGAGTTTAGTTGATTTAGTCTCAAAAGTGGATTGAAAGGGAAAGGTGAACTTGGACCATGCAAAGACTTCCACTGCACTCCGGTAATAACTCCAAGTTCATATCTATGCTCTTATTGCCTTGTTGCTCGTAATTGACAATTTTGGTGAGGCAATGGGGTTATAGGGCCAAGAATGATCCCGTTTTGGTGCTTAATGCCAAAGGGGGAGAAATTGAGGCCAAAGCAAATGGATCAGCTACCACTTGTGAAATTTCGAAAAGAGTAGAGTTAAAACTTTTTGATTTATCAAAATACTCTTATTATCAAAATTTGGCCTCTTGTGGGGAGAATTTATGATTATGGGAAAAAGGGGGAGTTTTTGGATCTTTGATCAATTTCACTCTTGGAATATCTCTCTTTATGCCTATACAAGTGTGTTTGACTTAGAGATAGGAAATTGAATTTGATTTGCAAAAACAAACCAAGTGGTGGCAAAGTATAATCCAAATATGCCAAATTAGATTCAAAAACATTCTAGTTCTCTTTTGCATTGATATTGCACTTCTTTTGGTTGC
The DNA here is from genome assembly GCA_029449295.1 of Zea luxurians. NCBI lineage: Eukaryota > Viridiplantae > Streptophyta > Magnoliopsida > Poales > Poaceae > Zea > Zea luxurians. The sequence continues at coordinate 19,261 of JAOPSE010000349.1, read as the reverse complement.
TTTTTGATGTGTTGGCATAAATCACCAAAAAGGGGGAGATTGAAAGGGAAATGTGCCCTTGGGCCATTTCTAAAGTGTTTTGGTGATTAAGTGCCCAACACATTCTCTATAAGTGCTAATTTGTGCCAAAGATTGAAGAAGTGCAAATCATATAACAACGTACATTTCTAGACTTAGTACATTGATTTGGGTACTAATGTATTGTGTCTAAGTGCTAGAAACAGGAAAAAAGCATTTGGAAAAGAGTCTCCTGCTCGGTCTGGGTGCACCGGATTGTCTGGTGGTGCACCGGACAGTGTCCGGTGCGCTAGACCAGTCTCGGTGAACAGTCCACTCTCGGGACTCGACGGCGACATACAGCTACAATTCACTGGACTGTCCGGTGGTGCACCGGACTGTCCGGTGAGTCATCCGCGGCGAAGTCGTCGCTCTCGGGAAAAGTTCAACGGCGTACGGCTAAAATTCACCGGACTGTCTGGTGGTGCACCGGACTGTCCGGTGAGCCAACGGTCGACTGCGCCAACGGTCGGCTGCACAATCTTCGTGCGACGCGTGGGCGCGCCAACGGTCGGCAGGGGGCACCGGACTGTCCGGTGTGCACCGGACAGTGTCCGGTGCGCCAACTGCCACAAATCTGCAACGGTCGGATGTGCCAGAAAAGGAAGGAGATCGTGCACCGGACAGCTACAGGGACTATCCGGTGGCGCACCGGATTGTCCGGTGTGCCACCCGACAGAAGGCAAGATTAGCCTTCCAAGAATGCCTCCAACGGCTCCTAGCTGCCTTGGGGCTATAAAAGGGACCCCTAGGCGCATGGAGGAGACACCCAAGCATACTTTGAGCATTCTAAGTCTTCCACACTCCGTCTCCGCGCACTTGATCGACTGTGTTAGTGATTTGAGCTCCATTCTAGCTGTGAACTCGTTGTGCTTCATTTTGAGCTCAAGTCTTGGCTTGTGTGCGTGTGTATTTCTGCGGATTTGTGTGTGTTGCTTCCCACCCTTACTCTAGTGCTTTCACTGTGATCTTTGTTGTAAGGGCAAGAGACTCCAACTTGTGGAGATTCCTCGCAAATGGGAAAAAGAGAAAAGCAAAGAAAAGCCGTGGTATTCATGTTGATCATAGGATCACTTGAAAGGGGTTGAGTGCAACCCTCGTCCATTGGGACGCCACAACGTGGAGGTAGGCAAGTGTTATACTTGGCCGAACCACGGGATAAACCACTATGTCTCTTGTGTTGTCTTTCTCTGTGGTTATTGTGTTTCACAAGAACTCTTCTATAGCCACTTGGTTCTATTGCCTAACACTTAACCAAGTTTTGTGGCTATTAGTGTTGAAATTTTACAGGATCACCTATTCACCCCCCCCCCCCCCTCTAGGTGCTCTCAAAGGCCCAATCAATCATAGATTCCCAAACTCCAGAGAAGTTGAAGTCCAGTTTATTCACAAATCTGGTTCGGACTGTAGGAGTGAGTCTCACAAAAATTGATGCCCAAACCACATACAGACTCCGTTTTCGATGTTTTAGATACTGTTGAAAAGGTAACAAGATAAGATTTCCAACCCATCTGGTCCCATGTCAAAATATTCTTGTAGCTGATGGGAATCATCGTAACAAGATGACATCCAGAATCTGCCAGAAATTAGCGATAATTGTTTCTTAGCGAAAAGAACATGTACATCCTAGATTTGCTCGGCCACCCACTTGGCCACCGCCTGAGTTGAGAACGACTCCAATTCAAGTGGAGGAGGAGGACGAGGACATCACTCCCATACAAATAATGCATGGATCGACAACCCAAGCACGTGCACAACAACTAAATCTCCATGGATGTTTTTATGATTAGAAATCTTGGAAAGGACCATCAAGGGCTTGGGAAATGTCAATATGTCAAGGAGAAGAAGCTAGGACGTTCAAAATAAGAGAAAGCCAAGTCTGATTCAACTTCGTCTCCACCTCGAAGTCAAGGACCAGTCTGCACAAAAACGGACGCCCATGATGCATCCGAATCCGATTAGGTTGGGATTTATATGGATGGAAATATAAGGAGATAAGCTTTCCAACCCAACTGGAACCATCATAAAATTTGTCCGTAGTCAACGAGAATCGTCGAAACATGGCAGCGTTCAGATTCTGTTTTGGCGCTGCGATACCGTCTGTTGGGCCATTCGGTCGTGTATCGTGTTGGAGCCCATTTGGGGTACCTCTAGGGGTTGTGCATGCCTCTAACCTCTATTTTAATAGCAGCCACCGCCCATTAGAGTTTGGGTTTTGCTTAGATCATATATGTCATTGAACAGTTCGTCGTTCATGGGTTTGTGAGACCCCAACTCGTAATCAACACAGTTTTGGTTGTGTTCTACCTATTCTTGCTTGTGTTCTTGATTGCGCTTGCAGGGATAAGCCTTCGTGGCGAGGTCACTCGTGTGTCACGGGTGATAACCAACAGAGTAGTGGTGTAATGATTGCGAGGATTTGTTTGCTCAGAGCCTTGGATCATCAACGTCGAGATCTCCACCCAATCAAGTTATCATACCTCATGGAAGATTGGGCCTCGTCCTCTATGACACGGTTCGCACAAGACCAACATCGGGTGGGAGACATAGTGACGGCATGCCCGAGACCAACCTTCGGTGGGAGACGCAGTCATGATTCGCCTGAGATCATCCTCGGGTGGGAGACGTAGTCACAGATCGCCCAAGGCCAACCCCGGATGAGCAGCACATTTTCGACTCGCGCAAGGGTGTCTCGGGTGACTGTCCGATGAGGCCCAGACTGGGCCAAGTTTGGCCTTAGCCAAACTTCTTTACTCCATTTTTGGCTCGACTTGAGAAGTTCCCTAGCACTTAAACAAACAAGATTAGCACCTAAAACAATTGACTTAGTACTAGAAACATACCTTTATCTCTTTGATTCATAGAGGTTTGCAATATACCCATTTTCAAGCCCATAAGTGTTTTTCTTATTTTCCTCAATAAGCTCATGCTCATATGAAGGATGTTAGTCCAAATTGATGTGTTGAGCATTTAATCACAAAAAACTAAAAATGGCCCAAAGGCAAATTTCCATTTCAATCTCCCCCTTTTTGGTGATTTATGCCAACACACCAAAAGCAACTTAAAAGATACTATCATAACCAACTATGAGCCAACTTTTGCAAATTGAAGTCAAGTCAGACAACAATAGAATAAGATAGGATTTAACATATTTGGACCATTTTGCCACCGCTTGGTTTATTTTCGCAAAACAAATTCATTTTCTTACTTCTAAGTCAAAACACTTTTGTTTTGCAAATTAAACCATTTTTCATGACTAGTTTTGATCAAAAGATAAAAACTCCCCCCTTTTCCCATATAAAAGATTTGTCCCCCATAAGAGAGTAGCTTTGCAATCAGAGGGCACATCTAGCTGTTAAGAGGGTTTTGATCAAAATGACAAGTTCAAAACACAATAATTTTTTGAAATTCACAAGTGGCGGTTGATCCAGTTGCTTTGGCCTTAATTTCTCCCACTTTGGCATTAAGAACCAAAATGGAGGAACTAGTGGCCTAAAACCTCATTGCTGCAGCAAAAATTGTGAATTAAGAATAAGAAGGCAATAAATACCAAAGGCAAATTGAACAAGGTACAATGATACCATCATGTATTGGAAGCCTTTTCCTTTGTCCAAGTCCACCATTTCGCTTTCAATCTACCTGTGAGACTACACCAAAATCACTTAAGCAAACATATTAGTCTCAAATGGTCTAGTTGTAGCATATCCTCCCCCTAAACCTATGCATCATTTGCACAGGGACTTGTGAGGCCCGGGGATGACATTCTACAACTTGAGCACCAAAATAAGCAATAAATACTATTAAGTTCAAAATAACATGATCAAAGGCATAAAAGTACATGCATGCTATAGATCAATCTAAGTTTCGTGAATCTAAGACATTTAGCTCACTATGCGGCTTACAAAACCTTTTCACATCTAAAGGCTTGGTGAAGATATTGGCTAGCTGGTCAGTGCTAACATGGCAAACATTGATATCTCCCCTTTGCTGGTGGTCTCTTAGAAAGTGATATCGGATGTCTATGTGCTTAGTGCGGTTGTGTTCAACGGGATTATCCGCTAAGCGGTTTGCACTCTCATTATCACATAGGAGTGAGACTTTGATCAAATCGTAGCCAAAGCTCTAGAGGGTTTGCCTCATCCAAGTAGTTGTGCGCAACACTGACCTGCGACAACATACCCGGTCTCAGCGGTGGATAGGGAACATATGTTTGTTTCTTTGAGCTCCAAGACACTAGGGACCTTCCTAGAAACTGACAAGTCCCTGAAGCGCTCTTCCTATCAACCTTGCACCTGGCATAGTCGGAGTCTGAATATCCAATCAAGTCAAAGGTAGACCCCTTAGGATACCAGAACCTGATATAAGGCGTATGAACTAAATATCAAAGAATACGCTTCATAGCCACAAAGGTGACATTCCTTGGGTCATATTGAAATCTAGCACATATGCAAACATAAAGCATAATATCTGGTGTACTTGCACGAATATAAAGCAAGGATCCTATCATAGACTGGTATACCTTTGGTGGGCGAGTAATTTTATTCCAATGTCTGGGTGAACGGTGGCCGAGAAATGGCCAACGAAATTATAAAGAAAAATGAAAAAGAATCCCATGATGCTCGAGAAGAAGCTAAGCGAGCCAAAGAAGCTACCGAGTGTGCAAGGCGTATAGGTATTATTATTGAATTCTTGTTTCGGTGTTTGTTTTCTAGCATCAGACTAACGATTTGCTTACTACAGCTGAACTTTCACCGCTATCTGAGCCGTATGACCTCCAGGCCGATCCTGTTATGAAAGAGGCTCTGGATGTGATGAGTGTTGCCAGTACCATCGTCGACGAAGTCGTCGATAGACTGCTGAATGAGGCCGCCGAAAAAATTCTCAAAGAAGACTAGGCTTTTGTTGTGATGATACAATGTAACATTTGTGTATGAAACAATTATCAAACATGTATATTAATGTAATATATTTCTTTGTGATGTATGAAATTTACGCACATACCATTTTTGAGCCTTCGGCAAAAAAGCACTTTCCCTTCTTTTCATGCTTCGTAAAGAAAAACCCTTTTATAGCAAAGACGTTGTGTGACGCTGTTGTCAATGGGCTTTCCAGGTAAGACTGCATTTGCCGAAGGCTTGCTTCGTGCCTCAGTACACTTTCATTCATCAAGTTATTGCACGAAGATTTGCTTTGTGCTCAATCTTTGCTGTCGATGTGGTATGATGTATGATGTAATGCTATGCGGAATGATGCAATGATATGATGCAACGTGATGTTTATGCTGGATACACACACCCACACTGAAACACTCAAGACTCTGCATCCCCTTGGGGACGTCTTTGGAGTCTTTAAGCTCTGCATCCCCTTAGGAATGACTTTGGAGCTTCTTCACCTTATATTTTGGTGGTATTTAAGCTTTGCATCCCCTTAGGAACGACTTTGGAGCTTCTTCACCTTCTATTTCGGTGGTATTTAAGCTCTGCATCCCCTTAGGAACGACTTTGGAGCTTCTTCACCTTCTATTTCGGTGGAATTTTTGGCTCTTCATTCCCTTAGGAACGACTTTTGAGCTTCGGAACTTACTCTGCGCTCCCTTAGGAACAGCTTTTTGTAGCTTCGGAACATACTCTGTGCTCCATTAGGAACGACTTTTGTAGCTTCGGAAGTTTGTTAGGAGGAAGCATTTTACTCAATGATACGGGCACAATTATAACATGAAATCAGAATTCAGTCCTTCGTGACTTGTTTTTCATATAAGAAAAATAAAATGACAGAAAAGATAAAGATACACCAAAGGTAGGACATTCTTTAGTAGATGTGCTTGGATTCAGGCATAGTACTATTGACTATGCGAGCTTCGTCTCCTCCCGAAAATCGCGCTGCTGTTGAGCATGTTGGTGCCCTTCTGGCTGCTAGCTTCGGGTCAGAGTAAGTGGTAGCAGTGGTGGTGGTGGTAGCTAGGCCCAGGAAGCTTGAGAGTGGCTTGCCGAAGCGATTACCTACATACTTTGGGATATAGGGAGAATAGCACGAAGCAGTATGTAGGACCTGCTTCAGCTGATTCTGTCGTGCCTCAGCTTTGGCAATCTCTTTTTGTTTCTGAATTGTGACTTGGCATGTTCTTGTGGTGTGGCCTTTATCTTCGCTGCAGAACAAGCAAAACAGTCTTCTGGGCTGATCTCTGTATCTTCCTCCGAAGCTTCTACCGCCTCTGCCTCTTGGGGATGATGGCCTGAAGGAGCTTTGTTTGGCCCTGAAGACTGGGAGCTGTGTTGCTACCTTTGAGGTTGACTTCCTCAAACATCACTCGGGTTGGAATTATGGATCGACCTGACGTGCCTGGGGTGAATTCTTCCTCCGAAGCCCTTGGTCATCTCAGAAAACCTGTATGCTTCTTCCCTTCTTTGGCGGAAATCATTGTTGGCTCGGATATACTCATCCATCTTTTGAAGAAGCTTCTCCAAGGTTTGTGGGGGCTTCCTGGCAAAATATTGAGTCGTAGGTCCTGGCCGAAGCACCTTGATCATGGCCTCAATGACAATTTCATTGGGCACTGTAGGCTCTTGTGCTCTTAGACATAGGAACCTTCGGACATATGCCTGAAGGTACTCCTCATGGTCTTGCGTGCACTGAAACAAAGCCTAAGCATTGACTGGCTTCATTTGAAAGCCTTAGAAGCTAGTGATTAGCATATCCTTAAGCTTCTGCCATGATGTGATTGTCCCTGGCTAGAGAGAAGAGTACCAAGTTTGTGCTACGCTTTTGACTGCCATGACGAAGGATTTCGCCATGACTGCAGTATTGCCCCTATATGAAGATATGGTTGCTTCGTAGCTCATCAGAAACTGCTTGGGGTCTGAATGCCCATCATACATAGGAAGCTGAGGTGGCTTGTATGATGGGGGCCATGGGATAGCCTGCAACTCTGCTGCCAAAGGAGAAGCATCATGAAAAGCAAAATTGCCATGATGAAAATCACCATACCATTCATCATCATTGTATGAATTCTCTTGCCGAAGCTCCCTGTGATGGGGCCTTCGGTCTTGGTCTTCCTCTGTGAGATGGCGCATTTCTTCAGTGGCCTCATCAATCTTTATCTAGAGATCAGCGAGCCGAAGCATTTTCTCTCTCTTCTTTTGAACCTGTTGATGGATAGATTCAAGGTCCCTGATCTCTTGGTCCAGTTCTTCCTCATGAGGTGTTGGGCTTGTAGCCTTCCTCTTCTAGCTCCTAGCTTCACGTAGCGTCTCCTGATTAACATCCAGTGGCTGTAGTGCAGCCCCTGGCCCGGATGTCTTCTTCGGTGGCATGACGAAGGTCAATGCTTGTCAAAGGTGGTCAGATGAGTTCACCGGAGGTGGGCGCCAATGTTGGTCCTTATTCTCGGATGCTATACGCCAAGAACAAAGCAACAAAATTGTTAACGATTAGAGACCTTCGTCCTTCGAGCATTATTTCCCCTGGAATATAATGTTCTTCAGACGAAGGTTAAGTAGGGCATACTTTCATCATTTTAGTGGGTAAATAAATAAACAGAGACATACGAAACATGAAAACAATATAAACAATCGTACCAAGTCCTTAGATTATTTAAATTCTTATTCTTATTCTTATAAACATGAATAAATATCAATGATATTTATATTACATTCGTACCTTCGGCTTGACAGAAGGTAGAAAAGTGAAGGTGATGCAAGAGTGATTACAATTCAGCCTAAACAGTACGGTGTTACTATTCATCTATTTATAGGCATAGGACGCAGCCTGGATGAAATTACATTCATGTATTTGACATTCACTGTTGACCATAAGGCAAACTGTCAAGGACTAAACAGTCTTTTCCCCTTAAGTCGGTTACTCCTTTCACCATCGTTAATGTGCTGAGCCGAAGCTCCTTCAGCCACATCTTCGAAGCTAGCTTGTCCTCTGTTCAGACCGCACCTTCATACCACGCACACCTTCATCTTAAAGCGAAGCTTCCTGAGACAGTATATTATACTGGAAAACATGTTAGTTATGTTTATGAGGACCTTCGGAAGAGGAAGGCCCCCAATTGTAGCCCCTCACAGTATTAATTTGTTTTTGCATTTAACAAATTCAGACTGCGATGTGAACGAAGATCTTTAGCCAAAGGTCCGAAAAAACACCTTCCCTTAGCTAGAATAGCGAAAGTCAATGACATGTAGGGCCCGCCAAGTTGCAATATGCTGGGCATATAAATAGGAACCCGCAGCGATAGCATTTGTTGCGCCTTTCAATTGCTTGTGCTATTGTTTCAAGCTTGAAATTTCTTGCTGTCCGATTTCGCTTGATTTGTGAGCTTCGTCATTTACACAAGTGCTAGTTAGATGCCTGAAGAGAAGATGTCTGAGGAGAAGAAGTTTGTGGACCCTGCTCTAGCTGGGTTTTACAAAGCTATGGAAAAGACAAACATAGAAAAGATTAAGAATGAAATATTAGCCGGGTTGTCTGAGGATTCTGATGATAGCAAGAACTTTGATGTGGAAAGTGGGAACGAAGATGTCGAAGATCGGCCCTAGCGGCCAAGTCATACTATCTTCGGAAAGTCGTCCATCAAACAGAGTCAGATTGATGCCACGAACGGAAGATATTTTCGAGATATGTCCATTGTGAGAGCTGGAGGGGATAGTGTCGCCCTGCTCCCGAAGAAGATGAAGTGGTTGTTTACAGGAGCTTCATGAAGGCAGGGCTTCGGTTCCCATTAAGCAAATTCCTGGTTGAAGTGCTGAAGACCTTCGAAATTTTCCTTCATCAGATTACCCCTGAAGCCATTATCAGGATGGGGGTTTTTGTTTGGGCGGTGAGGAGCCAAGGGCTAGAATCAAGCACAAAGTGCTTCTGTAACATGCATGAGCTACTGTACGAGACGAAGGCCACTGGCAAGGAGCAATATCACAATAATTTTGGTTGCTATGGCTTTGTTCCTCGTTCTGATGTAAGTTATCCAATTCCAACATTTCGAAAAAGGTGGCCCGGGGCCTAGATGGAGGAATGGTTTTATGTAAAGAATAATCTGATTGAAAGGGAAGACATAAAAGGGATATCCAATGCCCTATCTGGTCTCACTTCGGCATCAAAAGGTCGGCTACTATGCTTGGGAACAATATCGAAGCCTGCTAGAAGGCTTTCAACAATGTTTGTGCCTTTATTGGCACAAGAGACTTAGTTCAGGAGCACATAGCTTACAGAGTGTGGCCTCTTGTGAATGACTGGGAGATGCCGAAGGAGACTGCTACCGGGTCCAGTCAAGGTGGTTTGGTTTACTTGAAATACACCTTCAGATATAGAGACCAGTTTGACGAGCCGAATAATGACTGGCTGACCTGTGTTGAGGCGACTAGCGATGAGTTGCTTGGGGCATACATGAGAGCCAAAGATGATGCCATGACCTTAGCCTTCGGAGGACAAGGCAAGAAAAGGTTGAATAGAGTTTTTGACGTTATCGGCTTCGTGTACCCAGACTACAGTTACCCCTCATGAAAGCAGGGAAAGAAAAGGAAAATTGCCGCTTCGACTATCTCTGTTGTGCCGAAAGGCAAAAGATTAAGGTTTTAACGCATCGACCTAAGTATATTGAAATGGCCATGATGCCGAAGCTTGGTGAAGGGACATCTTCCATTGCAGAGCCAGGACAGTCTACTCCTGCCGGCTGAAGTGCCGAAGAATCGGCTGAAGTGCCAAAGATTCCTGCAACCGGATCGGCCGAAGCACCGAAACATAATGCCGAAGCTAAAGGAAAGGCAGCCGAAGAGCCAGATCGAGAGGAAACGGCAGGACCACCAAAAATCTTAAGTCCGCCACCGGAGCTAGAATTGCTGAAGGTATCAAAAGCTCCTGCAATAACTCCCAAGAGGAGGAGGATGACAAGCATGCTCGACGCTGTCATGGAGTCAACAAGGGCATTAACTCCTGCGCCTGTAAAGAAGGTTGCCGAAGCTGCTACAGCTCGTGTTGAAGCCAAAGCTGGGCCCTCAGTGCCCATTGAGGCAGAGCCTGCTAGAGCTGAACAAGAATTTTCAGATGTTGGCTTGGCTCTGGAGAAGAAAGATGCGCTCGAAAAAGTTAAATCTCCTAATCCCGAAGCACGCTCCGAAGATCTTGACTTTATTATACGACATGCTTTGGGTAAAAGGTTGTCTGAAGAAGAAATCGCGGAAGCCACACACTACGCCCAGAAATTGAAGTATCCGAAGGGGGCCCTGGTGTACAATGGCACCAACGAAGATGATTTTCTATACTGTCTCTCGGACAACAAGGAAATATCTGTCTGCTGGGAGATGGCAAAAAACATGGGATTTCCGAAGCTTGAAGTTGGCCTTTCTACCATGTCAAAGGATGACCTCGCAGACAGCCTTACGTACAATAGTCGGAAGGTACGGAAGTTATGGACTTATAAATAGATTATCTTTTGTCTTTTATTCTCGTGCTGATCCTTTGTCTCCCTTCTTTTTGCAGGGCTTAATTCTTAGCAATGCTTTGAGGACGCAGAAAAATGCTGAGGATGAAAGTTGCTAGATAGCCCTTAGCAACCTTCGGTCGGAGGTTATCAGACTGAGGAACGAAGCTGCAAAAAAGACAAAATTCTACTTTCCTTAGTGGACAGAGTGAAGAAAGACGAGGCAAAATTCAATGCTCAATCTGAAGTCCATAAAGCCGAAGTTGAGAACCTTCAGAAAAAACTTGTCGAAGCTAATGAAAATTTTGAACTTGCAAAAGTAAAGCAAGAAATAAGTGAATGGTCAAATGCTAGGTTGGAAAAGAATGTTGAGGAGCTTCGTGAATCCAAAGAAAGATGCTTTGAGAAATCCTTGGGTTGCGTAAGAAAACTGAAAATTAGCTTTGCCAAGGTGGGTGCGTACTCTTCGGAAGAAAAGTTCATTCGAGGTGACCCCGAAGGCGTCATTGATTGGATAGGTGAATAAGCCAAAGCCTTTGAAGAGATCCTTAGTGATCGCGGGGACATTTGTGCCTTCGCCGGCGCCCGAGGGGTTGTAGCAATTCTGGAGAAAGCTGGTTGTGACCATGTTAAAGCTGCAGCCCAGACCGAAACCGTCTTTTCTACAGACGAAACGGAAGACCCCTCGGCCGAAGCCAATTTGGTGGGCAGGAAATTTTATTCCGATGTCTGGGCGAACGGTGGCCGAGAAATGGCCAACGAAATTATAAAGAAAAATGAAAAAGAATCCATGATGCTCGAGAAGAAGCTAAGCGAACCAAAGAAGCTGCCGAGTGCGCAAGGCGTATATGTATTATTATTGAATTCTTGTTTCAGTGTTTGTTTTCTAGCTTTGGACTAACAATTTGCTTACTATAGCTGAACTTTCACCGCTACCTAAGCCGTATGACCCCCAGGCCAATCTCGTTATGAAAGAGGCTCTGGATGTGATGAGTGTTGCCAATACCATCGTCGACGAAGTCGTCGATAGACTGCTGAATGAGGCCGCTGAAAAAATTCTCAAAGACTAGGCTTTTGTTGTGATGATACACTGAAACATTTGTGTATGAAACAATTATCAAACATGTATATTAATGTAATATATTTTATTGCGATGCATGAAATTTACGCACATACCATTTTTGAGCCTTCGGCGAAAAAACACCTTCCCTTCTTTTCATGCTTCGTAAAGAAAAACCCTTTTATAGCAAAGTTGTTGTGTGACGTTGTTGTCAACGGGCTTTCCAGGTAAGATTGCATTTGCCGAAGGCTTGCTTCGTGCCTCAGTACACTTTCATTCATCAAGTTATTGCATGAAGATTTGCTTCATGCTGAATCTTTGCTGTCGATGCGGTATGATGTATGATGTAATGCTATGCGGAATGATGCAATGATATGATGCAACGTGATGTTTATGTCGGATACACACACCCACACTGAAACACTCAAGACTCTCCATCCCCTTGGGGACGTCTTTGGAGTCTTTAAGCTCTACATCCCCTTAGGAACGACTTTGGATCTTCTTCACCTTATATTTCGGTGGTATTTAAGCTCTGCATCCCCTTAGGAACAACTTTGGAGCTTCTTCACCTTCTATTTCTGTGGAATTTTTGGCTCTACATTCCCTTAGGAACGACTTTTGAGCTTCGGAACTTACTCTGCGCTCCCTTAGGAACGGCTTTTTGTAACTTCGGAACTTACTCTGGGCTCCTTAGGAACGACTTTTGTAGCTTTGGAACTTACTCTGCGCTCGCTTAGAAACGGCTTTTGTAGCTTCAGAAGTTTGTTAGGAGGAAGCATTTTACTTAATGATACAGGCACAATTAGTACATGAAATTAGAATTCAGTCCTTCGTGACTTGTTTTTCATATAAGAAAAATAAAATGATAGAAAAGATAAAGATACACCAAAGGAAGGACATTCTTTAGTAGATGTGCTTGGATTCAGGCACAGTACTATTGACTTCGCGTGCTTCGGACTCCTCCCGAAAATCGCGCTGCTGTTGAGCGTGCTGGTGGCCTTCTAGCTGCTGGCTTCGGGTCAGAGTAGGTGGTAGCGGTGGTGGTGGTGGTAGCTAGGCCCGGGAAGCTTGAGAGTGGCTTGCCGAAGCGACAGAAGCCGTAGGCTGTTGATTACCTACGTACTTTGAGATATAGGGAGAATAGCATGAAGCAGTATGTAGGACCTGCTTCGGCTGATTCTGCCGTGCCTCAGCTTCGGCAATCTCTTTTTGTTTCTGAATTGTGACTTGGCATGTTCTTGTGGTGTGGCCTTTATCTTCGCCGCAGAACAAGCAAAACAGTCTTCTGGGTTGATCTCCGTATCTTCCCCCAAAGCTTCTGCCGCCTCTGCCTCTTGGGGCTGATGGCCTAAAGGAGCTTTGTTGTGGCCCTGAAGACTAGGAGCTGTGTTTCTGCCTTTGAGGTTAACTTCCTCTATCATCACTTGGGTTGGAATTATGGATCGACCTGACGTGCCTGGGGTGAATTCTTTCTCCGAAGCCCCTGGTCATCTCAGAAAACCTCTATGCTTCTTCCCTTCTTTGGCGGAAATCATTATTAGCCCGGATATACTCATCCATCTTTTGAAGAAGCTTCTCCAAGGTTTTTGGGGGCTTCCTGGCAAAATATTGAGCCGTAGGTCCTGGCTGAAGCCCCTTGATCGTGGCCTCAATGATAATTTCATTGGGCACTGTAGGCGCTTGTGCTCTTAGACATAGGAACCTTCGGACATACGCCTGAAGGTACTCCTCATGGTCTTGCGTGCACTGAAACAAAGCCTGAGCAGTGATTGGTTTCGTCTGAAAGCCTTGGAAGCTAGTGATTAGCATATCCTTAAGCTTCTGCCTTGATGTGATTGTCCCTGGCCGAAGAGAAGAGTACCAAGTTTGTGCTATGATTTTGACTACCATGACAAAGGATTTTGCCATGACTGCAGTATTGCCCCCATATGAAGATATGGTTGCTTCGTAGCTCATCAAAAACTACTTGGGGTCTGAATGCCCATCATACATAGGAAGTTGAGGTGGCTTGTATGATGGGGGCCATGGGATAGCCTGCAACTCTGCTGCCAAAGGAGAAGCATCATCAAAAGCAAAATTGCCATGATGAAAATCACCATACCATTCATCATCATTGTATGAATTCTCTTGCTGAAGCTCCCTGTGATGGGGCCTTCAGTCTTGGTCTTCCTCAGTGAGATGGCGCATTTCTTCAGTGGCCTCATCAATCTTTCTCTGGAGATCGGCGAGCTGAAGCATTTTCCCTCTCTTCTTTTGAACCTGTTGATGGATAACTTTAAGGTCCCTGATCTCTTGGTCTAGTTCCTCCTCCTGAGTTGTTGGGCTGGTAGCCTTCCTCTTCTGGCTCCTAGCTTCACGTAGCGTCTCCTGATTAACATCCAGTGGCTGTAGTGCAGCCCCTGGCCCGGATGTCTTCTTCGGCGGCATGACGAAGGTCAATGCTTGTCGAAGGTGGTCGGATGAGTTCACTGGAGGTGGGCGCCAATGTTGGTCCTTGTTCTCGGATGCTATACGCCAAGAACAAAGCAACACAATTGTTAACGATTAGAGACCTTCGTCCTTCGAAGCATATTTCCCCTGGGATATAATGTTCTTCAGACGAAGGTTAAGTAGGGCATACTTTCATCATTTTAGTGGGTAAATAAATAAATAGAGACATACAAAACATGAAAACAATATAAACAATCGTACCAAGTCCTTAGATTATTTATATTCTTATTCTTATTAACATGAATAAATATCAATGATATTTATATTACATTCGTACCTTCGGCTTGACAGAAGGTAGAAAAGTGAAGGTGATGCAAGAGTGATTACAATTCAGCATGAACAGTAAGGTGTTACTGTTCATCTATTTATAGGCACAGGACACAGCCTGGATGAAATTACATTCATGTCTTTGACATTCACTATTGACCATAAGGCAAACTGCCGAGGACTAAACAGCCTTTTCCCCCTTAAGTCGGTTACTCCTTTCACCATCATTGATGTGCTGAGCCGAAGCTCCTTCAGCCACATCTTCGGAGCTAGCTTGTCCTCTGTTCAGACCGCACCTTCATACCACGCACACCTTCATCTTAAAGTCGAAGCTTCTGAGACAGTATATTATACTGGAAAACATGTTAGTTTTGTTTTTGAGGACCTTCGGAAGAGGAAGGCCCCCAACAGCGTCTTAGGAGGCTTTATGTCCTTCATCCCAAACTTATTTAGGATACCTTGTGTGTACTTCGTTTGAGAGATGAATGTCCATTGCTTGACTTGCTTCACTTGAAATCTGCGGAAGTAAGTCAACCCTCCCATCATGGACATCTTGAATTTCTACATCATCACCCTGCTAAACTCCTCACATGACTTTTGATTAGTAGAACCAAATACTATGTCATTGACATATATTTGGCATATAAACAAATCACCATTGCAAGTCTTAGTAAAAAGAGTAGGATCATCTTTCCCGACCTTGAAAGCCTTAGAAATAAGGAAATCCATAAGGCATTCATACCATACTCTTGGGGCTTGATTATGTCCATAAAGCGCCTTAGAGAGCTTATACACATGGTCAGGGTACTTGCCATCCTCGAAGTCAGGGGGTTGCTCCACGTACACCTCCTCCTTGATTTGCCCATTGAGGAAGACGCTCTTCAAGTCCATTTGATAGAGCTTAAAAACATGGTGAGTAGCATAGGCTAATAGTATGCGAATAGACTCAAACTAGCTACAGGAGCAAAAGTCTCCTCAAAATCTAAAGCCGCGACTTGGGCATATCCTTTTGCCACAAGTCTCGTCTTGTTTCTTGTCACCACCCCGTACTCATCTTCTTTGTTGTGGAACACCCACTTGGTTCCCATAACATTTTGTTTAGGACGTGGCACCAAACTCCATATTTCATTTCTCTTGAAGTTGTTTAACTCCTCCTGCATGGCCGACACCTAGTCCGGATCCTACAAGCCTTCTTCTACCCTGAAAGGCTCAATAGAAGAAACAAAAGAGTAGCGCTCACAAAATTAGCAATACGTGAATGCGTAGTAACTCCCTAGTTGATGTCACCAAGGATTTTATCCACCGGATGATCCCTTTAAATATTGGTGCGAACTTGGGTTGGAGGTGCATGTGGTACTTCTTCCTCCTTTTCTTCTTGTTCTTTGTGTTCCCCCTTGATCCATGCTTTCATCTTAAGGTACCTATTCCTCATCTTGAGTTGGGGATCACACCATAGTTGAGGCAAGAAGGTTAATCTTGTACTTGGTGTTCCTGAAGTTGCACATCGGCTATCGCCATAGTCCTCATTGCGGTCGTTGGAACATCGTTTTCATCTATCATCAAGATCAACTTGCTCTCTTGGAGAGCCAATAGTCCTCATCAAATACAACATCACTAGTGACTTCAATTAAACCCAAAGATTTGTTGAAGACCCTATACGCCTTTGTATTTGAATCATAACCAAGTAAAAATCATTTAATGACTTTGGGAGCAAACTTTGAATGTATACCTTTCTTGACCAAGATGTAGCATTTGATCCCAAATACATGAAAAAATAACATTGGGTTCGTTACCCATTAGGAACACATATGTCGTGGTCACACCCGGATTTAGGGGCCAAAACCGGGGCACAAATCAAATGTGTGCTAGGATCAAGTCTCACACATATGATGACTCATGGTACATAAACGAATGTCACATATTTAATATATAATGGAGTTCTATACAAAATAGTTAAATAATTACATCATACGAAGACAACGATCCAGCAACCATAGTTGACTGGGAGACGACGACCTAGACCTCTCACAAACTCATCATGGCATCCTTCATGCTCCTTGTCTTGTGTACCTATCCTTGACCTGGGGATGTGAGTACAACAATGGTGAGCTCACGTACGTTCATCGCTCAACAAGTTGTGGGGAATAATGTGCATGAGCTCACCTACAGTGGGGCTCATGTGAAGTGTAAGGCTTACCAATGGAGATGGTTAAAGCTAAGCATTGCTTTTAGAGTTGGTAAAAATTTTATAAGCAGATACTAAGTATAAGTAGATGCCAACCAAATAAATAAGAGATCAAGATTAATAATAACACCCACAATACAATGCATATGACAAATAAAGTTTAGTTCCATAAATTACTCATGTGAGGGTCCGAGCCACTCATGACCGTGAGCACGGCTGATATACCAGTTTTACACTTTGCAGAGGTTGCGCATCTTTACCCACAAGTCATGTTACCCATTTTCCATGGGGTCATGAAACCCATACATCTCAAAAACCGTTGTTCATGTTAAGATTACTGTGTTAATTGGAACATGGAGAACCACCCGAGAAAAGAGTGCTACCATAAGGGTGGTATGGGACGCCCTTGGCTGACTAATTAGGAAGCTAGTGGATGACTACCTTACCCAAAGGGGCAAGGGAGGTAGAGGAGCTGCGGATAGGGAGGTTCTCGAGTTGATCATGGTGCGATGGCTTTTCAGACGAGGGATTCCTATATCGTCCTTCTCAGAAACCATAACGGGTTTTCTGAAGCTAGTTGAACTTTGTAAAGGCCTAGTAGTGCTACCCTGCCTCATCTCCTCGGTAGAGATGTATGGGAGTCATGACATTGTGGAAAATTGTTAACACGACTTGTGGGTAAAGATGTGCAACCTCTATAGAGTGTAAAACTAGTATATTAGCTGTGCTCCTGGTCATGAGCGGCTCGAACCCTCACATGAGTAATTTATGGAACTAAACTTAATTTGTCATATACATTGCATTGTGGGTGTTATTATTAACCTTGATCTCTTATTTATTTGGGATGGTATACACTTATACTTAGTAACTACTAATAAAATTTTGACCAACTCTAAAAGTAATGCTCAGCTTTAACCATCTCCATTGGTAAGCCTTACACTTCATATGAGCCCCACTTTAGTGAGCTCATGCACATTATTCCCCACAACCTGTTGAGCGATGAAAGTATGTGATCTCACCCTTGTTGTACATACATCCCCTAGATCAAGGATAGGTACTACAAGATAAGGTGTATGGAGGATGCTGTGATGAGTTCGTGAGAGGTATAGGTCATCGTCTCCGAGTCAACTATGGTTGTGGATCTTTGTCTTCGTATGATGTAATTATTTGACTATTTTGTATAGAACTCCATTATATATTAAAGATGTGATATTTTTTCTTTACCACGAGTCATCATATGTGTGAGACTTGATCCTAGCACACATTTGATTTGCGCCCTTGGTTTGACCCCTAAATCCGGTGTGACAGAAGTGGTATCAGAGTAATGTTGACTATAGGACGTAACCTAGATAGACCCTTACCTACTTACCTTTGCTACTCTTATTTTTTCTAAACTTACCTTAATCATTTCTTACTATTGCTGCTTTACTCTGATTATTCTTACCTTTTCTCTTCTAAAGACCAAAGTGGATTTCACACATTGAAATCCTATACCTAAGGTGACCCTTAGGAATAGGAGACCTAATCTTAGGAACAAAAACAAAACTACTTTATATAAGTATCTATGCACTTGAATGATTGTTCTTATGATAATTGTTTGATTTGGTTCTTTGATTGAGTGTGATGAGTTGTGGAGTAATATCCATAATTGCATCTACACATACATATAGGCATAACAAAAATGTTTATAAGATTACTAGCCAACCTAGATTATCCCCCATTAAAATGAATCTAGAGTCATAGATCCATCTCACCTTAACAGATTCTATCTTATCCTTGGTGATTCATCTTATAAGCATAGTCATCCCAACCTAGACACAAAGCAACAAACCAAAATTTTGTCTAAGCTCCTTCAGCTTGTGACCAGGTACTAGGCTATCTGTTCTGCCTACTAAGTTATTTCTCTGGCAAAACTATCTTACCCTATGTCTCTAACCCAGATGGTTAATACCAGGGAGGAGGAGGTGTCGATCTACCTGCACACATTCGTCGAAGAAGGGCAGTAGCTAATCCAGAACCAGAAATGATCCTCCTTCGAATCCTGCGCCTGCTAGGACCGATGCCATGGTTGTGGCTCAAATGTGACTACTACAACGAATGGCCAACACGATGGCAGAATTACAAGCTCAGCACTGCCAAGATAGGCAGCAGCCACCACCACCACCAGCACCACCCATTTAATATATTAATATATTAATATAATGGAGTTCTATAAAAATAGTTAAATAATTACATCATACGAAGACAACGATCCAGCAACCATAGTTGACTGGGAGACGACGACCTAGACCTCTCACAAACTCATCATGGCATCCTTCATGCTCCTTGTCTTGTGGTACCTATCCTTGACCTAGGGGATGTGAGTACAACAATGGTGAGCTCACGTACGTTCATCGCTCAACAAGTTGTGGGGAATAATGTGCATGAGCTCACCTACAGTGGGGCTCATGTGAAGTGTAAGGCTTACCAATGGAGATGGTTAAAGCTAAGCATTGCTTTTAGAGTTGGTAAAAATTTTATAAGCAGATACTAAGTATAAGTAGATGCCAACCCAAATAAATAAGAGATCAAGATTAATAATAACACCCACAATGCAATGCATATGACAAATAAAGTTTAGTTCCTTAAATTACTCATGTGAGGTTCCGAGCCACTCATGACCGTGAGCACGACTGATATACCAGTTTTACACTTTGCAGAGGTTGCGCATCTTTACCCACAAGTCATGTTACCCATTTGCCATGGGGTCATGAATCCCATACATCTCAAAAACCGTTGTTCGTGT